>CM052898.1:169201037-169221081 GCA_028534135.1 Potos flavus
CTGATTGACTAAAATAAACCTATTTTTATATTTCTATTTACATTTTTTAAATTGGGATCTAATCATTTCATGAAAATCTGATCCTCGAATATATATATTCATTTTAGGTTGACTTTTTAAAGCTCTAGTTAGTCCTTAGATATGACTGTTTTCTGTGTATTATTATTTTGTATGAATTTTTTTCAGTGCTCAGCCTCAGTTGTTAGGGATAGTACATATGTATACACAACCGTGCATAACAGTAACTACACTCTGAAATCCATGGCTTGGTACAGAGAGGGGCATATTATTGAAAACCGTTCTTTTGTAAGCTGTTTTTCAACTTACTGCTTCTTTAGTTTCCTGAGGACTGCTCTGTAAGAAAGGGCTTATTTGGTACACAAATCAGTTTTATGTAGGTTTTTTTATTTTGTGAGTGTGTGTGTATTTCGTTGTTTTTTTTGGGGGGGGGGATGTTGTTTTCTTTGTAGCCTGACAGAATGACAAATAGTGCTAATTTTAACTTGAGTTCCAAAAACTGATTGATATTTATAACATACACCTTTAATGTAGTAACAAAATAAACAAAAGCAGACCATTAAGCAAATGAAGAAATAGTATGCATAAAATGTCTCGGTTTTCAGATATAGGTCTGACAACCCCATTTATATACCTTGGAAATTTCACCGATCTTGTGTGTAAATGAACTGGATAATTTCAACATATCCCATATTTTGTATACTAAAGTAGAAGAATAAAGTGTTTAAAATTATAAAAGTTGCTTAGGAATACTCTGACCTCATGAATACTTGACTTTTAATAAATGTTTCTAAATGAATGATAAATGAATTTGCATATCTAAGGCCAACTTTGAAATCTTCTAATGCTGAAATTCAGTCTAGTCTCAGCTAAATTATATGGGATAGTAGAAGTTAACACTGAACTCATTTTGGACTTTAAATGTAAAACCTATGTTGCAAAAGTTAGTTTCACATACATCAAACACCTCCAAATTGTATGTATCAATATTGACACAGATATGCTTTCATAAATCTTTGTGGCATGATCTTAAAATTAAATTACCAGTCTTTAGGAAGTTAAAGTGACAATGTCCCAACAGAATTGAGACCTCACAAATAAAAACCTACATTCAGGCCTATTTGCCGATCAGCCTAGCATGAAAGTGCCTTCTGAAAGATATTGCCATAGAGAGTTGTTTGGCTTTTCATCCTGCTACCAAATGAGTATACACAGTTCAGCTGACTTCTAGAAGCTGTTACAACGTGTAAGCAGAGACAAGGGTTCTGCTTTTCTTGGTAACAGTAGAACTTGCTGTTGTTTAGTGTCTAGATCTGGCCCTGGAAGAGAATACAGTCATGAGTACTCATCCGAGAGGGAAAAAAGGACAGAGTGGGGGCTGGGAGAGGGGTACAGAGAGAAGGAAGTCGAAGGCTCAAGTGAACCCCAGTTGGGAGGAAAGAATCCACCTCTGTGTCAGGGAGTATCAGGTTGTGAGCCCCCATCTCGGGCTGCGTGTATATCCAGTGGTGACATAGAAGTATTCTTCCTATTACGTAGTACCTCAATGCAAAATTACTATAGTATTCCAGGTAACCAAAGAACCAAATTTGAAAACTGAAATAGTCTATCTTTGTTAGACTAAACGAGACACCCAGGTTGGTCTTCAAGTTGGCCCTTTCCCTAGAGATTTACAATGGTAAACTCTAACTAGTCTTGGTTTTTACTTCATTTGGTTACTTAAAACTTTACTAAGCTCCCAGTAGATGGGGCTCACTTGCTAGGAGGCAGTTTAGAGCAGGATTACAGGAAGTGTGAGCTGCTGGCCAGATCCTTCTGAGAATGCTGTGGTACCAATTAGAAAACATAAGTATAAAAATTAAGAGTAAGCACAGAGTTATTTTGTATCTGTTGACTCAATAAAATGTGGTTGTTAGTTTTTTTATTTAATTTTTCTAGTTATTTACTGTTATTGTGAATTTGAAAGTATCAATTCATGACACTATTTGGAAAAAAAAGTCATAGTCTGGCTCTTCACCATAGTTGGTTTGAGAAGCACTGGGCTAAGACTTTTGCAGTTTTAACATAGATCATTACAAGACAAGTCTGATCGATAGTAAAGTGTATTGTTTTTCTACTCCCTGGAAGCATCAAGATTACAATGAAGTTGCTTAATTATATCCTCAAAGGAACTTATATTTAATTAATACACTTCTTCCTTTCTCCAAGAAATATTTAAATATTTATATGAAAACATTCTGCATGCAAGAAGTCATATTTAAACACTAAATAGAATGTCAATAGAACTACATTTATAAAATCCTTTATTACTTTACTATAAACCCAGTTTCTCCTCGCTGTTAATGCTTAACTTCTATAGTATATAGTATTTATATGTGGTGATCTCTAAAAATTTATTAGAAAAAATTAATAAATTATAATTTTATATGGTTTCTCATGAAAATCTTGAATTTCTGCACTTAGAAATTATACATGTATGGTCTTTGATAGCAAAGAAATTGAAAAAAATCTCTTCAAAAACTGGAATAATGAAATAATTTATTGACAGTTATGTTAACAAAGTATCTTATTTTAGCAACCACTTGTGTTTTTTTCAAACTCTTACAAGTGAAAATTATTCTTAATAGCTGATTCTTATAGCTAAGGGTAAGAGATGGGCAAACAAGACTGCTTTTAATTTTGGAAGGCAAGCAAAATGAAATTTAAACATAGACATCAATAGAGAAAAGTGTTCTCTAATTTGTCACTAAGTCCTTGCTCCCTATATTAAAACCAGCAATTCATGAAAGCCTCACAAAGAGTCATTGTCTGCATGTGGCAAGCTGGCAATTGCTTTATAAAATGTATTATTAAATTGCTGTTACTGCCATCTAGTGGGAAAAAATATTCCATGTCACCATGTCAGGGTTTATATCCAAAGCCCTCATGTTCTAGGAGTAAAGGGAAGGCCACCTTTTGTGTGTATTACAGAAAGTAAAACAGCAAACAAAGACAAGCTCTTGTGGATATTGGAATATAAGAGATATCTAGTCCCTGAATAATTTAAAGAGATTTGTGGGGAGAAAAAAGGGTGGGGGGGTTGCATGCATCATTTTGTGTAGAACCAAATTACATATAAAAATGTTATTTTCCTCTGGACATAGTGGGGTTACAGAACATTTGTATTATTTGTACACTTTTTTTTTAATCTATCAGAATGTAGATTAAGAATTTTGCATCCTCTCATTGTCTTAAAATTAAGATAGCTTAGGTCAGTTCTTCTCAAACTTCAAGGAACATAGGAATCACCTGGAAATTTCATTACAATGCAGATGAAGACTCAGTATTGCGATGCCTGAGATTTGGCACTTCTAACAGCTCGCAGGTAACATTTGTGTTGCTGTTTGTGATGAGGCCCTATTGTGAGTAGTGATCTCCTTTGAGTAGATAATCCTAGGGAAGGAGTTCAGAAATGAAGAAAGACCCCCACAAAATATACTTCACTGTATATTATCTTGCTATAGTGCAGTAGAGGATTTCTTTCAATGACCTGTAGAGTCAGATTGCTACACTCATTTCTTAGCTTTGTTACTTACTGTGTATGTAACCTCGAGCAAGATACACAGTTCACATCTCTAAGCCTCAATTTCACAATCTGTAAAATAAAATAGCAGTCGTATCAGCATTACATGGTTTTATGAGGAATAAATGAGGTAAAAAAAAAATCTCATAATGAGCCATAGGAAATTCCCTTTCTGTAGATTAAAAACAACCACAATTTTATGTAGTTAAAACTACATGTTTAAATTATGCAGCATAATGTCTAGCAGGTAGTGGCCAATACATGTTAGTATCGCCAGCAAGTGTCACAGAGTAAATTTAAGGACATATGAATATACTCACACCCTAGAAAGTTTTATTCCAAGAAGAGAGAATTTTGAAATTTCCATAAGGAAAACTTGATGTAAATCTGTGAAAGGTGTTACCTTGAGGTTTCATGGAAGGATAAAGCAAATAAGAAATTTGTGAATTATTCTGTAAAGAAATCTATTTAGGTGTAGAGACTAGAAAGAACCGTCCTCAATAAAGAAATATTGGGATTATTTACTTTCACCTTTTCATATTCCCTAGAACCAAGTCTGGAATGGAAGCAGAATGAATTTATTTTTTAGTGCAGTTTCAGGTGCAGAGAAAAACTGAAAGGAAGGTATGGCGATTTCCCATATGCCTCCTACCCTCCACACATGCATAGACTCCATTTTCAAAGTCCCACCAGAGTGGTACGTTTGTTACAGCTGAGGACCTTGCACTGACACATCATTTTAAACCCAAATCCACAGTCTACATTAGGGCTTACACTTGATTATGTTCTGTGAATTTTTTTTAAGATTTTATTTATTTATTTGACAGAGAGAGACAATGAGAGAGGGAACACAAGCCGGGGAGTGGGAGAGGGAGAAGCAGGCTTCCCAATGAGCAAGGAACCCAATACAGGGCTCCATTCCAGGACCCTGGGATCACGACCTGAGCTGAAGGCAGATTCTTAACAACTGACCCGCCCAGGCACCCCATGTTCTGTGAATTTGGACAAATATATAATAATATGAATCCACCATTAAAGTATCATACGGAGTAGTTTCACTGCCCTAAAAATCCTCTGTGCTCTGCCTTTTCATCCTCCCCTCTCTGCTCACCGTAGCAACCCCTGGTCTTACTCCCATTTCCAGAGTTCTGCCTCTTCCCAAATGTCATTCAGCTGGAGTCATACAGTATGTAGCTTTTTCAGACTGGCTTCTTTCACAGTCATATACATTTAAATTTCTTCCATGTCTTTTTACGACTTGATAGCTCATTTCTTTTTAGTGATGAATAATATTCCATTTTCTGGGTGTGCCACAGTTTATTTATCTGGGAAATGTATTTTTATTTAGCACCAAATCCATATCACGCAGCAGCACATATGAAGTGTGAGGAAATAAAAAGGCATAGATTCTAGATATATTTAATACTGTTACAAGCCTGTTGTAGGGAAAATAGGCCATAAAAATATAGATTATTGTCTAAGGTATTAGAGTAAATCATATTTTCTGTATTTGAATTTTCTGTCCTTTCTTATGCTGTGTTTTTACATGATTTTATAAGCTATACTACATTCCTTAGTTGTATGCTGAATTATAAAAATATGTCATAAATGACTCATATTTTTATAGTTTTGCTTCAATAAATAAGATTTTAGCATTATAATTAGATGAAAGGATGATAACTTTAATCCACTTGGATGAAATAATTTCTGTTTTCTTTTGAGTAAAGTTAGTACCTTTGCTTATATGAATAGGTATCTCTTATTTTGACCCTAAGGTTTTAAGCTTTGCCTGAAGTATACTTACTTTTGCTTTTATAAAGTATTGTTGGTGAACTACAGAGAAGTTTGTAAAGCATTATAAAAATTGATATTTTTAAATTATGGATTAGAGTCAGGGTAAGATGTTACTGCTTAAATTGATGTCAGTATTTATACATGCTATCAAGTGAGAAATAACATATTTTAACTCTGAAAATTCTTTCTCTAAAATTTGAGAATTTGACATTTTTCCAACCATTTCATGTGTATAAAAGATGAGTTTTAAGCTAGTTTTATAATAAAAGTAATTTTTATTACCATGTAGTTTAAAGATTAATGTTCTAAGTTGCAAGGATAGTGGCAATAAAAATGTAATCTATCCAGCATGGGCAGCAGAAAGCAGTTAAATTGTTAAACTGTTTATTGGCTGATGAAATTGAAGCTGATATTATATAAAGGGATCAAGGAATTACTGAATTCTAGTCCCCAGAGATACAATAATGTGATCTATTGTATCAAAACAAGGCTAACATTCTGGATGCATAAATAAGAATTGGAAAACAGGAACTGGAACAGGTAGTTATTTACCTAAGTTTACTGCAGCATTCTTTGTGAAAGCCATTTTTTGTGGTGAAAGCTACTCAGATGTTCAATGATGAATGAATGAATGGAAAAACAAAATGTGTTATATACAAATGCTCAAATATTATTCAGCCTTAGACAGAAATGAAATTCTGATACATGCTAGAGCACGGATGATCCTTGAAGACATTATGCTGAGTGAAATAAACCAGACATACAAGAATAGATATTGTATGATTCTATGAGATAACTAGAATAGTCAACCAATAAAGACAGAAAGTAGAACAGTGGTTACCATGGGCCCAGGGAGGGGGGAGATGAGGAGTTATTATTCAATGCGTACAGAATTTCAGTTTGGGATGATGAAAGTGTTCTGGAGATATACAGTGGCGATGGGTGCACAACAGTGTAAATGTGCTTACTGCCACAAAACTGTACACTGAAAATGGCTGAAGTGATCAATTCTATGATGTTATGTATATTTTAGCTCACTAAAAATTATAAAAATGACTAACCCCCAGATATAATACAACATAAAGGTGTATTTTGGGAACCATACAATTCATCAAAAAAAAAAAAATAGCCTATTCTCATACCTGCACTTCTAAATTTGAGTTTGAATTTACGTTTGCCACATGTTAAGATATATAAGAAAAAAAAAAGAAAGTGATTTGGTGAAAGTACTGTTAGGTTTATCTCCAAAGTTCAACACTAGTCTGATATGATAAAGAGTAAGAGTGAATATGATCACACCCAAAGAATGTAGAAAGTAAGGCAAGAAAACACTTACCTGAATCCCCTTGGGCAACATTAATTAGCCCTCGGTATATCTCAGTTTCCTCTTTATAAGTCTGGTCATTGTGGGGAATTACAGAAGAATTAAAGGCACCCATCATCATCTTGGACACATAATAAGTTCTGAATAATGAGTGTTTATTTTTTTTTCTGCAGTTGTAATTGTTTCTGCTCGAGCTTTCAAGATACAGAGATATAAATTTGATATAAGTAACAAATTCAACTCAACCCTGTTCTACAAATATATGAAATATAGAGTCACAAAAATGAACTTCAGGACTAAGATACATTAATGCTATAAGAGATTAAACACAAGTATAAAAGCCAGAGGTTTCACTCCCACCCTTCACACTCCATACCTATTATCAGAGAGATAGAGTTAATATAATATCACCAAATATTCCCTTACGGCATTTTCAGCCTACTGCACGATTTTGTATGTAACTTCATTTGACCTTCACATCAACCCCTCCAAAATTCCTATGACAAAATATTATTTAAAAAATTCCCAAATAGGGGCACCTGGGTGGCTCACTTGGTTAATGTTCTGGCTCTCAGTTTTGGCTCAGGTCATTATCTCAAGATCGTGAGATCAAGCCCCGCGCATCCAGGTCCACACTGGGTGTGGAGCCTGCTTAAGATTCTCTCTCTCCCTCTCCCTCTGCCCCTCCCCACCATGCCTGCTCACTCACTCTCTATCTCTCAAATAAATAAATACGTCTTAAAAAAAACAAATTCCCAAAATAAAGCAGAGATGGACTGGCACAGTCACAAGGTTAATAAGTCACACAGTGAGGACTGAACATCAGGACTTCTAATTCCAAGTCTAACCTCTTCCTCATTCCCTGCTGCATATTGTACAGAAAGTATAGACCAGTATTGAAAATCTTGTGTTTCTTGATACCAGATTCTTAGTCCAGGACTCTATTCAAGTAAAAAAATGGTAACAAAGAATATATTAATTTACACTTAAAGTTTCTTTAGGTAGAACCTGTTGGACACAGATGCTTCAATCAATGGAAAGTCATACTTCTCTGTAGCAGGTTCTGTTATCACAATCCTAAGGGGCAGAAACTTGAAACTTCTGCAGATATTTAGATAGAATAATTTTTAGCCCTAAATCTGAGTCAGTTTTGAAGCTGATAACAAGAGTTGAATTGCAAACCTCTTACAATGCCGCCACCGAGAGACATAACAGTATTTACACAATTTTGAGTATCTCATTTAAAATGTTTTTCGTATGCATATATATTTTTCCTTGTACAAATTTGTCTGTGCAGTATAGTCATTGCCTGCCTTCTTATTCTGGATTGCTTTTTTGGTTCTATTTACTGAGGTTTTGCTTTATGGAGATGCAGGCAGATTTTTACTACCACAGCTCCGTCTAGAATTACCCATGTATTATCAGTGCTCTGGGCTGGAACTCTGGTCATCAGCATTACTTCACTTTAGGAAACAGTCTGGTTTGGTTTTAGGTGGGAACATCGTATAACTGGATTGCTGTGTTAATACAATATGCTGGTGAGCAATGGTTTCAAGACCACATTTATTGTATAAAAATTTATATATTTTGTTTTCATACTTCTTTATAGGGTTAGAAATTTTTTCAGTATGGGCATATGGAAGGCATGTCATATTGATTTATTAATTGCTACTTGCCACTTAGACTTTATTATTCCACCAAAGGAAATGGCAAATTTGGTTCTTTAAAAGGACCTGTGTAAAACCCAAATAACTTACCGAGCTTTGAGGAGGGTACTCTGTTTTCTGGATAGATGGTTTAAAAAACCTGCATGTGGACAGCAAATCTTGTTTTAAGGAACAATTCAAGGGACCAGCAAAATTGGCTACCTAAGAAAGATGTATAGTTAAAGATTGAGCAAAAATGTCCTTGAAATTTAGAATACATTTAAGGTAGCATATAAATCATCAGCGATCCGTAGCTGATGCCAGGAAGAAAAAAACAATTAAAAATTGCATGAAAAATGGATGTTAGGTAAGATCCTAAAGGAAAAAAAAACATATAGCAAAATTTGTTGCTTCAGATTACTGATGTAAAATACCGCGAGATAGTTTGCTAAAATTATGGCCCTGGAAACAATAGCAAGAGTTAATGAAAATGTTGTTGCTTGATAGATTGTTAAATGCTATATTTGTTGTATGAATGGTAAATGTTTATGGTAAAAAATAGAAGATGCAGCTGAACAAGAAATAGAGAAACTATTCATAATTTCTGTAAGTCATGCTCATTTTGGTACACAAAACTTCATACATTTTTCTCTGCATATATACATCTTTGCAAACATCAGTTGGCCCATGTTGTATGCATTCTTTTGTAACTAGCATTTTTAACCTATACCAGAGATAACTTTTTATGTCTATAGTTTTTGAGAATTTTGAATATTATGTGTTAATAAGCAGCATAATGTACAGTTAAGAATGTAGCCCTTCCCTGTTGACTTTCACAGACTATCTATTTGGAAATGATAGGAAAGTACATTCCAAGTTAAGTGTTTCCCTGGTAACTCCACACATGTTCTTTGCAGTCTAGGTGATTGGGGGTATAACCTTTGAGGCTGGCATCTGTGTTTAAGCTGTAGGTTCTTGAGTACATTCTGGAACGAGTAAGGACAGAGGAGATTGGGCTTGCTGGGGAGCTGAGACTGAGCTGAGACCACACTGAGGTACATACAGCATGAAAATATAGGAATAAGCCTGCTTCAGAAGCAAGGGAACAGGAACTGGGAAGTACTTCGATAGAGGGAGGATGAGCTCAGGCAAAGGTCTCACAAATTGGAGAAGCAGGAGTTGTCAGAGTGAGCAGTCCGTCCATCCATAAACTAGAGGACAACCAAGGTCTAGGATCTCAGAGACTGTGAAATAGATATTGGTCATAATAACAAATTGTAAAAGTCCTTCACATCTATTAATTCTTTTCATAGTTACTGAGCATGTGATAACTTTATACACTATCTCTAACTTCAAGCAGTTTTATAATCTATATGGTGTAAGAAGACATAATTGTCAAGTGATGTAGTACAAGGCAGTATATAAGCCATGTGGTCCAAGAGTAAGTGCTATAGGAATTCATAAAGTGGAAAGGTTACTTCTGACTTTGGTGATCTGGAAATTTACGATGATAATAACAACTAATATTGACAAATATTTTATAGACTTCATTGAATTTTATCCTCACAGCAATACTATGAGATAAGCTGTTATTATCAGGAAGACAGTGTGTATGGTAGTTACAGTCTTGGAGCCAGAATGTCTGGGATTGCATCCCAGCCACTTACTATTGTGGCTTTTGGAAACTTATTTAACTCTCTGTGTTTCAGTTTTCACATCTATAGAAAAGAAATAATGATAGGATCTACCTTATAGAGTATAAAGGCTAAATGTATTGATAGACATAAGGTACTTTGAACTAACTCTACAAATGTCAGTTAGTCTTAGTTTCATTGTTTGCGGCAAAGGTTTAGACAATTGGGGTAATATACCCGAGTTATGCAAGCCGTAAATGGTGGGACGAGGGGTCAAGTCCAGCTTCCCTCTCTCCTGAATCGGAGGTCTGCATTTGACCACTTTGATGCTTCAAACTTTAAGCATGAAACAAATGAGTCAAAGGCAAGGATTTTGATCATGAATAACTAGAATCATTAACGAAATAGGGTAGAGACTGTGAAAAGGTTGTTTTTTGGATGTTTGGTTTGGTTTTTGGGGGGTTTTTTGTTTTTGTTTTTTCACTTTTTTTGGTATTTGTTTGGTTTTGTTTGTTTTTTGGTTGCTATTATTGATTTTGGAAGGAAGAAAGGTTCCATTTAAAATGTCTTGAATTGGAACTGGTGCCAAGGCATTCAGGGTGAAATATGTAACTGTTAGCTAGAAATCCTGGACTGGAACTTAGGAAAAGGTAGGAGTGGACATTAGGGAGATATACCTATGTAAACTTAGCAATGAAGGCTGTGAGAGTAGATAAGATTGGCAGGAAGATAATATTTTAAAAGCAAAAAATTTTTTAAAAAAAGAAGGCCAAAGTCAGAAGTCATTCTCTTACTGAGCACGGGGAAGAGAAATTATGAAAAGGATTCAGAGGTAAAGTTGAGAGTCCAACTGGGGAGAGTGATAGCCAGTTAGCATGGAGGAGTAAGACCAAGAATTTCAGTGAGAATAGAGTGGAACCTCCCAACCAGGTGAGTAGAGAGGAAAGGCAGTTCTGGTCTGTTAATCTTGAAATTGTTCATGAGGTACAAGCTTCAGAGATGTTGATGAGTCTGGCATTGTTTTGGTCTTTGGTTTTGTGGGGACTTTGTGTGTGGGTGGGGGGGGGAGGTGGGGATTAGGTAGGAGTAGGGTGGGGAGAGTACTATTTTTCGAGCAACTCAAACTTACCAAGGGTCCATTTTATTTTGATCCATCCCAGCCTGTAGTGTATTTTTCTGTGAGGATCTTGAGCTAGATCAGGGTCATCTGGAATTGTAATGGGAGGGTCAGTTTCATCAGGTTTTTTAGATGGAAAAGTGCTGTCCTAGTGCTACCAGATTCGCTCTTTCTGACCACAGTTTCTTGGAAATACTAGAAATCTGGATGAAAGGGACATGGACAGAGAGCTTTATAACCCACATTCTACAATATTAAGCTCTTGTGACTATTCACATTTAAATCGATTAAAATTAAAGAAAATGTAAAATTCAGTTTCTCGGTTATTCTCCACATCTCAAATGTTCAAAAGACACATGGGGCTTTTGAATATCTTAGTAGGCTTAAAAAACTGTAGAATATTTCCATCATCCCAGAGAGTTCTACTGGACAATGTTGACTTAGATAGCATATGTCTTAAGATTTCTGTGATTTTTTTTTTAAAAGTCTGGCAGTCACAAGACTGGAGTTTTGGAGCTTTTCAACCCAAATAAATAGCAATAATAAACAATAATCAGGGAAAACACATTTTTTCTTCACATCCTGTTTTACTAATGATTCTTGTCCTCTATGATCAAAAAATATCTTTATCTCACTCAATCTCACTCATTTCATACATAAAATTTTAACTATGAAAAAAGCCTTTCTGACGAGATGATCACCTACCAATAACTTGATCAGTCTATCAGTGTGATATAGAAATTATATTTAAAAGTTAATTAATATCTCAGCAATAAAATGACTAAAGGACGTAACAAATTTTTCTTTATGAATTATTAAGTAAATAATTCCAAATTTGGGTTATATAATTACTATTTTGACTCCATTTGAAAATGGAAGAAAATGTTTCATGTAGATATTAACTGGAACTTCTATAAGATAAATATGCTTTTTTCCTATTTAATATATATTGATGTGCATTGAGAAGGAATAAATTCAGCTTGTCAAAATGACGTTTTAAAAATTATTTTGATTAATACTGTGAGAGGTTCTCACTGGAACCACTATGATGCTTGCTGTTAGTGTTGCATCAAAGACATGCCATCTACAGAAAATTAGTGCTTAGTTTTACAAATACACAAAATGATACTAAAATATTATTCCTTGACAGGTTACTTGATGGCCTCCATAATTTTTACTAGTATATTTTCTATTTAGTATGAAGGCCAAACAATGTTTTTGCATGCATTTTTAGGAATCTGAAAATACACAGTAGTAAGGCAGTTTTTACATAGGCATGGACATCATTTTTGATTTTCATCATTTCAGAGAAAAGAGAAGGGCTTCGGTGTATGTGTACCATATGGTTTTTGGTTTTTCTTAGTCAAGTATTTCCAAATATGGTCTACCATAAATGTCTTATTATTTCCTGTTTCTGTTTATCAAAGACACCAGGCCATTTATCTTCCCCAGAAATTTTGACTTTCAGTCTCATGAGGAAAAAGCTGGGAAGTTGAGTTTGCCTTTAATATTTATACTGACATTAAATATATGGTAAATTCTGCTTGGGGAGCAGTTTATACTAAATGGAACTAAATTGTACCTTTTTGAAGGTAATAATCATGGTAAAATCGTTTTACTTGTTATTGGTCTTTCTTTAAAAAGTTACAGAAAATTATAACAAATATTTTAATAAAATTAATTGTATCTTCAACTAAAGTAGAGGAATAAATTCACTAATGTTTATTTTGTATGACTTAGCTAAGGAATAACAAAAAACCAAATAGGATAATTTAATAGTTGCAGTATGGATTTTCTGTAAGAGAAAGAAAGCAAGCTACAGTTCAGGGGGAAACATCTAATTCTAGAGCCCCAAAGAAAGCTAGAAAGCTATTGAGATTCCTTTTCTCTTAAGAAGTTAATTTTCTTGTTCTGTAAATGGTCTGCTGATTTTTCAGTTATTTCTCTATAAGTAACGCTTAGAAATATGCTTCATTATTGACATGAATTTCCTGAAGGCATCACTGGAGGTCACTTCATACACGTCCAATGAACTCAAGTTGGTATGCAGAGTCCAGTGGTGGTTGGATTCAGGAGCCTGAAACTCAAGCTCACATTTTAGTTTTCCCAGATTAGAAATGGATTATCTATTTGGGTAATTTGAAATTTTATATTTTAAGTTGTATTTTAAAATGAATTCCTCTCTTATTTGATCTTGGGCCTGAGATCATTCATGCTCTGTCACCATCTTGGCCCTTTGAGTCAATTTGCTTAGTTAGACATTTTCATAAGAACATGGAGTAGCTTTGCTGCACAGTTGAAATTTTTCTTCTATCCGACATCTTCCCTCGGCTATCACAGGATTCATTCAACAATTTGTCTAAACCCGGGCTCCCCATGCATTGTGTTGCCTCCACTTGTGTTCTCTCTTTGTGGCTTCCATATCAGACAAATTCAGTCCTTGGGTGCTTGATGTTGAAAACTTAAACCTTAATTTAGAATTACATGAGGTACATGTAAAGACATTGTTGGATTTTCTTTAAGACAAAACATTTTTACAAATTTTAAATGTTTTCCTGAATGTTGCTATAGTAATCTGGTTTGGAATTTTTACAGGGGCTACTAATACCATTAAATATTGGATGGTTATAAATATAATTTTTATGGGTCTAGAGAAATCTTGAGTATGGGGACAGCTTGGTTTTGTGACAAGAACTTCAATTTAGCAGTCAAATTGGCTGTGGATAGACAGATTCAGTTTAACCCTTCCATTTACCAGCTATAGACACCCAAGTAATTCAACTTCTCTGAGTCTTGGTTTCATCAAGTAGAAAATAGAAATGCTACATTGTTGTACTACTAAAAGTCTCAAATGAGGAGATTCTAGAAAACTATCACAATATGTGGTAGAGTAGAATCTTAATAAGTGTCAGCTTCCTTCTCTTATCTCCACCTTATTCCAAATTGTAACTGTCTTGTAGCACCATGTTGATTTTTAATGTAAACAGATATCAAATTTTAGCTACTATCCAACTCATCCACAGGCATTCAGTCAGTTCCTGTCTCATTCATAGAACCCTAACAGCTTAGACTTGAAGTGCCTCAAATAACTTCTAGTCTAATCTTTTACCAAAAGCCAGACGGTCTTCCAGATTATGTTTGGATATTACTAATACTGAGAACTCTCTACTTTACAAGGCAACCCTTATAATTTTTGAAATTTAATTTGTATGATGGCCTAAAATCAGTTCCTATAGTTAAACAAAATCTTCTTCACATCTAAAAACAGTTATGTTACTGTAACTTATATTTTCATGTGTGAAGACTCCTGTACTTTATGCTTTATATGATAAATTTTCCAGATTCTTCACAACCCTCTCAATCTCCACTTTTAAAGTACTATATTATTTCAATGAAATTATAAAGTACATTAATCATATTTCCCTGTAAAATACTACTGCTCCTAATCCTAATAATGGCACCAGCTTCCTCCTGGTCATACAGTGAAGTGCAATAGAATCCAAACCATGCCGAAGTGTTTTACATTTATATTTTTTAGATAAAATACCATGAGTTGGATATATTATGTTTTATATTAATAATGTGAAAATAAAAGAAGCTGGAAATCAACCCCATTCATGCTTTCACAAATATGTACTACATACTACAGAAAACAAGATAATACTTTTGCTAAAGAGCTAGGAGTCTAGTTGGGAAGTTAAGGAAGAAAAATAAGGCAATCTGATGAGTTCTCTACTGTAGTACTTCTTAAATTACCTGTGGTGAAGGGGACTTTTAAAAAAATTTTAATTTTTGCACAATAATATTTTTAGAAAACATAATAAAATTACATTACTCGAAAAAATAAAGTAAGACATTTAAGATACAATCCTCCACTTACTGTTTTATTTCACAGATTTAAAATTTACTTTGTCCTAAAGTTTCTAAATTCTTATTTAATTTTTGTATCTTCACTTTGTCTCAGAAAGGTAACAAAAAAGATTGACAAGAGGCAGGGACCCTCAAATCACACTTGAGAGTTTCACTATCTTATTGAATGTAAATATGAGTGACAGCTGGATCAGGAAGAGAGAAATGGTAGATCCTAGAGAAACTTCTGGGTGTTAAATACACAACAATGAACAGAACCAAGATTCTGCCACCCTGAAGTTTACACTGTACTAGAAAAAGGCAGATGTAAATGAAGTAAAATATATAGTACATCGTATGGCTATAAGTTCCATAGATAAAAATTAAGCGGACAAAAAGGATAAGGGGATCATGTTGGGGGTTGCAAGAAAAGAAATTTAAGAGCGTGTCTTTTGATTCCCAGTTTAACAGGGGTTTTTTTTTGTTTTTTTTTTTGTTGTTATTTGTTTTTCAATAAATGAATGTCTAATCACCCCTCTCTTGTGGTGATTACATAAGTTTAACTCCTGCAATCTACTAATTTATAAATTACAAGATTGGACTTTCTGAGACAGAAATAGCCTTTTATTTCTAGGATAATTTTACTTCTTAATACATTGATTTTTATATTTTAAAAACATATTAATAGGGGCGCCTGGGTGGCTCAGTGGGTTAAAGCCTCTGCCTTCGGCTCAGGTCATGATCTCCTGGGATCGAGCCCCGCATCGGGCTCTCTGCTCAGCAGGGAGCCTGCTTCCCCCTCTCTCTCTGCCTGCCTCTCTGCCTACTTGTGATCTCTCTCTCTCTGTCAAATGAATAAATAAAATCTTTAAAAAACATATTAATATATCTTTTATTTTGATTATTGATATTTATTTTAAGATCCTTCACCTATGCTTATAAATGATACAAGGCTATGATTTTTTAACTGTACTATTCTTATTAATCTTATTATCAAAATTATATTAACTTTATAAAGAGAAGTGGTTAGCTTTCTATTCTTTTTTTCTATGAAGCATTTTGTGAACATTAGAGGTCATGTGTTCTTTGGAAGAGAGATAGTAAAATTTTCCTGTAAAACTAGGTGACTTGCTGAGTATTGTCCAGTTCACTATTTCTTTCTTTAACCAGTAACAAATCTAGAATATTTCCTATCTATTGAGGTTTCCATTTTACTGATTATAGAATTTAATTACTATGATTTTAATTATTTTTCATGTAAGCCTATTTTTGTATATATCTGCTATGATATGCTCTTTTTAAGTGGACATTATAACTAACTTATGTTAGTCTTTGTTAGGTTGTTGTATAAGATTGAATTGCAAGTGAATGAATTAAAATTCCAATTTTGAGGTTGTTGTCTTTTCTGTCTTTATACTTGTCCATCCGTTTAGGCATTTAGTTTTACAGACTCATTCTGAGTAAGAACCAAGTTATGGGATTTTCCTCCCCTTGTCTCCCATTCTCTCTTTCTTGTCAACTTCCTGTCAGCATGTTTGCAGTTGCCTCCCTTCTCCCCTTCCCCCATTGAGGTTGGAAACCCATTATCCTAGCCATACAACCATTGATAGTTTGGTTTAATTTCTGATTGAAAAACTCTCTGTAGTCCCTTTAACTTCAGCCCGGATCCTTCTGTAAAGCTAACTCCCTAGACACCTTCAGCTGTGATTGCCTTGTTTTGTTGTCATTACTTGTTCTCCTTCAACCTCTCATTCAATAAGTGAGCTTTACTTACCTGATTTCCTGATTTTGAACAAAGGGCATGGCTGTCTTTGGTCCTCCAACTCATGTGGATGATTTTTTCTACCATCAGGGGCTGACTACAGGATCACTCTGATCACTTTCAAACTGTGGACCCAACCCTTTAGCCCAAACTTGCTGATTTGTGTTTCTCTTTTGGCTTTCATTCATTAAGATTTCATCCCATTTGAACCTATCTTTGTCTTCTGGCTTTTTTTCTTCCTATACTTTCTTTACCTTGCTATGTATTCGAAGTGGTAGAAATATATCCAAGTATGAATGCTGGGCCATCTTGACTCGAATGCTCTTTTTGCTAGAATGAAATCTCTAAATGTTTTCTTTAAAAGTGATGTTTTATTGGGACATCCCAAATATAGTTTATTCAAATGGAAACTTATATAATAGTATATATAATGGGATGTCAAGTGGTACTTTTCCTGTTGGTCTAGAATTTTGAATGAGGTCTCATATCTGAAAACCATGGTATATGTGCCCAAACATTCTAAAGAAATATTCCGAACCCCCAGATTGGACACTAGAGATAGTAACCTGGATGTTTCATTTTGAAAGGAATAGTCATTGACCACAAGAACTCACAAAAGCATCCCATGAGAAATATCACCAAAGTAAGTTATAACTGACCTATTAAGAAAGATCCTCTCTGCACCCTAAGCTCTCCATTCCTCTTTTGTATTCATGAGCCAGCACAGTAAGTGGGGAAAAGGAACTCAAGGTATGAATTGTGGAAAGAAGTGACTAAGTACAACTTTTTCTCTTTCTCTACCATTGTATATTCTGAGCCTGAGGCAAGCCCAGCTAAAAGAGTTCAAAGTATTAGACTCAACTGCAAATTGTAATGCAAATTATGCACAAAAGCTATGGATCACCCAAGATTTTTTTCCAGGAAGAATGGATGTAGATTCAGAGTGGCATGAATTAAAGGCAGTAGTAAAAATAAGAAAATAAAGTTTTTTTATTCTGAACTTTGGTTCCTACTAAGTCCAGATTATTCCATAAACCTGTTCACAAAATTTTATCTTAGACCCCATTGTATATTTTCCTTGCCATTATAGTCGATAATGCGACATTGAAGGTCTTAAAAGAAATGGATACCAGTTTTAAAATATTCATGTGTTTACAGACTTTTTGATTGAGGCAAAAATGTTTAATGAAATCAAACCTTCCAGACTTTAAATTGCAATCCAATTCACATGAATACAAATGAGCTTAAAAATAATATTGCATATGTATAAAAAGTCAAATAAGGGAAATATAAATCAGCAGCTATACTTGTATCTGTTTAATTTTAAGATATGATAAAAGAATTGCTCTGCTGTGACTCATTAACACACTACTAAAAAACAAATTATATTTTTGTACATTTTATGTAACATTTTATTTTGCCTGATTATGTGTTCTCATAAAACAGACCTCTGTGACTTATATAAATGTGAAAAGAGGTTATTTCTGAGAAATATTATTGGTAATGAGAGATTGGCTTAGGTAAACTACTTTAGAATTGCTAGGGGCATCTATGGAGATCAAATTTATCACCGTGTAAATTCAGAACATATACATTTAATTTCTAGCTTTGGTATTGTTGTTGCTTGCGTGTGTACATCCTAATACATTCTTTGCTCACATTCTCCAGTTTTCTAATTCCCTTCTCTTGACTTTCTCTAAGATTTAGATAAATTGAATGTACTTTGTAGTAGTGACCTCATTAGAATGTTTTTACAAATTCCATAAAAACATTACATTAGTAGAATAAATTATCCAGTATATGATTCAAGCCAAAAATTTTTTCTTCAACCCCAAATCTTCTCTAAATCATGTAGGGCTATACCGAATTGTGTGATATTTGGATAGTTACAAGTATTAATTATAAATATAAGATTTAGAGTTGGCAACTAAATCATAACGCTTAGCAATATTAAAACCTTCTTCCTATTTGTATGATTAAATAGCTTAGCCCTTTTGTCAAGTATACACCAACATAAATAAAAAAACATGAATTAAAACATCTAAATACATAAAGATCACCTGAAAGTGCCAAACTTAGAAGAAATGAGTAAATGAATGAGTGAACATACAATAGAGAAATTTTATTTTATATGAACCATAAGGAATTGGGAAACTTTTGTTTCATATTAGCAATGAGGAATTGGGTACAAATGTGTAAGTCAATCTTTATAGTGAATATTTTGTTTTAATTTTATTTGCATGTAATATGGGGAAATTCTGAGATATTAATCGATTGTCAAGAGAGGTAAAAGAAAGACATTCAAAAGCAGATCTGAATAAATATTCCATATTTACCATTTTTGAGAGCTCCATGGTGAACTACATAAAGCTTTGTCATCCAGAGGACTTATTACTAAAAGTTGCCCAGTAGCAATAGATTGACATTAACAGGGAAAAAAATAAATGTAATCCATTTTCCAAGGCATTGAAATATGCTAAACAAGGTAAAAAATGTAAAATAATTTTGAAAGTTTAAAGCGATATTGAAATGTAAGTTAATTTTATCTTAGTGATCATCATCATCATTATTAAAGAAAGACAGATTTTGTACACCAGAGTTATTTATTTTAGTTTTGATTAAAAGCTGCTTCCTGACATGAATTGACTCTTGTATCTCCTTTTTTGAGAAATTATTGGCTGAAACATGTTGATTAAATTTCGTAGTACCTCAATTACAAGATTCATAGCTGATAAAAGTTTAATGTAGTTTATAATTTTGTAATATGAACTGACATTTCTCTAGTGCTAGGCAATTTCCAATATGCTTTTGTAAGCATTATCTCTTTGATTCCTAGAATAATCTTCACATAGGAATAGCAACTTTCCTTTATAGATGAAAAAAATTAAGTTTCATAAAGATTAAGGCACTCAGCTATTTGATGACTGAATCGGAACTCAGTGCAGGTCAAGAAAGGTAGTATATGGTCAAGGTGAAGAGTCGAGACTCTGGAGACAGAAGGTCTGAGTTCAAATTCAGAATCTTCTTTTTACTAGTGAATGCTCTGAGTAATTAAAAAAAAAATCTCTGTGTCTCAATTTCCTTAATCAGATAAATGAAGATAATATAGGTACTTTCTTATAGGATTGTTGTGATGAGTAAATGAGTTGGCATCTGAAAAATGCTATGAACATACCTGATATGCTTTCATTGGATACCAGTAATTATCTGTTGATTATTGTTGATTGTGGGAAGCCGCAGGCTGGCTGCTAATGGAACCCAGGCAGAGCCCGGACTCGCGACCCTCGGCTGCTTTGACCAAGGGCGGTCGGAACGAGGTCGCTTGAGAAAAGGACCCG
>CM052898.1:169221581-169445423 GCA_028534135.1 Potos flavus
GCCATTAACCAGACTTTTTGGAGCCAAAGGGTTTGAAGGGTCTGTCTTTAATGTGGAGATAAGGAGTAAGCTCAAAGAAGCATTACGTGATTTCTATATGTAAACACCTCCCTGTAGTTGTTTCCCTCATGCTATATAATCATGTGCACTTTGGAATAAATTTAGACACTGGACATCATCCACTGTGTCCCTCCTGCTCCCACACTTTGTCTCTTGACTCTTTTTTCTTCATTCCCTTACCCTCAACCCTGGTTCGAGATTGTCGCGCCGGCCGCGACAGTTGATTAATACCAATTCACCCTTAAATTCCAAATTGCAGTTATTTAATGTACTGGACAGAACTCTCTTGGCTTTACTGAGAGTTGTCTAGCTTAAAGTAGTTTAAGCAAAAACAAAAGTGTATTATTGGAACATTGTGTTGGGAATGTTGCTGTAGTAACTCACTGATTCAAAGGAAGACCTGAATCTCAGATGAAATGGAAATAGAGACTCAGTTCTTTACCAATCTATGTTTCCATCCATTTCCCATTTCTGCTTCACCTGAAGGGTGTGCCTTTTTCTCTTTTGCGGTAGAAAGGCTTTGGCCATGTCAACCCCAAGGAAAGGCTGCTTAACATTCGTAACCCCCACCCCCCATTTTTTCTTCCTACCAGTATTGCTGGGAGAAATGGAGATGCCTGGGTCATATGCTCATCTCTGTGTCTAGAGGATTGGTTCGTTCAGAAGCCACTTAATGGAAAAATGTGCTGAGCAGAAAAAGAAAACAAAAGCAAAGATATGAAACAATGCATTATCTTTGACATTTTAAAAATCAGAAAAATAAATAAATCAGAAAAAATCTTAAAACTTACATTAAACAATAAATATGCTCTCTAAGGTTTTCATCAGGTCCCCTTTTTACTTTAGATGGGTGTTATACCATCATGCTGGCTAGCACCAGGCAGAGGCCTTTTTTTTTTTTAAGATTTATTTATTTATTTATTTATTTGAGAGAGCAGTGGGAAGTGGCAGAGGGAGAGAGAGAATCTCAAGCAGACTCCCCACTGAGCATGGAGCTCCTCATGGGGCTCAATCTCGTGATACTGAGATCATGACCTGAGCCAAAACCAAGAGTCAGACACTTAACTGACTGTGCCTGCCAGGCACCCTTGCGCAGAGGCCTCTTAGCCTTGCCTGGCATCTGATTATGGGGAAATATATTTGCTTGCAGAATTCTCTATCAACACACAAGCTGTAATAGTCTGATTTCCAAAACAGGTCAGTGCAGATATGCAGCCATGTAATTAATAACACATTTACCAGACATTCATGTATTATATTAAGATGAAAACAAAAGCTTCACTCTGATAATTGTATAACTGAGTTTATAAACCTAACTGTATTAGTGACTTTGTTGTTTTGTCATCAAGGTAGCATCCCTGTATCACCTTTGAGTAAGCATTCATATTGTTAAAATATTTTAAAGTCATTCAAATGTATAATTTTCAAAGCATGAAATTTGAATAAAATATTTGCCCTCCAGCACCTCTGGTTTCTGGATGATACTTTGCAAACCACTGATTTGGAAAAATTTCTGGGGAGATTTAATTATAGAACTGTTGAATTAAAGAGTTGATTTGGAGAAATTAAAACTACACTTCAAAGAAAAGGAACTATATATTTAACAATGTAATTATCCTAAGTTGACACCTACTTCAAGTTCTTGCTCACTATGCAACTGGTTTCACGCTTAAACAGTGCTTCTGCTCTATACTTGCTAAGAATGCCTCCTTTTCCTACATTATGTAAGTTCTGAAGTTATCATTTGTATTCAAACTTGAACTCCTCACCTATCCCCAAACTTGCTCTTCCTTCTATTATTTCTAATCCAGTAGTTGCCCAAGTTTGCAGCCTACAGGCCACTCTTGACCTCTTTCTCAACTCTCTATTCCATATTTAATCAATCAATTGAATCTAACTCCTAAATAGCTCTTAATTCTATCTACTTATTTATATTATTACTTTCACTCTCCTAAATTAGGCTACCATCTCTCTACTCTCTATTAGTTTTCTTGTTTTCAGCCTTGCCTTCTCTGATCTATTCTCCATCCTTTAACACACAGTGATCTTTCTGTCATCATGCTGAAAACTGTTCAGTGGCCCCATTGGACTTAGTGTGAAGCGTCATTTCTTGACTTGGGCATCTAAACCCTCTGTTTTTGTTTATGTCTCTAAGTGTTATGTTCTGGATTTGAATTCTTTCACGTTATAATCCAAATGGTGCTAAAATATTGATTAGGATATTAGTTCTTCTGATCTTCATTCCATAGGAGTTTCTGACTAAAAATTTCCTCAATATTTTGCAAATAGTAGCATCTTAATAAACCGAAATGTAATGAATACATAAGGGTTAATAAGACTCTTATATTTACTTTTATTGATATATAATTGACATATAACATTGTGTAATTTTGAGGTGTACAATATGTTGGTTTGATACATTTATATCTTGCAATATAATTGCTACATAAAAAGATAAAAAAATAAAAAAATAATTGCTACATGATTGCTACATGATAACATGCTAATATAAAATACACCTTTCACATATTTAAACGCACTGATTAATTTCCATACCATTACATTACCCAGTATAAAATAGAAACTTCATTTTCCCTCTGGAAGAATATATATATTGTATATAGACATAAAATGAATATACAATTTGGGCTTGGTTAAAATCACTTATTTTTCTCATCATCCCCTTTTATTATAGCTGAGAAGTCCTAGGATTTGCTTCTATTTCTTTTCATTATTAATATTAACTACCACTTTGTGATATAAGCCTTTCCAGGAATAATATTTCCAAATAAGTAATTACCTAATAGTGTTCATGCTCTTTTTGTTTTCTTGTCATATATACAGCAGCTATCAAGTACAGTCTGTGGAGATACATGGCCAAAAAGAGGTTTCAATAATGTAGAATAGTCCATTAATTTCCTGAATTAGGAAGGTTAATAGTATGACCCATATATATTGAACATAGGACTCAATTCTATTTTCTTGTAAAGTTTCAGCATAATGATCTTTCTTGCTGATCATTAGTAATCTCTTGTGGTCTGCATTTCCTCTGGTCCTTGTATGGCTAAACACACTTTAAATGTAAATACAGAAAATATGCATCTCCTCTGAAACTTTGTGGTTCCCTTGGATAATGAAGGTTGATGGCTAAACACAGCTGCAAATTATATATGTATAAAACACATTCTGTGCTCACTTGGCTTCACTACTGTGTCTTGTATCTGGTATGGTGTATAGATACTTCACAGTGCAAGATTTTCCTAGCTCCATGTACAGATCACTCTTTACCATTTCAGCTTCATTGCTTAGAAACATTGAAACCCATCTCTAATGACACTTGGTTAGTATTTTAAAGCTCTCGGTGACTAAGAAATGAACTATTAACAGTAAGTCAATATAACAAAAGGTATTATATTTTTTCTGATGCAACCAGCTTTATTTGAGATAATAAAGTGTTTTGGTAACCAGTCAGGTCTATTTCAAAATTATATCATGAAATATTTTGAATAAAAAAGAAAGGAAAACCAAAAAAGAAAATTTACAATGCCTTGGATAATGTTATTATGAAAGTTTCCTTTCTTCAGAATATATTACAATATCAATGGTTTTTTCCTATGTATCTGACAAAAATAACCCAAATGCAAGGTATAAAATGAAATATAGTTATTGTAAAGAATTAAAAAACATGGAAATTGGGAGTACTCAGCATTTTATCACTGAATAAAAAAAGCAATATTAATTTTTGATTTCAATCATTCTAGTTCCTTTACAAGTAAATATTTATATACCTAATGGATAAAAATGAGGAATATATTTCCCTTTTGTACTCACACAATTATATGAATATTTTTGAACATTGTTTAAAATTTTATTTTAATGGCTATATAAGTGAATTCTTTTTTTTTTTAAAGATTTTTATTTATTTATTTATTTGAGAGAGAGAGTAAGTGAGAGAGAGCATGAGAGGAGAGAAGGTCAGAGGGAAAAGCAGACTCCCTGAGGAGCTGGGAGCCCGATGCAGGACTCGATCCTGGAGCTCCAGGATCATGACCTGAGCTGAAGGCAGTTGCCTAACCAACTGAGCCACCCAGGCGCCCCTATAAATGAATTCTTAATGGTCTATCACCATGTATTTTTATCCTTCTTCAATTGTTAAACATATTGTTTATTTCCAGTTTTCACTATTAAAAATAGCACTTTAATAAACACATGCATATAATGTCTAAATTTTTACTTTAACATAGATTAGTAATGCCTGAAAGGGAAATTACTGTTTTGTAGGTAGAGTTCTATCTTAGCTTCCGGAAAAAACCAAGTATATATAGTGAAGAAGGCTTGAATTGCTACCCTAGTACAAGTGATATGATATAAACATTTTATTTTTCCATTTATATTTATTTCTTATGTCACATGAAGAGATCTTAGTTATTATGTAGGCACTATACAAGTGCAAAGCTCTATGGTTGGTATAATGACATCCTAGAATTAAGATAACTGACTAGAGGTACTTTTTTTTGATCAGAGCTTATATGACTCATATTCAGCTGAATGGTTAAAGTATGCTTCCAAAGTCTACATAAAGGATTGGCTTCACTTAATTCATTCTTGAATTTTTCGATTGTCTCTATTACTTTTTAAAAACAAGATTCTGTTGTATCTCTACTAAGGAGAATACTTATGTAAATAAGCTTAAGTAAAAATATTTTAACAACATGACGAATATCACATTTGCTTTTAAGGATCAGATGAATTTTAATGACATCACTTAATAAAAGGGGATACAATCTGTTAGTTTAGCACATTACAAGTTCTATTATTGGCTGGTTGTATTTGGAAATAAGGCAAGGATCCAGAAATTCAGCTTCCAGAATTGGTATTATTAGCATTTCCATTTAAGAGTTGGTTTGACTATAGGCCAAGGATTTCTAACTGTTAATCAAGCATGGTAGAACCCACCCATTTTTCTAGACGATAGTGATGCTTATTTTAAGAACGAATTAGCTTGACAGTGGTGTACATTCTATAATACCAGTGTCCTGTGATTGAATGAGTGATCCTGGTAGGCATACAAATATACCAGAAGGTAGTTATGGCTGAAGAAGTGAAGAAGCAAAAGGAAGACTCACGGAAAATGATGAGTGAGGTAATAGGATGATGTCTTTTAAGGTCTTGGCTATTTTAAGGATTTGGCTTTTACTCTGAAGGAATTGCTACCTCATTAGAAGTTTTGAGCTGAGAATTAACATGATATGATTTACATTTTAATAGCACTACTTTAGCTACTGAGTTGAGTAAGAAGTAGGGAAGGAAGCAAGGGTAGAAATGGGATGCTCTGTTGGAAAGCCACTTCAAGAAATGTGTAAGATGATAGCACATTGGCCTAGGTGGTTAGTAGTGGAGATGTTGAGAAATGATAAGTAAATTTGGGAGATAGAGCGACCAATTTTGTTAATGTATTGGGTGGAGTTAAAGATGACTCTAAACCTTTTAGACTGAGCGACTGTCTGAGCATTATATCAAATTAGAATTACAACCATCTAAGTTGAGGATGGATACAGTGGAACAGGTCTTAGGAAGAAGTTCATACTGAATGTGTTAGGATATGTGGCAATGTTTAGTTGGCCTTGTATTTAGAGTTTGGGATTTAGGGGAGCAGTCCATGATAAAGATATATATTTGGATTTTGTCAGCATGTAGAGAGAGAGTATTGAAAGCTACAAGCTGAATCTGACAATCATTATTAAGCTTAGGAAATAATTAATAAGTAGATACAGGAAAAAAAAACTTGTGTATAATCATATTTTATCAAATAAACAGGGAAAACAGGTTTTGAAAAACTACAGTATTCTAAATTTTGTGACATTATTTTGTAGTCCTATAGTCTGGCATAGATTTATAATAAATATTAACATGAGGAGCTATCAAAAACAATGTGTGCATGGTAGATGGATACATACATGCCTATTTGTGAATGTGTATATGTTTCAATATATATCTATGTGAATGTATCTTCTCATGACAAGACACATTGTGACATATGGTAAATTGTGCTAAAGCAAAAAATTATATACAGTATCCGTTTATATAAGAACAAATAAAATTAGTATTAAAACAATGTAATTGTATATAAAGAAAGAAATTGTCAATGGCTTTTAATTAGCATTTAAACAACTCAAGATTGTGTTAGATGATGAATTTTACTTACATTTTGAAAGCTTAACTGTTATTTATATTATACAGAAATCTTACAATGATAAGCATACCTTACATTGGTAAGTATAAGCATTAAATTTTAAATTTAATAAGCATACTCATTAAATTTAAAATTATTATTGAGAAGATACAAAATTCATAAAATAACCAATTATGGAAGGTTTTATTAAAGTACTTACTTAAAGACCAGGTTTACAGATGTGTGTTTAAAAGGTAATAGATGTCATCTATAACTATAAATAAATCTAGCCTTTCTAGTGACCTATGACATATGGTCATTCACTTGAAGTTCCTATTTGGTAATTCTAGAGTAAAGTTCAGCCTAAATTTAAATTTCATTTATATTAAAGTTCAAAATGTATGTTTTATTATATTTTTGGAACATAATACATACATATTATGTATGTTTTTGGGATCTCTTCTGTTGAAAACTGCCACTTGGTTTAAGAGTTGATCATGTGTATTCCACAATCAACTGACTTTTGGGACCATTTTTAGTTTTGAGATAGGCAGTAGTAGTATTTTCTTTTAAGGGTTCTTTTATGTTGTGAATGAATCTACTATCTTTGAAGAATGTCAGTGTCTTACATAGTTGAAAAAAAGAAAGACTAAGATTGGCTCTACAAATTTAATCTAATGCTAATGAGACTTCTTATTTAGTTTTGTGTAAATATAACTACGTATGTAATTAGTGTCGAGCAGCATATGGAATCCATTGGGAATGTGTTTTTACATGTGCATCTCAAGGACATCAGAGGAATTTTGCTTATAAATATATATTTTAATATAACTTGCTGCTACAGACTGCAATGTCTTAAAATATTTCACAGATGTCTATTTCTTCATGTGTTTTAATAATATTTTCCCCAAAACATTGAGCTTGATGTTTTGAACTGTGCTTAGCTGTCACTTGGCCTATAGCCTTGTCAAGGAATTTTAAAATGCTTGGTACCATTTTATTTATTGTATCTATAAGTGAACTTATGCCAGCTTCATGGCTGACACTCCATATGCATTCAATAGAAGCCTGCATATAGGAGGAGGGAAAGAATTCTTGTAAAGCTTGAAAATTCTCCTGTAAAAACATCTTCCTTTTGTGTAGTTTGATAACTCTATTATTTCAAAAACACTTGTCAATTTCAAACATTAGGTTTCTAGCTTGGGCACCAGGTCCCTCCCACTCCCATACTATTTCATTTTATTGGGATTTTACTGTGCTGTTTCATTTTCGAAATATGAATAAAACATTAAATCTTGAGACCATATGATTAATGTTTATTCATATCATTTGGAGGTGAAGACAATGCCCTTTACATTGCAGAGGAATGTGATAGTCATTGGCTGGTTTGGTGGCAGATTTGAGATATAACAAAAGTCAAATGGAAGACTACACTCTAATTAGTAATTTATAAATTTTATTTATAAATAAATAAAAGATTACCTTGACTTAGATAATAGTTCCAGATAAATCATAGACAGATCACACTCTAATAATCTTATAAAACAGAGTCATTGTCTACAATGAAATCAGTGCTCCCTCTCTTGTTGCTTTCTCTTGTAAAAATCATCCCCAGCAATGGAGTCATCTCCCAGGTCTGTAAATGGCAAACTCACTCAGATATACACAGTTTTTTGTAGGGCCTTGATTTTAAGGAAGCAGGAAACTGTCCCTTGAGTTACCAGTCTTGAGGATGTACATGGAAGTATGCACCGATAGTCAGTGAGTGTTAGAAAAGGGAAGGATCCAAAGAATGTAAAGACACATTGCAATTAAGAGTGTGTAATTTTTCCATCCAGTTGACACTAAATAATATTAAGATGTGGATCTGAAGAAGTCTTGGAAGTACCTCTTGAGAATTTAATGAGAATTTAAAGAATCAGTTTTTCTTTAATAAAGGAAAGGCTCTGAATCATCCTTCTCTCCTTGTTTCCTATTAAGTTTGTTGAGGGACTAGTTCTTTGTCCTTCTGTTACCTCAGGGAATATAAGCAGAGACTCAAAACTCTGACAGAGAGATGAGAATTCATGATATCTTTATTTGTTTGAAGTTATAGTCATAATGTTTGCATGAATGAGTAACTTGAGGAAAGTGGTGTTCCCCACCCACCCCACCCCCTTAATCCCTGGTGAGGGAGCTGGAAATAAGCTTAAAACATGATATTTTCTTTCAGATTTTCTTAAATCATTATATCTTAGCACATCTTGATGTAGAGAAGTAGAATTTAGAAAATTAATAACCCAATTAACATCATAAACTAAAGGAAATAGTAAGAATTTCAAATCTAGATTGATTCTAAATCCCAGACACTTGAACTTAGGGTTGTGGCTAAGAACTGTCAGGTGGCTGAAATAAATGAAGAAGACAGGAACAGTGCCAATTAGAACACTGGAAGGGACCCAGAATTCTATCCTTTAATGATGTGTTTAATATTACAGGGCCTGTTATTGTGATATATTTTACATCAAAGTGCTAAATATATTTGATCATTTTCAATGATCTTCTCTGCCATCATTTTATGAAATGTTCATGTTTGTAAGATTCATTTCACCACACATATTTGTATGTTCCATGAAACTGAATCTGTTAATTAGGATGGTTACTTTTGAGTAATCTTTTTTTTCCTAGTTAACTATACTTTCTAGTCTAAACCTAGTCTAAACAAAGAAAGAGATCCAAACTTTAAAATAATGTGTTGAGAAAGACTATGTTTTTAAATCCAAATGTATGTTTTGGGAATCAAATTTGGTATTAATTTATAAGTGGAATTTTGAATATGTAAATTTCCGGTTTAAAAGGCACTTAATATTTTCCAGGTCTTTTAATTTTGTCAATGTTCAGTTTCAAAAAATAATTAAATAAAACATTTCTTCAATTTGAGATGACTAAGATATAAATGCGAAATATTTGATATATAAGTAATGAGCACACCACTTTAACATTATTTTATAACTTTTGTTTTGTTTTGTTTTGTTTTGCTTTGCTTTGCTTTTTTAAGTGGGCTCCACACTACTCACAACCCCAGTATCAAGACCGGAGCTGAGTTCAAGAGTCAGACACTTAACTGACCTAGCCACTCAGGTGCTCCTATAACTTTTATTTTGCATTCTTAACTCTATAATTACAAGAGTTCATGATATCATTATTATGCTAAGTTTTATAGAGAAAGGTAGTTATAGTACAAGACTTACCTTTAAATCAAGGATTAAAATGTATACAGCTATCATTTTAATGGAGGCTAAAAATAAAAAAGTTTAGATACCTAAACTAAATATGTTCATATACAAAAAAAAAAGTTCAACCGTCTCTTCTTAAATGAGAACTTCACATTGTCAAAAAACAGTTTTCCTGCATATATAATACTTTTGTTTTTCCTCTGCTATAAAAGGAATTAGATAACCATCATTTGGAAAAGAAAGTAAAATGTAGGAGCTATATATATCATACAGTATCAGAAAAATAAAAGACCTGTTTCAGATTAATTAAAATACATGAGCATATTAAATAGTGGCATAATTTTGCCATAGTCCTATTACTCTCTGAATTGGAGGTATCAACTTATTTACAAGAGACTTAGGGAGATTGATTCTGGAAGGGTCTGCCTTCCTTATTTATATACTATATATATTAAAAAAGGATTTTATCACTGATAATAGTGATTGTCATGCTGTGTCAAATATAAAATATCACTATTTTACAAATTAAAAACTTTCCCAACACAACTTGTAAAATCAGCCATTCCTACATCTTCAATGAAAGAGTGAAAAATTCTTGTCCAGATTGATCAAATATATGTTGGGTTCTTATTCTTGAGCCTCCTAGCAACATGTTTTATGACTACTTTGAGAAAAAAATTCAAATTCATTCAAATTATACCTTGAATTTCAGGTAGGAATAATTTAATAACATTTCTACCCCATCCAAAAAAAATAGACTAATATTCTCTTGGGATATTCTTGACTACTCTTAATGCTACTGTTGAGCTGGTTAGTGGATAGGAAGGTAGAAAGAAGTTATTTTTCAGGGTAAATCTGGCGTGGAAACAGTGTAACAACGCAACTTTCAGTGAATCAATTCACAACTCTGAATGCCCTCAATTATAAAATGATAGTGTTGAACTTCATAATCATTCAGCTTCATTTCAGTTCTTTTATAATCATTTTGGGAAATGGTTATTTTATTTAAAAAATTATTGGCATATAAAACAAAGAAATTAGAATGTCTCCCACAAAAGCTCTCAATTTAGCTCAAAGCAGGCATTGAACATACACATAAAATATAATTCAAAGTCTGTGCTAAATCTTGAGATTCAAAGCTTGTGTGTCCCAGAAGTGTGGACATGTGACTCACAGATTGTCAAATTTAGAACCAAAGTAATGTTTTGTACCAACTGGTAGCTGCAGAAGTGTTCCCTGTAGTCTCTGGATGGAAGAGGCAATCAAACAGCTGGGTCCTAATAGTCTTCTAAGAGACAAATCAGAAGTCTCATCAACAAGGCTGATGGTTGCCTTTTACATTATCTCTGGAATGAACAAAACCCTTGGGCCTGGTTGGCAGCTTCTCTTTACCTCCCTCCACTTCAAGGCTTTCCACAGTACAATTCCCCAAAGCCCTGAATGTACTCCTTGTGCAGAGAGAGGGCTGGAGAAGCCTTTGCAAGCTTTATACAGAAAAATACAAGAGTTGTAAAACTATTAACTGGTCATAACTAAGGTACCAGGGATATAGCAAAACTCTCATTCACCGAACCAAAAAGCCATATGAAAAAATTTTATATACTTACAGATAGTATCTTTTTTTATTTATGACATATACATTCAAATCTTTCAAGCAGAAAATTCAGTCAAGTGAGATCCATTCGTAGTTTGAGTTCAAAGTCAGTGAGCAAATGGAAATCATTGCAGCATCTATCTCATTTCCCGAGTGGACATTAGACCACTCAAAATGTGTCACATAATTTACAGTCCCTTGATAGTAATTGAATATACACATTGAGAATGCACTGGCAGAACACTTAAGGAAGATTGAGTGCAGGAGGAGCCGCTTACATTATTTTTGGCTCTACCCTGGTTTTTGCTTTTAATTTTTTTCTTGAGATTAATTTCAATTTGGCTCTTCCATCCTATCTAAACAAAAGCTTTAGGAAAAGCGATTAACAGCAATATCAAAGAAATTGTGGTTTTATAGTTTCAGAGACATCAGATATTGTAATGTAATAATAGAAGAGGGACAGAATAAAGTCTGCAATTCACCATAAATAATTTTTAAACCGTAAGAATACTAGGATCAAGCAGTAAATGAGAAAGATGAATTTTGAGCTGGTTCCTAAATGAGAATGGGAATTTCCAAGGTGTAACTTAATATTTCTATTTTATATTTAGTATGTCCATTAGTACTTGAGGAAATGAAGAGATAATTTTGTAGTTAAAAATATGAAATACCAAAATTTTTAACACTAATAATTCTAAATCTCTGTGTTTTTTATGTGTGTTCCAAGAAATTTTGAAATTTTTTAACATATATTTTATTAAAAGTCATTTCTTAAATGGTTTACTTGCCATGCAAAATAGAATCTCTGTTGGTAGTAACCTTTAATATTTAACAGGCTACAGATGAAAGTAGTAAGTAATTGATTCTATAAACTTCCGAGTATTCCAAACAGGTAATGGGGAAATGGGACCTGACAAAAATGGCTATTTGAAAAACAGTTTTGGTTTTGTTTCCTCCTTTTCCTTCTTTCTTCCTCTTTTCCTTCTCTCACCTTCTGAACCTCTCTCTCTTCTTCTTTTTCTTGGAGTGTGTTTGTGGTATGCACCAAAGATTGTCCCATGGACTTCTATTTTCTCATCATACACAACATGATATATATATTCCCTTGAGTCAAACAATGTCCCACTAACTGCAACCAAATTAACATTTTTCTGACCACTAAGGTTTACTTCAATAAATTGCATTTTATTAAGACAGGGTGGAAAAAATAAAAGTATTTAAAGAAGATGTTCATCTATGGATATTTTTCCCATGCTGAAGATAAATGAAGAGATAAATTATGCAAGCAATTTAATTACTAACAATCCAATTTATTTGAATATTTGCAAGACAAAATTCCTCTAAGATACTTTAGGTCTTTCAATTTCAAAAATACTATATACATAAAAGATTTTTTTTAAGACACAAAATTCCTTTTTCTGCTACTTAATAGGTTGATAATTAGATGTTCAAAGGTAATTTTTTGCCTTTGGAGATGAGATAAAATAAGATGAGAACATAGATCCTCTAAGAGATTTCAAAAATAATCATCAAAAAAACAGTAATCTTATTTTATTTACCTTTTTAGATTCTTATTATCTTGTGCTTATTTTCACTTTACTTGTTTGTTTTTTGGTTTTTTTCCTGGTGTCTCTTATCCCCCTTATCTTTGAAATGTTGCTTAATCCTTCTAAATCAGTCTTACTTTTTCCTTTTCCTTAAGTTTTCTGTGATACTCCTTAACCTTATGTCTCCAAATCAAAACTGTCTATAGCATTGTATATACACAGTACCATATTAAATAATTTTATACATATTGCTTTGCTTTCCATAACATATTGGTGTTCATATCATATTTGGAAAATATGGTTTCTGATTTTGTTAGTAGAGATTTTATGAGTGTTATCCATATAGATTTCACATTCATGAAAGACAGTAAGACTAGAAAAATTCTCAGAATTTGGTGAGATGTGACATCACTCACTATAGTCTTTGATGGCTAAAATATGAATATATAATGCTACAATAGTCACAACCTTCTCTTTCCTCCATCTTTGGAAAAACTGTGCTACCACATTCACAGAAATTTGCAGTAAAAAATCAAAGATGGCATAGATTTTAAACCAAGTCAATATTTCTATCTCTATTTCTTATTACATATATTGAGTGGATTAGCTCTTTCCATAAAGCTGTGACTTTGTGCCAAGAGGGAAGCATACAGAAGCAGGTAATACAAATTCTAAATATAAGACATCTAAAAGAGGAAAAAATGATGTCAGGTAAAGCAAAAATAAACCATATTTTATTTTAAAAACTGTTTTGTATTTGTAAAAAAAAAGGAGGAAAATAAAAATGAGAAAAAGTTATAGCTATTTTTTGGGGGTGCCTGGGTGGCTCAGTGGGTTAAAGCCTCTGCCTTCCACTCAGATCATGATCTCAGGGTCCTGGGATCGAGCCCCGCATTGGGCTCTCTGCTCAGTGGGGAGCTGCTTCCCCCTCCCTCTCTGCCTGCCTCTCTGCCTACTTGTGATCTCTCTCTCTTTGTCAAATAAATAAATAAAATCTTTAAGAAAAAAAAAGTTATAGCTATTTTTACCACAGTGATACAATGCCTTAAGGCTGTTGTCAGCAATGTCAGCTTTATTGAATGGAAAACACTGACCTGACAAGAAACTCTGTTTCTGTCAAATCTTACTTTCTACCAAGATGTTATGTCACTCTCAGATTACTCAGACCTCTATCTCTAACCTACTATGAAATATGAAGACTCTCAGATACGAGCTAGGAAGGCAGTAATATCAAGCGTATTTCAGATGAAAGGCATGGGCAGGCTTCCAAATGTTTTATAGAGTAAAACTTCCATTGACTCAGAGCCAATAAGTTCGCAAATCTTAAATGTACCATGACCATTTTTATACTATATTTCTTCTCACAAGTCAAACCCACACCTCATAGATAACATGCTTTGCGAATAATGAAATGATGAGAAAATATGAAATGGGGTTCATAAAAGCAAAGTTCAATGCAACAAGAAAAGCAAATACAAAAGTAAAATATAAAGCACAATAGTAGACATTACTATGGCACTACCTGGTCCTTAATAAGAAGTTAGTGACCATTGAGATCTTTCTGTGAACTTGTATACTTTTGTTCTCTCATTCACCTGATCAGTAAATACTTACTGAATATGTATCATTCTATATTATGGGGACTGACTGGTCATGGTTCCATGCTTTCTGGGAGATTACAAACTTATAATGCTAAGTGTATTTGCAAAATCATGTAATAAATTTTTTTTATTAATCACCATTTTCATATATACGCAAGGTGAAGAGGCCAATGTTATTATCATATAATGTGATTTGTATTAAGATTACTAAAGGTCAGGAATTGTATTTAGAGAACTGTGGGAGAGAATGCCTCCTTCTCAACTTAGTGACATGGCTTATTTTTTCATTTCATTTAAATATAACTTTTCTCCCATAGTGGTAATCAGAAACAGTGTGAAGCATGGACAGTGTTTAATTTGAGTCTGATTGTGCTGCAGAGATACAGGTGGCTATCAATTACAGCCATATTTTAACATTTATATAAAGAATTATAATATGTGTCCATATGTTCTAAAATTTGAAATTTCATAGAAAAACATGCTAAGAGTTACATATACCTTAGTCAGCCTGAATTTTTTGTTGTCTGAATGTGTGGGAAGGGTGAGTGAACATGTGCTTATCAATATATCATCATTCACTCTTCCCGTCCACATTGCTAGTGATTTGGCAATTTTCTTTTCTGGATGCTGGAAATCTCTTACTGAGTCCTGTGAAGGACTGTTAGGGGTCCAGAGAAATGACATATGGCGTCTACTCCCCACTATTCTATACTTCTCATCTCTGTTAGCATAAATAATCTTTCCAGAGAACACTGAGGCTCACTGAGCAAAAGTCAGGTCTCTGGGACCGTAAATAAAGGACACATAGGATAAATGAGTTCAAGTGTTGGGTTATGGACAGAGAGCACTCCTGGAACTTAAGAGAGCATTTTAGATTCCTAAATGGTAACCTCTAAGACCTGTGAGTAGCAGTATACACACATGCACACACATATACATGTTATATAAAGATAAGTATTTCATCTTTGAAATAATAATAATAGTTAAATAATACTGACAAGTCAGAAAACTGAAACCTAAGTAATTTCAAAAATAAACTTAAAATGTTTCAGGCACTATTTTCAGTGTTTTACGTATTTTAACTGTATCTTCACAACAACTCTATGTTAGATGATAGCATCATCTCCATCTGCAGTTGAGGAAATTTAAGAAACAGGGAGATTAAGTAATATGTGGAAGAATACATGACTAGTGTAAATTAACCAAGGAGGCCAAGAGACTGAGGTGGCTTTACAGCCTTGGTCATTTGTGTAAGCAAACCAAAACCTAATCCTGAAATGCCTCCAGGTTAAGAAATCAAAACCAAAGACTGCAATCACAACTAGGCTCTCCCAACTGAGGCAAATTCTTGAACTATAGCCAATCAAATAATTCCCTTTCTTTGCTTCACCTTCTCTATAAAAATCTTTCCCAAGCTAATGACTGTGGAGTACTCCTAACCTCTTCCTGTTTGGCACTGCCTGATTCAGCTGAATGAGTTTTTACCCAAATAAACTTAAAATGTTTAATTTGTCTCAGTTTGTCTTTTGGTACTACTAACAGAAGAGCCAGAACTTGAACCTGATTAATCTGACTTCAACGTCTGTGTCCTTAATCACTACTCCAAGCTGCTTGACAGTTCAACCTCATAGTAAAGTATGACTCTTTATAATAAGTGGTTGAATAATCTAAACAAATACTCTGCTTAAATGATTTACATACCATCTGAATGAAAATGAAAAATATTATTAATATCCATAAAATCTTATGGACATTACTCTAAGATTCAAGATCTTAGAAAGTAAAGTAAGTAAAAGAAAAATAATTATATTTAAAAAAGAAGATTGTAATAAAATTAGACCTCAAAGAAGGAAATCATTGAGAAAAATTTACCAGAAAAGAGAAAGTGTAAGATACTAGAAGTTCATCAAATAAACAATTCTCTATCTCAAAAACAAATTATACCAGTGCACAGGAAAGACAAAAAGAGTAACAAATACTAAGTTGGCTACAATCAAAGACCTGAAGTCAAATGCAAAAGCCACAGAATGTGGAATCCAAGCCAGAACCAGAAGGAAAAAATAACACAATGAGAAAGACTTGGCAAAAAACTAAATGAGAAAGGAGATGCAGCCATAACGCAGCCTTAGTCATAGCACACACATACACACCAAAACAAAAACAAAAACAAAAACAAAAACAAAAACAAAACTCTTAAAACAACAATAACAAATTATCTAGCTGCTAAAATTGCTTGGCTTTACAGGCTAAATTTTTTACGCCCAATTTAGAAATTAACATAATTTGCAATGAGCTTGCATTGAAATTTACTTAGCAAAACTTTTGTAGATGTAAGAAAAAAAGTAAGATAAATATTTCAGAAGAAACTTTCTCTAAACATTTTAGGAAATCTATTTAAGAACTAACAGTTGGTATGTAAATTGCAAATTAAAGATCCTGAACGAACTACTTAATTAACAGATTCTAGTTTGTTAAGCTGAAGTCAAGTGGTAAGTTTAATGAAAACCATAGCTATACTGGAGGGGGAAAGTCTGTATTTGAGTATTTTCACTAAACTGGACAGAACCCAATCAACAAATATGTGTAACATATAGCTCTATAGATCTGATTTTATGCTTCCTGGTTTTGCTACAATGCTAAACATTTTATTTTGATCTTATACTTTTATAATCGAATAGCAAGACTGGCTATCTATAATTCAAATTTAATTGTCTTTAAATCCTAATCTCTAAATAGTCTCTGTTAAATAGAATACCATTGATCCTGTGATCTATAGTTAAATCAGTGACATACAATCAATATCAGAATTTAAGGGTTTAACCAGGAGTTCTCCAATAAGTTCATGTCAAGTATAATTCTTTAAAAAATGCTTTCTCTCTACTTTCAAATTGTCTCAAAATCTTGAATTTGAAATCTTCCAGAGATTCTGCGGGTCTCAGGCATGGTAATTTGTCTGGTCGAGGGAGGGAGGGAGAGCATGAACCTGGGTAAGTAAATAATACGGTGCTCCAGGTTTGTTTCTCCTAGGCTAACATTTATCTCTCTGGCATGATGAAGGGCAGATCAACGTTGATTGTAAAAGCAAACACGATTAGCAGTAAAGCAGCATATGTTAACACTGCTGCAGCCTGATGATGAATGAGCTGTAAACGATGCCAACACCTGTTCTTGACGATGATGCGTTGACACCCAACCCCAGTGGAGTAATAAGCATTCAGACACATTGGTGCACATCTCACCAATTACAGTGGTTCGAGCAAGAGTTCCGGTAGCATTCTCACTCTCTCTCAATCTTCTCTCTGATTACTTCTATATTTGTGCATCCATTCATAACTTCACAATCAGTTCTGAGTTATGTATATTTAGATGTAAGCGGCCTATACATGTGGCTGTGTTAGTCACATGGGACAATATTAGGTTATCCCAGGTCTTTTTTTTTTAAAGATTTCATTTATTTATTTGACAGAGAGAGATTACAAGTAGGCAGAGAGGCAGGCAGAGAGAGAGGGGGAAGCAGGCTCCCCGCTGAGCAGAGAGCCCGATGTAGGGCTCCAGGACCCTGAGATCATGACCTGAGTGGAAGGCAGAGGCCTAACCCACTGAGCTACCCAGGCGCCCCACAGTAATCCCAAGTCTGAGGTGACTAGCAAGTGTGCTTCCATACCAGAATAATCCTGTCTAAAATACCATTGTTAAAAAAAAAATTAATAATAATAATAAAATACCATTGTTATCTTACTTAAGTCTGACGTTGATTGAAATTATCAGGCCTCTCAACTAGATTGACTAATTGACAATGGCTGAAGGGGTTTTGAAGTCATGGCGTTTCATAAAGACAATCTCGAAACAAAATGAGAATAGTTGGAAATGTGATGGTGTGTTCTATAATCCTTATACAAAATACTTAATGCAGGTATGAATATTTCTTTGTAAGGTGACAAATTATAAACAATATAGTTCTGATATTATCTTCTAATATTGATTCAGCAAGGAACATATGATGTTGTACCTATGTGGAGATTCATTACCATTTAATGACATTTGTTATGTTATCATGTCACATTATAGGGCCATATTAATTAGATGTTTCTATTAATATGGCCCTATAATGTGAATTACTTTTTCTATCTTTAAGTTTTACTTCATTTTGTTTCTAGTAACCCCTCTTCCTCTTTGCTTCAAACACAGTTGACAAAATTTTCTCTCCTATTCCTTTAACTGAAGTTAGATCATCCTACCTGGAAGGACTTCTGTATATAGTATCCCTTCCTATTTTTAAACTCTTTATTCTTACTTTCTGAATGCCACTTTTGCTCTACCTCTAAATTTTTCAGAGCCTTCCATTTGTAAAGAGCATTTTTTTTTTCCAATTCTTGCTCCTGCATATGATATTCTCCCTTTAACTGACCGATTTCTCAAATGGCCAAATCTGTTGCTTATATGTCCTAACATCTTTTCTTTCTTAACTCACTGAAATTATTAAAGGAATGTCAGTATTTCAGATTATCAAAAAACTTACTCTTGCAAGACCTATGACCATTGGCTATTACCATGTTTCCTTATAATCTTATTTAACATTTATCTCATGACCAGATAGTAGGTTCCATGAAAATAAGTACTATTTCTGTTTTACTTTTCAAAGAAGCATTATAAAGTAGATAAGAGTGTAAACTCTGGAGCAAGACTCCGTAGGTTCCAAACCCTATATTTCCATGTAGTACCTGAATGATCATGGGGACATTTCTAACTTCCCTGCTCTTATTGCCTCAGTTATAAAATGGCAAATAATAATATAGTTCACAGGGCTGTTGTGAGAAATAGTAAATTGATATATGTATAGAGTATGTGAAGAGCTTAATACATAGTAAGTGTCCTATATATTTTAGCTACTGTTAGTATTGCTTAGCTATTATTTTTGGCACCTCTCGAATCCCAGAAATTAGCACTGTGCCTGACACATATTAACTTTCAACCAATATTTTGCAGATGAATGGATGAAATGAATTAATGAAGGCTACACTAAACACAACTGATATTCCTACATTTTCAAAAACATTATCTTTTAACTCGCACATCACTAAAACTTCACTGCTTAAAATATCATCTTTAATCATAAAACAGAATTCCATTTCCAGCTCCACTATGGTAGTCAGTGGAAAAACCATTCTGCAAAATTACACCCAGTAAAAGAGAAGATATGTGGGAGTGGCTGGATATGAAGTTACTACTGCAATGGTTTCCTCTCCCAGCTTCTATTTTTATAACATTAAAATCCATTCTTCTCACAGCAGCCAAAATAATCATGTAAAAATATGTCCAAGCATGATATCTTCTGCTTAAAACCATTCTGTAGCTTCCTAATATACTAAGAAGAAAATCCAAATTCCACATAGCCTTGCCAGTAAGACCCTGCTTGACCTGGCCCTATTTCTCAGAGCTTGTCTGGAACCCTATATCTTACCTAGCTCATTCCTGCCTTTAACATTTGCTGTTCCTCTTTGTATTACTATTCCCTTGGATGCAAACTTGGCTAATATCATTCAGGCTCTGTTGAAACATCCTTTTCTTAAAAGACATCTTTTTCGATCCACCCCTTCCCTTCAACTCTGTTCTATATTCCTGCTTTATTTTCTTCATGTCATTATCTGAACTTATCTGCTCAATATATTTGTTTATTATCATCTGTCTTTCCCATTAAAATGCAAGAGCCATGCAACACCTGGCTAGCTCAGTCAGTAGAGCATGTGACTCAATCTCAGGGTTGTGGGTTCAAGACCTACATTGAGTGTAGAGATTACTTAAAAATAATTATTTAAAAAACAAAAAGAATACAGGTTCTACAATATTAGAGACCTTGCCTTTCTGGTTTATCATTTTAGCCCCCTGCCTGGTACATTATTTATTATTATTAATTATCTGTTAAAATGTATTTATAAATGAGGCTAGAGGTAGGAGCTATATCCCAAAGAACCTTGTATGCATGTTGTAGAGATAGAATTGTATCCCAAAGGCAAGAGAAGCCAAGAGATAGTAAGTAGAAGATTGGCATATGCATTTAAGAAAACTTTATAGAGGAAGAAGTATCTGAATTAGCCCTTGAAGAGAGGGTGGAACTTGAAAGGGGGGAGAGGTACATTCCTATTAGAGGTTCTAGAATGACAGGATAGTCAGTGATGCTGTAGGGATAATGTAGTTTCAGAATATAGTGAGTGAGTAGATGAGGTTATCTTCTATAGAAAGTTTTTTTAAGCTGGTAGTGATAGAAACATTGAAATGGTGGAGAGGAATCACAATGTGCTATTCTGTGTGGCAGTGTGATTTAAAATTGTCTTTTTTTTAAATAAATATTTATTTATTTATTTGAGAGAGAGAGAGCAGAGTGTGCAAAAACATGAGTTGGGAGTGGTAGGCACAGAAGGAGAGGGAGAAGCAGGCTCCCCGCTGAGCAGGGAGCCTGATGTGGAATTCCATCCCAGGACCCTGGGATCATGACCTGAGCTGAAGGCAGACGCTTAACTGACTGAGCCACCAGGCGTCCTGGAATTGTCTTCTAACAAGTGATATTATTTGAAAAGTGAAGATCATCTAGAAATCAACATGATAAAAATTAGAAAAATAATCCGTGACATATCAAAATCCTTCTGGTTCATTAGAGCCAGTTTAAGGACCATGTCCTACATCTTGCCCTCCCTGATAGAGTAACAGAAGGATATTCTTGTAGGCAGTCTGGTCCAATCCTTTTATTTCACGTGAACTCAAATCCAAAGAGGTAGTGACATATCCGAGATCATAGATACTTGATTTAGAGTTAAGACCTGTAACATATTCAGAGGACTATATATATATATATATAATAGAGAGAGAGAGGGAGAGAGAGTAAGGAACTCCCCAAATTTAAGCCAGCATTCAAATATTTTTTTAAAGAGTCCCATTTCATCTAAAATTTCTCAGTAAAACATAAAGCAGCAGTTTCAAAACTGCTTTACTAAGTGATTTTAAGTTTTATCATATACTAGGTGTTCTATCTACAATAAACCTAATGACCATGTTATTCATAGTGGAAATAGAGAGATACTAACATTGATTCAGGCAAATCTATCAAACTAAAGTAACTTTGCCTTTTTAAAAATCTTTGTGAGGGATAATAAATAGTTCTGATAACCAGTATTGGTTTTGAGAAGTCATTAGTGGCCACCTACACTATGTAATAAATATTACAAAATCAGCATCAATGTTTATATTTGCAATTTTAAAAATTTTATTGGAACACCTGTGGAATATAAAATAACAAAAGACTCAAAATAGAACATTCTTCCATTTCTTTTAAGGGAGAAAAATAGGATGCATGAAGAACTCTATTACAAGAGCAAGGGGCTTTTGGATATATTTATTAAGTGTAAAGGAATTTCTTGAAAATGAATGTCCACATGTTCTCTAACGAGCAGTGTCCAATATAAATTTAAACTATCTGCAACATTTATTCTAACAATCAATTTAAATTCTCACACAAAAGAGCTAAATGGATTAGAGACATCAAAAAATCTCTTTAAGTTTAAAAAAATGAGAACCACAAATTATTTGAAATCTTCCCTTTGGACTACCACTTTAATTAAAGATTTAAAAAAAATTTTTTGTTTTCCCAGTTGACTGTTCCATCTATTTGTTATTTGGTCCTTTATTTTGGGTTTATTTTTGGGTCTTTTTCCCCTCAAGAATGTATAGTTATGATTTCAAATTTAATTTGGGGCTTCTAAGGTTTTTGCTATATTAATACAGTGGTTGTAGACACATGATGATCAGTCTGCTAAGGATGGAACTCTTTTGAAAATATTTAAAATCCCTTTATAAAATTTGATTTGGAGAAAAAAATATGTGCAAGTTTTAATAGCAATGAAATGAATGCCCTCTTGCTATAACCTCACACAGGAAGAGAGAGAGGACTCTGGTCTCTTCCTCTTTTTTTTTTTTTTTTTTTTCCTCTTTTTAAAGGACACTAACTACATCCCAAGTCCTCAGGAACTCCACCCTTATGACTTCATCAAAACCTAATTACCTCACCAAGGCTCCACCTCCACCTGCCATTACATTGGAAATTAGGGCTTCAACATATGAATGGGGAAGGGAGGGAGAGGGCAAACATTCAGCCTATAGCAAAAACCAAGCACATATTTTAAGTTTTCTGAGTGTTTTACATCTTTCATCCAGTTTGATGTTTATAGGGCAGAACCTTGTCCCCAAAAGCCTGAGAATTCTGCCATTGAGTGACATGGTGACCACTGAAAGGGTGAGGACAGGAACACCCAGCAGCCTCCAGTCCTGATTCTAATGGAGAACTTTTGCTTTTATCCATTTTATATTGGGATTTCCAGTAATATGTAATTTAAGTGAAGAGTCTTACTAATCAGGTGAAAAGAAACAAACATTTGAAAACTGGGAGTCGTGGGAAGAGAGCGAGGCAGTAGTGCCTCACCTGGCATCTGGTCTGACCAGCTTTCCTAGTCAAAGTTGTGTGCCCTTGGGCACATCTTGGAAAACCTCTAGAAGTCTGTCTTTCCTCATGGCCAGGCTCTCTCATCGAGCTATTAGTGGTGGTAAATGGCCTTGCCCTTCCCGTTGAGCTCAAAAAGTCTATGGGGTGGGTATTTGTAAACCTTGGCAGTTTAATATTTTCACAGTCTTATTTTTGTAAGGCAGGTGACTGTCATGAACATGAAGGTGGGATCTATGTCCCTTGTTGTTTACTGAGTGTGTGTGGCACACAGTAGAGGTTTCACAAACATTGTGTGAAGGAATTACTAAATGAACAGACACAGTTGTGGTAGAAACGTCAAGATTTGTCACAGGCCTGCGCTCCTTTGGGTGTAGGCAGTGGAGAGGAGAATCTGATGGGGAAAATGGCACTTGAGTGGGGCCCTTCTGAGCTGCTGGGTGGGGACTGTTGCTCTGTTGATTCAGTATGGACGCCGAAAGAGCCAATACTCTGATAAATAAGCAGGATGCTAGATAATGGGTTAGATGTATCTGAAAAATATCTTACGTTATTTGATGGGCACCAAGGGAGTTTTCCACCTAGCTAATAATTTTTGCAGCTAAGTATGGTTTAAGACATCCCGATTCTTAAATGAGATTTATCTGACTTTCATGGGCCGGGTGAGTGGGTCATAACACTAGGAGCATTCAAAGCTTTGTCTTGGATGGCAGTTTGCTTTCTGGCCCTTCCCTGGGAGTAGAATTTCCTCTGAACTCTGGCCTTGTCCTTCTGTCCTCAGTTTGGAGTTCTACCTTACTCGTAACTAAGAGAGTGAACACCTTCCATAAACCCCAGCCTCTGATTTCGACATGTGTCCTCACTAGTCCCGCCACCCCCCAGCCCACTTCTTTGTCGGTTGTATTGAGCCTACATTCCAGGCAAATAAACCAATCATATTCCAAGACCTTTCCATGACAACATAACATCAGATGTACATTGAGGAGATCTGAGAACTTGTGGTTTTTTTAATCTCTAAAATAGACATGAAGCTTGAATCTCCTATTCTAAAGACTGTCACCTTCACTTTTTTGAGAGTTTTATCACCAACAGTACACACTGCACTGGACATTACGAAATCATATACACCTTGGGTTGCATGTTACCTCTGCTTAATGGCAGAATCAAAATTTTTATCTTCCACTTTTCTTTTCCAAGTACATATAACAGTTTTGTAGTTAAAGTCATTATTCACTAGGCATTCCAAATGCTTTCATCAGAATAAAATTCTCCCCCTAAATAATATTTTATCTTTACCTTTGCATGTTCTTATCAAAGTCTTCTAACAGTTATCAGTGGCTGGCATCATCATCCACATTTTATACTTGAGGCAAAAAGAACCTAGGGAGTTTAGATGACTTGTTCTGTGTTCTTCTGATAAGAAATAATGGTTAGGCAAAGTTATTAGGGCTGCCTCTACTGAGTAACCAAATGTCACAAATCCAGCATCAAGGTTTATATTCACACTGAAAATTTTTACTCTTTTGGAACATCTGCAAAGTATAAAATAACAAAAAACTCAAAATAGAATTTAACGAAGTGAAGACTTGACCCTTTCCCTGGCTCTAAAGAACATTCCAGTGTCCCTGTCATCTCCTCGGACAACCTTTCCTTGATAAGTGACCAGTTCCCTCTCACTTGCAAAGAGCAGCTCTGTCAGCCCAAGGAAAAAGATCTTTCAGTGTAATTTTCTACCCTGACCACCTGTCTTTTTCCATATTTAGACATAATTTGTGCTGCTAAATAAGGTTGCCCCCTAGCCATTCAGACTAAACTCTGAATTTCAAACAGCTCCTTTGTTTATAACTGCCTTAAGTCATTAGCTCTGAGGATGAGAAGACCGGTTATTTTAAGTCTACAAAATTTGGTACACAGACAAGAGAAAGAACTTTTCCCTCTTTATTTAATGCCCATGGGTGAAACCTCAGGCTGTTGCCATTTGAACGTCCCCACCACCCTGTCACGGCCTCACCAGATGAGCTTTCTGAGCCTCCTCGCAGACGAAGATTGGCACTTGAATGCCGTAACCACGGGGCCCACAGATGACGGCCTGCCGGCGCCACATCTGAGGCATCCAGGGTTTGCAGGACCCAACTGCTTTCCATTTCTGCTCTTTAGTGGGTTTCCTCCTTCACCACCTCTGAGAAAGCCACAGTGTCCAAAAAGAAGGAAGCAGGCCAGCATCAACAGTCAGGGACCTCCACAGCCTCTCACCACTTTCCCTTCACGCTACCCTCAATCTGTGAGTCAAGAATACAGAATTTAAAAAAAAAAAAAAAAAGTTCTTCCACTAGACCAAGCCCTGCCTATGCTTTTGACTTTTTTACGGTGTTAATGTCTTAGAGAAAACATTCCCTTGTCTTATCTCATTTCCCTTATTTTTATCCAGCCCTAGACTTACTTGTGTCCTTTCAAGTCGTGGCCCAACACTAGACACTATGGGTAATACGCCCTCTCGAGTCCCTTCTTTCCTCTAGCACTGTCTTCCTTTACTTTAGAAAGAAAACCACCGGCTAACATAATGGTAACTAGTTAGCGTTCTTTGTGATTCTTATAGAAATATACATGATGTATGTGTACATGTGTGTATACACATCACAAAAATTTATACAAGTACTCTTGTGTATGAACACACACACACACACACACACACTCACACACTGTACATACAGAGACTCAAGTATATGTTTATCTTCCATTTTGTTAGAGTAACCGCTCTTTTTAGCCTCCCCTTCCAAAGGCCCTCCCCTTTGGTAACATTTTTGATTCAATGACAGAGTTGCCCATTACAGCCTGCCCACTTAGTTCAGTGTCATCCCAGTTATTGAGAGAATGGCATTATTCTGACTTTACTCTGGTGACTTGAAGGTTTAACAATGACTCTGCCACACTGTTTGATTTTGCATCACCTCAGAACTAGAAACTGGAAGGTTTAGAAGGCTAAGAGCCAATAGAGACTATGATAACCATTTCTAGATGTATGAGTAAGTGAATTCCAATTATGGAAAGACCTTATAACAAGGAGCCAATCAGCACATCTAGAAATATTGGAATGAAATTTAGAGGTTAATCCTGGGTTCTTCCAGCTAGTAGGGAGAGCTCAGGAGTAAAGGACCCTTGAACATGTTTATTCTATATAATTCATATGCAGCTTAATATAGTTGGAATAAATCTGAGAAATCTGAGAAAAAAAGAATGTAATCTTAGGATCTTTAGGATTTTTTTTTAGAAAAAATACTGAGGGAAAGACAATAAATGTATGTGTTTCTGAGCAAAAAAATGGGAAAGATCTGAGTGGGTACTCTAAGTCCTGCTATTAGGCTTGAGAAATACCAAGTTGACTAAAATACCATCCTGACCATGAGAAAGCTCACATTCTGGTTTAGGAGAAAGAGAAATAAATAATTACAATCCAGACACATGGCCCAAATTCTTAAAAATGTTGAACCAGAGCCATTAACTCTCTTGGGAAAGTTGTTGGATTTTTTTCCAGAAAGGGGTTATATTTAACCTTCCTATGTGTGAGAAGAGGAGGTAGGGCAGCACCCTGAAAAAGACATTCCTTCCTGTAGGCTCTACCGTTAGATGTGTCTCTTCACCAGATTCTTTCCTCACGAACGCAGCTTAGAGCTGCCGTCTGTGCTCCTGCCTCCAACTCCTGATTGCTACTAATTTTAAATATTTTTCCTAGTAGATCGTTTTTTTCCCTCAGATATGACTTTTATATTGTTTTTTCTTGGTTTCTCTCCCATTTCTGATTTGTCTACCCACTATAAGCACAAAGTAATAGTTTATTTAATAATAATTTATTTTCATAGAACACTTGGTCAGAGATTTTGATAGTTCTGTATATGTTTTCTGTCTTTATATTGTGTGTGTGTATGTATATAAATGTATGTATGTGTATGTATATATATATACATACACACATTTGTATGTATATACATACACACACAAATATATATATATTTACACACACACAAGTCCATTTATTGAAAGAATCTGAAAATAGTAATAAGGGTTTCAACATTTAACAAATTTTCAGGATATTAACAGGATGAAACATTAAGAATTTACTTCAAAAAATCCAAAGTTGGGGCACCTGGGTGACTCAGTTAGTTAAGCATCTCCCTTTGGCTCAGGTTGTGATCCCAGGGTCCTGGGATCGAGCCCTATGTTGGGCTTCCTGCTCAGCAGGGAGCCCGCTTCTCCCCTGCTAGTACTCTCTCTCTATCTCTTTCTCTCTTTCTCAAGTAAATAAATAAAATCTTTAAAAATAAATCCAAAGGTTTCTAGATTATTCCAACACCATGCTACTTTCAGACTTGGGTTAACACTGGCTTTTTTTTTTTTTTTCCATCTAAATGAGTGACCCAAATTCTGAATACCACTCTCTTCTGGGCCTTAAGTTGGGAGTTTTGGTTCGGCTCACTCTCAGCCCAAGAAAGGCCAGGCAGGTGGGTCCTCTAACCAAGCCCTGTGCCCAGGGGCCAAATGGCCCAAGAGCCCACCTCTGTTCCCAACAGCAGGATGATGGCCAAGCACCAAACTGAGAGCCACATTAATGGTTTCTATTTGTTTTCAGGGTGATTACATTTATCAAGCTACTGATCCCAGAGAATCATGTACTTTAATTCCCCTACTCTACTAATGAAAACAGCTTTTGGTAATATTGTTTGATGAAGACCATAAAGACATGTGTGGAAGTATTGCTGAATTAAAGTTTCGCTAGAACATGTGGTATACCTATTCAGGAGTACGATTTGTTCCATCAGCATCTGTAAGAGAATTTTTTTTTTTTTTTACTTTGTGTGAACATTCTGAACCATGGTACAAAAATGTCACAGTTGGGTTTTTGTACAAACAGAAAAAAATTATTTGAGGAAAATGCCCTCTATAGACTAAGTTATTTAAAGGTTTTTAAACAGTTAATTTAAGTACATGTAAAAATTCTTTAACTGCAATTAATTTAAAGCTACATTACCACTGTATGGTCCTCGTGTCTACTATGAATTCTTCCATTTAAGGTACTGATGAAACATTCAGCCAGGAGCTGCTAAGGAAAAGAAAAATTAAAAAGGGAAGACACTGTTTTCTATATCTGTATGAAACCTTGATTCATAATCTTGTGTCTAAGAACATAATACAAAACCCAGATGATATAGGCTGAATTATAATAAGTGTATTGTACTAAGTAATGTGACAAGAAATTTGATGAATTGAAACTATTATTTTAAACAAAGTTTTCATCTTAAAACTGATTTGAAGAGTAACTATTAATTGATGAAAAAGTATTTCAATTAGCATCTAGTTTCTAAACATTTTGAAATCTGTGTCAGTCCAGAGGACGTGCCTATCCTTTGTGGTTAAGCTTCTCTGTTTCAAAATCATGCTCATTGATGTAACTAAGGACCCTTCTCTTAAGCAAGAACAATTACTACAAGATGAGGTTTTTATAAAGTAAAGGGCATTGTGGTGCTTTGTGCCTGATTGCTGCGTTGTCTTAAACAAGAGATGTTAAAGAAATAAATGCCAGGTGATCTTAAGAGGACATTTTGACTTAAGCTTATGAACCTTTGGCTCCCAGCATAACAAAAGGCTGGTTGCTTTGATGTTGTTCCAACATGAGAAAATCCTCAATTTTATTGTTTGCAAATGCTGACCTCTTCCCCAAATACCCATTGTCCCTAATTATCAAGAATTCTCTCACATTGAAATAATCATCTTTTTATAATTGCAAATTAAAATTTAATATGTTTTGAAGATAATACCTCTGAAGGGTATAACAGTGGTGAATGGGAAGGGTCTTTTTTTCATCCCAGCCCAAATCAAGACCTTGGCTACATAGAATTTAAAACATCTGGTTAGGGAAAAGTTACTAATAGTAATGTGCACTCATACTTTGCTCTTAAAGTGTCTTTTAAGACAAATTTATAATTTATATGTCCTAAATCTATTTGTTTTGAGAATAGGGTTTCACCACAGGTTTTCCAGTTATTGTAATTATATTAATTTTAATTTAATTAATTTTAATATTTAAATGAAGAAATGCAAGTACACATTTTTAAGTAAAAGACTCCCTTTCCATAAAAAAAGAGATATCAAATGGTAGAGAGTTTACTTTTTAAAAACTCTTTTCCTCCCCTGCTGAAATAGATGGATCAACACACACCAAAGAGAACTATCTCCTCTGTGTTCCAACAAGTATTTGGTAGCAGCTAAGAGTTGCTTTTATTGAGTTGTTTTAAAATGTCAGCTTACAAATGCTACCTTTCTGACTAGGACAAAAACAGGGACTTTTGGTATCAAAACAAGTTTCTCTAAATTGTGTTCTACCTAGAATTAGAACAGATTTATCTAGGACAGGTTTATTATTCTCTCTGGAATATGAGCAGATGATCTAAAATTTGACATTATCCCTTTTAACTTTGCCTTCCTCCCTTAAACTACCCTCTCCTGTTTATAACACAGGTTGCTTCTGTGTGATCATTTCTCCAGAAGGATTTTATAAAGTACCTTACCAACTCATGGTTTATTTATATATTAAGCCTCTTCTAAACTTTATGATTGGGATACACTTTTAATAATATGTGTTAGTGATACATGGAGGCATATATTTTAATTCTTTTTTTATCTTCTTCCTTTTCTTTTTTCCCTTTCTTCCTTTTTCCCTTCCTTCCTTCTTACTTTCCTTTCTTTTTATGTTTTAGTTGTTGACTTTTCAAGTAGAATCCCAAGGAATTTTACTTCTGCGAAATTATTATGGCTTTTTTTTCCCTTGCATGGTTTCTCAATAAGCCTTTTTTATTTTTTATTTTATTATATTTTTAAGATTTTATTTACTTATTTGACAGAGAGAGAGAGATCACAAGTAGGCAGAGAGGCAAGCAGAGAGAGAGGGGGAAGCAGGCTCCCTGCTGAGCAGAGAGCCCGATGTGGGGCTCGATCCTAGGACCCTGAGATCATGACCTGAGCCGAAGGCAGAGGCTTTAACCCACTGAGCCACCCAGGGACCCCCTCAATAATTAATTTTAATTCATAAGTCTTTTTTAGATATGCTAATATCTAAATGCTGTATCTATGCTATAAATATCTAATATCTAATATGCAATAAGTCTTTTTTAGATATGCTAACGTTTTTGCTGTTTGACTTGAAATTTTTTATGTTGAAAGTTGACCTTAATATGAGCTATTAAAAATATAAAATTAATATTACTTTAAAGAAATTATATGTATGGGCATTACATTTTTTAAATGCCATAAAACTTAATATAGCTCCACTCATTTTACTAGTAGCTTTAAAAATAGATTCCTAATTAAAAAGAGAACACTTAAACACACCAATAAAAATGCTAAGCATCTGAAAATCTTAAAATGTCTAAATACTTGGCACTTATTGCTTGAATAACATTCAAGATGGTTTACATATTTTAAATTGTCATAACTCTTATTCTTAAATTAGTCATGGCTTAAAAGTAGCCTTTATTCTAGTTGCTCTTTTATACTTTGGTATGAAATTCTCACTGTTGAGAGATATTCTTACCATTTTAGTTTGGTTTCTCTCTTGGACTATCAGAATATTGTAGCCCTGGATAATATTCAGACTTTTCTCAAAAGCTTTTTTCTGGGTAGATGATCTTTGGAAGTTTAATTCCTTCAAATTTTGAACTTAATTGGTAGAGATATTTGGTAGAGATATGTTTGGGTATGCAAGGAAAAAGAGACAGACATTTTATGATCATTGTAATGCCAATCTACACACAACCACGTTAAATATCATTATTTCAAGGAACTGTATGTTCTCGCCATTTGAGGATTCAATTCACCACAAATTCTTTTATAAGAAAAAGTGTATGTCTCTGGTAATGGTTATTTATCACTTATTGGAAAAATGCATCATATTTCATGTACTTTAATCACTGCAGGAATGTTTATTCCGAGTAAAAAATCAAAATGCCCTTAAGATTCTAATATTATCACATGTTTAAACTGTACCACAGACTTCCCAAGTCCTGACTCATTGGCCTTCTGAAAGTCCAAGCCTGGAAATGGAAGGCGCTCAATAAATAGAAAAAATATATATGTAAATGAAAAAATGCACACATTTGGCACTATCATGAAAGTCCCTTGAGCAAGTATAATCTTTAATCTGTAAATTTTACTTCCAAATATTGAACAAATATGGATTGAGACAGGGTATTACTGATCATCTTTCTTTAAAGGCTTATTAAGTAAAAATATCTGAATTCTGATATGGCAATCAGAAATTTAGCTTAGAATACATTTTTCCAGGCCTAATTATAATAAAAAATAACCAAAATGTTGGACATTGAAGTCCTGCTTAAATAAATTGCAATATTGAACAGATACTAATAATGTTGACTATCACTTTTCACAGTTTTTGATATTTGATATATAAAAAATTTAAATGCCTTTGAAAATTACTTCAAAGGAGAGTGCATTTCATCTCATAGATATGCATCACTTGTATAAATGTAACTCTTCTTACAACTTTTTAATTAGAGCTGTTCCTGATACCCTAAATGACTTATGAATGTAGATTAGTGCTTACTATGCTAATCTCTTTTGCTCATCACCTTAGTGTCATCCTAAAGAGCTAACTGACCTTAAGATGGCAGAGACCTATTCTTATATCTGCAGATAACCACATACGATACCATATGTGAATGAACTAACCAGTCAGTACACACATATGTAATAAGGGCAGGCCATACGCTTCTTCCTGAGTTAGACGCTGTGGGATCACTGTTGTTTAAAACATGATCCTGCCTTTTGGAGGTTTACAACCAAATTGGGAAGACAAGAGCTGTAAAATAATAGCAAATTAATATATAATCTGGATAAACAATGACATGACTAGACCAGACCAGTTTTGAGTGTGTTCATAGAAGCTTATAGAGAAGTAAGGTTGGGGGGAAAAAAATGAATCTGTTTTCTTTTTTTTTTTTTTTTAAAGATTATTTATTTGAGAGAGAGAGAGCATGTGTGAGCTGGGGAAGGGGCAGAGGGAGAGAGAGAGAATCTCGAGCAGACGCCCACTGAGCATGGAGCCCACTGTGGGGCTTTATCTTATACCCCGGAGATCATGACCTGAGCTGAAACCAAGAGTTGGACACTCAACCAACTGAGCCACCCAGGTGCCCCAAAATGAGTCTGTTTTATAAAATTTAGAGAAGTACAGATAAGATATAGACTGTTAATATTTCCATTCAGTATCCATCTTTTTTTTTTGCTATTGGTTTTTAAGAGTTTTTTAGTTGTTTTTACATGCTCATCACATTATAAGATTTTATTGATTGCCCAGTGTTTCATCATCTGTTTTGTCAGCTTTTATTCATTGTCATTGAACTATTAAAGAGTTTTGAGAAGATAGATATTTAACAAAGTTCACTAATTAGCAGAATTATCTGTGTACATAGAAGTGATTTTTTATGATGATGGAGATTCATTCATTCAATTTATTGAGCACCTATTAATTGAGAGGACACCTATTAACTGTCCTGGCTGCTGGCAATAAAGAATTAAAGAAAAAACTAAAACTCCCTGCCATCGTGGAGTGGAGTCTACATCTTAGTGATCGAAGTTAGCAATAAACAATATAAGTAAGTAAAGTATAACTGCTCATTAAGTAATGAAAAATAATAAAGAGAAAAAAAATAAAAGCAGAAGGAGGGGCATAGAAATGTTAGGGGGAGTCTAGCGACAGCAATCAGACAACAAAAAGAAGTAAAAGCATCCAAATTGGCAAGGAAAAAGTAAAACTATTTGCAGATAACATGATACTATATAGAAAACCTGAAAGACTCCATCAAAAAATTGCTAGAAATGGTATGAATTCGGTAAAGTCACAGAATACAAAATCAACATACAGAAATCTAATGAAGCAGCAGAAAGAGAAGTTAAGGAATCAATACCATTTAGAATTGCACACACAAAAAAGCTAGCAATAAATCTGACCAAAGAGGTGAAAAACCCTTACTCTAAAAACTATAAAACACTGATGAAAGAAATTGAAGGTAACACAAAGAAATGGAAAGACATTGCATGCTCTTGAATCAGGAAAACAGATATTGTTAAAATATGTATATTACCCAAAACAATCTATACATTTAAAGCAATCCCTATCAAAATACCAATAGCATTTTTCACAGAACTAGAACAAACGATCCTAAAATTTGTATGGAACCACAAAAGACCCTGAATAGACAAAGCAACCTTGAAAAAGAAAAGCAAAGGTGGAGGCATAACAATTTTGGACCTCAAGTTATATTACAAAACTGTAGCAATCAAAACAGTGTGGTACTGACACTAAAATAGACACATAAATTTATAGAAAGAATAGAAAACCCAGAAACCAGATCCACAACTATATGGTCAATTAATCTTCAACAAAGCAGGAAAGAATATCCAATGGGAAAAAGATGGTCTCTTCAACAAATGGTGTTGGGAAAACAGGACAGCAAAATGCAAAAGAATGAAACTGACCACTTTCTTACACCGTACACAAAAATAAATTCAAAATGGATTAAAGACTTAAATGTGAGACTTAAAACCATTAAAATCCTAAATGAGAACATAATAACCTTTTCGACATCAGCCATAGCAACTTCTTTTTGGTTATGTCTCCAGAGGCAAGGGAAACAAAAGCAAAAATAAACTATTGGGACTTCATCAAAATAAAAAGCTTCTTCACAGCAAAGGCAACAATCAAGAAAACTAAAAGGCAATGTATGGAATTGGAGAAGATATTTGCAAATGACATATCTGTTAAAGGGTTAGTACCCAAAATATATAAAGAACTTCTAAAATTCAATACTCCAAAAATAAATAATCCAATTTAAAAATGAGCAGAAGACATGAATAGAAATTTTTTCCAAAGAAGATATGCAGATGCCCAACAGACCCATGAAAAGATGCTCAACATCACTCTTCATCAGGGAAATACAAATCAAAACTACAATGAGATATCACCTCACACCTATCTGAATGGCTAAAATCGACAACACAAGAAACAACAGGTGTTGGTGAGGAACTGGAGAAAGGGGAACCCTCTTGCACTATTGGTGGCAATGCAAACTGGTATACTCACTGTGGAAAACAGTATGGAGTTTCCTCAAAATTTTAAAAATTGAACTACCCTACAATCCAGCAATTGCACTACTAGATATTTACCCAAAGAATACAAAAACACTAACTCAAAGGGATACATGGACCCAAATATTTATAACAGCCTTATCTACAATAGCTAAACTATGGAAACAGCTCAAGTGTTCATTGATTGATGAATGGATAAAGAAGAAATGGTATACACACACACGTATATATATAATGGAATATTACTCAGCCATAAAAAAGAATGAACTCTTGCCATTTGCAACAATGTGGATGGAGCTAAAGAATATTATGCTAAGTGAAATGTCAGAGAAAGACAAATACCACATGATTTCACGCATATATGGAATTTAAGAAACAAAACAGTCGAGCAAAGGGAGGGGAAGAGAGAAAGAGAGGCAAACCAAGAAACAGACTCTTAACTATAAGGAACAAATTAATGGTTCCCAGAGAGGGTGGGTAGGGGAAATGGGTGAAACAGATGATGGGGATTTAGGAATGTACCTGTTGTGATGAGCACTGGGTCATGTATGGAAGTGTTGAATCAAATATTGTGTATCTGAAATGAATGTTACACTGTATGTTAAATAAAAACTTAAAAAAAAACAAAAACACTGGGTAGAAAAAAAGAAATGTTAGGGGGAGGATAAAAATTATAGATAGGTTAGCCAATGAGGGCCTCACTGAGGAGATAACTCTTGAGTAAAAATCTGGAAAATGTGAAGAAAATGTATCATCTGGAAAATGTATCTGGGAGAACATTCCAGGGAAGAGGAACAGAAGGCCATTCCCTTTGACTGTTCACAAAAGTTTTGCATTCACCTTTCAAAGCAGAGAGTAGGGAGCAAGAAGCAAACACTCATTGCTTGGAGAAGAAAGAAGGCCTAACTGTGCTTTAGCAAACCTCTTATTTCTGTATTCTAAGTAATATTGTCTCATATCTAAAAATTCTAGTATTTTGAATTAAATGCTATTCCATTCCAACCATCAAACTTGTACTGAGAGCTTTTTCTAGAGACTATGACAAATAATATTTCTTCCTTGTAAGTTTGCTTGGTATAGTAAAAGTGAAGATTAACTAAAATGATGAGAAAAAATATGTAAGAGCAACCTGGAAAGAGTTGGAGTGAGATGATCTAATGTTACTTACTAAGAACAAGAACAATGAAATCCATCATTTGCTTCTAAGACTCAGATATTCTGAAAACATTTCACTTTCTAGATAGATGGGCCTCTCCCAACTAAGTAAATTATTATTTGTGTGGGAGGACCTGATTATAGAAATCTGTTAGCATAAGGCTGTTTTTTTTTATTACTGATAAACCCCTAAAATGAAAAATTATATTAAAACATACCCTATGCCTTTTTTGAAGGGTATATAGTGCCTGCCCTATGTTTGGCAGTTCTGATCATATACATGAGAAAGGATAATCTTAATGTTTAATTAAGGGGACTGTGAAGCAAAAATAATTATGATTATGAAACTAGCCTGATGAAAGTAAGTGCCAAAAAGTCTTAGCTAACATAGTATGATTAAGAAATATAATGGCAGATAGATAAATAGCTTTAACCTCAATCCTTATTACAATCACAAAATATAAACACTTTTGTGAAACAATCTGATACATCGGCATTTTAAGTCATTCCATCTTACGTGTGATAGACTTAAAATGAGAGGAAACAGAGATGCCATCTGGTGCAGTTTTCAGATATGTGTTCTCCGGAGCACTTATATCACTAGATTTCTGTTGGGGTTTGTGTAACAATTGGTGTTATCTCCCTCTTCATTAAGTGCTGTGTTTCTCATTAGCATGATCAAGGTTTTGATAACTCCTGTAGCAAAGATATCTGGTTAACCTTCCTTAACTCAGTGTTTACCAAACTTACTGAGGGAATACTTTTTTATGTCACACCAATTAACATGTTCTGGGACTAATGTTTTATAGAAGGAAGTGCTGTTAAAATACCATAGCAATTGCCGCTAAATTAAATCCCTATCCAATCAACAAGTTTTCAGGTTTGTAAAACCCCAGTGGACAGCTTGATGTTGGGTTTTGCATCCGGTAGGCAATCTGAATTACTGACCTTTTAGAAGTGGGCAGTGAATAGTAAGTGCCTACTTACAAAACAGTGCACCTGGAACATATTTTAAGATCCAGCATCTTTGGAATTTGCAAGTACCACTTCAGAGTCGACAACTAAAATGTATATTTCATACTTTGGTTACTATGAAAATATACTGAATTTAGGGACAGAAAGGTATTGAGCAGTATTTAATGGTACTGGCCCTAAACATGATAGGGGGTAGCATTTACTTGCAAAACATAATTTTCTGGGAGCCCTAGGGCTCATTAAGCCACAAACTATCTTGTTCACTCCCTATCACTCAATGAAAATTCCACCCCAGGAGCTCTTCCCCTTCTTATTTGAATTAGATAATCAAAATAACCTTGTAATTTTCTTTTTTTTTAATTTATTCAAAAAAGAGAAAGAGAGAGCACAAGTGGTGGGGGAGCAGGAGAGGGAGAAGCAGCGTCCCCATGAAGCAGGGAACCCAATGTGGGGCTCGATCCCAGGACCCTGGGATTACGACCTGAGCAAAAAGCAGGCAGATGCTTAACCGACTAAGCCACCCAGGCACTCCAACCCTATAATTTTCTATTTCATGGCTTTGCTTAGTCCTTTTCTCTTCCCAAAATGTCTGTTTCCTTTATGTCTCAATCACTACCCATTAGAATCATCTACTGCCTTCAAATGACCCTGTCTCCCTAGCACCTCTCCTAATTTTCTCCATGGTGAACAGCTATTTGTCCAGGCCTCTGCAAGGTAATCCAAATGTTCCCTCCTTTCCCTATGTCCTAACAGGAAAGACTTAGCTTGCCTCTTTGTTATAACACACTCTACGAAATACTGCTGTTGGGAAACATGTATAATAGTCTACCAACATTGATGAGGTGCTCCTGTAATCAGAGACCATGTTTTGCTTATGATAAATAGTGTCATTCACAGAGTACATACTCACAATTAAATGGCGTGGCAACAAATTGGCTTTTATCATCTTCTTCACATTAGGAAAGTCACATGGAAACCAGATTGAAAATCCCATTCTGAGTTTCTGTTTATTAGTTTACTTACTGAAATACACACAGAGTACTTCACATGTAAACAAGAAATTTCTTTCTCTCGGACCCAGGTATTTTTAGTATATTTTTCTTTTTCTTTCTCCCACCCCCCTCCCCAGTTTGGAGGTCACACAGTTTATCTTTCTATAATTAGATGAGGAGAAAAAAAAAGAAGAACCTACTGGTAGCAGGAAGAAGCAAGAGTGTTTTAGGGTCTAGTGTTTGATGAGATAGATATTCAGTTACTATGTATTTGCGTTATTTTTCCATGACAGAACATATGGTGGAGACTTGGGAACACATGTGCTGGGAGCCATAGTTTGCTTGTAGGGTGGCTGTTGCCACAGTAGTTGGCTGTGCTGTGCCCCAGACAAGTGGGGTGCTGGTCTATTCCCATAGATCTTTATCCTGGTCTTCATCTCAAGGAGCACTGCCATGTGCTCTCAGCCAGAGTCTCTTGTCCAAGATTCCTAGTTTGGTTGACAACATCCTGCTCAATACAACTTTTATCGTCACAGCTGGAGATAGGATGACTGTTTTCCGGGGGAGGAACCTGGTGGTGAGCCCTGAAGGGACAAGTAGCCAATTTGTTTGACACCAGGATGATTGTTTCTGCCTTTGATAAGATGATAAGGAAACCTGTAGGCCCTGATCTGGTGGTTTTTATCAGAGGGGCATTGTAATAGTTTCAGGGTCCAGAGAATTGATGTAAGTCTCATCCATTTTGTAAATGAAGGAGCTGAATCCAAGTGCTCAGTGGAGACATGCTCTCCCACAGTTGCTTTCTCCCCACATCTGCACCCCAGCTTTAGTATGCTTCTACACTAAATATTTCTATATTTCGACCAAGTGACAATAAGAAATATACTTCTTAGCTGGCTGAAATTTAAAAAAAAAATTAAAAAGCGATAAGTTACATATAACTTCATAGTCAAGTTTTTGTCTCTTAGTCTCTCCACACATGATCCTTCACCCATTTCTTTTCATAGTTAGAAACACTTCTTTTTTAACTTTTTATTTTTAAATAATTTCAGACTTGCAAAAGAGTTTGTAAAATACTACAGAAAATCTCTTATAGTTTTCACCACATCCCTAAATAATTCCCATTTTATATAACCAGGATATAATTACTGAAACCAGGAAATTAACACTAAGGGAATTCTATCAACTACTACATAGACCTAGTCAAATCTCTTTGGTCGTCTCATTAAGGTCCTTTATCTTGGTCCAGTTTCTCAAGTTAACTTAGTCCAATTCTCAGATTAACTTAGTTTCCCTCAGTCTTCCTTTGCCGGTCATGACCTTGACACTTAGAGCATGAGGCAATTATTTTGTAGAATGTCAATTTCAGGTCATCTGATGCATAAGAAGTGATTATATCCCTGAGAAATATATTCATAGTCTAGGAATATTTGTGAGAATTAGATGGAAAACATTTATTTCCTCAAATATTTTGTTGAATGATAGTCTTAGTTCCCGTGTAGTAAGAGTGGATATCTTTGAGTTTTAAAAAAAGACAGAAAGTCAAAAAAAAAAAAAAAAAAGACAGAAAGTCTTATTTTTTTCTTTGCAGATGTTTTGTCTTGTATTAGTCCTTTGAAAGATTTATAATGAGATTGTATTCAGGAGCGCTGTATGTCTCTGTTGATATGAATATGTGTCTTTTATCAAAAAATATTTTTAAATATGAAGCACATTTTTTAATCACACACATTACTTTTTTTTTTTTTAGCAATCAGTAGGTAGATTGTATCAGACAGCTCGAGATGCTGAAATTTAATTGTTCGAAGTGATCTACTCATTGACCTGGCTGGAAAATTTCGGGGTTGATTGATACACCTCTTCAATGGATATCATACAGAAACTACATTTAAAATATGGTACTTACAATTGATATTGTTAAAGGTTTTTTTGATGTATTTGTCTTAGTGCTCTCTCATTTTCAAGTGTGCCTTTCCCTTTGGAAAACTGTGCCACCCTGCTTTTTTGCTAACTTCTCCACTCATTTTGACCATTTCCTGCCTTGATTGACCAATTTACTCCAGTCAGTCTACAATCTAGTTTCACTCCCCACCACTTCACTGAACCTGTGGCTTCCAAGAGTGCACATGACTTTCTAATAGCTGAATTTGCTGCTTCTATGCATCATCTGACAATGCTGGCCACTCTCTTCTTTCATGAAATACCTTCTTACAATAGCTGAGGTACACTCTCTAGGTTCTCTTGCTGCTTCCCAGAAGGTATTTTTTTTTTCTTATTCCCATCTTCTCTTACTTGTGCTTAAATATAGGCATTCCGTGGGTATGTCATACCAAGGTATACACTCTGGGCTAACTCAAAGGCTCCCAGAGCTTGAGTTTCCATCTTTGTGTGGTGACTCAATCTTTACCTCTGGTTTGGATACCCATTCTGAGCTTTAGATCTGAATTTCCCATAGATACTTCAAACTCAGGTAGCCATCAAGCTAAAATCATTAATTCCCCCTTGAACATGAACTTCTTCTTTCTCCTATCCCCACCCCTGGACTTGGGCTGGGGTGAAATCACTCATTAGATTCTCCCATCACACTTTGTCCTCTGCCTCCTAACCCATGCTATTCTCTTGATCTGGATTGTTCTCCTTCTCTCTTCCCATGTTTTATGTTCTGATGTTTCATTTCAGTACAGTTGAAATTATACCTCAGTGATGCCTACGCTGACCACCTCAAAGATAATTAAAAGACTCTCATGTTTATAATTAATTTCATTGTTTCATGTTTTATCATTAGTTGTAGACATGTCTGTATTGCTTTCCTCATTGGATTGTAAATCCCTCAAGTGATCTTGGTGGCACTCATAAACCAGCCCAGTGCCTACTTACGTATTGATTTGTTGAATTGACTTAAAATGAATCATCCCCTGGTTTGCTGCTGCTGTTGGTATGCTTATTTGTTCTGTTTTATTTTGCTTAGTGGCCCTGTAAACAGCATGCTCCTCTCAAGGATAATAATGCTACACTGTAACACAGAAGCCCTTCTATTTCCTCCATCCTTCCTTTTCTCCTTCTTTCCTCCCTTCCTCCCTTTCTTCATAATATGGGAGGAAAAATTAGAATGAAAGCAGCCGACAGTCTCTAAGACATAACTTATTCCCTCTCAATTACTCAGAGCAATATCCTGGGCAGTTACTAAGGTAAAACTTTTTATCGAACCCAATATGCTGAGGCAGGAAACACAATCACATTATTTGCAATTTACTGTTGCTCCCTTAGTGATCTGCAGATCAAAAGGTATCTGTTCTGACACTTCATTTCTGAAACTTAATGTTGTGTTTGTTTAATTCATCTAATTAGGACCTCTTAGCACCTCAAATGGGTGCTTTAAAAAACACCACCACCCAGCTGTTAGCCTAGGGACAAAAGAATAAATGCAAATTTAGCACTTTTCAAAGGTGAATCCGCACATTTTGATGTCTTGACAGCATTCAATAAAAATCAAGTGTTCTTAGACACAATCTATGAATTTCCTGATTGTTTCTAGACCCATATCACTTAATAAATATGAAAAGTAGTTTTTAAAAATTTACCATTTTCTGGGGGAAAAATATATGTATATACATAAATGCAATCTTTTGTAATATAAAAATACCTTTCAGGAGCTTGTTGCTGCTTCTGAGATAAAGAAAATTCTCGATGTCAAGATTTAAACACAGAAGAGAATGAAATACACAAAATGGTAAGTGACTTGCAAATAGACCAGAGCAGCCAATTTTCTAATGCACCATTGTATGTTTACCATTTGTAAGTTGCACACATACAACATACATACTTTCTTTTTTAGTTTTTTGAGGAATGTCTGTACTGTTTTCCAGAGTGATTGCGCCCACTTACATTCCCACAACAGTGCATGGGGGTGACCTCCCCACATCCTTGCCAACACTGTTTCTTGTCTTTTTTGATACAAGCTGTTCTGACTTGTGTGGGATGATATTTTGTTGTGGTTTTGATTTGCATTTTCTTGATGATTAGTGATGTTGAGCATCTCTTCATGTATCTGTTGGCCATCTGTATATCTTCTTTGGAATAATGTTTATTCAGGTCCTTCGTGCATTTTTAGTCAGATTATTTGTTTGCTTGGCATAGAGTTGTATGAGTTCTTTATATATTTTGGACACTAACCCCTTATCAGATATATGATTTGCTGTGGAGTTTCCTCAAAAAACTAAAAATAGAAATAACATATGGATCCAGTTAATTCTACTTCTGGGTATTTACCTGAAGAAAATGAAAATAGTAATTCAAAAAGATACATGCATCCCTGTATTTACTGCAGTGTTGTTCATAGTGGTAAAGATGCGGAAGCAACCTAAATGTCTAGTGATAAGATGAATGGATAAAGAAGATGTAGTATATGCACAATGGAATATTACTCGGCCATAAAAAAACAATGAAATCTTGCCGTTCAAAACATGGATGGACTAGAAGCTATTATGCTAAGTGAAATAAGTCAGACAGAGAAAGACTAACATCATATGATTTCACTTATATGTGTCATCTAAGAACATGAAACAAACAGCAGAAAGAGAAACAGACTCATCGAGAACAAATTAGTGGCTGCCAGAGAGGATGGGGGTGGGGCGTGGGAAAGGCAAAACAGATGAAGGGAAGAGGCACAGACTTCCAGTATAAAGTAAGTCTTGGGGCTGAAAAGTACAGCATAAGGAATATAGTCAATGATATCATAATGGTGTTATGGTAACAGTAACTACATTTATCATGGTGTTTCATAATGTATATAATTGTCAAATCACCATGTTGTACACCCGAAACTAGTATAATATTATATGTTAATTAAGTTATACTATACTTCAATTAAAATGTAAATAAATAGAAAATATAAATAAAATGTAGGCTTCTGTTAGTCACCATTGCAAGCAACTATGAAATATGACATTTGAGTTGGACTTCGTCCACTCCTATAAACTTCTTTTGATAAACTTGGTGTGAAAGACACTTGGCTATCCCCCATAGCAGGTGATTTTATTTTGTTTTTTTTTTTTAAGATTTTGTTTATTTATTTGAAAGAGAGAGAATGAGAGAGAAAGATCATGAGCAGGGGAAAGGGGTAGAGGGAGAAGCAGACTGCCAGCTGATTAGGAACCCTGATGAGGGACTGTATCCCAGGACCCTGGGATCATGACCTGAACAGAAGGCAGATGCTTACCCAACTGAACCACCCAGACAACTGATTTTAACTTTGATTTTTAATCAGGGAGAATTCAAGATTGCTTGTATGCCTAGGACACACATATTTGCACTTTTACTACCATGAAATTTTTTAAGGTGACATTTAGGACCATAGCACTGGTTTATAAAATAGCAGGCACAGACTACAATTTCTTAAAATTGGTTATTATTTTAGGTTATTCAAACTATTCGACATAAACATGCAACAGTTAAATAAATATATCTTAATACTTAAAGGGCTTTTTATTAGTTTACAAAAGCAAGTTAGTTTTACTTAGTTTGTAAGAATCACTAGTGCCGGGGCACCTGGGTGGCTCAGTTGGTTGAGCGACAGCCTTCAGCTCAGGTCATGATCCTGGAGTCCTGGAATCAAGTCCTGCATCAGGCTTCCTGTTTAGCAGGGGTCTGCTTCTCCCTCTGACCTTCCCACTCTCATGCTCGCTCGCTCTCATTCTCTCTCTCTCTCTCAAATAAATAAAATCTTTGAAAAAAAAAAGAATCACTAGTGCCTTCAGTTGTTTTCTTTTCTTGCTGTGTTTTCTCTAGTGGATATTAGAAACATATTGCATAAGATACCTTTTCTCTTCTCATTCTACTCAGAGGACCCTCTCTAGGGCTTCTCAGAGAATGAGTGATAGAGGGTTGAAAGAGCATAGGGTGAATAAGAGAAGAGAGTTCCTGAATCATTTCTGGAGCTCGAGTGTAGGCATGATGCTGGCTTTGCTCTCGGCCTAGCCCCACTGCCATCCCACCCCATCCAGTGCCCAAGGTCTAGGATGACCTGCTGGCACAAACTAGACTTTTCCACCAGTCAAATTTCAGAATCCATTCATAGGTCCCACTTTATTTGGTTAATGTCATTCTTTTAGACTAGAACTCGTGAAATTGGGATCAAAGAATAAGCTTTATAAAAAATAATCAGTTATCCCTCTGAAATTGTATGTAATGTAGTGTATATATATTCTTTTTTTTCCTATGGAGGCAACCAGTGGGTTTTATTAATTTTCCAGAGGTCTTTATGACACACAAGAATTTTTTATCTAATGTGATTCTACTAATTTAGAACAGAGGTGATAAAAATGAACATTTTAAAGAAAGTGTGGAGTGTGTGTGTATATATATATTATATATATTATATCTTTATTATGTTATAATATATATTTATTTTATTTTAATATTTTATTGTATGTTATTACATATATATTATATATTATATCTTTATTATATATATGTAATCATACATATAATTAATATTCCAGGTGATACTGGCTATACAATTTGTACCCTCATGACTTCTTTTTAATTATAAAGTTTTTAGATGAATAAAAACAATTCAAAAGTTTTATTGGTATGTTCCCACTCATCATTCTCTAAACTCTGAGCCAAATTTGAATAATTATTCTTACAAATAAAAAATATATAAAACTCTATTCTCATTTGTTTTATAGTTACTTTACAAACTCTTACAGAAACTTTTAGCTACCCTATGACTAAATGTATATTTTTAAAGGCCATCTATTATTTTTTTAAATATTCTGCTATATTGGCATCTGTTACATGCATGTTGATCTCTATTGCCTCCAGAGTTTTGTTTTTGTTTGTTTGTTTGCTTTATTTGTTTGTTTTTGCTTGCAGTTATAAATAGAAAAACCAGCTCTGACTCAGTCATAATTTTTCCTTATCTTAGCTTGAGACTTGGGAAATTATTTGTTCTGCCTCCTGCATAATATCCCTTTCCCTGAAAACGTGGACATTGCCTTCCACTTCCGCTTCCACTAATGAAAATATTGATTCTTTAGTATTCCAGCAAACTATTTTGTTCTCATTGAACTCTATTAATAAAGATTCTTAGCCTTTGTGTCTGTGCCAATTGATAATTAATGTTATCTGTTTCATTAAATATGCCAGATAAAACCGAGTAGCCTAGATAGTTTGGTAATTTTTTTGGTGAGGGGAGAGGGGAGGTTATCTTGGCTTTTGATGAGCCCAAGAAGACTTCCCATGCCAACCCATGTCCCCATTTGATGGTGAATGGGCTCCCCACCTAGAAGATATCTGAAACCTATTGGCTTTAGTCATTGCACAGAAGTATTTTTGTAATATTTTTTTCTTCTCTTAGCGAATCTTTTTTCCAGAAGAAAAAGTTGAAATTTAATAAGATCAATGTAGAAAGCCAAAAGTTGCTCTAAGTTGTAATGTTGTTTCTCAGCCAGATGCTTGTCTCCTCTGCCCAGCTGCAAAATTTCTTTGTACACAGGGGTCTCTTTAATGCCAAAGGGGATCAGCAAAAAGGAGAAGAAAATATAGCTGCTGCTGCATGAATGACCCCATGTGCACTGACTCCTTCAGTGAGTTTTCCTTAGAATTGTTGGGGGAATGCTTTGCTTAACCACCTATCCCAACATTTAGGATTTATTTTTAAGATAGTTAATATTTCTTGAACATAAACTTTTGGCCAGAGTAACTGGAAATTTGAGTTTATTAAATTTTTACATACTTAACTATGGTCTACAGGGTATTTTAAACTCAGCCATTTGGCTTTACATGTACTTTCTTGCCCCCTCCAAATATGTAGTGTGAAATGTATGAGAAGTAATTGGATAAAGTGCTTTTTCCAAATCCCCCATATCTCATTTATTCCAGATAATAGGGAAAAAATATACAGTATGAGATATATATACATATATATATATATATATATATATATATATATATATATATAATGAAACACACTAGTTTATAAGCTTGCATTTCTAGGAAAATTAAACAAAAGTGTGTAATGAGTTGGAACTTAGGTCCCTAAATACATAAGGTAATATATATTAATGTGTGAAAATCTAGCTTGAGGAAAAAAAAACAAAACATTGCGGAGTAGTTAGATGACTTATAAGACACCATACTATGGAATATTGAGTAACTTTTAAGAAGGACTGTGCTAGGACTATATGTTCTGGCTTGGAAAGTTTTCCATGATATATTTTGGGGGTAAATGAGATAAATTATAGCAAATGTACGATGAGATCACTTTTCTGACAAAAAAAAAAACAAACAACTTTATCAGTCTTACATTATAGCCACACGTACATATAGAGAATTATAATTTTAGTCCATTTGTTTTACATAAAGACAAATGAGTATGTATTTGTTCAGGCATTTAAATGTCTTGAAAACTCCCAGGTTACTAGGTATAGATATCAGGGGAATGGAATGATAGAGAAAGGAAAGAAAGTCCTCTTTATTTTCTTCTGTATATACATCTATATTACTAGATTTTTTCAACCTCAAGAAGGTTTTACCTTTATAATTTAAAACAGTCAGCTATGATATTTATTGAACAACTGTTTAAATGTCTCATTTGTCTGGCCTGCTAATAGTATTCTGCTTAGCAACATATTTTGGAAAGTTCCAAACAATTTATTCCATAGAAACAAATGAAATAATACTGGGTTGGAGCTACATTATGAGATTACATAAAGCTTTATTCTGATAAGAATCTATGTTGTATTTTCTCTTCCAATTTCATAGCAATTAGGGTGACTCATTTTCTCTTTCACCAACTTGTTAGACTACTGGAGACATTATTTCTCCTGTGTGTTTATCTATTCTGTTCAACATTTTGCCACCGCAGGTGTCATTTATAAACTTGCTAAAGCCTCGCCTTGAATGGCCTTTCCACCACCCTAGACCACCCCTTAGAGGACGTGATCTGGAGGTAACAATACTTCTTCCTGTTCTCCCTGCCTATAGGATCTCCTTCACCAGCCTTCCTCAAGGTTAATATAAGATACCCTCAGAAATTGTTTTATTTGCCTTGTGATGCAATCTTTCAACACCAGTCCAACACCCCCTTCCTGGTCCCTTACCTTCCATTGGGGACTGAGCTTGAAATAGTATCAGTATTCATATATAACCTACTTTTTTAAAAGAGGAACATGTGTGTGTATATATATGTGTGTGTATGTATATATATGCAGAATATATATATAAATATATATATTTCTGGAGGAGTAGATGGTGCTTATTCTTTTATGTATTCATGCAGTGATTTTTTTTATAGACTTATTTGTTTTAGCATGAGAGAGAGAGAGTGCAAGTGCTTGAGCAGGGTGGGGAAGGGCAGAGGGAGAGAGAGAATCTCAAGCAGACTCCTTGCTGAGTGTGGAGCCCAACTTGGGGCTCGATCCTGTGACCCTGAGATCATGACCTGAGCCCAAGGTCTCAGCCAACTGAGCCATCCAGGCTCATGCAGTGATTTTTACTACACTTGATCTTAGCCAAAAGGCTGAGAAGCGATCATGCAGTGATTTTTAAATACAGTTTACCTACTGTGTGATCCTGAGAAAGTTCCTTAAATACATCAAGCTTTAGTTTTTCATATCTGTTGAAAGCAAGTCTATAAAAATACCAAAGCCATTATATCATTTTGAGGATTAAAGGAGTTGCCGTATGCAAAGTATTTAGAATAGCATCTGGCACAGAAAAGCATGAAATAAATATAAACTATTTTGATTGTTTATAGAATAATATAAGCCATGGTATTCTTTATTAATGAATATTTTAAAGAAAAATTAATAATAATAACCATATATATTTATATATATATATATGCTTTGCGTTGATGGCCTGATGGGACTATCAATAGTTACTGACAAAAGATGCCTAATATTTCTGGGAAAGACATTCTGATCAATAGTAGCTGTGATGGGTTAAGTATTTTAATAATAATAATAGTAAAATAATAATAATGATAGAAGTGGCTCAATGTGATGCTTCCAAATGCACTATTCACATTTTATTTTTTTATTTTTTTAAATATTTTATTTATTCATTTGAGAGAAAGAGAGAGAAAGAGAGAGAGAGAGAGAGAGAGCACAAGCAGGGGGAGAGGCAGAGGGAGAGGGAAAAGCAGACTCCCGGCTGAGCAGGGATCCCGACACAGGGCTCGATCCCAGGACCTGGAGATCATGAACTGAGCTGAAGGCAGACGCTTAACTATCTGAGCCACCCAGGCGCCCCAACTATTCAAATTTTAAATAGGTGACAGATTATTATAGCAGTGGAAATATAAAATCCTAAGTCTTAGTTGAATAATTTCTTTTTCTTATTACAGACTTAAAAAGTTACCAGCAGATGCAAATATTGAGTACAAGTACTGCCAACATTGGTGAATGAGGAAGTTGCATTTTCCTTGGGAAAGACAGTGATTGCCTTGGTTTTATTCCTTTCTGGAAGCCAATTTATGGATAAGTTAAGATGCAAAGATCAAGTGCCACATTACTGACCCAGTAATGGGGGGGAGGGGAGTGGAGTGGGAGAGAGAAAAGGAGAGAGGACAGAAAGAGAAAGAATGGAAGGAATGAAAGGAAAGAGAAAGGGATGGATGGATTGGGAAGGAAGAAAGGAAGGAAGGGAAGGAAGGAGGGAGGGAGGGAGGGAGGGAGGGAGGAAGGAAGGAAGGAAGAAGGAAGAAATTTGAGTATAAACCAAAGACACTCAGAAAGTTTCCAGTTCAGTACATCTCCTTTGTGTATTCCACAAATTAGATTGTCAAGAACTTGGCTTCTCAGAAATTTAGGCTATTAGCCATTCACAACTTACTTTGAATTAATTTAATCAGATTATCAGATTAGGATTTTGCTTAGAGCCTGCCAAAATCCTCCAGCCTGAGGAAACCTGAGTTTTGATTGAGAAGTGGAACTGACGGGAAGTTTGATTTCAAGCACAGGGCTGGTGCTCTGGGAGGAGGGGACAAAGGCACGCAGTGGGCGAAGGGAGCCTGGGACAGCCAGAGGGCAGCATGAGGGCGCGGGAGGCCTGCGGGCTGATTAAGAGAGTTTACTGAGAGGTGAGAATTTTCCCAAGACAAATAGCATACTTTGCACTTTGGCTAAAGTCCCTAGTGGCAGTGCACATTCTTGATATCTGCTCTTGTTACATTTAATTACAGTGATATTATTTGTGAGATTAGAGGTACCACATTCTCTGGGAGGACGACTGAAGGTTATGGGCTTGTACCTGTGTATCTGCTCTGTTTTATGTCCCACTCGTTTCACTTACAAAATAAAATGTATTATATTTTAGACCTTTGCTCCAAAAGGGCTCATAGGAATCACGTTTTGGGCCAACTTGAGATTTTAACCCTAAAACCTCATCAGCTTTCCATACGTTATGCTTTATGTGGGCTTTGTGGAGTACGGACTAGATCCATCAGGACTATCGTGGGCTTTTCATGCCCACAATGGAGCATTTCAGACTTCTAAAGGCTCTAAATTTGAACTGTAATATGGTTCATGTGTGCAGGTGCTGTGGCGAAAGGGCTGGGGGTTGGCCAGATGGGAGTGCAAGTCTGTTTGCCATCAATGCCTTTTTCCCCAAGAGACCTGCATTCCATTTCAATAAATGTTATCTCTGTCCTCAAGTTTTAACACAAGAAACCTTATTATTAGAATATGTAGGATGTGTTAAGATATCAAATCCAGTTTTTATTATTTTGATTACTTTGTTTTAGATTCTTAAAAAAATTATAATAACTATACACATTTAAGAAGTTCAAGTTCTTTGAGCCCAAAGCAGTTACCTTAGAAAGAAAGTGGAGAACCCGTAATAAAAGCCACTGTGATTACATTTCAAGATAAAGACACGTGTATGAATGTGCTAAGGCTGCTGTAAGAAAGTACCGCAGTCTGGGTGGCTTTAAACAACAGAAATTTATTCTCTTAAAATTCGGGAGGGTAGAAATCCAAAATGAAGGTGTCAGCAAGCCACGCTTCCGCTGAACACTTTCTTCCATGCTTTTTGGCTAGCTTCTGGTATAAGAGGCACATTCATAGGTACTTGCCATGAAAGTATATAAATTGGGGTTTTCTCAGAAAATATCTGCATCTGCAAACTTTCCATTAGATCCCACTTACCGTGATAGTGCTTTACACATTTTTCCCTATGGAAAAGAAAAAAACAAGTAAAAGAATTGTGCATCTAGTAATTGTGGCACAGTGTCACAGGTTAATAAATCATTTAGCCATTGTTACAGTGCAAGAGGTAGGAGCACAGGAGTACAGGAATTAGTACCCTAACAGTTGTTATGGGAGGAATTATGATAGAACATATCATTACTGCTTTAGGTGGTCATCTGACATTGTGTTATAAAGAAGGTAGCATAATAAATCTATTTCTAAGTATGGGGGAAGGAGGAAATGAAGTATATCTTAGGGAAGCTTTCCAAACCCAAATGTAGAGTTTGGCATCCAGCTTGAGTAAGAAAGGCCTCTATACTGAGTCCTTTTTAAAATTTATTTTTGTACAGCTTTATTGAGATATGACAAATTTAAAATTGTATATACTTAAGGTGTACAGTGTGTGGTATTTGATATGAGTGTACCTTTATAATGATTACCATACTCGGTCAAGCTAATTTACATATCCATCACCTCATATGGTTATCTTTCTGTGTACGTATGGCAAAAACACTTAAGATCTACTCTCCTAGCAAATTTCAAGTATACAGTGCATTAATATTTATTGTTACTATGCTGTACATTAGATCTCTAAAACTTATTCATGTTGTAACTGAGAGTTTTTACCCTTTGGCCAACATCTCCCCATCAACACCTGGCAACCATTATTCTTCCCTCTGTTTTTCTAAGTTTGACATTTTTGTTTTTATTTTTATTTTATTTTTTATTTTTTAAGCATTTTATTTATTTTTTAATTTTTAAAACATTTTTATTTAAATTCAATTAATTAACATATAATGCTTTATTAGTTTCAGAGGTAGAGGTCAGTGATTCATCAGTCTTATATAATACCCAGTTTTTTTTTATATCACATGTCCTCCTTAATGTCCATGACCCAGTAACCCCATCCCTCCATTCCGCTCCCCTCCAGCAACCCTCTTGTCACTGGAAACAAACTAAGTTTGACATTTTTAGATTACACATATAAGTGAGAGCACATAGTATTTTTCTTTCTGTGACTGACTTATTTCACTCAGCATAATGTCTTCCAAATTCATATACATTGTCGCAAATTGCAGGATTTCCTTCTTTTTTAAGGTTGAATAATATTCCATTATGTATATATTTCTATCAAGGAACTTAATTTCATTCATCTATCAAGGAACTTAATTTTGATTCAGCTTTTATAAGTAGCATGTTTTATATAATTTTCTCAAAAATAATATAATCTTAAAAAAATAATATAATCTTAGTTTTTGAGCATTTAAAATGTCTTTATATTGCCTTTACAAATGACACAAAATTTGTCTAGCTTATCAGCTATAATACCTTCCATGTCATGTGAAAGAAAAATAAACTCAATGTGGCTTACACAATAAAGAAATTTAGTGATTTACATAACCAAAAACAGTCATAAGTAGGGGAGGATTAAATCTGTGTTTTAAGTAATAATATCAAGGTACCAGTTATCTTCTCTCTCCTCTCTGTATTCTGTGATGTTGGTTTTACCCCCAAAGCTTGGTTCAGTCATAATTACTAAAAGGTAACTCCCAGATATTCATGCCTCTTTTTAAATGAGAGGCTAGATCAACTATGGTTAGGTGGTCCAAACACTCTGAAACAGTATCTGTGTTTGAAAGAATGCAGTGCATTGACTGGCTTGTGTCTGGTTTTTACCTAATTCTAATGGCTGAAGGCAAGTGTGGTTTACCTCTGATCTCTATCATTGGAATCCTTTTATTCAAAAATGAATGTACCCTAATATCATATAGATACTGTTAATTTTTCATATTGTAGAGAAATAATGTGAACGACCCATTTTTATTCCTATGTGGATAACCACACACATACACACACACACACACACACACACACACACACATATTCTTTTTCTATTTTGATAGTGGAAGATTTGTCCTTCAAAATTATAATTAAAACTTTTTTTCTTTTTTTATGCTAGGGTGTCCTAGGTCTGGATCTTCCTCTACCAGTTTTGCAAACCAAATAGTGATTGATTGATCGATTGATTGATAAGATTCATAGATTGATTGATTTTAAAGAAAGAGAGAGGGAGAACAAGTGGGAGTGGGAGGAGGGACGGAGGGAGAGAATCCCAAGCAGATTCCGCATCGATAGGGGAGTGCGATGTGGTACCAGTCCCACTGCCCATGAGAGCGTGACCTGAGCAGAAATCACAAGTCTGTCGCTGAACTGACTGAGCCACCCAGTGCCCTGAAAACAGTGATTTAATTTGGCATTAGGCTTGAGAAAATTCTCTTCTATTCTGTCTTTGCTATCTTTAACTTTTTTATTGTGCTACTTAAGGACCATTAATTATCCATTAATGATCTTTCCATTTTTAATTGGTTCTGTTGATCAATTTGTCTTTCATGATTTCTTCTCCTCCTCCTCCTCCTCCACTGCTTCTCCTCCTCCTCCTCTTCCTCTTCTTCTTCTTCTTCCTCTTCCTCTTCCTCTTCTTCCCCTTACTCCCCTTCTTCTCCTTCTTCTTCTTTCCTGGAACAAAATAAATATTTTTGATCTCCACACTAAAGTCTTTTATTTATTTATTTTTTGTTGAGAACTTTCTCTTAATTATAGTTTTGTATTCCATGTTTTTTTCCACTTGGCCCGGTATTTTACTGGGAAACTCTTGAGATCTTGTGAGCTCTCTTCTGACTCCAGTTATTTGGCATGCAAGAATGATTGGCTCTTAGAGTAGAAGCAGGTTAGAAGCAGAAGAATAAATTTGATTTTAGGAATGGAGATGAAGTGCCTATGGGCATTTATAAAATGGAATCTCGAAGGGAGCCTCTGGGAGGCTCAGCTGGTTAAGCATCCGACTCTTGGTTTTGGCTCAGGTCATGATCTCATGGGTTGTGGGATCCAGCCACTCATGGGGCTCCACATTCAGTGGGGAGTCTGCTTGAAGATTCTATCCTTTTGTTCCTCCTCCCACTCCCACTCATGTGTGCACACTCTCTCTCTAAAAAAAAATAAATAAGTCTTTTTTTTTTTTTTTTTTTATAAATAAGTCTTAAAAAAAAGAAAATGGAATCTGGAGCACTATAGAGGTGTCTGTACTGAAAATTTAGAGGTTATCACCTATTTGTAAAAGTCAGATTTCCTAGCAGAGTAAGAAAAGAAAAAAAGAAAGCTAGGGAGAGAATCTTGAGTAACATCTACTTTTTTTGTTTTGTTTTTGTTTGTTTTTGTTTTTGAGTAACACCTACATTTAAAGGATTGAAAACAAAATCAGATATATGAGAAGGAAAAAAAAACTAAGGGAAACAGTGTCATGGGAATGAAAGGAGTAATTTTATTCCTTTAATAAATATTTCTCAGGAATTGTGTTCTGGGCATTACTCCACACTTAAGAAAATATTGCATTACATATCCCTGAAGTGTTTAATCGTTGTTTTAAATTAAAATAATTTTCTAGTGTACATTTTAATAAACTTTTAATTTTAGAATAATTTTATATCTATAGAAATATTACAAAGATGGTACAAAGATTTCCTGTATACCACATACCCAGTTTCTCATGACACTAGTTTGATATATTTGTCATAATTAGTCAAACACAATTGGGTACATTATTATAAACTAAAGTCCATGTTTTATTCAGGTTTTCTTAGGTTTTCCCTAATGCCTTCTTTTTTGGTTGTTGTTTCAGGATGCCATCCAGGGTACCACATTACATTAATAGTCATTTCTGCCTGGGCTGTTCTTGGTTGGGACAGTTTCATGACTCCTTGTTTTGAATGACCTTGACAATTTTGAGGTTTACTGGCCAATTGTTCCATAGAACATCTTTCAGTTGAAATTGGGGTGATATTTTTCTTATGTTTTTACTGGTGTAGTGCTTTTTTGGCGTGAAGACCACAAAGGTAAATTGCCATACCCATCACCTAATATCAAAATTGAGCACTATCAAAATAACTTATCATTGCAGATGTTAACCTTGATCAGTGGGCTTGTAGAAGTGTATGTCAGCTTTCTCAAGTATAAATTTACCTTTTTTTTCCCTTTCAATATTGTGCTTTTTGGAAGGAGGTCATTATGTTCAACTTACAGTTAAAGAGTAGGCAGTTATGCTCTACCTCCTTAGGAATGATAGCTAGAGAGGCGCCTGGTTGTCCTAGTCAGTTAAGCGTCTGCCTTCGGCTCAGGTCATGATCTCAGGGTCCTGGGATGGAGTTCCGCATCTGGCTCCCTGCTCAACAGGGAGCCTGCTTCTCCTTCTCCTGCTCTTTCTGCTTGTGCTCTCTCTGCCTCTCTCTCTCACTCTATAAAATAAATAAAATCCTTGAAAGAAAGAAAAGAAAGAAAGAAAGAAAGAAAAAGAAAGAGAAAGAAAGAGAAAGAAAGAAGAAAGAAAGAAAAAAAAGAAAGATATTATTTGGAATTCTTCTGCATGAGATAATTGTCGACTCTTTCCAAGTTATTTATAGATAAAATCATTATTTTATATCAGCATGTACCTCATGAATATTCATTTTGTGCTTTGGGTTATAATCCAAGTTATTCAGATTTTAACTATTGGGACCTCTTTCAGGTGCCCCCTTTGATATATCTTCACCACTGTTTATCTTTTATTTTTACTTTTTGGCACTTACCCTACTTGTGGGCACTATAAGATGTTCTGGGTCCATTTTGCATATTTCCTGCCAAGTTATAGAATCAGGCATTTTTCTCCATTGGAACGCTGGGTTTATCTGTTATTCGAGAATGGTCTTAGAAACCAAGATCTGGGTGCTAGATGTATCCACTTACACTGGAACTCTGCATCCTGGGCCCTCTTAGCTAACAGAGCAAAAACATACATGTATTTATTTTTTTTTCATACATGTATTTATATCATCTATTTTTTCCATCGTCAGTTTGTAGTTTTCCATATATATGTATTGTACATATTTTGATATATTTATACCAAAGAATTTAATTTTGGATATTATTACAAATGGTATTTTTAAATTTTCAAATTTTAATTTTATATTGCTGGTGAAGAGGAAAACAGTTGGCTTTTAAAGAAATTAATGTATTCTTTTTTTTTTAAGATTTTATTTATTTATTTGACAGATAGAGAGATCACAAGTAGGCAGAGAGGCAGGCAGAGAGAGAGGGGGAAGCAGGCTCCCCGCTGAGCAGAGAGCCCATTGCGGGGCTCGATCCCAGGACCCTGAGATCATGACCCTGAGATCATGAAGGCAGAGGCTTTAACCCACTGAGCCACTCAGGCACCCCAAAATTAATGTATTCTTAACCAGCTTTATTGAGCTATAACTGATACAGAACACTGTAAATTTAAGGTGTACAAGATGTTGGTTTGTTACACTTACATATTGCAATATGATTATCACGGTAGTGTTAGCTAATACCTCCATCATATCACATAATTATTTCTTTTTTGCGATGAGAACATTAATATTTACTCTCTTAGCAATTTTCACATGTGTAATACAGTACTCTTAACTATAAATACAATGCTGTGCATTAAAACCTCAGAACTTATACATCTTTTAACTGGCAATTAGCTTTTGTTTATTAACCTTGTATTCTGAAACCTTGCTGTAGCTGCTTGAGTTTTTTTTTTTTTTTTAATTCTTTGGGATGTTTCTATATAGACAATCCTAACGTCTATGAATAAAGACAATTTTATTTATTCTTTTCCAATGTTCATACTTTCATTTCCATTTCTTGTGTTATGGCACTAGCTATGACTTCCTATATAATGTTGCAGAGGAGTGATGACAGGGAAGATATTTGCCTTGCTTCTGATCTTAGGGAGAAAGCATCTAGTACATTCTCTGTAGGCTTGTAGATATTCTTCATCAGTCTGGGGAAGTTCTCCTCTATTCTTAGTTTAGTGAGTATTTTTACCATGTAAGTGTTGGATTTTGTCAAATGCTGTGTCTTCTGTGCCAACTAATATGATCATATGATTTTCCTTACTTAGTCTGTTGATATGGTGAATTACACTGATTGATTTTACAAATGTCGAACCAGCCTTGCATTCATGGAATAAATACTACTTGGTCAAATGTATAATTCTTTTCATACATTGACAAATTCGAACTGTTAATATTTTATGGAGATTTTTCGTTTCTATGTTCATGAGAGATACAGGTCTGTAATTTTTGGTTTTAGTCTAGTTTTGGCATTATAGTAATGCTGGCCTTGTTGAATGAGCTGAGTACTAATTTTTTTCTTTTGGAAGAGATTGTGGAGAAATGATATCATTTCTTCCTTAAATGTTTGGTAGAAATCACTTATAAAATTATTTGGGTCTGCTGATTTCTTTGAGGAAAGATTATTGATTATTAATTCATTTCTAGATACAGGGCTAGTCATGTTATCTACGTCTTCTTGTGTATATTTAGATTGTTCTTAATTCTCCTGAAACTAAGAAATATACTTGATAAGGGGCTCTTGGGTGGCTTAGTCGGTTAAGCATCTGCCTTTGGCTCAGGTCATGATCCCAGGGCCCTGAGATCAAGTCCTGCATTGGGCTTCCTGCTCAGCAGAGAGTCTGCTTCTTCCTCTCCCTCTGCATCTGTGTTCTCCCTCTCTCTCTCTCAAATAAATAAATAAAATCTTTAAAAAAATAAAATAAAACATACTTGATAAAATGAAGACATGCCTACAGAGATTCACTCAAAACCAGATTTATAGATTTAGAGAATGGAATGAAGCAGGAAATGGTTTAAAAAAAAATAAAAACTTACAGTGGAAATGTGAAGTCATTTTGAAATTTTAATCAGATTAATAAGAATGGGTTATCAGCTTTCCACATTTGTTAACTGCACCACATCTGTTTGTGCGTATCTGTAACTATGTGTCTATGTGCACTTCTATTTGCTAACCCAGGTAAGAAGTTTGTTTGCTTTTTTTTTTTTTTGAACTTTCTAGTTTAAGAATTGCATGTTGTATTATGTTTTATTTTAAATATTTGCTAATGATCTTCATGGAAAATATTTACATGGTCATTGAAGACAATTATCCTTATAATAAATTGAGTTTTCCATGATCACATTCAATTTACATTTAACATTTATTTGAAATTGTTTCTCAGTGTTTTATGGGTAATCTCATTAAGAAACAGGTGTTCAAAGTACTGTGTTATTATTAGTAGTATATCTTGCTTAACGAGAAAGCCATTATAGTATAGTTTGGAATTTACTTCAGAATAATAATGTAATAATGGACTTTTGTGGACAATGATTATATCTTGGATTTTATTTTTAAATGTTAGCATTTAAAAAGGTACATGGTCTTTCTGGTCTCAACTAGCATGGGAAATAATAAGGAAAATGTTTACCAAAAAAGATAAGAGAAACTAACAGTCATAATTTCACACAGGCAAGGACATATAGAGGCACTTTTAGGCAATGACATCATGATGCTGTAGGGGGACAAAAAATATGTCATTTTTCATGATAATGTCTTTCACAGTAACTCCTTTATTTTACATACTTGAATTGTGACAATTATCAATATTTTTGTAACATTCTATCACATTCACAAAACCACTGGACATTACCACCCCAGCATTCCGAAGTGCTCAACAAACACAGTGCCTTTCTCTTTAGAATCCTGTTTGCCTTTCAGGTTGCTTATTAGACCAACCAAAACGTGACATCTGGGTCTGTGTTTTTTATCCTACACAACACTTAGCCCCAGTGCCCCACCCGAAGTAGGCATTAAGTAGAATTTTTGAGAGGATGAGTGGATCGAAAGATGAATTAATGGTCGCATCCCCATGTCAGCTAGTGGGAATTGTCAAGAGATAAAACAGTATCTCATCGCAATGGTAATTCCAGTCACCTTTACCTTACCTTTTTTGGTCAAATGTGTTAGTTTACTGTTGGCTGCTTCTTTCTCCCTCTACAAACTTTACATGGAGATCTCATTGACTCTTATTTAGAGATTGGTAACCTAACCGAGAGTGGTGATTGTGTTATATTATCCTTCCTTCTTAACATCATGTATGGCTTTTATCTAAAACTTCAGCATACATGTAATTTTTCATCTTTCCTGGAAGATAAGAATAATGTACACTTCCTTCATCTCTTGGACAAAATCAAACACCTAAGTATAGATACAAATTGTATTCCAACCATAAGATAAATTTTCTCTCCTTTTTACTTAGACATTGTATTAGTTTCCTCAGGTTGCCATAAAAAATACCACAAACTGGATGGCTTTTTACTTTTTTACAAATCCATGCTGGCACCTAGAAGTCCGAGATCAAGGGCCTGCAGATTTGGTTTCCTCTGAACCCCTCTCCTTGGCTACGGATAGACTTCTTCCTGTGTCTTCACATGATCTTCCCTCTGTGTGTATCTGTGTCCTAATCCCTTCTCATAAGGACACTCACTAGTCATATTGGATCAGGCCCACTCTAATGACCTCATTTAACAATAGTATCTCTTTCAAGTTCCTATCTCCAAATGCAGTCACATTCTGAGCTCCTGGCAGTGAGGACCTCAACATATGAAATGCTGGAAGGAGAACACAATTCAGCCCATAACACTCATGATGTGAACTAACTTTGTGCACAGGCATCTAAGAAGACCGAAACGCAGAATGCAGTATAAGAGAAGCAATAACTGAGATGAACAAAAGCTACCACAGGATCCCCATTTTATAGCTGTGCTCGGCATTGTTTCTGGAGGAACTTTCCAGAGCAAAACGCAGTCGGTACATACTTGGTAGATTGTAACAGACCATTCAGAGAATCGTGTTGAATATTTTCTTGACTTGAATGAAAAGGACACAAAAGAAACCATTTCTCAGCATTTTATTTGATTCCATAAGAATTTTGAGCATCAAACTACACTCTGCTATGTAGAAAGCCAGATCCAATGGGAATCTTTTGGGTTTATACATGTTTTATTGTCAGAATAAGGATAGTAATCCACCTGTTATACAATATTATCTTGACATGCGTTTTTAATGAATTGGGTCTTTCTGTTTATGTGAACCCATAAAACCTAATAGTTCGACCTCTCCATAACCATATTCACCACTTCCCACCTGAGGAAATAGCATTTTATTATAAAATTACAATTTTTGTAATTTAGAGCTCTAGTTTCTAAGATAAGAAAACAGACATATCATTTGGGGGCAAGAATAGAAACAAAGTAAACTCTGCTTAAAGCAGAAGAAACAACTTTTTGAAAACATTCCTGGACATACTTTCTTTCACAGTACTTGAAAAACATTTCTCTTTTGCTCATCTTCTGACTACAGAGTGAACCAAATTATTTAAGTTAAAAATAAAAGAAGTTTTACTGGCTATTTGCCCTAAACGAAGAGAGATCTTTCTACCCCAAAGCAACAGCAAAACTAAAATCCCTAAATGAAAAGATGCTGTCTTCTCTTACCACTATGGTCTCTAGTTAGGAATTTGGTCACAAGTAAGGATAACTTGGTGACGGCCATGTTATCAGACTCCTCTTAACTTCTCTCTCTTCCACACAGTGAATGACTTACTGATTTATTTTCTCCACAAATACAATGCTTGGCTTCTATCTAGTGTGCAATAGATCTTTGGTATCATATCTTCTTCTCGCTATTTCAGATAACTTTGATGACTACTTAAATTGTACTTCCCTGACTAACTTCTCTTTCTTCCACTTTCAACTACCAGGGGACAAATTTTAATGTTTTACAATTCGGGATATAATTTTTACACTTAGCCTAATAGCTAGATAAGCTTAGAAATTGAGGAAAGGTGAATTGGGCCACTTGGTACTTTTACACATAAGGAAAACAAACAACTTGTGTGCCTCGGTGTTGCTTCTGGAGGAACTTTCCAGAGCACAAAGCAGTCGGTACAAACTCTTAGAATAATGTGAGTCTCTCCAGTCCTGTGATGTCCACGTGCTATCTTGTCGGGCTTGAAGAAGTTCGATTAGGATGAATAGGTACCATCTTTGTTCTTAGAGATGTGTCTGGTCGGTGCCTTGTTACTGTTACACACGAGGGAGATTTTAGTGTTAATTTGAACCTATCAGAAGAGTTTAGGTTAGAATTTCAAAGAAATGGATGAATCCTTCAAATCGCAATTCTCCTCTATGGTATGAAAGAAATGTCCCTCTTCTTTAAGATCATAAAATTATCCTGAATCACCAGAGTCAAAATGCTGAACAACACAGTCCATAGTTACCACGAGGAATAGGGTTAAAATTCGCTCTCCGATGACAAATCCCAACCCGGAACAGATTTCAGCCAGGCAGCTAGCAGAGCGCGCCGGGTGAACTGCAGAGGCCATGGTGGGTGCAGAGCTCAGAGCCGGAAAGCAAACAGCTGCTGTAGCCTGATTTGAGTTAAAATAGTGTGAGTGTTTAGTCTGGCGCACGGTTTCAGGGGAGATTGGCAGCTGGGTCAAACAAAGTCCTTCCATTGGCTCTCTTCCCAGGCAGCTTCTGCTAGTATTTAGGTACTAGTGCAGTGTAGGGCCCTTTTCTCAGGCAAAAGCTAACATCTGACCGCACCCTCTTTGCTTTTTCCAAAAAAAAAAAAAAAAAAGAAAGAAAAAAGAAAGAAAAAGAAAAAAAGAAAAAGAAGAAAAAAACCTTCTTTTTCCTTCTTTCGCTAAGATAAATTCTCCAATAGACAACCTCTCCCACTAATTGTGTATTAGCAATGTATTTTATCTTGAGAGCTGACGCACTGGGCTCTCAACGTGGTGTGGAAAGCAGGCTGTTACAGTGCTGGCTTCATAAAAGGGCCTTTATGGTTTGTGAAAGAATATCTGTGTGCTTGGGCAGGAAACTTTTTGATCTGCAGAAAAGCCAGAAGACATCTAGGTAAGGCTACATATCAAATCTACTTTTGGGGGGAAAGTTGGTCAGTGAGAAGGATTCCTCACCATCGACGTGACTTTGGACGGTGCATGTTCACTTTGGTAGAAGTTTAAAAGGTACTGCCTATTGTCTGCTTATTTTTTGTTTGTTTGTTTAAATCTTCAGGGAATACTGTCTGTGCTCTGCATTTTTACGATTTTGTTTACTGCTATTGAACTGATTATAGTGGATATAGAGTTTTACTATATAGCAAAATCTTTGTAAACTGCCTCAGAAAGAAAGTGTATTTAGAAGGGAAATTGACAAGTTTTAAAGAGTAATTGTACAATCATTTGAGGACAGAGGAACGCTGCATTAGACTAACAAGGGTTTAATTACCAAAAAAAGTTTAATGTTGCTTTGGAAGGAATATTAAGTAAGTTGTCTTTGTCTCTTACTTTTTAATTTTAGTCGCTGATTTAGCCTGTTGGGTCACATTTTTTGTTAGCGCTGAAGGCTGCCATGAATCCCTAATGAGGCCCCTTTGCACATGATTTTGGCACTTGGCCAAAATCAACTTCCCAGCGGCAAGCTTTCTGTAAAGAACCTGGAGCAATTTTTTTTTCTTTCTTTTTTTTTTTTTGACTGGAAATCATGTCTGAAAGCTGCCACAACCAGTTGTGTAGGCATGTGAAAATGACTTTATACAGTAAATATGAAACAAGCACGTAAAAAAATTTCCTGATATTGTTGCTTTTTATCATTATGAATTCCTGCTGTGGCCACCTAAAATAGGTTAGGACAAGAACAATCTAAAAGAAAATTTACCAATTTTTTTGTTGTTGTTATTTTTCTCAGCAGACCAGGGTAGGGGTGGTCATCTCATTGAGATGTATACAGTATGAAAGGGTTATTCAAAACACTTCAGGATAAATAACAGATGAATTCTTAAAACTGTTAATCTCTGTAAGTAATACTCAGTGAACAGTAAGTAAGGAAGTTTTCTAGAAGTTTCGATTTAACGCATAATTAAGCTTCACATTTTTTAACAAGGAATTTTGTCTATTTTAAATGCTGTGGTGTTTACGATTCTAAAAACTGTTAACATTTCTTATAATTTAAAAATTTATTAGCACCTTGATAGTATTTCTAACAAATACTAGTATTTGTTATTAGTATTAGATAGTATTAGTAATAGATAGTATTAGTATTAGATAGTATTAGTAATAGATAGTATTTCTAACTTTTTAAAGAAATGTTTGGTATGTATACATGACTGGATAACTTTAGATAATTGTATTCAATTGTTTTTTGCCACTAAAAATGATTTTTCATGAAAGAAATTCTGAAGCTGAAAGGTAACTTATACTCAATTTTTGGAGTTGTTGATTTTGATTTTACTATAACTGAATTTGGTCATGTAAGCCGATACATTATTTTACACTCCAGTATTTTAAGAGTTAAATTCTTAAGTTGCAATGAAATACTATAGCAATCAGATATTAACAACTTCAGATTTTATATAGCCATTTTCAGCAATACCTTTACCGTTAAAAATAGATACACTGCAGAGTATTTAAAAGCAGAAAAGTCAGAAGGATTTCGGTTGCTTTGTTTCTTTTTAAGAAATCCTATTATCACTGTCCTAAATATTATTTTGCTTCATATGTTAGTCTAAAGTAATCTAGAGTGAAACTTAATTTTTTACTTTAAAAGAATCATATTTCTCTTTAAAATATTAATGAGAAGTAGATTTATTCCCCCTTTAAAGAAATATGATTTAGAGCTATCTTATTAGGTATGTTTTTCATCTATTTATCACTATGTTTATCTTCCCTTTATTATTACACAGTATAAAATGTTGCAAATTTGGGTCATAGAAAAAAGTGAAAATTAACTGTAAGTAAATTTTAGCATTAGGAAATGTATCTTGATTTCCTTCAGATCAATTTAGGTTTATATATAATTTGTGTTTATATAAAAAATGTCTTGTATTGTTGTGGGTTGAGGTAAGATCCTATATATACCTTACTACCAGTTGCTTTGAAGCAAGGAGTGTTTGAAATTTTATCAGTCAACATTAAAATATATAGATGCTATAAATTGGGAAAAGGTAATACATATCTGCTATTTATTGAAATTTACCTGGATAAGTTCTATACTTCTATGTGAGTTCACAGTGGAATTCTCATTTAATGCAAACTTTGATATTTTTTAAAAAGGGATTAATACATAACATTTCGAAGTGTAGGTAAAAACAAAAACGTGTTATCATTATCGTCAAACAGGTGCAAGAACAATAAGATTGCTTGTCTTAGCATAATTCTGGCTTAAAAATTACTTTTGAGTTCTATTTTTATTGTAATCTTAGCTCTCAAACACATAACATTATTTTCTGCTTTCATTTTATATTATTTTTAAATCAATTTTACTAATTTGAAATTAACAGAATATTTCTCTAAAATACAGAAAATTTTAGGGTTTTTTTTTTTTTTGGCTAATTAGAGGTGATAGCAAAGTAAATGCCATAAAATACAGAATAAAAGTTAGAGTACAAAGATATGTTAGTTTGTGGGTTCAGAAAAAAACTTAATTGTACATGATTAACAAAAATATTTTTGAGTTGAGGTAGAAAAAGTAAGTACTGAGAAGAATTTGTCATACTCTTTATGAAAAAGGCTAAGGAATTTACTTTCTTTTGCTATAGCTATGATTGTAATTGAGCATTTCAATGGTGTAGGCTTTTTGGCAGAATTATTAGCTAATTTTACTTAGTACCATAAATGCAAAATACTGATTACATTTTCTTTGGTGAGTTGACATTTTAAAAACAATATTCAGAATCCAAATTACTTTAAAAATAAAAATAATTTAATATTTTTGTTAAATCTGTGAAGAACAGCTTGAATAATTTGTTTCATTTGTCATTTTTTTCCACCCTTTTGGGAATGTTAAAACCTATTCCACGTTATAAGTAGAAACTTCTTCACTCTTCAGAAAAAGTGGAATTCATTTGTATTTGTCAATTTAGATTACGGGCCTTTACCATTTTAAGTGTGACAGAGTTTTTGTTTCAATTATGCAACAGGCACATAAAATACTTCTTGTGCCCTAAGTAAAAGAGATATTACGCAGTTAAGTGTTAACTTTAACTTTGTATTGAAAAGAAAGCTTTACAACTGCAGTATTTTATCCACAAGTTTTAAAATGTGAGAAGTGTTTGCAAGAGGGCATTCCTGATGAGTGTTTCATCATTTAAATGAAATGCTTTGTTCTACATGGTCTAAATTCCAGCGATGAGATAAACGTATTGCTATACTAGATAGAACATCATTATTGAATTTTGACACAACTTCACTAACCTCTGCCAGAAAAGATTAGTATATGTGAGATGATCTTGGATTCGCAATAACAAAAGTAAATAAGTGAAACACGTGAGACACCAACCTTTGTTGTTTTGGAGAAAGTATGTGCAAAATAAAAGGAGATACTTTTCACGTAAACGGCCGATAGGAATATTTTGTCATTTCGTTAATGCAATACATCTTGAACATTAAAAAATTAATTACAATGTGTAATGCATTTGTAAGACTTTCTGCATAGAATAAAGTGCAGTATTTTAACTATCATATTTCCAAATGCCCAACATGTAACTATGAATTAGGTAACCAAGTAATTTTTAAATGTTGTGCTTTGATTTAAATGTAGTTAATAGTGAATAAAAGAATAATGTTCTCTGAGTTGAAGTCCTTTTCATATAAAAGGATGGTTGATTTACACTTGTTGCATTTTTTCACTTAATATTGGTTTAGTTTTTAAATTATCATAAAGTAAATATTGCTATGTGATACAGTTTTTAAACATGGTAGAGCTTATTTTACCAGCAACCTGACCTATTATATATTTGAACAATTATGATTTATGCCTGTTTGTCTATTCTTCTCTTAAAGTCAAGATCAGCGAAGGGATCTTTTTTTTTGGTGCTCAAAATTTGTTCTAAAAAAATTGAATTTTCTCTTGTTTATGTGTTCGGGTTTATTGACCTGAGTATCTGCCCATCTCCTGAGGTATGTCTTGTGAGCATTAGGTTAGGAAGTGTAGTAGGAAGCTCTAAGTTTATTCTTATTCCGTATTGCTCTCTATAAGCAAAAAGTTTTAATTTCTTGTGAAACTTAGTCTGTGTTTGACCCAGTATAGACAATCACATCAAATCTGATGATTAGGATCATTTAAAGCACTGAATATTCGGCTGAAGTTAGTGGTCCTTTACATGTTTGGATGGTGTTCTAAATACTTGATTATTACTGGCTTTACATAATGACTGATTGATAGAAAGTCTAGAATTCCATCATTTGCTTCAAAAACTATTAATATTGACTAATTTTATAATTGCCTCCTCTTTGCTATTATTGAAATGTTGCATAATAGTTCTCTTTAAAAATGCCATGAGACTAGTGGTGCCTTAATTTCTATTTCTCCCATTAACAGAAGAGGTCAACTTGTGTGTATGTGTGGGGCAAGGGAATGCTTGAAATATTTCAAAAATAATTTCCCTCCTGTGATTAGCAACTACTTCAGTATTTGTGGAGATTTTGAAAGGAGTGATTGTATTTTTGAATGTTTATCGAAATGTGAGGAGTACACTGGGCTTTCTGTGGATTTCAGTTAAAAAACTAAAATAGAAAATAAGATTGAGATTAACGATGTGGTGTATTTTTATAGCAACTAATCACGACTTTCTATTCACATATAAACAGCAAGTTGGAGAGATAGACAGTGGGCCCCAAGAGTAAACTTCATTGACTCTTCACTTAGGAACAGGTGGGAAAGGGGCAGCAGAGGGATGGTTGTGGCCCCGTCTGTGTGATCTATGGTCCATGCGGTCATTTCCCATTTTAAATCCCCTAGTCTTCCTTCAGAGCTACACATCACCCTTCTCAGACATTTTTTAGAGACGGGGTTGTAGCAGAACTCATTCGTTCTTATTGTTCAGTGGAAGATGTGTGGTTGGGTTTCTTTGGCAGAGGCAGTGTTCTGCGGATGGTGATTTTTTTTTTAAATCACAGTTTGAGTAGGTCAGCTCAATCAGATGACCAAATCAGCATAATAACCAAGCAAAGAAGTCAGCCTTAGCAAGCATAATTAGTTTTTCGTTCTTCCCTAAACCTGGGCACTTTCCTGAAGAATGCAGACAGTTGCGTGTGAAAGGTCAAGTTGCTCAAAACTGTATGACGTGCATATTCGATGTGTGAGTTTGTAAATTGTTTTGTGCTCAAAGGAATATATATCAATATATATTGTGGGTCCGAAACACTTAAATGATAGAAGCTATTGTCCTGAAATTAAACTTGTGGGATAAACTTTAATTCTATTTGAGATGTCATCTGCAAATTACTGTTTAAAAGCATTTCTTTAAAAATTTCTCCATTACATTTTCTGTGAGGCGCGATGATTTAGATGTGCATTTTCTGCAAGTGGAGCAATTTTTGAAAATTATATGTATGTTGCCATTGCTTGTTCTGGTGGATTCTAACCTGATCACATGTTCTTTTCTCTCCATTCCTAGAGTCTACCATTCATAGATACTCTCTAGAGATTTTTTTTTTTTTGTCAACAGTTTTAAATATAATCAGGTGGGACATTCAAAAAGATTGATGCACAGAAAATTCCTACTCAAGTGTGATTTAGCTATTTCTAAAACATCTTCCATCATCAGGAAATCAATCAACAAGAAACGTAGAAACAGAATGATTTGTGATTTTGGCAGATGAAACACAGCAATAATCAGTTCAGAATATTTATGGAATGATAACATTTTTCTATTGACATATTTTCGTGCCAACAAATTTCATTTGGAAACTGCTATTTGTTATTAGAAGGCAGTAATTGACTTTGCTAATCAGTAGTTCAGAATGCCTGGTATAAGACAAAGGGCTGATTTATTAAATGAATAGGTCTTAGATAAAATGTAAGTTATCAAGCTACCTCATATCTGGAATTTGCTTTAATTTTCAATATCCAAGTCATTAAGAATGAATGTAATAGGAATTGCACATTTTTTGCTTTCAGAACAGCCTTGTCTACCTCTGAAATTTGTTCTCTCCTCTTAGATGAGTAAATAACAAGGTGATCAAATATCATACACTCTCCACTTTCCATCTTAAAGTTTTCTCAAGATCAAATGTTGAGTAGCTAAATCACATATAAGTCTGGATTAATAGTGAGGTGAGATTATGTTGTCCAAAATAAAATTATACATAAAGCACAGGTGTTTACTAGCATTTGTGTGGTCAGATACACAAATCGCATTGTAGGTTAAGCTGCTCCTTTCTCACTTGAGAAAAGTGCAATTAAAAGTAATTTACAGATGTGCAAATGCACAGCTGCTTTCTTTGAACTAAATTTCACAGAAATGAGCTAAATTATAACGGGTTTAAAAGTCACACATTTTAATGGTTTTTAAATTGGATTGGAAGCATCATTACTAGGTTTGCTAGATGGAGGAAATTAATACTATGAATACCTGGGACAATTTCTATTGGTGGCAGAACCATTGAAGGATTGGAAATTATAAGCAAACCAAAACTTACAGCAGGTTTGTGAAAATTGATTATTCAGTGTGTAGACCCAATGTAGGTACTCTATGTCTTTATACTATTTGTATTATATTATCCCTGATGATGTACAAAATGATTCTGCTAAGCTGGAAAAAGTGTGTGTATATGTATATGCATGTTCATGAGATGGTGTGCAAGTGTGTGTGTGTGTGTAAGAAATCTTTATATTTTCTTTGCTTACTGATAAGGAAAATACCAAGAGTAAGATGTAAGTACATTGGTAAAAATGGAGAATACTGGCAAACTGTTTTTGTGTATTGTATTACAAGCAATGACCATTAACGTACATTTCTGGGAAATCAACTTTTTTTTTTTATGCATGCATTTCACTTGGAGCTACTTACATACTCAATAGTGATAAACCTTCTGTTGTTAAGATTATTCCATCAGGTAGAGACCTGTTATTGACCAAGTTTTCCTGGTCTTGAATTAGACTTCCTTTCTTTGGCGCTAGGGATAGCCAAGTTTTTCTAAAACTCTTTGGGAAGGCATGTTGATGGTGAGAGGAAGAAGGGGAAGTTGAAGGTGAGGGATTACACTGGACCAGGGAACAAAAGAGCTTTTACCCTGTGTAAGCTCAGAGATTTATTATAATCAAGCCATTACTATTTCAACAATAGTTTGCTTTCCTAAGAGTATTACTAAAAGAATTTCAAAAATTTGACCTCGGAGGTAATTAGAAAACTGACTCATTAGTTACTAGTCTGCTGATGGAACCCTTTATCCTGTCCACAATGTTTTTTCAAATGACTGAGCCCTGCCGTTGAAAATATTATACACACTCAGTCATTGAGGCAATGCTGTGCACTTCCCTATATATCTCATCTCACTTAATCCTTTAACCACCAAAGGTGGGGATATTATCCCCACCACTATAGGAATATTATCCCTATTGTACAGATGGGAAACTCAGAGTACTTAAGTAATTTCTTTAGTTTCAGGGCTAGTAAGTGTTGATGTCCGGATTTGAACCTGCGTTAGTGGTGCTTCTACATTCTACACCATGCTGTTACCCACTGTACCACGTATTTAATGATCTTGACCTTGAGAGTATTAAGAACATTAACTATAACCTTTTGACTTAAATGCTCTTTTTTAAACAAAAAAAAAAAATTAAAATCAGCCATTTGATGGAGAGTAGTAGGAGACACAGGTTTTTTTATATAGTTATTTTTTTAAGATTTAACTTATTTAAAAAAAAAAGACTTAACTTATTTATTGGAGAGAGAGATCGTGAGCACGAGTGCACAGAGGCAGAGGGAGGAGCAGACTCACCACTGAGCAGAGAGCCTGATGTGGGGCTCCATCTCAGGACTCTTAGATCATGACCTGAGCCTAATGCATACACTTAACTGACTGAGCCACCCAGGTGCCCCAGTACTTTTAATATATGAAGTACTTTTAATATTGCTCTAAGTTAAGCAATAGCCAGTGACCATGAACCACATTTAGTCATCAGCAGCTTTTCTGCAGAAAAAAAAAAAAATTGGTAATGTATATGGGCAACAACTGCATTTCTACTGTGAGGTTCTTTGGCACATCAGTGGCTTAAAATATTAAGACCTGTAGAATAACACAGTAGGCGGGAATATCTCAGTCAAGAAATTTCACTAGCTTGCTTTGTTAACATACACGTTATTAAAATCAAAGAGGTGCAAGACCTAAAGAGGCACTGTGATTCTTCCCTCCAGCCACTGGTAACTATCCACTGCTCCCAAGCAGTATGCTATTACAGCATCCCACAGAAGCAAAGACTCAGAATCCTTCCCCAAGTGCTTTACTGCTCTGAAGTAGCTGTTTCCCACTGGACAACCACCTGTTTCTTTAAAATTCACATTTCGTCCAAATCACATGCTGTGCAGAAAGAAACTTGAAATATAGATCAATTGTTGGTAACTGTTTTAAACGGTAGATTTCTAACCTCTGTTGATAGGACTAAAACTTAAAAGAAATGGGGATACATATGCGCATGTGATATACTTTTATCAAATTATTCCTTTTATTTCAATTAAGTTTCATGTATGCTGATATCGTGGTTCAAAATAGCTTGATGAGCCCTGAAAAATTTGGTTCAAAATCACTTTTCCAACACTCAGATATTTGATTCCTTGGCTTTCAGAGCTATGATCATTGAATGATATTTCTTTAACTCCCTTGTTTTTTTGCAGGAGAAAATGTTGACTTGGGGGAAAAAAATGGCCTTTTTTTGCTCATGGTAATAACACTAGTTCCTAGAGGGTTGGCTTCGAATACAGATCTTCCTTCTAGTTTTGTATTCCTTCTTCGACATAATGGTGTCTTAGCCTATAAAGTCATTTATACCCAGCTAGCAAATATTTCATTTTTCTTATTTTAAAAAACTTTAGTGTTATGGAAACCATGGAGGATTTAGCTTCATTGTTAAGTATAGAAAAGGCTAATAAAAAGTAATATAATTGAATAGAAACTTCCCCATGAGTTATTGTTTCTGTAAAGCCATAGTATTAAAAGTTTTTAGTTTGTAATTTACTCAATGATATATATTCTAGGGCACTCTAATCCTTGACTGAGTATTGTTGAAACATACACTTAGCATCTTTTCTGAAAAGACTCTGTTGAAGATAGTCCTTTGGATTTTTCTTTCTTTACGAGATTGTTTTTTTTTTTTTAATGGAGATCTATAATATGTGCAATCCTTATGTATACAGCTGGATGAACGGTTTACATCTATGTACTCATATGCATATATACATGTAATCCTCTCACAGATCAGGATATAGACATTTCCAACACTCCAGAAGAATATCTCATGCCCTGCTGATATCTCTCACCATAGATTAGATTTACCAGTTTTTTTATTTCATATAAATAGAATCACACACCACGTATGCATTTTTCTCTGACTTATGTTACGCAACATTTTGTCCATGTGATTTCCCATTTGCACATATCAGTAGGTTGTTCATTGTTATTGTGGTTTCATACATTTATGTGAATATGGCACAATTTATTTCTCCATTCTATACTTTTAGGCTGTTTCCAGTTTTTTTTTTTTTACATAATTTTTAAAATGTACATCTGGTACCAAAAAGGTAGTAGTCAGTTTTTCTCTCTAACAGATGAAATATGAAAATATGAGCATTTTAAGTAAACCATTAAAAGCAGTACTAGCTTTATGTGATAATGGACTCATGCAAATTTAAACCATGGAAGCGAGGACTCAATATTACTGATTATTCATAGAAATATTTTCCAAAAATAAGATTTAGTATATTTCATTCTAAGTAGATGCTAAAGAGATATCTCTAAAGTATTTAAACTTTTGACTTCTATTCCTTTGTTTTTATTATTTATTACACAGATATGTAACTATAATTATAGGTTGCCCAAATACACATTTTTAAAAACTCAATTAACAATTCTTTTTTCTTAAGTTTTTGTAGATTGCTGAAATGTTCTGGTGTAAAACAAGATAAATTAATTTATCTTTGCCAAAGAATAACTTGAAACAATTCCGAACATATTTAACCTCATAATTTCATATACAAGCAGAATAAGATCTAATATTTTGACAATAAGGATAAAGATATTTTTAGAGAGATTTTTGTTACCATTTTCTGTTATTTCTGATAGCCCACAGTTTTTATGGCTCTATATTCAAATTTAAGATGATCTACTCCACTAGGAAAATACAAACATTACTAATAAAAATTCAAAAGGTTTTTATTGTAGAAAAAATAAGATTAAGTTATTTAGATGTTATTATCCAATTCACCTATTGAGTTATTTATAAGTTTTTGTTGAGTACATCCCCAAGTTCTAATGAATATATTTATTACATTAGTTATATTGATAAACAGTCTGGAGTTGTCATCTGGGTATTATTTACACTTGCTAATAAGCAACTGCTTTAAATAAAATAAATAACATTAAAGTACTATATTAAAATGTAGTTTGTAAAGCACTATCACATGATACACAAGTTAACTGTGGGAAGGAGAAGATCTCACACTCCCCCACCTCAAACAGTGAAATAATTAGTATCCTCTAGCTAGTAAAGACTGATCTATGACCTGTATGGCATTTTTTTCCACTACAGATCTTTTGTCTTTTATTACAAGAAATGACATTTCTGTATATAATGGAACCCCATATGAGAGGTCTAGGGTGAGCAAGTAGCTTACTACAGTTTTCCAAAATCTTTTTTTTTTTTTAAGAGAACTGATTTTATTTGTATTTATTGCACTACAAAATTCCCTTATAATCCAGAAATTTACCAATAATAAATCACAAACAATTTGTTTTACAGGTTTCTTGGGGGTTATATTTTAAACACATTATAGTCCCTAAAAACAGTAATTTCACTTTCTAGTATTTTTGTTTTTAAATGACTAGTCCAAATTTGGCCAAAGTCAATGGTGCCTGTTATTATTTTTGACAACTATACAATGCCTGATAATGATTCCATTTCTGACACCAGCTGGCAGTAAGCTTCCCTCTCAGATGAATTCATAAATAGCCTGTTCATAATTCAAACATGTAATGGACACTACGAAATTCCACTGCTGGGCTTCTGCTTAATTAGATGTATTTGCATCTAATAGGAAGAGAAAACCAACTTTCTCCAAGGCTTTTTTCCCCATACTTTTATCTGAGGTTTTAAATGCAATGTTTTTTAATGTATACAATGTCTAGAGGTCCCCAAGTAAACTAATCTGGACATCTAAAAAAATACTAGCTTGTCAGACTACCATGCTATATATCTTTGGTTGACTTCAAAGTATTGTTCCCTTTAACTCAGGATGTTACCTTGTAGCAATCGACCTTTACTGACCCGTGAAAATGGATGGAGTTATTCTGATCTCACTATGGAGAAGGTCAGGTTCACAGCTTGGATTTGAGAACAGCAGAAGGAATTACCTTAGAGGAAGAAGCTGATTTTGAAAAAGCAAATGTTTATTTATATTGAGTTCATCAGATATAGGTAGAGATCAGAAGGAAACAACTACAGAATTACTTCAGGATATTTTTAAAGTGTCTCCACTTAGGTATCCTTGTCTAAATATGTTAACTTCATGGCCATTTCCTCGTGAAGAATGCACTGAACCTCTCATGAGAAGTTCTGAGGTTTTTTCACTCCTCAATGAACACATACCTGTTTTTCTTGCTGTGATAGTAAAGCAATTTCATCTTGAAGATTATATAGTACTTAGTTCATCAGTCCTTATTTCTGTTTTCTTACAGTTCTCTTTGTTTTAATATAGCTGCTATACCATGGTCATCAGAAATAAGTATTAGAATTCACTAGTTAATCAAGACTAACATGTCTTGAAGAGATACAGGTAAAAAGTAGTAGAATATAAAACACATATTTATTAGTGTAGTGTTACATATTAATACTACAATATAAATCTATCTATATATCTATCTCTATATATGTACATATACCTATACCTACCTACGCATATATATTTACTAAAATAAAGTTAATTTCTGGAAATTATTTTATGCTTTGAAATTTATATCTGGAATAGTCTAAATCTCAGGTTATTTTTGGTGGGTATACAAAGATCTGGAGAAAACAACAATAAATACAACTTTTTATTAATAGTAATTTATTTTGAAACTATGATATTTATATTCTGAAAACATTTTTTAATTGGTTAGTTTGATATAGGACAAGAAGCAGCATATTAATAGGTAAACATTTTTTCCCAGGATTATCATTTTTTTTTGTTAAGGGAACATGAATTTATATTTAACTATCACACACAACAGAAAGAGCTAAATGAGCTAAATATGTTTTTATTTTGTCTAGACTTTATGTGAAATGATAAAGTACAAAATTTCTAACCAACTATAACATGTTTTTGATATACAGAATTTACTGTCTATAGTAGCTGTTTTGCTGTAATCAAAGCTTTGAAAATAATTTATCAATAAGTTTTCTTTTGAAGGGAGGATTTGGTGGTATATGATATTTCTTCCTTGTCTTGTTTTTTTTTTCCTTGTCTTGTTTATAAGAAATGCTAGCCTACAGAAAACTAAACGGCAATTCTGGCCAATATGGACCACAGTGATAGCCAGACCCAGTAAGAAAATTGCCATATGTAGGAGATTATTCTCTTGTCCTCTCAGAACTATTTAATATATATTCTCTGTAGGCTTTGATGCTCACTGATAGTAAATAATATTCCATTCTGATTGTTGACTTATTTGTCATTGGAGTTGTATTAAAAATTAGATAAAATTCAAGTTATAAAGGATTAAAGAGATATAGATTATCCTGTCCTATTGCATTTTGGTTTTGATTACAAAATAAAACCAAATAGTCTTTTAAAAGGAAATGTTGCAAATTAACTGATAGGCCTTTCACCCTATGTTCCTCCAATCTCTGATGGGTGCTAGTTACTGGGCAAGTGATTCAGGCGAAGAGAAGATGAACAAAGGACACATTATATCCATAGATTATATTAATGCCTACCTTTTCCCTGGATTAATAAAAATCCATCTGTTATCAGAGTAGTCAGTCAGCTAACAACCTTCCTGCAATGAATATCCATGTCCATACCTTATTTAGAACACATTTATGTGTATTTCTATTTCCATGAAGATTATAAGCTTGGTTGGGAATATTAAACAGTAGTGAGCTAGCATGTGAAAACAGAAAATAACCTAAGATAGGTTAACTGAGCTAGTAGGTTTGTTTTGTTTTGTTTTGTTTTTATCCTTTGCTGTACTTAAAAGAAAAAATAAATCAAAGCCAGCAAAAATCTCTTTGAATAACTTTCTATGAAAAATGAATGTTTAATTGCCATATGAGCCTGTTGAAAAAGGTAACTGAATTCAACAAAGGCATTAAATGGTGTTCTGTGTGAAACCTACCCTGATAATAGATCTGGCATCATTTCTCTATCTATTGCAGAACTGACATATAATAGATGCTTAATAAATACATGTTGAATTTATAAATGAATGATCCTAATAAAATGAATATTTGTATCTCTAACTGAGCTTCCCCTTCTCAACACTGCTCATTTCCTTAAAGACTAGAAGATTCTAAAAGCTGTGTGTGGAGTTCTTATCTTTTGATGATTCAGTTACTTTGCAAAGGAATAACATCTGGCTGAAGCTTAAATATTCTGAAAAATTACTCTGATTCTCATTTTGTAATATCAGCCACTGAAATTGACAATTTCTGAGAATCTATTTGTGTAGGAACTTAGAATCATTGTAGCTATATCTGGTTCCACAAAAGAAGGAAGACTGTCACCAACAATTTAAAATTTTAGATTATAATACAATTTAAAAATAAATTAATAGAGGTGCCCGGGTGGCTCAGTCAGTTAAGTGTCCGACTCTTGCTTTTGGCTCATGTCATGATCTCAGAGTCCTGGGATTGAGTGCTGTGTCGGGTTCCATGATTGGCATGGAGTCTACTTGTCCCTCCCCACCTCTACTCCTCCCCCTTCTCACACTCTCTCTCTCCCTCTCTCTCAAAAAGTAAATAAAATCTTCAAAATAATTAATAACTGAGACTTAAAAACTGTACCATCCCATTTTTGGCCTGTTATATTGTACCATAGTTAAAACAAAATATCATTTTGTTAAATGATTTTGCCCAACTGTAGGCTAACGTAAACATTCTGAGTACGGTTAAGATAGGCTAGGCTAAGCTATAATGTTTGGTAGTTTACATGTATTAAATGCATTTTCAATTTATGATATTACTGGGATATAACACCATAATAAGTCAAGGAAGATTTAGGGGTATAGAAGAAGTCAAGTGTATGATGATTAAAGTATTTCACTGTATATTACTAACATAGATATAAAACCCATGACTCTTTCTCTCCTCCCCCAAAAAGAAAGAAATTGAAAAGAATTGGGGAAAGCATAGTCTTTTTAGAAAATAATACCAGCAGCTACCTAGACTACCCCTCCCTCAAGGTCTATATGGGGCTTCTAGAAGAGTAGTGTCTTGTTTAAACTATGGATACTAGAGTCAGAGTGCTTAGGTTCAAATCCCACCTCTGCCATTTGCTAGTTATAAAAAGCTCCTTTTTCACTTTATTCTTCTCACCTGAAAATTGGTGAGAATAACAGAACTGGTTTAATAGTATTTGTTTAATAAGAAGTAATATCCTCACTTCCAATTAAATGAAGATGTTTAGAATTTAATGTGCATGTGGAAGTGAATATGAGTGAAATGGGAGAGGAAGCATGTTCTTTTGAGATGTTACTTTGCTAATATAGTATCATTGAAAGAGGCATCAAAATATCCAATGTCTTGTCATCATGAAGGTCAAAACAGAACAGAGTGGCAAGTTTCTAACAATATTGGAAAGTAGTAACTGTTTCCTGCTTCATTTTTTTAATCAACATTAACTGGAGGGTATGCCAGCCTTATCTCCCATTTATATTTTCTTTTGAAATATTTCTTCAAGGAACCATAAGCACATTAATTAAACGAGGGTAAAACTTCAAAGGATCCATTTCACTTCTCATAGTGTAAGTATGTATAAGAAAAAGCAATTAATTTAAAATCCAAGTTTCATATATTCCCATCTTTCCAGTTGAGAGACGATGAAATATACATTCTCAACTCCTATAATTTCTTTATGGAATCAATTGTCACTTTCTCTTGGTCTTCTTTTCTGAAGTAACTGGTTATTTTGATTACTGTCAAAAGGCTGGATGGTGTTCACAACTATCTTCTTTCTCCTTCTGATGCTAATTCTATTGTTTAGTAAATTAAGGGAAAGGAATACCAGATGAAACCTGGTATAATTTTTGAAGTTTGGAAAGGAAATCAGTATTTAGCTTAATTATTGTCTTTTATGTCTAGGGCTGAATATTTACATTTGGAACAACCCTTGAGCTTAATTCAGCTGTTTAGACATGAAGTAGAGTTCCAAGTCAAGTTAAACAATTTTTCGTTAAGATATATTAGTGTCAGTGTATCTTGCCCTGCTTAAAAATATTTTTATACTATATGTTTTGATCTGTTTAATGTTTTAAAAATTTAATAAGTTTCCAGTGTGGAAAATCTTATTGCCTCTAATCCAATCTCTTTATACATAGTCCAAAAGGTCAATTTTAATAGCAGAATAGACCTTTTCCAGATGAGTAGTGATTAGGGGGGAGCACAGTATCTAATCTATGCTGATCTAATCTAAATTTTTCCATACTGCGATCTCTTGTATTGCAGAGACTCAAACCCCCATGCTTCCGTTCTCTCAAATTTTGACAAAAATATCAGCACTGATGGTGTGATACTTTTTGCTTTTGCCTTCAAGTTCTAGCTAGAGACACAAATCAGAAACAAATTAACTGAAAGTAAAAGTTAAAAAAAAAAGTGGATACTTTGGGGAAAGAAATGATTTGGTGGTGGTAGTTTAGATTAATGCAACCAGGTTTCAGAAACTAAAAGGTTGAATTACAACAAAGGATGCCCAGAATCTTGAATGCAGTAAAACAAACATAGAGCAGAGGGCCCTGCACATGGTCTGGGTGTTGCCTGATTTAAACAAAAAAAAAAAAAATGAAAAATATCCATCAGCTCATCTGGCGATTCCTGAAAGCAGCTGTATGTTCTCCATCCAAAATAAGGGATCGAAATCATCTGTCACTTTCCCCTGCCATTTCCTTCTCATAACAATATCGAACTATTACTCCTAAGGAAATTCAATTTCTGGTCACACTGATTTAAGGTCATTTCCCAGACAGACTTCCACTGTGCTAGTCCATCCTGCACATCAGAGCTGGAATAGTGCAGAAATTTTCCAACTGATCTCCAAGTGTTTATTCCTTCAATTATATTATGTACTCTTCCCCTTTTGTTTGAAGTTTCTTTCAAAAATTAAGATCACATCCCTACTTTTCTTTTTTTTATTTTTTTAAATTTTTTTTTTACATCCCTACTTTTCTAGGAGTCTTATAATGACCCTGTTGCCTGAAGTTTGTTCCCTCCCAAACAACTTGCGAATTGAATGTCGTTAGCAGATTATGAATACTAAATTGATCGTGGAAAGAAACTTTCTATGAGGAAACATTGCTTGGTGTTGTTTTGTAAGTTATAGTAAATACCTAAGATGGCTCCACGGAAAGTTTTCAGAAAGATTCTGGAAGATCTCAGGAGGTGTAAAATTTGCTTTTAAAATTTCAGAAATTCTCTTCAGAGTTAACCTCTACAAACTTAGAAATGTGGACTTAAAGATGGAAAAGAATGACAAACTGATTTTGCTTAGTTACCAAAACATAGAAAGTATATGTCGTGGTTTTGAATGTATATTTATTTTTTGAAGAAGAGTTTAAATAAGGAGATAAAATTTTTGTTTTAATAACTATTTTCTAGAAATCATCTACTCTGTGAAGAAATTCTCATTACTAAATTGTTTTATTATCAATAACTACCATGTAATGTGATATTTATTACACATTATCACTGTTTAAATAACACCCAGAATGTTTTTAAAGAAATTTTCAAAAATAAATTGAATTTGCTTTGAAAGTACTTTTGCAGATACCCTTGGTAAAATATTGATGATAATAAATTTAAGATGAATATTCTGATTAATAATGGAAGTCGGAATTTCAAAAAAAGTTACTGGAGGGTACAGTTTTTTAAAATTTTATATGTCAGTGAAAATGCAAAATGAAAAAAACAAGAGAAACGAAAGTCTACAGTATTAAACATCTATAAAAATCACTGTCTTAACTTTCTTGTTGCCTTACCATCTTGGACTATCACATTTGTATATTAAAATGCTCAATATAGTTTTTAGGCTATTAGGGGAAAAATATTTTTCCTCAGAAATTATACTTGCTTCAAACAAAAATAATAATAATAATTTCAGTAAGAACTACTTTACATAATGCCAAATTTCTATATCATGATCAAAATGATGCCATTTCTTCCTACATGATTGTTTCATGTGATTTTTGAGAACCATACAAGTTGCTTTATCTACCTTTGGCTATTGAAAGCTTCTTCTGTCCAAATGCAGTTATCCAAATGCAGTTGTTCAAATGCAGGAAATTTTGAGTTATGTGTTAGACCTAAAAACTATGTATTTAATGACATGATCAATTTCATCTTTGGTAAAATGTCACCTGAAAATGGAAATTTTAGTATTTTAAGCCTTGTCACTTGAACCTAGAGGTGATATTTTTCTTATTTGCTTATATGATAGTTTATCTGTTTCATTCAAAAACAAGAGCTCCTTAGGATGCCTCTTTTTAAATGTCACCACAACTTCATATACCAAAGGAAATGTTAATTTAATTAAGTTTTAGATCTTGAACTGGATTGATATTAGATATAGTTTATTGGTTACATATATTTTATTGTTGAAGTTAAGCATAGGCACCAATGTATAGCTTCTTTTAAAAAATACAAAATCTGCTTTTGCATGAAATATTCACAGTTGAGCAAAAGAATGATAAAAATATTTACTTGGAAGGACTGGGAATTGAACAAGCACAGTCTATTCTTTGCCCCACAGGTGGCAATGAAAACATTGTCTGCCCAATATCCAGCCAGCTTTCCTGCTTTCTAATGAGCTCTGATGATTTTCTGTATTTTAGTTTGGTAAAATGACTTCAGAGCACTGCCTTAAGATATCCACCTCGCTGCCCAATGCTTTACCCCAAATGACAAATCATTTCATAGATCTACATTAATGTGTTGCAGAAAAGGAAGTGGATTGGTTGGGGATGTACATAGGGAAAAGTCATTTCTGAGGATGTGATTTTTTATAAAAAATTTTTTTGACTATGCTCCCCCCTGCTTAAATATCTCCAAGGTAAAAACTATTCCTTATTTCTGTCTATCCAGAATCTTCTATATAAAGGATGCTTTCCTCATCAATGTTTACAGAACAAAATTTTACATTTAGAGCAAGAATGAGCCTTCCGGACCTAGTTGCCTGGAGAGTTAAGGTAAAACTCATGTAATAAGTCTTGTTTTATTTTTGGTTTTGGTTTTGGTTTTGATTTGTTGGTTGGTGTTTGGTTTTTGGATGAATTATGATATAGTGGAAAAACAGCAAGGGAGCAAACAAGAGAGCAGAGTTAAGGAGGACAAGAATTAGAGAAAAGCTGGTATATTCTTCCATCCCTTCCAGTTCAGCTTAGTGGTCAAGGTCTTGCAACCACTCCTTAGCATATGATTCAATTAGTGTGAAATTCACCAATTTTTCATAGGATTATTAATTTGCATATACTATCCTACATCATGAAAAATCCTTCCCTTCTTTTCTACCTAAAAATTGTCTGCTGGTCTCCCAACACCCTGACATCTCTTTTGAAAATTCTTCTCTTAGTCCCCCAGGCAGCTGATCATTCCTTTCTGGGATGGTACATATCTCCATCACAATGCTTTCACATTGCCTTACAAATATTAATTTAGATATATGCCTGCTCTCAGACTAAACCATCAGCTCCTTACAGACAGGACTATACCTTATTCATTTCTGTATTCCCACCACCTTCTATTATGCCTTTCATAGTTACATTTGATGAAAGGCTAATTGATCTAAGAATTAAACCAGACTTTTAGAATAATACATTTACAATGAGATGAGATGATATATGATCTCAAACAGTAGTTTATGTTCTCTGAGCCTTGTTTTGCCCTAAAAGTAAATGAGAAAGAAAAAAAAAAACAATAGAGCATGAAACTTAGGAAGGAAACAAGATTTGCTTGAAAAGTATGAATTTGAAAAACTTGAAAAAAAAAAGAAAAACTTGAATAAAATATCTAGAGTGGTATGAATATTGTATTAAGAGAAATTGAGGTTATAAACAATGTTTTCCATAGTTTGTCAGTTTTTTTCTAGACAGTACAATATTACATCCTTTAGTATAAATACTAGGACTAGAGCCCAGATCACAAGGTCAAGTTCAAAGTAAATCCTGACTTTTAAAATGGTATGATTTTTAAAAATATTTTTTTATTTTCAAATAATTTTAGACCTATAGAAAAGTTGCAAAAATTACAGAGAAAATACACATATATACACTTCACTCAGTTTCCCCTAATGTTAATAGCCTACACAACTATAATATAACTATCAAACCTAGGAAACTAATATCAAATTCAAGATTCTGCGTTACCTTTTGTTGTTGGGTCCCTATTTTATAGTTTCTCAGTCTTAACTTTTCTTTTATGACTTTGACACTTTCAAGAGGACTGGTCAGTTATTTTATAGAATGTCCTTCAACCTGAGTTTGTCTCATGTTTTCTCATGAGGTTGTACATTTAGGACAAGAATAAGTGATATGTTCTCAGTAATATGCATCATGTCAGGGAATACATGATAATCATGTATCTTTTTACTAATGGTTTTAACCTTCATCTTTTAAAGAAGGTGCTGTGGCTCAGGTTTTTCCAATATAATTTTATTGTATTTCCTTTCATAATTAATATATACCTTGGAAAAGATACTTTTAGACTCAACAAATATCCTGTTTTTCTTCAATCTTTTGCCCACTGATTTTAATATTTATTGGTAGATCCCGTCGGTAACAATTATTACTATTGTGTTTGCCTAATGAGATTTTGTATGTCCCTCATTCCTTCCACATTTATTAATTGCAATTCTTTTATTTTTTTATTTTTATTTTTATTTTTTCCCCAAATACTTTTATTTTTTTCAGTGTTACAAGATTCATTGTTTATGTACCACATCCAGTGCTCCATGCAATATGTGCCCTCCTCAAAACCCACAACGAGGCTCGCCCATCCCCCCACCCCCTCCCCTTCAAAACCCCCAGTCCATTGCTCTGAGTTCACAGTCTCTCATGGTTCTTCACCCCTCCGATTTCCTCCAATTCATCCCTCCTTTTTTTAAAAGATTTTATTTATTTATTTGACAGAGAGGGAGAGATCACAAGTAGGCAGAGAGGCAGACAGAGAGAGGGGGAAGCAGGCTCCCTGCTGAGCAGAGAGCCCGATGTGGGGCTCGATCCCAGGACCCTGAGATCATGACCTGAGCCAAAGGTAGAGGCTTAACCCACTGAGCCACCCAGGCGCCCCTAATTGGAATTCTTTTAAACAAGATATGTCCCTTATCCCCTTTGTTTGCTTATTCAATTACATATTTATATTAGTGTGAACGTATGGGTATTGATTTATTTTAGGGGTTATAATTCAATGATATCATTATGTATTTTGCTCAAATTCTTCCAGCTTTGACTATTCGGAATTTTTTTCAGGCTGGCTTCAATGTCTTTTTGACATGCCCCATTCTTTTTTTTTGGATATTTCTTATTTTTTTGATAACACAAGGTAATCCGATTGCCTTGTTTTTCCTGCTCAGCCCTAAAATAAGCTACTTGTCCAAGGAGTTCTTGTTCCTTTGATTGGAGAATGGTATTGAGAAATCAAGATCTGGGTGCTAGATATACTTGTTGCTAATGGGGCTTTATTGCTTCCAGACCCTCTTAATAGATAGAGCTAGGGAATGTATGTAAGCATATTAATCTGTGTTTGGATATTCATCCATATTTATTCTGCATCTGTATAAATATATGAACAATTACGAATTGATATTGATATCTCTGATTCTAACCTAATATAACAAAGTTCATTCCAGCCTCCAGTTTTCCCTTGTTTGTAACGTTTTTCTCCAACGGTGAAAAATTTGGCTCATGTTACCTGAAATACGTTTATTTATATATTCAGTTCAGGTACACACATCAAGTAGCTACAAGTTGACAAACCTTAGCCCAGTGAGAAACTGAGTAACTACTCAGAGTGAAATAATTGAGTACCATTCTTTTTTGCCTCACAGTATTTCACAATGGTTTTTTACAAAGTTTCTTTGGTTCATTATTTTATTCCCCAGCTTATTCAATATGGTTATGTTATTCATTTATGATTTAACTAGGTTCATTTGTTACTCATGTTCACCTCATATCCTGGATTATTTTAATTTTTCATTAATTTTTAAAAATTTTATTTTTCATTAAGTTGGCAGGAGAATGTGAAAATTACTATACTCCAAATTCATAGAGAGTTTTTAGAGAGCATCCTTGTTCTTTTATACAACTGCATAGTACTCTGTTGTATCACTCTAATATAATATATTCAATGACTTTCCTGTGCATGAGCATTAGGTTGTTTCCAAAATTTGCAGTTAAAAACAAGGCTTCAATGAATAACATTGGGTATGCTTATTTTCCCATTGTTGGAGCTGTCATGAGGGCAGAGTCCTAGAAATTGGATTGCTGAATCAGTAGATAATTACATATGCAGTTTTGTTAAGTATTGCCCATTTTATCTCCCAAGAGTTGGGTCAATTTTCACTCTTACAAGGAATAAATGGGAGTACCTGTTTCCCTACATCCTCGTGAACAGAATATGATATCATCAATTTTTGCTTATCTAAGAGTTAAGAAATGATACTGTATGTGTTCTAATTTGCATTTCAATGATTACGACTAACTTCAAATATTTTCATGTATTTGGAATTTTTTTATTTTTGTGTGAAAATTGTTGGTTCAAATGTTTTTCTACCTTCTACGTTTTTGGTGCTTGTTCCTCAGTTTTTAGGAGTTCTTGATATATTGTGGATATTGGTCCTTTGTTGGTGGTTTGTATCATATTTTCTTTTGGTTTTCCAGTTATCCTTTGACTTTGCAGATTTTTTCCTGCATATTTTTAGATTTTTCTATTTGTTCATATTTATAAATCTTTTTTTCTTCTAGTTTTATTGGAATATAACTGACGTACAATACTTTGTAAGTCTAAAATGTACCATACAATGACTTAACATACATATATTGTGAAATGTTTACTACAGTAAGTTTACTTAACATCCATAGTTATAAAAATTTGTTTTCCTTGTGATGAGAACTTTTAGGATCCTTCCTTTTATTGCTTCTGGATTTTGATTCATATTTAGAAAACCTCTTCCTAATCTACAACTAAAATAGGATTCATTCAAGTTTTCCTCTAGTAGTTATATAGTTTCACTTTTAAATTTAGGTCTCTAATTTATTTAGCATTTATTTTGATGTATACAATGAGATATGAATCTAATTTTAAATATTTCCAAACGGCTACTTAGTTGTTCCAGCACCATTTATTAGAAGTTTATCTTTACCCTAGTGATTTGAAATGCCACTTAAATGTGCCAAATTGTGGACTGTTGCATTTCATTTTTCTGGATTATTTATCTACTTACATGCCAGTACTACATTTCAATTATAGAGGCTTCTTAGCATGTTTTAATTTCTAGTATGGCTAGTCCCCATTAGTTTTCCTGGCTATTGTTTTGTGTTTACTCTTAAAATGAATTTTAGTGTCCACTTATCTAACTCCATAAAATAGCTTGTGCACGTTTTTATTAGGATTTCATTGAGTTTATAATTTAAGTTAGGGAGAGCTACATCTTTATAATGTTGAGTTGCCTGAGTAAAGAACAGGATATGTCTTTCCATTTGTCCAAGTCTATTTTTATGTCTTTAAAAAGAATTTTTTAAAAACTTTAATATTCTACATTTCTCATTTAATCAAGTCCTAAGTACTTAATCTTCTTTATTGTTCTTGTAAATGGGCTTTTGCTATTGGCATCTTAAGGCATTTTTGTATGTTAATGTTAAACTGTGCTATTTACTGGATTCTTTGAGGTAGCTTTATCATTGATTCTCTGAGGTTTTCTTGGTATGCTATCATATTATCTACAAATACAGTTTTGCTTCCGCTATATTCTTGTGCCACTAGTTGATTTCTGTCATCTAATTGCATTGGATAATATCTTTAGTACATTATTGAATAGCAGCATAAATAGTAGGCCTGCTTACTTTGTTCCCAGTTTTACTAGAGATGCTTCTACTGTCCTCATTAAAGAAGATGTTGACTTTTGGATGTATATATATACACACATACATATATATATACATGTATATATATGGCTTTTGGATATATATACACACACATATATATATATATATATATATACACACACACACACACACACACAATCCCTCAATATGTATGTATGTAAAGTATCCCCCAATTCCTAATTTCTTATTGTTTACCTAATAATGAAAGAGTGTTTAATTTTTTTCAAAGGCTTTTTCAGCATCTATGGAGACAATCATGATTTTTTTCCCCTTAATATAGCATAATATGTGATAATAATAAATTTCTAAATATTGAAATGATTACATATCCCTGGAATAAAGCCTATTTGGTCATAGTGCATTATTTTCTTAATAGGGCATTGGATCCTGTTTATTAATATTTTATTTATATTCTTGAATTATGAGTGCTACTGGTTTAATGTTGTTGTTGTTCCTTTGTAGTGTCTTTATTTTTTTAAAGATTTTATTTATTTTTATTTATTTGACAGAGAGAGATTACAAGTAGGCAGAGAGGCAGGCAGAGAGAGAGGGGGAAGCAGGCTCCCTGCTGAGTAGAGAGCCCGATGCAGGGCTCAATTCCAGGACCCTGAGATCATGACCCGAGCTGAAGGCAGAGGCTTTAACCCACTGAGCCACCCAGGTGCCCCTTGTAGTGTCTTTATTTCATTAGATGATATTTTTTCACTTATTTCATAAAAGGAAATATGAAATTTAATTCCTTTTCAATGTACTAGAATAATTTCTAGAGAGGTTAGACTATGTGGTCATAGAAAGTAGGCAAATATACATATATATAAAATCTCCCCTGTGAAACCATCAGGGCCTGGTGCTTTTTGTTGAGAAATTCCTAGATAACTTGCTGGGGTTCTCTTCTATGGAAATTGGTCTGTTTAAGATTTATAATTCAAATAGAGTCAATTTGGCAATATCTACAATCTAGTTTTTCAAATTTGTTTAGAGTTCTGCAAAGCAGTTGTGTGTGTGTGTGTGTGCACGTAAGTGTGCATGTTTTAACTTCTTTGATTTCAATGCTTTTTCCCTTTTGTCATTTTTTATTTTGCATCCTTTTCTTACTATACTTTCTCACAGCTTTTTCTTGATCAGGTTAGCCAGTGCTTTTTTTCTTTTGTTATTAAAAAATAATAATATGATTTTAATTAGACCTACTGTTTTTCTATTATCTTATTCTCTGACAATTTTCTTCTTTTATTATTTACATCCTTATGATACTTCATTTTTAATTATATAATTTTAATTTATAAATTCCTCTTTAACCCAAGTTATTTAATAAAAACATTTTTTAAATATCCAAGTAGAAAGGTCTTTCTTGTTTTTTAAATATATATAATTTCTTATTTTAGTGACTTATAATTATGGAGTATTATCCATAATATTTTACTTTATGGAAGTTACTGATATTTTCTTTGCAATTTAATATGTGAAAAATTTTGGTAAATATTCTGTAGGTACCTGAAAAGAAAACGTGTTCTCTATTCTCAGGAGTAGATTTCAATGTATAGTCATTAGATCTACCTTCTCGGTTATGTTGGCTAGATCTTCTAACTTCTTATTTTTTGTTCACTTGTTCTGTCTAGTTTTGAGAGTGGCATTTTTTTTCTCTTCTCACATGTCTTGTGGATTTTGCTTCATAAATGCAGTGTTATTATTTCATTACACTCTTTCCAGCTCTCTGACTCCATGGATGACTCATAAATCTTTTTGATTTAACAAAAGGGTAGGATGCATTGGAATTACCTTGTTCTGCCAAAAAAAAAATAATAATAAAGTCCTATCGATTTTTTAGTATATAAATTCCCTTAACAGAATTCAAAACAGATCTAGCCTACCTCAAAATGAATTCTATACCAATTCTGTACTGGAGAGTAATAGGAGAATTGTCTGTGTATATTATGATGAAACACTTTGTCTCAAAAATAGTTTTTTGATTTTTTTGTTTTTTGGGTTTTTTTTTTCAAAAATAGTTGTTTTTTTTTTATTGTAATTTAGCTCGATGGTTCCCAGTCCTGGCTGTGAGTCATATTAAGAGCTTGCCATGCAGATGCATAGGACTTAGCACTGAAATTTTGGTTCAGTATATCTGGATGTGGCCTGAGAACCCACAAGTAGAAAATCTGGAACTATGTAGGGAAACCACTGATGTAGTCCTCTACTTTTACAAGTGTTCCTGTTAATCAATGTTTAATTCCTCACCTAATCACTTTGAAGTTCAGATTTGCTCGAATCTATTACGGTACTTTCCTGGATAAAGTCTCCCTTCTTGACATTTGGCATTTTGACTTGATGATCATGATATATAGTCAACCATTAAAAACATACCTATATAGAAAATAGAAAATAGGCAATATTAAAAATTGGAGGAAAAATATTAAAATTTCTTTAAATCTATCACTCTTATCCTCTACTAGCATCTACACTAACAGCTATAAATAAAGCTGAAGGATGTGATTGTTTAACAAATTTGTTCATGATAATAAAAAAAAAAAACTTTGTATACTGTAAGTATCTGGGCACTTAGTAAAGACAGTGATGAGAAAAATGCAAAGAAGAAACATGAGAAGAGATTATTCGGAAAATTGGGCAACAAACTATAACCACTGAGTCCATTCAAGCTACAGAAATATTATTTACAAGTCAAGCTCTAATTGTTTGGAGTTTTCCTAAAGTTCAAAACAACTAACATCACTTCATGTCGGGTGGGGCAATATGCAGAAAAATCTTTTTTTGTTGTTATTTCCTTTTTAAATTTAAATTCAATTAATTAATATATAATGTATTATCAGTTTCAGAGGTAGAGTTCAGTGATTCATCAGTTGCATAGAACACCCAGTGCTCATTCCATCAAGTACTCCGGAAAAATCTTTGTTCTGAGTTTTTAGTTGTTTTGTTAAAGCCTCAGGCTCAGTTTCAACCAAGCTTAGGTGACAAAATTGTTAGGTCAAAGTCTCATCCAAACTGACAAATGAGAAGTTTCCCATCTCCACAATTGTCCACAAATTACAAAGGAAAAGAATACGTAATATTACTGTGTATATTGCATTTGGCTGGTAGTTTCTCTGTTGAGCTGGTAGGTGAATTATTTATCATCTCCTTTGATTGCAAACTAGATGCAGTGTAGTAATTCAGAGGTTATTCATATATCCTTTAAGATTGATACTGTGTGTTTGCACATTGCACATTGACATTCATTTTTGCAAAATTATTCTGGTGTAGCTAAGGTGGAAGGCTGAAAGTGTTGGTCTTATTTTTTCAGTGGTGAAATAGACACAGAGAGTTAGGGAATGCTCTGCCTCAGGCTATCATTGTGAATCTCTGAGATGACTAGAGGCTGGAAAAGAAATTCAAATCTGTCTTCATTTTGCAGGCCAAGATTTCTCAACAAAACTAATTTTCAATTTAGGTTACAAATATAACCTTTGATTTTCCTTCATAATGTGTATAAACACATAGAGCCTCCTTCGTCCTGATTTCAGAGTTCCTCACCTTCTGCCGTTGGAGGCAAAGTGAAAGTCAGGAGAATTAGACTAATTTGAAAAATGACCAAATTATTATTGCCCTGGAGCAGGGCACAGTTGGAGTTTATCAGTGAGTCATTTTATAGCCTTGATAATGTTTCTGTCTCCTAAATCTATCCTCTGATAATATGCTTATATCTTCCAAAGCAACTTTCTAGAGGAATTATGGGTAAAATTGTTCTTATTGAATAGCGGCACCTTAATTCATTGAAGATAAAGCAAACTTTGTCAGTTTCTACTCCAAATCAGAAGATTAAAAAAAAATCCAAAGAGATTCATGCGTAACAGATGTCAATATTAAACAAAGGAAACACTATAAGATCTTTCCATCTTTTGAAATAAAATGAAATGTCTAACCACTATTTTATTACAGTTCCTTACTATAAATAAAACTAAAGGAGAATCAATAAAATTATTTCACTTAAGAGGTAATCATGCATCTCCATAAATATTTAAGTATCAAATTGAAGTACAGATGTTTTGCTATTCAACAGATGCCTGTTCAACAGTGACATATGCAACAGTGACAGGGATATATGCAAACAAAAAAGGAATGTATTTCAGAGTTTTGAATGTGTCAAAATGCCCTGGTATATTGCTCAGTAGTTAAAACCAGTGAACAATTATTTGCATAAATATTGATTTGAGGTGAGATCATTGTTATTAAATCCTGATTCAAAGGAAATAGACAATGCAGTTATATAAGACTATAACATTTTTAACAATATTTAAAGTACAGATTATTTCGAGCATTGTGCTTGGTGCAAAGGCCCCATGATGGTAACTTTTATGCCTGCTATCCTTTTAGATACAAACATTGGAGGCAGGAAGATACTAAATATGATGTTAAGCAACTTTGGAACTAAATTTGGCCGTGTAAGAATTATTTTTGAAACATTCATTTGGTGAATAGATGTTCCAAATTTATAGTAAGTAATGTCTATTAGGGAAATAGGTTCAGGTTTTGTTTTGTTTTGTTTTGTTTTGTTTTCTACTGGAAGGGCACAGGAAAATTTGAATGAGTCTAAGTTCTGCTGTGATCGTACTTAATTAGTTGTATGAGTGTATTAATAATGTTAGGAATAATAATGTAGCAGTTACCATGTTTTCAATATGCCAGGTATGTCACTATTCACTTTACCTTGATTCCAGCATTTAAAAATCACAGCTACTATTATGTCGAACGTTTTGTGTAAGTAGACGCCTCTCAGAAAAATTAGGTAACTCCTCCAATGTTAAATTTCTCCATAATTTGTACTCATTTCTACAAATGTCTTCTCTCCTTGGTTAAGCTGGATCTTTGAAAAACTGCCTTGACTGTGCAATGTAATCATGATCTAATGTAACAAATGAGAGTAATACTAACATTCCTCTTTGGGCTCTCTGAATAATAGTGGGGATGTTATGCTCTATTATTGACATCATTTGACCCTGGATATAACTGGGTCCAGTGTTACTATGAGCTACTTTGTAATGTACTTAGATTGTATCTGGTTTTTCTACTTTGCTGTGTTGAACAGGACCGTATAGGTGACAAGACTCACAGTGGTATGGCTGTAAATGTGATGTTGCAGATGATGTCATATGTAACACGTGAGTCAATTAGTTGAGAAACAATGACTGTAAGCATTCTGCATTGCCTTTTATTTAAAGTGTTTCATAAGAAAAACTTTTGTATTCCATAAAGTGATGATAGAGTAATTGTATAGTATTTTTTCCTAATGGGAACTTATGAGGCATCACATTATATAAAAACAACATAAAATTCAGTAAAAATACCACCTACTCTGCATTTCCATATATATGAATATTTTTGCCCAATATTCTCTTTTTGTCAAATCACACCACAGGAAAGTCTGAATATTCATTGAACTAAGTATGTGTTAATGTGGTTCCTGGTTTCTACTTTTCATGCTAACTGTTTTTCAGAACAGATTATAATTTTAAAGTCCCTAGCTCAGAGCTTTCATTTAAAACAACTTTATAAGCCCCAAACTTATTGCGTACCAACTCTGGGCCAGACACCTTGCTTGAGACTTGAGGACAGAAATAAGTGATTTAGTCTTTGGCTGAGTTACACAAATTAATAAATGATTATCCAGAGCTTCATTACATGAAGCTCATGGTCTCCATATATGTACATGAGTAGGTGGCAGGGGATTCTTAAAATCCTAAAATTATATGCAAATCATTGTGGATCTATGGATGTGAACATTTTGCTAGGGAAGGGGTTTCTGGATTTCATCAGAATCTCCGGAGGTTCCTAATACAAACAGAATTAGGAATTACTAATCCTCTTCTTCCTTGGCAGTGGAAGTAAATTGGTTTTAGCAGTACATTTTTTAAGACGTAAAAAGTTTTGGTTCAAAAATATTGTCACTAGCCTATTATCAATATCTGCTCAATGGTGGATTTAGAATAAGAATAATGAGTTGCCATTTGATATAGTCCAAAGTTGCTTTCTACCATATATTTGTCTCATTAATATCATCTCATATTTTGTTCAAACTACATTCTCTTTGTCTGTTAAATGGAAACATGGGTTTTTATATGCCTCTATGTTTAAAATGGGAAAACTCCAATCGAGCATTAGATGTCCAAACTCATTCAGTTTTTATTTTTGCTCAATTTTTGTAAGAAGTAACTGATAACCAGAATTTTTAAAATGTACTTTCTTGGGGGCATTGGGGTGGGGGGGAGACCTAATCTCAGAACACCGTTTATCCAAGTCATGGTATCTTTGATGTCCAATGGTCTTTGATCGTCAAAAAGATAAACCACAAAAGAAAGATTCCATTGTATTTCCTCTATTCTCTGCCAACTGCAACAAGGGCATAAACAAACAGAACTTGAGATATTTCAACAGGATTGGGCAAGATGTTCTGGTTAGACCAGTAAACCAGGTAGTGTAGTTAAAGGGAGGATCGTTCATTCTCAAGCATTCTAGTAGTCATCAGCGGTTTGGCTTGCCTTTTTATTTGTTTGTTTGCTTAGCCTTCAAGTTTGGTTTCTCTATCAAGAAAATGGTGTTTATCATGTATCAGTTTAAATGACAGGAACTTAGTGACCTCAGAAACTGTCACTTTTATCAACGTACGTGTGTGTGTATGTATACACACATATACATGTGTAGATGATTAGGTTATTTATAATCCTTAATGAGAGCTGCAGTAAAGATTTTACTTAGTTTTAATTGAAAAATTGGAAGACATGATCTTTCAAAAATGGTAATGTGCCTTTCCTATTTTGTCATTATGAGGAGTAAAGATCACGTTACATCTCACAAGTTTATCTAACATTTTACCACTCTGGGGGCTGAAAAATAGAAAGAAATTAGGTCAGGGTTAGCTTTTATAAAAGGCATTTTTATGCTGACACACCACTGGGTGGAGTACATTGCTAGCTCAGTGTCTAATATTACTGTATTATAAGGGTGTTTCTGTGCCAGAAGAGAGAAACTCCTAATCAATTTTGAGGTTTTGTGTATTGTTTTAAAAATCTGAACATGTTTAATGCAGGCCAAATGACTAGAATATAATACCAACACTGAATATGCTCTGGCATTATAACTTTCAAGATTCAATTCGTCTTCCCTAGACCCATGGGAGGTAAGGTTTGACACCCTGCCTGGAAAACTCAGAGAGAATTATTCAGAAAAAGGCCATTTTATGTTCTGGTCAAAAGAGCAGCTGCAATTTGGGCTGAATTAGTGCCTTAACTCTACATGGAAAAGCATAAAGCTTATTTTTGATAATGGAACTAAACTGTACCCAGATATTGAATTTGACTTTTCATTTGATGTTGCTTTGATACAGCTTATATTGGAGCTGAGCCCTAATCTTATAATAAAATGAACTTCTGTCAGATGCAGTGTGGGACTATTGTTGTCAATAGCTTTTACCTGAATTTGGCCTTCAGAACTTTATGAATGAGAAAAATTTCATAGTAGCTGTTAGTTTTATGTGATTTTCAATTTTCCCCAATTCCTTTCTTGTCTCTTTAATTCCTTCTCCTTAAATGCTGGGAAAATGAAATTTACTGATCAAGTCTAAAATCTCCCTCCTTACAGATTTATTGTGCTACAAATGTTACAGCCCAGTAAAACTACATTTTTATAAAACAATGTACACTCTATATCTACATATCTCAAGTAAATATTTTTGTGCTGTTTGAGAGGATTCTCATTTTTACTATTTTCTCTTTGTGTTTCTTGTATCCCTTGAATTTCATTTCCCAGCTCGCAGTATATCCCTTTATTTCTTCTAAGCTTTCAGCTCTCAAACCTTGCCCTATAGCTTTCATATTTTCAAACCACCCCTCCTACTCCGTTTTCCATTCTAAAATGAATTCTCTTTCATCTGTATTTTTTTAAATAACCTCATATTTTCACTTCACTTAAATTTTCTTTCCAGTGCCATTAAAGATTCTTTATTTCTCCTTCCCTGTCCCCTCCCCGCCACTTCCCTCCCACCCCCGGTCAAGTATAGCATCTCATCTATTTCTCTATACCGAAGCTGTGGTTTACCCAGGGGAGGGACTTTCTCATACACACAGCTCAGTGCTATGATGATTTCAATGGTGCCAGCATATTTTAACCACATCATTATCATGTAGTCCCAAAGCTTTGCTCCCTGAAAACACCATCTTTAAAAGGATTTCGTTTCCATTAATCAATTTTAGAACTTGAGATTCAAGCACGTAAAGCATTGATTAGAATGTCCCCTACTTGTTCCCACATTCATTTCATTCTCTTGACTATCTGAGAAAAAGGAATTGTGCAAGAGTCTTTTCTCCCTCCATGCTTACCTCTCCTTTCTATATCCCACCGAGCCCCCCAATTCTATTCTTCCATACAGTAGTTAAATCAGAGCATGCGGCAGGACGGCATTGTGTGAACTGGTGGCCACACAAGTACTTTGTATTCACTGGAGGTTTAGAAGTACAGCAGCTGCATATAAATATGCATAGTTGAGAGATTCATGATGGTGCCACCTCATTCTAGTGCTGGTTGGCTGCAGTGCAGGCACTACAAATCAATGAACATTTTCCCCATCCATCAGCTGCTCGCTTGCAAGCAGACAAAACACTTACAATGCCAGAAACCCACAGAGAGCTCCTTAGTGAACGAAACCTCACTGTCACAAGATTCAAAATAGCCGTCCCCCTCCCACCCTGAACCTCCACAGCTCTCGACCTCAAATGTCTTTTTTTATCCAATGTGGATCGCGAGCACTTAAAAAATAACACCAGGAAAGAAAGAGGGGAAAAAAAAAGGAGCAATGATAAATCAGGGTTTTGAGGGTCCTCACATTATACTTGTCACAAAACAAAGGATTCTTTGAGCATTAACCCTTTTAGCGGGTAAAAACCCATCATAAAGATGAATCTGCCTATATTGACTGTACTGCTTTATGGTTGTATGGTTTGGATGTTGAAGCATTTAAATATGCAAAGCATCGTGTCGTGCCGTGGCAGACATTTGTAATTTATCCATAGTTATTAGATGGCTTTGGATATTGAGGAGTTATGATAGGCTGGTATGAGAAAAATAAATCATAAATGTATTTAATAGTAGAAATCATCTTTTCTCCCACCGATTGGACAATTTTGCAGGGATATTTATATTTATAAATGCAAACATTCAGTCCATGTAGACATTTTAATAAAAGCTTAATTTCATTTAACAACTTCCATATGAAATTATTAATGAATCAAATGTATATCCCTTGGTGAAAAGATCTAAACTCATTATGTCTATAGAGCAAGTCTGTTTCATTTTAGATGGTTTAACATTAGCAACAAAGTAGTTCATTCTTGTGTAGAATGAATGCTTAGCTATTAAGCAGTTTGTAATGCTGACAACTTGCTGATCAAGTTTCCAATAAGAGTAATAATCAATTTCATTTCCCATTCATTGACTCACTCATTAGTTTTTTTAGTATTTGTCAAATACCTACAGTAGCACTATGGAACATAAAATATGATAATCTCTATAGTCCCTGTTTTAAAGATGTGAATCTCCTGGTTGGGGAGATAGGAAATACAGTTACATAAGTGACCATGTGACTTTCATATTTTGAAAAAGTCTGGTCCAGGATGTGGTCCTATGTTGAAGATACATAGGAAATAGTTCATAAGTGCATGTGACATATTGATTTAAATCTTCTCTAGCAGCTTAATATGTTTTGTTACATATTGCAGGCAGGGCAAAAACAAATAAAGTAGTTATAATTATCCATAACTATAGCTCAGAGAAGCTGACATGCCTACCTTTTATTTGCTCATGAGCAGCAAAACCAAAATTTGAACCCCTATCTGCTTCACTTCAGAGTCCATCCATTCACTCCTACTAAGCCATGTTGAATTACAAGACAGAATGTGATAATTGCTCTAGCGGATCAGAGGAAGGAAAGATCACTTCCAGCTGGGATGACCAAAGAAGACATCATTAAGAAGGAGTAGCATTTGAGCAAGCCTTTGAAGAATGGGCACGGGAACAAAGCAAAAACTACAGACAGGAGTTAGCATTGGTGAAACCTTATGACTCTGGCAAGCAAGTTGCCAGGCAGATGAAGGACATCTCTTTCAGTGAAATGGATGCTGTAAATAACACCACTATTTAAAGAATTGCCAACTAGACTCCTCACTTATTAGAAATGGAATCCACAAATGGATTTGTATTTCAGGTTTCAAATGAGAGTCGGTTAAGCTGTTTTGGATCTGAGTTTCTTCATTTTTAAAATAAGGGCTTGAGCCAAATAACCAATGGAGACTCTTCTAAGGAAGTCTGTTTTGCAGTGTTTTCGTTTTTATTTTTTTCAAAATATAAAAAAAAAAAAAAACCAAAAACTAGAAGTAGCCGATCAATATATAGCAGTTATATAACCTGTGTGTAAGTAATCATTCTCAAAACACAAAGTATATCTAGGTATTTACATATCTATATCTAGATGTCTATGTCTATATATAAACTAGTTATTTGCATTTGAATGGCTAATCTGAGCTCAAACTCTCATTTTTTTGCCATGTTTTTCTACATTTTGCTTCCCATTAGTGTTTGAACTAAACTAATTTTTATAATAATTTAATCAATATGTATTAAACTTGTGGTAAATACAAGTTTTAGGAATTATGCATTCTTATTGTAGCTGTTTCTGTATTTCAACTATTGAAGAAGATGTAAAGATTGAATATTATATATTAACTCATCAATAAAAAGACATTTTTGTGGTATTCAAATACTTTTGAGTAGATTCACATATTTTCCACCTTTCTAGCCTACATGTAACTCAGATAGTATTGAAAGTCAGATTTTGGCAATGTTCATTAAACATGTAGCAGTGATATATATATATGAATACATATATATATATATATATATATATATATATATATATGAAAGGAATATATAGTGTATATGTACACACGCATGCATGCTTGTAAACAAGTTGAGGGAACATGAGAACTTAAAAGAATGATACAGTACTTATTTTTTCCTGACTTCAAATCCTTTTTTTTTCCTGTCAACATTTCCCCCTCTATTTTTTTTTTTCCCAAACAAGAAAAGAGAACAAAGAGAAAGAAGTATTTTGTTTGAATTTAGGGTGAGAAGAAAATCAAACATGGTTTTTCTCATAATTTTTGCAAGGGCTACTAAAGGGATATGAGTGGGGAGCTCTTCCTTGAATAGAATTGCCCTGGATGGAATTCCATCCTGCCATTGTTGCTGCCAAGTACATTCAGGGGTAACTGGATGTTACAAGAGTCCCAGGCTCTTTTATTTTGCATCTTACACTTTCTCGTATGTCCTAAAATCGTATGTTTTGGTAAATGCTTATTTGGATTCTAGTCTATTTGCAATTGAGCTGAATTTATTAGGTTTGTTTTAACGATTTGAATGAAACTGAACCTCACTTGTTGCAAACAATGTGATGCTTTGATCATTTTAATTCTGATTCTGATCTTCAGTAGGGAGAGTTTAAGCTCATTTTGGTTAGATCAGTTTATGGTCAAATTAGCTAATCTTAACAAATATTTACTGAGCACCAGCCATATTCATTAATGCTGAGTCTAGTTAAGATGAAAGGAAATATAACGAGGTTTCTAACCTTGGTGGTTTAAATGTATGTGGAGAAATAATATTAAGTTTTTGAAAAGTTAATAAATATATACATAATGTTACATACACAAATGCTGAAGGAATGATAAGGTGAGCAAAGTCCTTTGGAAGTTCAGAGACCAGGAATTTACATAAGTTGTGGCTTTGTAACTGGGCAGGCAGTGCGAGCACCACTTGCTTTAATGGGAGAAAACTCTGAAGTTTTCTGCCCTCGGGTGCGTTCTGAGCAGATGCAAGTTGAAAACCACTGCTCCAGGCGATGAAAGTAATTGAAACAATTTGTGCAGATAATCACTTAATAAAAAGAAGATGAAACTGGAGCAATGGGTAGATTGCAATAAATTTAACTATCACAACAGAAAAAAGCCTCCCTTCAGAAGATACAAGTACTTATAGGTCTGATCTTAAGTTAGGAGAACTTTAGGTTTACAGAGGCACTTCTAGTGGGAAGCTTGAGTTACTTTTAAATCGGGTCATCAATTTTTATGAAATAAAATTGGTAAACTTACACCATGTAAAAATGAAAAACAAACGTCATTTGGTAATTTCAAAACCAGTCAGAGAATTGAATGCTTATGTTTTAAGAAAAGGGAAAATGAATAAATACCAAGAAAGTACAGCATCTTCAGACTGGAACTTGGTTAGAATATTAAATGATTGGCCCTTGATTCTTCCCATTTTTCTTAGGTACTATCTATGTAATCATCCATTTGAATAAGCAGCAAGTGTAATTAAACATTAGGTGGGAACCAACATTCAGAAACGTGAATTGCTTGAAGTTAGTCCATTTACCCTCCCAGTGAACTTGGAAATGTGTTTCATATCATATAAATCTCAGATTTCTCAGCAATAACATGTAAAATAATAATTGTTACCAAACCTTTCAGAACTGTAAGGTTACTATAAGTATCCTTGAGTATACTCTAAAAATAGCGAAGCCCATACTTGAGACATTGTCCTTGTTATTATATTACCTGCTTTATGCTATATTTCCCTGCTACTGTTAAAAAATCAAGAGTATGTTTTCAATTCTATTTTTCAATAAATATTCTGTAGACAGAAATTATTTTCTTACTTTAGTCTTTAGTTCTCTTATAAAACTGATAAAAATCATGTCCGTTATATACATGTTTCATTTTAATCTGTGGCTAGAAGAGACATGAAGGCATATTAAAAATAATTACTAAGTGAGTCACTAGAAAAAATGTAATTGTGGAAAAAATAATGAGAAAACATAAATTAATTATTAAAACGTAATGTGTGAGATTTTTAATGGTTTATTAAGCACTAGATTTCAAAACCATGTCATTTCTTAAAATTTAAGTGTCAAAGTGCTTGAAGAACAAATGTTTTAAAATTTAAAAACTACTTTTATATTTAAAACTCACTGTTGATTCTGTAATAAAGTGCCCCATGACAGAAATATTATTAGCTAAAGAAACAGAAATTTGACTTAAAAAAATTAATTTTGACCAAATTAGGGTTCTATGGTTAGTGTTTATTAACTGTATATTTAGTTTTCAAGTAAAATTTTGCCCACCTAAAAAACTTAGATAACAAGAAACCATCCCATTGACACGTTGACTCGTTTCTTATTAAACTACTTGGGTCCAGATAGTAATTTGAAATGCTATCCAAATCTGATCTGAAGAAAAAAAAATAACAGGTTGCTTTCCATGTGCCGTTTCCTGACTCACTCACTTACTGGTTCTTACAGGCATAGCCAAGAAACTTCCACTTATGTAGTCAGAGTAAGGCTTCGGGTTTTTGCATCAGACCTCGAAAAGTTCAATTCTAACTGTGCCTTGTCATGCCTTGGGCATGTTTCTTAATATCTAAATTTCGGGCCTCAGCTCTGTGAAAATGGAGATTACATAATTTCCTTCCAAATTTCTTGCAAAACTGAAATGGGATATGTATAGCACAAATCAGCTAGCTTGATGCCTGCCGCATGCTGAATGCTTAGGGATTATTAGTGTTGCTGCTCATCCATCCATTCGTTACGTATTTATCTGTTGGGTATAGTGCTAGGAAGTATGAATATGGAGATGGATCTGACACCTTCTTTGCCCTTAAGGGATGTTCAGTCTGGTGGATGAGAGAAGGATGAGACAGACCAAACAGTGGACAATTATAATCCCATACAATAAGTATGCTGAAGGGTAGCAGAAAGAGCCAATGGAGCACATAAAAACATCTAACAGGTTTGAGAGAAGGAAGCTGTTTGCCAATTGATTTAATCGTTCAGCCTATTAAAATGTATTTATTTAGTGTCTACTGTATACTAGGGGAATATTAAGGGGAGAAGAGAAACACGTATTATGTGTTCTTTGAGAACAGGTATATCTTGTGGGAGGAGACAGTCTTCTAATAATTACTACAATAAATATAAAATCACAAATGTAACAGTTGCTAATAAGTTACCCAGTGCTTCTCAACTGGAGTTATTTTGCTCCTCCCAGGAGACTACTGGCAATGTTTGGAGACATTCTGAATTGCCACAACTGGAGGAGTGTTGCAGGCATCTGATGGGTAGAGGTTAGAGATACTGTTAATATGTCCTACATTGCACAGGATAGGACCTCACGACAAAGAATTATCTAGATCAAAATGTCCATGGTGCTGAGGCTGAGATATCCTGAAAGAATTCTACCACTAGTTGTGGTAAATAAGTCCATGATGATGGGGGTACCTCTCTTGTTTCACTGACATATCCCTAATGCCTGGAAATGTGCCTGTCACATAATAGGTGCTCAGAAAATATATGCAGGGTAAATAAATTGTTTGTGAGTGCCAGAAAAAGAGAATAACATGTTCAAAGGTCTGGGCTTAGAGGAAGTAAGTTATGTGAAGGAGCTGAAAGGAGGCCAGTAGTCTGGAATCAAAATGAGCAAGAGAACGGTTCCATTCAGAAAAAGCAATGAGAATGGGCTTGTAGACATTTAAAGTCAATTTGCAAATCTCAATCACTGTATATGTAAGACCCAAATTGTTCCTCCAAAAATTTCATAGTTTCTTTTTATTCTGTTCTCATTGGGGAACACGTTATACATGTTTAAGTAAATCCAACCCTTTTCTTTTTCTGGTCCAAGAAGTCTAAATTTTACTCAGACTATCATTTTTATCTTTGCTGATTTTTGTTTTCCAAGTTCTCAGAATTGTGGTCTAGATCAGAAGCACTAGGGAAGAATCATTAAATGACTTAGATAAAATTTGTGTGTAGGAACAGATAATTCCGGGAGGAATTGGATTCCTTAGAGCAGTAGTTCTTGAGGATGTGGGTGGAAAGCTGGAGAAGAAATAGGATGGATATTTCAAAAAAGCAACACAACTGTCTGTCCCTGCCATTTTCATCCAAGCAAAAAGTGTAACATTACTTTCTCAGGCGATGTGGTCTGTCTTCCCAGACTAGGCGATGTCTCCCCTTTACCAGTTCTCTCACTTCTCCTTTTATCATTTCTCAGTGATGCCTGCATTATATTTTCCATTCTCCCTCACCAATGGGGGAAGAATTACACAGTTTGTGAATTAAACATGATTAAAAATAATACCACTAGTGATTACATTTGTGAAAATCTTAAAACCAGTTATAGATCAGCAAAAACACCAATGTATTAGAAATTCTCTGTCCCTCTCTCTCTCCCCCTCGCTCCTTCCCTCCCATCTTTCCCTCCCTCCCTTTAATAATTATATTGTAAACAGTTTACTCTGATCTGTGACTATTGAAACTGCAGCTTTCCTTCATCAAGAAGGGAAATATGCTCCACTATGCGCACTCACACACATGAGCACGCGCACACACACATGCATACACAGAGATATTTTGCCAATCATTGCTCTTAAAGTAGTGGGTTCTTTTTATTTTATTTATTTATTTGACAAAGAGAGAGAGATTACAAGTAGGCAGAGAGGCAGGCAGAGAGAGAGGGGGAAGCAGGCTCCCCTCTGAGCAGAAAGCCCGATGAGGGGCTCGATCCCAGGAACCTGAGATCATGACCTGAGCTGAAGGCAGAGGTTTTAACTCACTGAGCCACCCAGGGACCCCACCAATCATTGCTCTTAAGAACACAGTCGTAGGTGGCCACATTTGTACACTCAGATAAGGTCCAAACGAGTTGGATCTCCCCTTTACCCCTGGTTTAATTGGAAAACCTGGAGGGTCTCAAATTGAAATTTTAGAAAACATAGCTGAAACCTAACAGAGACACTCCTAGGATCTCTTTCTATTTCCTAAGAGAGAAGTGGAAAACCCCTATCAATCTTTTGCCCACCTTGTAGCTTTTCTGGTACAGGTGAAAAATTTTATTCTTCCGGTTGATGAAGGAACTTTATGAATAATTCTATGTTCATCATGACATTTGATTGAAGCAGACTAAATTAAAAATAGAGGCCATTATCTGGGGGTTGAGCAATCCTCCCTCCCATGCAGGACAGTGATTCTTATCTACATATGACCATCAGCATCATCTCGGGGGCCTTTTCAGAATGCACATGTGTTGGACCCATTCCTGGATATTCTTGCTTCAGTAGGTCTAGAGTGGACCCTTGACATGCATATTTTGAAAAGACTCTTGGATAAGCCCAAAGTAATTTCTGGATTAGAAATCGCTGATCTAGGATTTTCTTCTCACAGTCATGCTATGACGGTCCCTAATATTTGGAGAGTTCACTGTTGGACAGCATGTAAAGGGACTCCATTATTTAGAAGAGTGACCTGCCTATGAGCTTCGAATGTAGACTAACCTAACTTGCCCTGCCTTTCTTCCCACATTTTTACCTATGAATTACACCTTATACAAAATCAAAGCCCTAGGGGATTTTTTGCCCATGTTTAAATAGCATTTCAGGGGCACCTGTTTGGCTCAGTTCGTTAAGCGTCCTACTCTTGATTTCGACTCAGGTCATGATCTTGTGGTTCTGAGATAAAGCCTGGCATTGGACTCCCCACTCAGTAGGCAGTCTGCTTCTCTCCCTCTCCCTCTGCCCCTTCTCTGTCTCTCTCTGTCTCAAATAAATAAATAAATAAATCTTAAATAAATAAATAAATGACATTTCAAGGAGGATTTCTTATAATGTAAAATATCTCCAACTATTAATTTATTTTAAAAGATGCTTTTTAGGTGATATAAAATAATACATCCTGTATGCTTCTTTAAGAAATAATAATAATTTACGTAAATATTTGCAAAAGGCAATGATAATGAAGTTAATAACAATAGGTATAAAAAGTAAGTAATAAATAAATGCATAATAATTTTAGTTAGCCTTTATAGAGCACCTTTATATTTAGGTCTAACCCATTAAACTCCAAGCACCTTGAAACTTATACATATTTTAATTAAAATGTGATTCATCTTTCTGTATCTTTAAAATAGTATAGAAATGGTCTATTTTCAAATTAATATTTTATTTTTACTTTATATGTACAAGGAAGAAATCATAGCCTTGCTTTTATTTATTCAACAAACATGAGAAAACCTTTATCAGGTAATTTTTAAATATAATTTATGCCCTTATAAAGCTATTAAAACTACTGTTATCCTATGATCACGTAATAGCTCTTAATTGCCAAATGCAAGAGTCATTTGTAGTCTTTATGATTTCTCTGACGCATTCGACTTGGTCAACCACCCTGTTTGAGATTCTGCTGACTTCTGTGACTCTCCTCATTCTTTTTTTTCCCTAATTTTCAACCATTTCTCAACCATTTCTCCAGGGGCTCCGATCTCCTACAAACACTATTATTTATCATTCTTGGATTTTTTTTTTAAGATTTCGTTTATTTATTTGAGAGAGAGAGAGAGAAAGAGCAAAAGCAGGGAAGCAGCAGGCAAAGGGAGAAGAAGAAGCCAGCTTCCCGCTGAGCAGAGAGCCAGACATGGGGCTTTATCTCAGACCCTGGGATCATGACCTGAGCCAAAGGCAGACACTTAACCGACTAGCCACCCAGGTGCCCCATATCATTCTTGGATTCTTCTCCCTAAAATCTGAACACTGTTTCTAGGTGAGCAAATTGATTCCCATAATTCCAACTCTTTCTAGTATGCTGACAGTTCCCCAATTTTTACCTCCAATGAACAACTTCTTACCTGAGCCACATATTCAGTACCCTCTGGGTGGCTCTAACTGTATGTCAAATCTCAAAGTCCCATCTCAGCATTTTCCTCTTCAAAATTAGTTTTACTCTTATGCCTTCTATCCTAGGTGGTGGCATCAGAATGAACCAGTTTTCCAAGCTGAGATTAGAGATTTTCTGTGACTCCTCCTTCAACATCCTCACCCACACCTGACTCCTTCCAATATGGCCTCCTAAATAGTTCTTGAAACTTTCCTCCTTCTCCTTGTGTATTCCTACTGTCCTGGTTTAGAACTCACATCATCTCTCTTCTGAACTCTCATCTACACAGAGTTCTGTGTAGAACTCTACCATAAAACCCCCTTAATTTGTTCCTCCATTCTAAGTCTTTCCTGAGTAACCTACAAGTAAAGAGAAATCTTAATATATTACCCCACACATACATTCAAAGACATCAACCGTGTATCACTAGAACAGCAAATATAGCATGAGTGTCATGACTTCCCATTCTTAAATCTATGGAAAATTTAGTAATCAACTAAGATATTCTATTCTAATAAGCCCTAATATTTCCTCTCAATCCTTCTCAAAACAGAAACTAAGCTACTCAGTTACATCATGTAAGATTTGGCAATAAGAGTAAATTCATTTGTCATAGTGATTATGATAAACTCCTTAGTAAAACGTAAGGTCAATCATGATGTGGCCTTTGTCAAATTCTCCAGTTTCATCTCTAGCTACTTCCTGCCTCATATCCTATCACAGGATGTTTCATTCTTACAGCATGCTGTTTCTTCTCTCTGGGATTTTGTATATGTTGATCTCTTTGTCTGGAGGCTTTCTCTTCATACTCCCAACTTTTTGCCAACTCCAATTGCAGGTAATTCTTACCTATCCTTGTAAAATCGGCCAGATCTCACCCTCTTTCTGACTCCAGTGAGAAATGATGTTTCCACAATATCCTGTGCATCTCTCTCTCAATGTCTATCATTGCTGTTACTACACTCAGTTATCATTTTTCCAATTATGAGTTTGTCTAACACAATAGACCATAGGCATCTTGAAACGGGAACACATGTTTACTATTCATTGCAATCTGGGGGACAACTTAAATAATAACTGGCATATAAGCAAGCACTATGTAAGTTGAATTAATTAAAGAGTATTGCTGGATATGGGGGAAAAATAGGTATATGTAGGAAAGGTTTTCATCTTTTATTAAAGCAAAATGTCACAAATTCCTAACACAAACTCTGCAGCCAAATACAGTTCACCCCAGTTCATGTAATTAATTTATGTCTCCAGCTTGCTGTAGGAATTTGAGTTTTAGACATCTGTGTAAATAATAGAAACACTAAATACATTATCTGAAAAAAAATATGTAGTTTTAAATAATAACTGAGTTGATGACTTCAGAGAAAGCAAACTTTTTTTTTTGGTAATTGCTCCTAAATATGAAATTTGAGAGTGGGGGAAAGATGTCAGGAATTATTATTATACATCATATCTCAAAGTCATATATATAAATAAAATATATATATAAATAAAATAAATATATATTTAGATATATAAAATAAATATATATTTTTTATATTTATTTGTCTTTGCCCATGTTGAAAAGAATACATATTGACTTGATTGTGCAGCATGAGTATTACTTACTCCAGAGACATGCTTTGCTTTTATATGGTTGCAGAATATCTAATAAAAGTGTTTCAAGATATTTTTATAACATAATTCATACTACTTTTCTGTTCTTCTTAGCCATAAACTGAAGAAATAACTTTGCAGATGTGAAAGTAGGTATGAGTTCTGTGGGGCCTGGAGAAATTTGCTATTAAAATCCAGTCATATATATATATATAAATAGAGAGAGAGAGAGAGTACTCAATCAAAAAAGAATTTTTTTTGTTTTCTTCAACTTTTACTTGTCTGGTTTTTATAAAACTAAACAGAAATGATTATATGCTAATATAGATATTTCCATATTGGTCTGAGTCTTAATTCTTAAGGGGTATGTGTGTGTGTGTTTATATACATTGTTTGTAAAGAATGTGAGGGAAAACAAAAAAAGGCCAGAGGAAAAAGGGCTCAGTTTCAAAATACAAAAGCTGTGTAATTTGATCCAATACTACATGAATTTTCGAGCAGGAACTTAGGTGAACTGGATCTCATATTTTACATGGAATGTTTTTGAGAATCATGAGACAACAATTTGAAATATTTCTACTTGATTCACTGAAACATCAGTAAATACCACAAAGTAGCTTTCTCTTTGGTGCCTAAATATAATTTGGTGACTCTAGATTCGGAATGTGTTGAAATAAAGTTGTTTATCTTAAAATATGAAACAGTATGTTCACTGACCAATTCATAGAGACAAATGGCAGGCTCTCCAGAAACATAATAAAATATTGTGGGGAAAAATGTCTGTATCAAAAAGAGAAATAGTACCCTGTTATCCTTGTTTTACATTAGTCAGGCCAACAATTTCATTTGTAGGAAAATGCAGAAGGAAAATCTGGCTAAGGAAATGACTGACTTCTGGCCTTAGTAAGTAAGGAATCACGTCCTCTGAATTATGTTGCAGCTCAATTCCTTTATTCCCTAGTGCCTCCAGTGTACTTACAACATGCCAGGACTGATAAACACAGAACTGACCCCACCTTCGTGGAGCTTACAGTATAGGGGCAAAGAGAGTTCGATTATTCAATATGTACCCAAACAAAAGGAAAATGTTAATTGTCACAATTGCTGAAAAGAAGGAGTGCAAAGGAATAAGCAAGCTAGTGGAGGAAGGCTTGTCTGAAGAAGTAGCACAACAGTGAAAATTTGGAAGATGGATAGATGTTAACCAGGCAAAAAGAAAGGGAAGGGACCTGTGCAGTATTTTTGTTACGGAGACACACACTCTTAGGAAGGGTAAAAACCACCAATAGCAAACACACATGCCAGCCTCAGACAGTTATGGGTATATGGGGTGGAAGGGAAATGGAATGTGTTGGGTTGAACTTGGGCAACAATAAGGTATTTATTTAGCATGAGGCTCACATTCTAGAAAGGGAGACACATTTTAGCAAAAAAACATATATTACATCTTAGGTGGTCATTACTTCTCTGAAAAATAAAGCAAAACAAGGTGGAAATGTTAGGAAGGGATGTCATTTCAGGTTAGGTGGTAAGGGATGTCCTGTTCTGGGCAGACACCTGAATAAAATGAGGTAGTGGGCTATGTTCTCTTTTATTTAAGAACTAGAGGAAAAAGGATAACTGAAGCAAGCATAGCAAAATTGTAATGCTATTTAATCTGGGTTGGATATTTACAGCCTATTTTATAAGTTTTGATCCTTCTATACATTTGTATTTCGAAGTATTTTAAAAATAATTATATAAAGTATATGTCTTTAGTCAGTGGGAAAGAGGCTGGTGTCTACAAAGTCTTAGAAAAATCTAGGTTAGCACCAACTGTAAGGTAGGAGTTTCATGCAAGACAAGCCTGGGGAAGTGGGAAGGTGCTAAACCAGCAGGTCCTTGTAGACTCTGTGAAGGACTTTAGTCTTTATTCTAACAGCAATGGGAAGGCATTGAAGGATTTTAAGTGTGAGTAGGAGTATAAGATTGAGTCTGCATTTTGAAGAATTTAAGAATTTATATTTAAGACATTTTAAGCTACCATCTACCGTTTGCCAGACTCTATGCTAGGTACTGGGAGACATGGGACTGACAAGTCTTTATGCATGGAGAACTTGAAATCTAGAGGTGGGAGAAATTTTTGCAGCCATCTACAAATGAGCTCACTGGCTAGATATTTTGAGATCTATCAGTTGTTTGTTCTGCACCTTCAGCAACCTGCATATGTCTTTGATAAAGATTGGGCAATCACCTTGATTTTAATGGCTTTGAAAACGTTGGTAACTCACCAGTTCATTAACTGGGGAGAAAATGGATTTTTGTGTAATTGAGCAGCTTCTTATATGCCATTGTCCAGTTTCCTACTGTATCCATGCAGTATTTATGATTTTTCTTCAACTTTGAGGGTTCTAATATTTCAAGATCAAGAAGTCTTAGGCAAAGGGCAGATGAACAATGTGAGGATATGTTCATTAATGAAACAAAACAAAGCAAAACAAAAATACCTCTCCGGAGTGTCATTTGAGATTTGGAAGTTTATACATTTGCCAAAAGGGGGATTTAAAATTCAAATACCAGTGATAAGTAAACTTAAGATTTTGGAGGTATTGTGTATCTTCTGTCCAGGAAATATATTCTAAGTGATTTGCTGCTGTTGAGGACCTGGGAAAGTGGTGAAGATAAACTCTTGATGAGAATATATGAGTATATAAAGGGATGCCAAGCAATTCAAAAGATAGACTGGTTTAGAATCTTCTTTTGAGCACTTTTTTCTGACTTAGAAATTTTTCATTGATTTGATATTATTCCCCTGGTGTTTTATCATCTCCCACAAAACTTAATTGATCTACCTCTTAGACTAATGAGGTTCATTGTTTGTCAGAAAGAGAATGTGGGTTTAGTCAAATGTGGTTATTGACCCATTCTCTTTAGTTGTAGAAAATGGAGCTACCAACTTACCTCAGTGTCTCAAGTGATTTATTGACCTAGGCATAGATTTCAGAGGAACTTGGATTTAATATAATAACTCAAGTTGATACCACATATAATAAACCACCTTATATTCATCATAAAACAAGAGCAATTATCTTTCTGGGTCATGGTAGACTCTTAAATCTTAATCTTTGGAGCATCTGAAGCTCTGTCATATACTATGAAAACAAATTATTGTGTCTAGACTATAATACCTACAGATAAATTCTGAGAAAGAAAAAAATGTATGGCTAATATTGGCTTTTGCTTTTAAGATAGTCATGGGAATATAAACAATTAACTGAATCATATATATTTTTATGCAAGCGTAAAACATTGGTGGAATTTATCAAGTCTGATTAAGTATAAACTTATATGTCCCCAAAGTAGAATTGATTAAATTAATGTTTGGGACAGGGAACAAAATGATGAGTGAAACAAGTTTATGAAAGATAAATTATAAGAATGCTAATACCAGAAAATGGGGGAACTTGATCTTTAATACTTTTATTTGTTACCACATGGGTTCATCCCCAAGGGAAAAACAGAATTGCATTTCTGATTTGGAGAGCTTTTGTCTTACTTTTCCAGCTTAAATTTAAAGTCGTACCATACAGTAGAAAAACAAGTGTATTCATAGTATGCTAACTTAAGATTTAGTGCCACCTTTCTTACTAACAATTAGATGAAGTTACATAATGATCATATAACCATCTTTTCCTTCACTTTATTGAACGATACCTACTTCAGAACTTTTATGAGTGACAGTAAGTAATTAAGGAACGTGCTTTGAAGACTTTTAGGATATGGCAGAAACATAAAGTATTACAGTTATTACACAAGAAATTAAAGATGGAGAGAATTGACATGAAGGCAGAAGGAGCCTTGTATTTTGGCCTTCAGAGGGTCATTAAAATGGCACTACAGGAACTGGGTTTCAGAGTGACAGAGACCCAGATCAAAACCCTGTCTATGCCCCTACGGTCTTTCCGACATTAGGAAGTTAAGTATCTGTTTCTTATCTATAAAAGGGAAATACTAATTTTTTTCACTCCTATGTGGAAGTGACCTAGGATGATGTCCTATATGAAACTCATCGAGTTCCATTCTGGTGCATTCTCTTTAATCACTGTGTTTTCTTTTCAGATATTTACCTGTAATATTTTTGCAATCAATTGTGTGTTTCAAAAATTTGCAAAGTGTAGGTTGTTATTCCCATTTTGCAGAAAGATCATACGTGACATGAATGAGAATCCCAGGCTCAAACATCCATAATGGCAGAACCAAGATGATTGATGATAGCCTCTAAGAATCGGTGTAATCTTTTCTTTGTGTTCTTTTCCTTTCTGTGTTTCTTAAACTTCCCACTTACCTAAAATCATAACACCAACTCCTCATTTCCCCACTTCCCTGCTTTATTAGCACTTACCACCATTTGTCATGGTATGTATTTATTTATAAATTAATTAGTTTTTGTGGTAAACAGACTCTGTAAGAACTGTAAGAACAAGAGTTTTAGATGTAACCTTCCCTGAATGAAAAGTATCAGTTCTTTTGTATTTTCCACAACAAATGTTGGGATATTTTGAGGAATAAAATACTGTGAATTTCATTTATTCCAAGAGAAAGTACATTTAAAGAGTGTATGGGCATGTGTGTTTTTAATAAATGACATGAAACTTACTTTGTCATGTATATTATAAACATAGCTAAAAATTCCACTTTCTAAATCTGTGAGATTTTAAAGTACAGCACATTTTACTTGCATAGAGATTTTTATTCCAGAAAGGTACCAAACATGACAATCTGACAATCTGTCATTGGGATGCCGTCACTACTTTTCTCAGATCAACTGACAAGACCTCAGCTGGGCCTCTACAAGTTGCTTAAGAACACTTCTAGAACCATCTAATGCATGTTCCAACTGTCACTCAGCAAAAAAAAAGAAAAAAAAGAAAAAGAAAAAATCACTAGAGATCAATCTCTATAGTGGGTCTTCCGGCAGAAAACCAGTCATATTGTTCTCTCCAATTGAGCCTTTGTGGGGAAAAAGGCCTTATCAAATTCCTCAGACATGAAGTTACTGTTGGAACTATTCTCAAACCATGCTATGTAGCGCCATGCTAGGACGTTCGCCTTTAAAAGGTCAGGAGTGGCCTTATAATGATTTAAATCATCTTATGATTGTTAGGAAGTGAAGAGGGTTATAATACTATAAAAGCTTTGGGTCTTATATGCCCCTTTGTGAGAAGAATCTGTGTGCTGTTAACTAAACCACAACTTCCTGATGTAATTATTAAACTGACCAAAACTAACAGACTAACACAACCCTCACCCTACCCTGAACTTAGATTCAAAGTGTAGAACTGGGTCATTCAGACTGTGGGTATAGAAGAGAAAATGGAGTGTGTAAAAGGCCAAGTGGAAACAATATACTTATTTCCTATGAACAAATACCTATGCTTGACTAATAGTTAATGTCAAAAAATTTAGTATTAAAGAATTCAGCTTTATATTTTAATTTGGATTTATTTTTCTTCATTGACCAAATAGAAGAATATAGGTTTTCAAGTAAAAATATACCAGTAGAAAATACACATTAAATATATTTAATGTGAGTCCTGTAGGGGAACTATAAATGAACCTCAAAGCTAAAATGTGACATCTTTAATGCTCACTCTTCCTAAAATGGCTATACTAAGCTTAATGAAATCAGAATAAAACATATGCTATGATAATAAAATAGGCTTTACTCATAAATATTATATTATAGTATATATCTTAATTCATTTATAGATCCATAAAATAAGAGGGCTTATCTAGACCATCAAAAAGCTTTTAACTAGGGATGCCCGGGTGGCTCAGTTGGTTAAGCGTTCAACTCTTGATTTCAGCTCAGGTCATGATCTCAGGGTCCTGGGCTCCGTGCTCAGCAGGGAGTCTACTTGAGATTCTCTCTCTCTCCCTCTGCTACCCCCACCCACTGGCACATGCATACCCTGTCTCTGTCTCTCTCTCTCAAATAAACCTTTTTTAAAAGCTTTTAACTATATTTTTAAATTTTATTTTAATAATTTTTTTGTTTTAATAAATATTAAGTATAATTCTTTAATGTTCATTATAAAGATCATTCTTATTTTATGTTAGAGGTATATAGTGTAAACATTATAAAGTTGGTATCTTCTGTATACTTCTGTAGAATTGCCAAGGTCTAATTTTGCTCTGCTTCTTCAAATGCATTGAGTAACTTGGTCTCTTTGTCGAATATACCCTTGCTGTGACCTCCTATTTTGATGGAAGAACTAAAGCCGTTAGCAACGAAAGCTTAACTACATTTATACAATATTTTAAAATCTCTTGGTTGTTTAAACTATAGTTTTCTAAAACAGGAGATTTTTTTAAGTGTTTTTGTTAGTGTCTTAATAAGAAAAAGTCTCTTCAGTGGAAGAGAACGAGAACAGAGAGCAAGAAGAGTTTCTAATTAATTTTATATTAAAAATAGTAGCTTGACATTTACTTCTTTGTCCTTCTCCAAATGTCTACAAAATCTTGCCTTCTACATTATGGTAATTTGCCTTAAATTGGCAGTCATTTGTACCGTGTATGTCACTTTGAAACTTGTAGACATGTTTATTTACCATAATTACCTGATTTTAGAGATATTAAAAAGCCAAAACTCTAGTCCCTAGTCAAGTATATTTGAGAACATAAAATACATAATGGGTAGAAGTGTATATTTCAGTATTTAACCATATTTGCTTATATACAACGTAATTGTGCCCACCCAGTACGGTGTGTATGTGTGTGTGTACTTATATATCTACAAAATAAGAGTGCTGAGCTCTAGTCATATGGCTTCTTGTAGAAAAATGTAGAACCACTTTATACTTGACTGGTGACTGAAATTTCAAAGAACATATTTCTTGGTAATTCATTCTGTGATTTTATTTGTCTTAAATATGGTTGGATTAAGTTGCTCAAACTTTGGCACACAAAAAAATTTCGTCTCAGTATTCCTTCTTCATGAGTTAAGCCATATCAAAAACTTGGAGTAATAAAATCCAGCAAATACACCTTATTACTAAATAATGCTTTGTCTTCTTAGAGTCACTAGCTACTTGAGTTGATCTACTGCAAACTCTCATGTAATTTCAATCTCTCATTTTGGAAACGTGTTTTATCTAATTTTTTTTCTCATATCTGATGTACCTTCCAAAGTTATGACACTTATCCTTTGACATTTTGCAAAGGGAACATGAATTAATCATTTTTTTGATGGGTGAGTCATATTCCATCGTTTATATATACCACATCCTCTTTATCCATTCATCTGCCAGTGGACATCTGGTTCTTTCCATAGTTTGGCTGTTGTGAACATGGCTGCTATAAACACTGGGGTGCAGGTTCCCCTTCAGATCACTACCTTTGTATCTTTGGGGTAAATACCCAGTAGCGTGATTGCTGGGTCATAGGGTAGCTCTATTTTCAACTTTTTGAGGAACCTCCATACTGTTTTCCAGACTGGCTGCACCAGCTTGCATTCCCACCAAGAGTGTGGGAGGATTACCTTTTCTCTATATCTCCACCAACATCTGGTGTTTCCTGACTTGTTAATTTTAGCCATTCTGACTGGTGTGAAGTGGTATCACATCATGGTTTTGATTTGTATTTCCCTGATGCCGAGTGATGTTGAGCATTTTTTATGTGTCTGTTGGCCATTTGGATATTTTCTTTGGTGAAATGTCTGTTCATGTCTTCTGCCCATTTCTTGATTGGATTATTTGTTCTTTGGGTGTTGAGTTTGATAAGCTCTTTATAGATTTTGGAATCTAGCCCTTTATCTGATATGTCATTTGCGAATTTCTTCTCCCATTCTGTCAGTCGGCTTTTGATTTTTAAATTGCCCTCTAGTTCTAAGACCAATTCTGTTCTAATGAAGGACACCAGAATTTCCTTACAGCAATTTCCTATGCCAGGTAATATCTTTCTGATATCTCTAAAATGTAGGACTTGATTTTACTCCAAGCTGAAATGTTGCAATCATATCCACAAAATGGACTATAATCTTAGTACATATATATATACATATATATATATTTTTTAAGATATATTTTATTTATTTGAGGGGAGGAGAGAAAGAGAGAGGGAGCACAAGCAGGGGGAGGGGCAAAAGGAGAAGGAGAGAGAGAATCCCAACCAGAGAACCCTTGCTGAGTACAGAGCCCTTTGGGCAGGGGGTGCTCGAACCCACAATCCTGAGATCATGACCTGCACCAAAATCAAGAGTTGGATGCTCAACTGACTGAGCCACCCAGGTGCCCCAGTACCTATAGTTTTAATGACATAAAAAAGATATTATTAAATCTGGAAGTCTTTGTAATTTTTTTGTTTGTTTGTTTTACAGTTATTGTCTTTCTTCACTTTAGCAATATGGTGTAATTTTACTTTTTCCTTGTCATCTTTACCAACTGTCAATAGTAAAATTACTAAAGTGGCTAATAGTTGTGAACAAGTCTTAATCACTACATCACTACTCTACAGACAGCAAAAATGCTCAATCCACACATAATGTTTTTATTCTAATATTTGTGTGCCCTGTGTCACCTTCAGTGCTGCTAGACTCATGTATGTTGTGGAAGGAACAACCAATGCCTTGCCTCAGTAAATAGACCGACCCCCAGCAAAGAGACTACTGACAGTGTTGGTAATAACGTTAAAACAAGCTGACTGTTTTATTGCTTTCTATCTTATCGATTTTCCATTTCTTTTTTAGGGTATCCTTGAAGATTAATCAGAGACCTTTTCAGGCACCTATAAAGGTAGGAAAAAGAACCTTTCTGGTTATAAAATATGTTGTATTTGTTTTAGCTTCGTTGCAATAATGTATTCATCGATTCAGACATAGCTAGAATTGAGGTTGCTTATTCTGAATAACTGAAAAGTTTATTACATCTGTTTATTCACCAAACTTGATATCATCCAACACATAGTATTTAATCATCAGTTTGAATTTTTCTTCCATACTATTATATACTACTACAGTTTATTGTATATTATTGTATTTTATGTTTACAGTAGACAGAATTTACTCTTTCTTTTACATTTTTATAATACCCTCTCCATAATTTTAGGGTGGTTTGACATACCATATACAATTTCCATATATCAAGAAGGCAATTTTTTAATATGTACATTTATGTGTATTAATATATGTAATATGTTATTAGAAACTGAGATTCTCTTATCTACCCTAATTTCACATTTTTCTTGGTATTTTAAACCTGTAATTTTTAAAGAAACAACCAAAGTAAGCATAAGTATAATTAGCCATCAGTGATTTAGTAATATAAATATTAATTTGGAAGAATTTACTTCATTATTCGCTTTACTCAATAAGATTGCCAGAAAATGTGGCCCCTTTCTTGGCTAGGACCTATGTGAAGATAAATTTAGAATTTCTCCTCTAGTAAATACTTCTCTGATAATAGCTTAATTGTCGCTCTTTCAAACCAAATTGTTTAATTGTGGTGAATCATATGCAAATTGTTCAGATGTAGGTCAGCCTCCCACTCCCACATTCTAGCACCTCTTTTCTAAATTCAGGACAAATTGCTCCATGTCTAAAAGAGACAGAACAGTACAGATTAAAGACATAAGACAAAAACCAAAACAACAATAACATAAAAACCAACAGTGGGCCAGGAGTCAGAAAGTTCTCCTAAAAATGGCAAGGCAGGTTGCATTTATTTATACCTTAGTTAATGATCTCTTATGCTTGCTGTGTTTTTGTACACAATAGTTTGCTCACTGCTCATGTGAATTGTGGCTGGCAAAGCATGGTGCCTCTAGGATACTAGGCAAAAACATGTAATAATATCTTTCCTGTCCACTTATTGAACTGACATGAGAATCCAGTAGAACAAGGAATGTAAAATAAATGTGCGTCTGCTCATTTTCCACGTGGAAAGAGTATGTTATTTTTGGTGGTATGGTTGAGTGAAGAGCGTCAGGCCTCACTGATAGGAAAGAATATCTTGTGTACTTCTGGGTGAGACCAACTGAGATACACTGCTGTTGTAGTAGCTAAAGAAATTCTTTATTTTTCCAGAGGTTATATTATGTTTAAATCTATAGTTGCTTTTGTGATGGAGCGTTGTATCATTTTCTGTAAGTGGTCGAGGTTTTACAATTCTATTTAATTTCCATATGTTGTCTACTGTACGTTCAAAGAAAAAAATGATTTCCAGTTACTAAAGCATTGAAAAGTTATAAAGCAGATTCATGAATTTGTTACATTTGTTGTTTTTTATCTTCAGGCAATTATCGCCAATGTTTTGATATATTGACAGAAAATAGTGAGCCTTGCTGGTTATTGATGAAAAACTTTTGGCTTTAATTCTAATAAAATTAGAATTCTGCCTTAATATAAAAATAATTTTTAGAATTATCATTCTTCACTGGAATTGATTGTTCAATAATTTGAATTTATGTTTTTATGGAATTTTTCATTTTTAACACTTTCTATAATTTATTCTGAATTAAATTATTCATTCATGAAATTATTGAAGAATTATCGAATTAAATTACTGAGCTAAAAAGTTTCAGCATTTTTTCTAATTTACAAAATGGGAAAAAAGGATAATGTATACACTGTACTTCTTTCAATATAAATATTTTTGTTTGAATTATTTAAAATAAAAAATTTAAGAATTGGGGCACCTGGGTGGCTCAATGGGTTAAAGCCTCTGCCTTCAGCTCAGATCATGATCTCAGGGTCCTGGGATCGAGCCCCGCATTGGGCTCTCTGTTCAGCGGTGAGCCTGCTTTCCCCTCTCTCTCTGCCTGCCTCTCTTCCTACCTGTGATCTCTCTCTCTCTGTCAAATAAATAAATAAAATATTAAAAAATAAGAATTATACTAAATAGTGCTATTTCCCTCAAAGTTGGCTAGTGCTAAGAGTTTTGGTTGAACACTGTATCCACCAAATTCTTTTTTTATGTGGATAACATTCTTCTCTCTGTATATAAACATCAATATTAATATGTGTACGTAAAGCTTTTGATGAAGATAGGCTGGGTCTGAGGATCCAGAGAATCATCCCACAGGACCAGTTAAGAGAGTCCATGGCTGAACACAGGATAAAAATCAAATGTGAGCCACAGAAAGTAGAAACAGAGTTTATTGGACAGTGTAGAGGTAGAGAATAGCAAAGGAAAGCAGGATAAGTCTTATCATTGCTTGGGACTAGGGGGTTATATTAGAAATGGGTTTTGGGTGTGTGCTCCTCCAAGAATGCAGGGTTGGTCCAATCAAAGGAAGTGTCAGGTGAACAATAGGTGTTACTCCGTAAATTACCGAGGGTAGGGGTATTGATGCCATCATCAGCCGTGGTTTGTTTGAAGCTAATATCCCGGAACATGTTTGGGATCTGGCTCTTAAGTATTGTCAGGTGTTTGGGGCCTAAGACAAAACTCAGAGAATGATTAACTTTCTCGCTTCCCACTCAAAGTGGGAACAGAGGTTCTTTGGCTTTTTCAGAGGTAAAATATGGAACGTAAGTAAATGGCGCCTCGCAGAAAAACAGCAGAGATGGAGCTTTTCTACAATGGAGCTCCTTCAGCTTCCCTATCTCATTTTCATACCATATGCGTGATTCTGTTTTTTAACATTTTCATAGGAGACATGCTTCTAAGTCACTCTACGTTATCCATTTCATCCTTTTTAATGGCTCCATGTAAACAGCTTTTTCTGACGTGTCATGATTTATTTAATAGGCCCTCTAACCTTTTTTTTTTTAAGTTTTTATTTTAATCACTTGGTGCCCTGCACAACTGCCCTCCTTAATCCCCTTTCACCTATTTCACCCATTCCCCATCCATCTCCCTTCTGGTAACCATCAGTTTGTTCTTTATAGTTAACGTCCTGTTTCTTGGTCTGTGTGTGTGTGTGTGTGTGTGTGTGTGTGTGTGTTCGTGTGTGTCTCTTTTTTTCCCTTTGCTCATTTGTTTTGTTTCTTAGATTCCATATATGTGGGAAATCATATAGTATTTGTCTTTCTCTGACTGACCTATTTTCACTTAGCTTAATACTCTAGAGCTCGATCCATGTATTTATAAATGGCAAGATTTCATTCTTTTTATGGTTGAACAATATTCCATTGTATATACCACATCTTTATCCATTCATCTATCAGTGGACACTTGGGCTGCTTCCATATCTTAGCTATTGTAAATAATGCTGCTATAAATACAGGGGTGCATGTATCCCTTTGAATTACTGTTTTTGTATTCTTTGGGTAAATATTCACTAGGGCAATTGCTGAATCCTAGGGTAGTTCTAACTTTTTGAGAGCCTCCGAACTGTTTTCCACAGTGGCTACAAGAGTTTGCCTTCCCACCAACAGTGGAAGAGGATTCCTTTCTCTCCACATCCTTCCCAACACCTGTTGTTTCCTGTGTTGTTGGTTTTAGCCATTCTGACAAGTGTGAGGTGATCTCATTGTAGTTTGGATTTGCATTTCCCTGGTGATAAGTGATGATGAGCATCTTTTCATGTGTCTGTTAGCCATCTGTATATCTTCTTTGGAAAAATGTCTATTCATGTCTTCTGCACATTTTTGATTTTCATTTTTTTAATTGTATTTATGCATTTATCAGAGAGAGAAAGAAAGGCAGAGAGAAAATGCACAAGCGGAGGGAGCAGCAGGCAGAGGGAGAAGCAGGCTCCCTGCTGAGCAAGGAGCCCAATGCAGGACTCGATTCCAAGACCCAGAGATCATGACCTGAGCTGAAGGCAGATGCTTAACAGACTGAGCCACCCCACCCAAGTGTCCCTGTCTTCTGTCCATTTTTTAAATGGATTGTTCATTTTTGGGGTGTTGAGTTTTATAAGTTCTTTGTATATTTTGGATACTAATGCTTTATCAGATATGTCATTTGCAAATATCTTCTCCCATTCCATAGGTTGCCTTTCAGTTTTATTGATTTTTTTTCCCTTCGCTGTACAGAAGCTTTTTATTTTCATATAGTTCCAATAGTTTATTTTTGCTTTTGTTTCCCTTGCCTCTGGAGACATAACTGAAAAATGTTGTTATGGCTAATGTCAGAGCAGTTACTGCCTGTGCTCTCTTCTAGGATTTTTATGATTTCAGGTTTCATATTTGGATCTTTAATCCATGTTGAATTTATTTTTGTTATGGTGTAACAAAGTGGTCCATTTTCATTCTTTTGCATGTCGCTATGCAGTTTTGCCAACACCGTTTGCTGAAGAGACTGCCTTTCTCCCATTGGACATTCTTTCTTGCTTTGTCAAAGATTAATTGACCACATAATCACGGATTCCTTTCTGGATTTTCTATTCTGTTCTATTGGTCTATGTGTCTATTTTTTGTGCCAGTACCACATTATTTTGATTGTTATAGCTTTGTAATATATCTTGAAGTCTGGAATTGTAATGCCTCCAGCTTTGCTTTTCATTTTCAAGGTTACTTTGGCTATTGGGGGTCTTTTGTGATTCCATACAAATTTTAGGATCATTTGTTCTAGCTCTGTGAAAAATGCTGTTGATATTTTGATAGTGATTGCATTACACATGTAGATTGCTTTGGGTGGTATACATATTTTAATATTTGTTCTTCCAATCCATGAACATGGAATGTCTTTTCATTTCTTTGTGTCATCTTTAATTTCTTTCATCAGTGTTTTATACTTTTCAGAGTACAGGTCTTTAACCTCTTCAGTTAGGTTCATTCCTATGTATCTTATTTAACTTTTTTTTTTTTTAAGTAGAGCTTTAAAATAGAATGTGGGAAAGCCTTTCTTAATAACACTTTTGACAGGCATACAAAAGAATAATTCCCATTTGTACGTTGAATCAGGAAATTAATGACTGAAAAAAAGTATTACAGTAAAGAAACATAAAAGATATTATTAGGTAAGTGGACATAAAATGTCAGGGGAAAGAAAAGCTAATAATAGCAATGTTCATGCAACTGTGTTATAGGTATGTAAAACTAAAATTCTGTTCGTGTTTTCAAGGTTTACCCCAAATGACACCTCCTTCCATGTGCATTCAAAGAGACTACTCCCTTCATCCTCATTCTTACCTGTTATTTTACATCTCCATAAAACTGGCAAAAAAGAGATGTCATCACATTATGTCATATACAAAAATTGATCTTGCAAGTATCTTTTTCCCCTACTAGGCTGTTAACCCATAGACGGTAATGACTATATTATTTATCTTTGAACCTAGTAGTTGCTGAATAAATGGTCTTTCAGTTAAATTAGATTGAAGTGTGAGAAAGGGGAGGAATCAGACAGAAATGTTTAATCTTAGCAAAATTTTATAAGGTGCCACTATCTGCCTTTGTGTATTATTTCTGGAATTGATAATCAGTGCTTCTGGTGAATGAGATGAAATAATATAATAATATGGATTTTTATATATATAATGAAAATTATTTTAAATCAAATTTTATGAATGCATGAAAAAAATTTGTATGGTGAGCTTATATATTACCTCACAAGAGCTTAAAAACAGCTTGTCAGCTTTAAAGCATTATACATATGTAAAACTTTATTATCATTAAGATAGTAATAAAATTGACTCTGGATTACTAATATGGATGGTTATTTGCAAAATCCAAATAATATGTAAAAGAATTCTTTATGTGAAGTCTGTTAAAAGAAAGGGAGTATTGTTTTCAGTGCTTGTATAATGCAAGTTGCTACTCATGCCATTTAAATGAATCTTTAACATGGTCTCAACCAGCAAGAGTAGAGTTATTTATATTTGGAGGTATGCTTGAAGGAATCTCTGATTCCATGTTAGTCTGAACTCAATGGTAATGTAAATTTCAAATATCTGAACAGATTTACCAAGAACAATTTCCATTACAGAAAAATTAAGAATTAGTGGGTATAAAAGTCTCTTTTGAAACTGGTTGTAATGCCGAGTGCACAATAGTTTTTCTCCTCATCTGAATAGCCCCAACTTTGATTTCACATACTTTTTTACTGGGCAAATTAGGAAGGAGGAAAGGATCATGGTCAGTCTTTCCTACAAAAAATTTCTTTTCAGATCATTGCTGACCCTTTTAAATCTGGAGCTTGAAACTTAGTATTTCAAATGCATACTTTTCTCTCTTTGTTGTCAAAGCTCTCCCAGTCATCGTTATCTCTTTGGCCAGGGCTGAATATGCAAGTACCTTCAGGACTCACACAGAAGTGAATATAATATTCAGAAGTGAATATATACAATAGAAGTGAATATAACAAATCAATATCAGACAATAGGGAGTGGTGTGAACTGGGGAACAGATGATCATATGCTTGACATACAAGGGCTGCTTCTACTCATTCCAGTCAAATTTTCTAGTCAATTGTTTGTTCTAGTAGCCAAAACTTCTAAAGGTATAAAGAGTTGAACACTGGAGTTTTTATGTAAAATCTTACAGTTTTTGAGTGTTAGATCAAATTTTTTTAATTGGAAAAAAATGAAAAGGAAACCATATAAGGAGTCAAGATGTGCCTTAGGTAGGCAATTTGCTACTTTTGCCTAAACAAAACGTAAATATTTGACCAATCAATAAATGAGCCACAAACCTCTATAAGAAATAGAGAAATTAAAGAACACTCTAACCTTGTTCTCCCTTGTCCATTAGAAATTTAATATAAAATTTTAGGGAGGGCCATAGTCATAGAACCAATATGGAGACCTACCAGATAAGTCTTTTCAATCTATCTCTGGATTCCAGAGGCCAGAAAGACCAGAAGAGCAGGGGCAAGAGTGAACCAAGGAAGCTAAGAAGGTGTTAAAATATATTATGATATGTTAAAGGATGATGGCTAAGAAACATCATTTTTTGGACAATTTTACCTGACCCCCAATTTACCTTCTACTGCTAAGTTATTACTATCTTTCCTTTTTTTCAAGTTTTTTACAAACCTTTGTCTTTTATGAATCTTAAAAAGGAAATGATGTAAAGAGATGATAGATAAAAAGGAAGTCAAATTCATGGCAAAAATATATATCAAACATGCAAATCCTGTCACATAATTATTACTAAGTAAACATGGATCCAATGGACCCTGGTTTGTTTTCCAATCTGACCTATTTAAAATTTACTTTGTTTTTGAGGTCTCTCTGCTTTCCTTCCAGACAAACTCACCCTTCCTTCTGCTAATTCAATACTTTCTTATACTACCACACATTTCACTGCAGTTAGTGGTATCTAATTACAGGTGCTTACATATCTCTCTTCCCAAATAGAATTAAGAATCTTGAGACCAGAAACAATATCTTTAAAACTTTTTTTGGAAACAAGCATAAAATTATAGGAAATTTGTAAGTACAGCCCAGAAAACCATTTGAGAGTAAATTTCCAACCTACTGGCCCATTACCCTAAATTACTTTAGGCTGTCTGCTCATAAACAAAGACATTTTTCACCTAACCACAATAAAGTCATCAATCTCAAGTGCTAAAGACTCAGTTATCCCCACCCCCACCACCAGATTCAAATGTTGAAGCCCTAATTCCCATTGTAATGGTATTTAAAGAAGAGGCCTTTGGGAGCTAAGTAGTTTAGAGTAGATCATGAAGGTGGAGCCCTCATGACAGGATTGATGCCCTTATCAGAAGAGACACCAAAGGGCTTCCTTTCTGTTTTTCTGCCATGTGAGGGCATAAGCAGGGAAGAGAGTTCTCACCAAATAAAGGAACTGGCTAGCACTTTAATCTTGGACTTCCCAGCCTCCAAACCTATGAGGACTAAATTCCTGTTGCTTAAGCCACCAGTCTATGATATTTTGTTATGGAAGCCTGAGCTGACTAATACATCAGGAAATTAACATTGATATATTACTACCATTGAATCCTCAGATTTCATTCAAGTTTTATCGGTTGTCCAAATAATTCCAACTACTATCCTTTAGAAGGTAAGAATTTGTTTTTGAATGATGTGCCTCGTTCAGTAATCATGTTTTATTAGTCTCCGTAAGTTTAGAAAAGTTCTACAGACTTCTTTTAACTTTCATGACCCTGATATTATTGAAGATTACAGTCCAATTGTTTTCTAGAATGACCTTTAATTTGGATTTGTCTGATGCAGGAACCGTAGCTTATATAAATTTGGATCTTAACATCTTGAACAGGATCTGGTGTGTAGCCTGTATTCAATAAATGCTCGTGAGGAACGAATTAGTGCATGAAAACCTTTACTGGGAAACTGACTTTGAATCACTTGGGTAATGCTAATAGTAAATACTTCAAAACTTAAAGAGAATAATGTAAAACATGTCCAAAATAGGAAAACAAACAAAAATAAAACACAACCCGCCACGCTCTGGTGTCTTCCTCTGTTCTTTAATTTACTTGGTGAGTATGCATACACTGGCTACTATGTAAATTAATACTAGTTTCCCTAGAGCAGTGTTTCTCAAAGCACGCTCTGTGGACTGTTTCCAGTTTACATGCTGTTTCTGGTTCATGATGACATAGTAGAGAAGTTGGGAATAAACATTTAGAAATCTTTTTAGCATTTTGACAAAGTGGATTCTATTTCTGCTTAATCTAATAATTCTAAAGCGAAATACTGGATATATTTTATCCACCTTTTTTATCTCATTTATCTAATAGTTAATTTATATTGTATTTACCATAATCTTTTAGTCACAACGGGCTAGACATTAAAAATGTAGTCATTTGGAACACGTGGGTGGCTCCGTCGGCTAAGCATCTGACTCTTGATTTTGGCTCAGGTCATGATCTCAGGGTCGTGAGATGGAGCACTGCCTTGGGCTCCACACTCAGCAGGGAGTCTGCTTGAAATGCTCTCCCTCTGCCCCTACCCCTATGCATGGCACTCTTGCATTCATGTTCACTCTCACTCTCTCTCTCTTTCTTTCTCTCAAATAAATAAATATTTTTTAAAAATGTGGTCATTTACCACAGTTTTTGTTGTTCCCATCAGAATAGAGTGGGATATATGTGAGCTAGGATATAATGGATTTTGACCTGGAACCTTCAGAATGAGTAGGATATTTCTAGTTTGTAAGGTAGAGAAATGGGCCATTCAGGCATAATAAAGTGCACAAGTATGCTTGTGTGTATGTGTGTACTTGTGTGCATGCTTGTGTGTGTTGAATGGGTATCAAAGGACAGTAACAGCTCATAATTCCAATACTGGATGATAGCAACTCCTCCCACATCTGATTTCATTGCATCCTGAGCACTGGTTCCAGTAGCATTCCCCTCTATAGAACATTTTCTTGTGCTCCCTTTCCTTTCTGAACTCATCTTCTCTCTGGGTCACCTGAAACCTAGAATTCCCATTGTTGGCAAAACATAAATAAGCAACTCTGACCCAAAAAGTGGCCAATGTTAATACCACTTCGAGATGACAGAGCCTATACCCAGTTTTCCAAATATTTGAGCAAAAAGAGAGGAGATGTAGACAGCAAAGAGGAAAAACAATGAGAGAAAGAATAGCACAAGAATAAAAAATAATGATGATGAGAGGGACCTGAAAGAATTACATTTTTTTTTTAATGGACTGCTTCTTGAATTTGCGTGTCATCCTTGCCCAGGGACCATGCCAATCTTCTCTATATCATTCCAATTTTTAGTATATGTGCTGCCGAAGCAAGCACAAGAATTGCATTAAGTTTAATTTACATTGGCAATCTTCAATCTTAGTAACATTCAGCTCAGTTTAAAACATATGTATTAAGCAATAGTCATGGACCAGACAGTGGACTCAAGAAATGAAAAGAAGATACAAGAACTTGCACTAAAATGACCACAGTGTTTTGGGTAAGACCAATAAGCAAGCATTTTTCCAATGTAGTGATTGGACGTTCATCAGAATATTCATAAGTACAGAAGACAGGTGATAGACCAGCCTCTCAGGTATCTTGGAGGAGATGATGCCCATGAAGGGTCTTGATGAAAACTAAACTAAATTGGGGTGCCTGTGTGGCTCAGTGGGTTAAAGCCTCTGCCTTCGGCTCAGGTCATGATCTCAGGGTCCTGGGACTGAGCCCCACATCGGGCTTTCTGCTCAGCAGGGAGCCTGCTTCCCCCCCTCTCACTGCCTACCTCTCTGCCTACTTGTGATCTCTCTCTCTGTCAAATAAATAAATAAAATCTTTAAAAAAAAAGAAAACTAAACTAAATTTAAAAAGCAGGATAGGGAAGAAAGACAATCTGATGCTCAGCATTTAATTCAGTAGCTGATACATTGTTGGTGCTTACTAAATATTTGTTGAGTGAATGAAAAATTTAATTAATTTAAACTAGCTGAGCAACCAGAGGCAAACACAACTCTAGGAAGAGGAACTAGGCAAAATTATGGAAACATAAAATAGCAGTCCTTAGTAAGGGGAGGGGGAAGATTTGCAGTCTTTTGCAGTGGAATATAAATGATATGACGGGGGCGGGAGGGCGGTGCATGGAGAATGAAGACATTAAGTAGAAGCCAGGTGATGGAGACATTTCTCTGCAATACTAAAGACCCAGGCTTTATCTGTGGGTAATAGGAACATGACATTGTGAGACTGTATGGTAGCATGATTATAGATGACTGAGTGCAGGGGAGAAGGACAGACACAATGATACTAATTAGGGGTCAATTTCACTAGTGTTGGCAAGAGAGGACAAAGACCTAATGGAAAGCAATAAAGGAAGGAATGGAGCATGGGAGAGGGGCATTGGTGCAGAGATTCAGGAGTCACTTGAGAAGTTGAATCAGTGGAACTTCTCAGTTAATGGACAGTGAAAGGGGGAGGGGTCAATCACAGTGTGAAGAGAAAGGATGAAAGCTTGGAAAATTCCCCATTCGTGACTTGGGTTCCTGGATGGACAGTGATATCCTAAATTAAGCTAAGATATATCCGGGACAAGTAAGTATTTGGAAAGCAGAGAGAGACCTAAAAAGAATCCAGTTTTAGACATTAAATTTGAGGTGCCCATTGAGAAAGAGAAAAGGTCAAAACTGGAGAAAAGTACGTATCTACTTTTGTGTGTATTTATGTATTTGTATTACAGTTATGCATATACAGCAAGGGATCTATGTGTCTATTCTGTCTGCACGGAATCATGTGAAAGCTTTATTTTCTCATTAACTTATTGCTATCAAATTAACTTATTGCTTGAATATATCATTTGAAACTCTAGTAATTCATTCCATATTTCAAAATGTACCACAGACAGAGAAAAAAGCTGTAGCTTAAACCTGGTTCCAGAATAGTGAAAATGTCCTGGGTCTCTACTACCAGAGCGAAGTGGAAAACTGCCAATCGCAGGCCTGAACTTGTTTCAGTTTCAGTTACCTGGATTATTGAGGCAGAAACAACCTAGTGCCTAATTTACCCTTATAATTACCTTAGTTTTCTGCTTTGCCTTGCTTGTGGGCATATCTTCATGTTCTACTATTATTATTAGAAAGGAAAAATTCACTTCCTGTTTTGGTGGTTTCAGAGAAAACATTTAAAATATACTTTACTGGGCACCTGGGTGGCTCAGTGGGTTAAAGCCTCTGCCTTCAGCTCAAGTCATGATCTCAGGGTCCTGGGATCAAGCCCTGCATCAGGCTCTCTGCTCAGCAGGGAGCCTGCTTTCTCCCCCTCTCTCTCTGCCTGCCTCTCTGCCTACTTGCGATCTCTCTGTCTGTCAAATAAATAAACAAAATCTTTAAAAAAATAAATAAAAATAAAAATAAAAAAAATAAAATATACTTTACCATTCAGACAACTAGCCTTTTGTAAGCCTCTGTGTTTAGAGAGTAATATACTGAGAAAAGGGAAACTTTAACCAGTATTTACCTCATTGTCATCCTGTGATAGTTCTGTTACCTCTTACTCCTTTTCACAACAAACCTCAGGGACTCAGTCTTATCAGCAGTACCCTTCAAGCATCTTCTGATTGAAGACGTACAAAGAAACCAAATAGATTCTTGAGCTCTCCATATAGTCAAACCATTGTTGTGAAGGTTAGATCTCCAGTCAACTCGAACACCTGCAGTGAAACTCAAAGTGAATAGTCAGTTGGAAGGCAATACTTATCCTTCAGTCTCCCAGCCACAAACTCAGTTTTTCCATATAGCAGTCCAAAACCAAAGGATTTCAACTAAATGGAGACATTAACAGCACAGCTGTCATTATGTCTCTAAAACTTCAACCATAATACCTACTCAGTAATTTTTTTTTCATCCCAGTTAATGGAAAAGCCAGAATGGTAAAGTAGTGGATGAATAAATTATGATTTTCTCGAATTGCCCTTTTGGATTATCTTTTATGAAAGAGGTAGACAAAATTTATGTGATGCCACTCCTTTTCCTCTGCACACGATGAGCACAGATGTTACGTTTTAGTCGTCAGTTTCATTAAACTATCTAAAATATATAGGATCCAAAATGTATGAATGTAAGTGGAGTGTTTTAAAATTCAGAAGTATTTAACAGCCCAAACTTATAAAGCATGCAGGTAGTTTCTCATCATCTGTTTTCATCTATTTAAGTGTTTATTCATTTGTGGATTTTATCAATGAGTATTGAGCATATCATATACTGTGTACTAGACTCACAGGCGTAAGTGAGATCATCTCTCCTCAGAGGAATGCACCACAGATCTAAGAGGGTGGAGGATAGGCTTTCAATCCTAACTGGAACCCGAAACCTCCATTATGGCTTCCCAGAGGAAGAGATATCGAAGGAAATTGGAACAGTTAGACAGACTGACAAGATGGAAAAGGGAGTTCCAGGTACTATAAACAAATACTGATGACCAGGATAACAAGCTTGAGGAATAACAGTATGATTTTAGTAATGTAGAGGTTAGGTCAGGGAGAGGCAGGACAAGCTGGCATGGGTTAGACCACAAGAGCTTTAAATGCAATGCTAATGACTTTGAATTAAGTGCTGAAGATAGTAGAGAGCAAATGAATACATTTAAGAATGGGCATGAATTTACATTTTAGTAAGGTCTCTGGAAGTTTTGGCAACCATTAAAGCTTAAGTAAATTGATCAATTAAAAAAGGTCATGAAAGAAGAGTGATCAAAAAAGAGGAAAATGAGAGAAGGTAGAGTTGTGTAAGTTATTCAGGAAATATTTTTGCTATCAAATTGACAAGACTTCACCATTCATGTGTGGAAGGTTAACATAACCTGGAAATCTTAGATGACTCCCAAGTTTTGCGAGAAAGATTGGGAAATGAAGGTGCCATTAAATGAGTACAAAAAACAGGTTGGGGGAAAGATGAGGTCAGTTATGAACATGTTGAGAGGCTGATGTGTTTGGAGTACATTCAGCTAGTTATGTAATTAGACTATTGAATACATAAATCTGGCCCTTAGGAGCAAAACCTAGAATAAAGACAGTGATTTGATTATAATCAGTATAAAAATGTAAGTGCAAGTTAATTCACTGATGTAAATAGAGTGGTCTTGCCATATATTTATGGCAGGAAGTGAACAGAACTTGAAACTATGGTGAGTTAGTGGATTACATAAAAGTATAAATGTAGGACCGATATGACAGAAGTCTCACCCATAAGCTTAATGTCTTTGAATATTAATGTGGGATGACTTATTTAATAGATGCCTTATATTTTGAAAGACAAGGATCTAAAGTCTAGGAAAAATCTTTCCAAAATTAAAGGAAGAACAACCAAATATTGGTATTTGTTCTAGTTCTACAAATTTTATTTTTCAATTGTCTACTTTATATTTTGATTCATAAATTTTCAAACCTACCATGTTCAAATATGAGCACAAAAACATGACCAGAGTTTACTCAGCATTCAGGATCCTACTTTTCATATCAGATGTTTTTTTTAATTTAATTTTATGGTGCCCAATTCACTTAACGAAGAACAAGCTTCTCCAAGTGTGAAGTTTTCAGTGATCTAAGTCACTTAACCATGGCAATATTTTCCTGCATTAGCTCATCAGAAAGAATGCCAAAAACATAAAAATAAATGGGAGTAAAAATAAATTAAATATTTGATCTTAATAACATACTGCTCAACTCCTATTTTGTCTAATGTCACCTTCATATGAATTAGCATAATCAAGAAAAATGATTTCATTTTCTAACACTGTAAAATAAAGTTATAGAAAGCTTAAGTGACCACCAAAAGAAACATGGTTTGAGAAGGCATTTTTTTCTTTGAGAATGAAATAGGTTTTAGTTGGCTATTAAATCATATAAAATATATTTCAGGCTAACATTTTAGTCAAACTATATTCAACTGTTAATTAGACCTATACATATTAGTGAGATTTCTGTGGGATCAATATTAACAAGATGATGTGAGGTGGAATCCCATATAACTGAATCAATTCCATAGTCTTGGAGTTTTGTAGGATTCGTTATTACTCAGATTTTATTATTTCATCATCATCAAGATATAATTCAAGTGAATCAATAAACTTTTATCAAAACTAGAGATAAAACTTAATTACTTAATTTGATAATGGATTTTTCTAATTTAGAAAAATTTAGTCAGACAATTTATATCATTATTTTCATTATGTTATCGTAACTGTCATTTAAAAATGTATATATTGAGCCATGTCCAAGTCATAAACAGATAAATCCTATCTTTTATAATAGTCATTTGCAGGCATATAAAAAATGGTTTTTTAGAAATTTGCATCACAAACAAAAAACAATAATTATCATTTGAGATAATTTGAAGATCAGTCATTACTCATGAATACATTCGATGGTTTGATCCTTTATCAACCTAAATCCTCACCTCTCTTTCTCTTTCCTGCCCATCCTTCTTCTTTCTTTGGTAGAATTTTCCTTGACCACATAGTTACATATAGCTCTGTCCTGTGTGTGGTCAATAAATATCAAGAGAATTTGTAGTGCTTTCAGAGAGAACTTTTTTTTTAACTTTCTAAAGGCAGAGATTAAAAACGAAACAAAAACACTCCCTTCCTAGGTTCTAAAGTTATCATAGGTTGTTTGCAGGAGTATGACTTTGAGGGTTGCAAGAGAACAGGGTAGAGATGAGGGAAAAGTGGAGTGAGGGGAAAGTGGGTTGAGGCAGAAGTGAGACTGTATGGTTATTTGAATGAATGTTGAGTTATGTCATCCAAGACTGGTATTTTCATGAGTTTCTTGATGCAATATATAATTAAAGTAAGTGTTTGCTTATTTTAATATTGCTCCAATCTACTTTTAGCAAGAAGCTTGTGTCCAATTTTATGGAATTTATCTTTAATTTAGTATCTAAAAATAAATCACTTCTTAAGTTTAACTACTAAGATATTTTTCCAGTTTAGAATTTCATGAGCAAAAAAAAAAAGTTCATATTTTTAGCATCAATAATCCAATAGAATATACAATTTTTTGTCATTTTTAGTTTAAAATATGAAATTCATGTGTTCATAAAAGGAGATGAAAATTTGTAAGAACACTTTTGAGAATAAATTGCATTAAGAAAAAAACTGTTTTCTCTGTAAAAACTAGACCTTTCGTCTTATAGCCACATGAATCCGATCTTAACTTTTTTGAAGGAAACATTTTTGAGATGTTTTTGTTCTCATTTATCAACTTACATACACATCTTTCTTTTTTGACACTTTCATTCCATTCAGCTTGATCTAACTCAGTCTTTCTCAGATTTCTGGCTAGCTTCTCCTTACTCTTGTGAGATTTCCACTATTTTAACCAAAAGATATCCTTCAATTTTTTTCTCCCTGTTATCCTTCCCTCTACAACTTGCAAAAATTGGCCTCACCACCTTCTCCAACTTAGCCTCTTTTCCTCAGTCTTCCTCCTATTCTCTGTCTGCTCTTCCCACCCTGAGTGCCCCTTCTCTTGCCTCAGTGTATTTCCTGGTCAGCACTCCTCTTAAGCACATCCACACTCTTTTATGCAAACCCCACTCTGTGATTAAACATCAAGCAGAACAATTCACTGCACTTCTTTGGTATCTAACTCTCCCTAATATTTTATAAGCTGAATTATTTTTGTATTCCCAGAACCATACTAAATGATGACAGGGATGTTCTAGATGCTCGGTAACTGCTTACTGTATGAATAAATGAATAATTCCCTCATCCAGAAGAAAACAGTTATTCTCATTTTTATGCTATTTCCTTCAGATACTGTTTAGTTTTTATGAAATATATGTATTTTTAGTTCATATCTAAACACATTTCACCTGCTTTTTATCACTGTTTTAATATTAAATCAGTAAGCACTTTCTCATGAAATAAAATGTCTTTGTATGTAAAAGTTTTACAACAACTCAATATCTTATTTCACATATGTATCCGACTCCTATTTTATGGGAATACTTATCTGCATTTCAATTTTTCCTCTAGATATATTTCTAGAAATGGAATTACTATAATCTTGCAATGCAGAGTTTTTGATACATTGTGCGAAATTTCTTTCCAGAAAGATTGTACCAAATTATATTCTATGAGACATTTGCAAGACTTCCAAATTCACCTCTCTCTCTTGCCAATATTGGAAAGTCTTACGGTGTTTAATGTTTGCTAATTAGATAAGCATAAAAATTTGCAGTTTGTCATTCTAAACTAGATTTTTTTCATTTATACTAATTAGTGGATAAAGTTTTTAAATGTTTAACACCATTCCCTAGGAGTCTTCTAGCTTCCAGTCTTCCCACTTAACTGCCTTTAATCTCTTGCTACCAACGTGCTACCTATACCCATAGCGCATCCTGAGCACACTGTGTGGGGAATACTAATGAGTCCCAGTCATCCACAAAACAAACTCCACATTTGTGGTCCACATGACTATCACCTTTACCATCCAGTCTCAACTTCCTCTTTCCTCCTGAAATTTCTTAACTCTGCTTCACCTACCCTATAATTGTGTCAAATTGGTACATTTCACTCCTTTTCCCCGTAAAACCCTTCTCCCATTTCTACCAACTAAAATCCTACCTGTGCTTTAACACTTGATAAATATGCACTAACATTTATCTGGGATACCTGTCCATTTCATCTTGCATTTCATTTTGTTTCTTGTTCTCAGAATTCAGTTTTGCCTAAAAAGTCCCAATACAGGCATTTCAATAGACATTGAGAACATGTGCTACTGCTATAAGATTTAAATACGGAAACAGTAGACCCTTTGTAAATCATGCATTTCAAAATAACCTCAGGTCAAAAAAAAAACAAAAAAAAACAAAAATAAAAATAATAACCTCAGGTCTACCTATCCAGAACGTCTCAGTAATGTTTATCTTATTTGGTTGCTGAGTCTTTTTTTTTTTTTTTAAGATTTTTATTTATTTATTTGACAGAGAGAAACACAGAGAGAGAGGGAACACAAGCAGGGCAGTGGGAGAGGGAGAAGCAGTCTTCCCGCTGAGCAGGGAGCCCTATGCGGGGCTCAATCCCAGGACCCCGGGATCATGACCTGAGCTGAAGGCAGATGCCTAATAATTGAGCCAGCCAGGTGCCCTGGTTGCTGAGTCTTTAAAAAGAGCCTTAAGATATATAAATAATATGTATTTGAAACAGTTAAGATAATTTAAAATAATTTGCATTATGGTGGTTATGTTCTATATTAGTATGAGTGTACATTTAAGTTTAATTAAAAAATTATGCAAAGTAACTTTGTGAAATTGTCACCAAATGGTAGTTATTAAACTCTATTTATTTTTGTAGCTTTCTTGGGATATGTGTGACTCATTTTTGATAATCTGCCTTCCATTCAGCCAAACACATGTTTCTTCCCAAAGAAAAAATTAAGAACATAATAATCCAGATATGCACTCAGTTTACAAGTCAATTATTGTTAGAAAAACAGACCAACTGATTTGATAATCAATTCTATTGGCTTGCATTTAAAGCTGTAACTTCAAAAACTAGAAAATAAATCAAGAGTTTTTTATTCCATCTGTTAATATCACCTGTCTCATTTGGGTATATATTTATATTTACATTTGCATTTATATGTATATTTATATCTTATTTAGCATAGTATTTATAGCTAGTGATCAGTAGACTGTGGTAGTCCTTTTAATAATCAGTGGTAGGTCCCATTATAAAAACCATATATAGGAAATCAATCAGTAATGTTTAAATTGCTTAGGGTTGCTTTTTTTTAAAGTAACTCTCTGAAGTAGACTAGCTATTTCTCTAACCTAGGTAGAGTTTGAATTTTTTTAAGTGTATATTAGTTTATGATCATGAACTAAGAGAAAGTATAGTTATTGGTTTAGTTGAATTTAGAGGGAAAAATAGTACAGATTCTTAGGTTGTACACTGGATTACCAGGATCCACATTTATTAATGACTTTGACTTATCAGATGTAGTTACTGATTAACTCTAATATAGAGAATTGATTGCTTTTATATTATTCAGCTTAATTCGTCAAAATAAATAAAATATTTTTCTGACAAAAAAAAAAAAGTTTACTTTGCCTTTCAGTTAGGCACTTTGTTTCCAAATCTTCAAACACCTCAGTCAAACAAAGTACAATTCCAATAGTCTTCAGACCACACAAATAGTGCAATGTTTAGTACTTGATTTAACAAAATAGAGGCATCAACACTCACAATTTTGACTCTTTACATATTGACCAGACTCGTTAAGGCAAAAGATCAAAGACTCTTTTTTAAAAAGAAAAAAAGAAAACCTCCATGCTAGAAAAATGGAGAAAAGCTGAGTTTGAAATTAAACCCTAAACTTCATAAGCTGACTTTTCAACAGTTCAAACCTCAATTTTTTGCTTTAGCTCCCATTTGAAACAAAATAAAATTTGCCAAACCTAAGTGTTGTGTATACTAGCTTTTTTGGTTTCTATACAACAGCATTTCCCTTTTTAATCAGCCCATCTCTGGCTTTTATTATTTTCTTTTATATCTGTTCTCTTTTAATTTTCCTTTTTCTGTGATGTTTTCCCATCACCCTTTTCCTTCACCCTCTTCAAAAATCTCATACTTGCATCTAATGATTAGACCTCATAGCAGTCTGAAACCTTGCTTGAAATAAGCATGCATAGACAAAACTGTGAAAGTTTCTCAGTACCTTCTTCATACTTCCACTCTTTTCCTAATTTATGAAGCTCTAATAGATAAAATTTGAGTAAATGTTCACCATATAAATTCCATCTCTTGTAATTCTCAATACTAATCGGGAGTGTTGTGTATTTATAACCTTACCTTTGACAAATGTTGCTTATTGGAATCCTTTCCTATTTCTCACAAAAGTAGTAGTTTCCATCTTTAAATTGTATGTTTCCAGCGCTTTCATCTCATATGACTTTGAATTACTTTTGCTTTATTAAGAGAAGAGACATTGTGTAGGAAATGATCTCCGGAGTCATGGAGTTTAGAGACATCTGAGAGCCTGAGTGTCCTGGGAGTCATCTGGCTAGGCAGCACCAAACCACAGTCCTTGGGATCACACAATGTACTTCATCAAACCTTCAGTGAAACTGGCCATTTTTTTTTATATCCTATAGCAAAAACAAATGAAAACATAACCCACCAAAAATTTTTAATTTTTCACTTTTGGGTTGGTAGTTTTGGCATCTGACACATACGCTTTAATCATAGAAATGCCTTTCTTATAGAGGGATAGAGGATGCCAACTAACTAGAGCACATCAAATTTAAAAAAAATTCTCAAGCTGAACAGGGCACTCATGCAGATACAGGGGCAAAGAGGCTAGCGTTTACTCACCTCAAAGGACAGTGTCTTCTGGCTGATGCCACCATCCTCTCTGCTTTGACACTTGGAAATGGTACCTGAGTTCCTAAGACAAAACAAAATGTAGCCCTTCTTAGTGTGAGGAGAGTATGAAATGGACCTCATGAAATGAAATTCATGAATATAATTATGTGCAATATCGTTGGGGGAAAAACAGACTCATTACTGTGCTAAGTCAATGATTTGAGTTTCAGGCATCAGTATATTCAGTTCATTAAAGGAATAATTTGGGTGTAGTCAATTCCAGGGAAATGGATGCCTTCATCTTACTGAACTTAGGTTTTCATTAAAAGGCCACTGAGCGGGACACAGGTTAAGAAAGGGGACTGTGAGGTATTGCATCATTAATTGAGATTGTTTTTCTCAAGGCAGATGAAACAAAGAAGTATTGGTATAACTTCTCCTCTTTCTAGTGTTGACATAGAAAGAGCAGCTATTTTAGAAAATTAAGAGCAGAAAAAATAGAAATATAATTTTAAATTTAACACTGAAGCAATTTGAAGAAGAAAAAAGATGTATTTTAGATTACAGAGTTAGCTTGATTTATTTCTGTTTTCTGCGCCTTTCCTATGCAGTTAATTGGTATAAAAGATAAACAGTAATCGTGTATTCTACAAAGAAGCAGACAACACATCTTTTTTGGATTGTCATTTTTTTGAAACTGCTTTATTTGAATTTGAAGTGAGAAAGATATCATATTTCAGGGAATAGTCCTATAATGCTAAATTGAATACATACATGGAAATAAGTGGGTTATCAAAGCTCTCCTCTTTACTTTGCAAATATATGTTATATACAGCAAAAAACAAAGCAAAACAAAACACACACACTAGTTTCCCTAGACCATCCCATGACTTTGAACTTTCCGTTGTATTTCATACAGACTGTCATATTTTTGTCCCCATTTCTATGTGTTTTGAACAATTTCTTAAGCTGCATTTCTTTCCAGAGCACTAGGCATTTATCATATTAATATTTGTATATTAATAAACCATCTATTAACAGTATTACCAAAATATTATCAATATTAATATTATCAATATAATAGCAATATTCATTATGCCCCACTCTTTAACATAATATATATAGATATATATATATATGCAAAAATGTTAGGGTGGACAGATTGGATCATTAAGCAAGAAGGGACAGGATAGAGCTGTGTGAACACAAGGAAATAATGAGGTTCAGAGAAATTAGAAATCCCATCTAGGACAGCTTTTACTGGACCCCTTGTTGCTATTTGGGTTGGTTGGGATAACTGACCAGTGATCCCTGCAGTTTAAAGTAGTAACTATAAAATAGAATTGCCATAGCTTACTGCCCTCCAGTTCCATCCATGTTGATGCAAATGGTAGGTATTCATCCTTTCTGATGGCTGAGTAATATTCCATCATATATATATATATATATATACCACTTCTTTATCCATTCATCTGTTGAAAGACATCTCAGCTTCTTCCACAGTTTGGCTATTGTGGACATTGCTGCTATGAACATTGGGGTGCATGTGCCCCTTCTTTTCACTACATCCATATCTTTGGGGGAGCTAAAGGGGAAGGGTGGGAAAACTGAACGGGAAGAAATCAGAGAGGGAGACAAACCATGAAAGACTCTGGACTCCAGGAAACAAACTGAGAGTTACAAAAGGGAGGGGTTTGGGGGAATGGGGTAACTGTGTGATGGGTATTAAGAAGGGCACGTGTTGTGATGATGTGATAACTGGGGTTATACGCAACTAATGAATCATTGAACACTACATCAAAAATTAATGATGTACTATATGTTGGCTAACTGAACATAATAATAAAAAATTAAATAAGAAAAAAAGAATTGCCATAGCTTTTGACTTTAGAAAGTGACCTCTTTGTAAGTCTGTACAAATTCTACAAGTAGAGGTGCCTGGATGGCTCAGTTGTTAAGCGTCTGCCTTCAGCTAAAGTCATGATTCTGGGGTCCTGGGATCAAGCCCCGCATCGAGCTCCCTGCTGGGCAGGAAGCCTGCTTCTCCCTCTCCCAACCGCCCCCCTTCCTCCCCCCCGCTCCGGCCCCGCTTATGTTCTCTCTCTCACTGTGTCTCTCTCTGTCAAACAAATAAATAAAATCTTTTTTAAAAAATTCTACAAGTATTACAATGGGAGCTTACTTCTGGAATTATAAGTGACATTTAAAGGAATGCGTAGACAAAATAATAAACCGAAATTTTTACAAAAGGACTAAAGGCTTTTAAAATGGTTAAATCTATCCAATACTCATTAGTGCAGTTTAACAAAAATTGATCACCCCTGAGGTGTGTCATTGTTGCTGATCACAGAGCTTAAAAAACTAATTGCTAGCTTATTTAGTTTAGAAGAAGGAACAGAATCAGAAAGAAAATGAAATTCCTTTAGAAATCCAAAAATAATACTTTAATAAAGAATTATTAAAGGGGTATTTTTTGCCAAGCTCTCTCATACCATTAAAATAGTTGTACTGATTTTTGAGGAACTGGAAAATGGTATGTAGTATTTGGGGGTTAGTTTCTACATTTTTTAACAGAAATTAAGTACACAGAAGTTTATTTACATGTTTTCTTGTAGTGCTGAAATACTGTACTACATATGTGTATGGAAATTCATGTTATTATATACAAGAGTTTTATCTTTTAATGTCAGTGCCATCTTACACATTTTAACTTTTGTAGCAAAAAGAAGTTGTTTTTTTATATTTTAAAAACCACTTCCATTACTGGAAAAGCAAGAGAAAATGCTTTATGAATTCAGAAGTGGGTAAGAATATAGTGCTCTAATTTTTTATTACTTGTGGAAATGCACTACAATTGATCAATAATTTTTAAGTGCTTGCAATACTTTAGTATGGTTTTTGTCATAGCAAAAGATACCAAAGTAATTAACATAGTAATTCTTCTCAAATGTGTTATGATATAATTATGCAAATATGTCTAAAACACACAAAAGAATTTTGAATAATATGAAGTCATTTTACCAGGAAATGTTATTAAGGATATAGGAGTTTAGAGAAGATGGGGCTTCATGAATGTGGCAATAATAAGAGAGTGCTCCATGAAAACACCAGGATTATAATGTTGGAAGACCATGCTGAACTTTGTTAGCAAAACAAGGTAACTGCAGAAGGCATTTTGTGTGAGGGGAATCTTATGAACAAGAGAATGCACTTTCCAGTGGATGCGATCTTTAATGAGACATTAGGAGAGGTATTTTAATGAGAGGTACTTGGAAGTATTTGTTGGTGGAATCACAGTAAATAAATTTAGATGAGGATGATGGACACAGTTCATGTATCATGTTTACATCCAGGTAGAAAAGCCTTTGTCTGGTGTGGTTTGACAGGGCAATCCATAATTGATATTTAAGCAGGGTCATAATATGATGAGAGTAGTGTTTAAAATAGATGAGTCTGGAAAGAGTGTGCAATATATGGGTGAAAGTTGAAGAGTGGAAAGAAAGACAAGAGGCAACCGGGAGTCAGAAGTTACAGTAATACAGGTGCGGAGTGAGTGATAAGCTTTTAGCTTCAGGTGGTGGCAGTGAGAACGGCGTGAGACAAAGAGGATACCTGAACCATTTAATTTACTATATATCTCTATTTTGATCTTGTAACTACCCTCCTATGTTTGGTGCGAAGGTTGTTGGTTTAGTTCTGTGAGCAAAATATGGCTTCATTAATGCGTTCCTTATCTCTCTCAGTTAAAGGCATTATTTAAAATCCACATCGTCCTGTCTATACAAAGATAGTACTACATAGTATTGTGAATCCACTGAGAGCACGCACTTTGAATTATTTTCCAACAGTGGCAGTAGAATTTGCTGAACCAGGCATATGCTGTATAGAGCCAGTATGTTTGAACAATAGCCAGTACTCTTGAGATTGTCGGCAAGGGTTAGTGACCCATTAGATGGCTCAGGACTGAAGACTATGTATGGAATAAAAGCTAGCAGGTACATAATGGGTACCATCCCCTTGTGGCATCATAAATGCCATCTACTAAGCAGCTGAACCAATCTATTCTGGAAGGTAAGCTAGTTGCCAGAAAGATGGTAAGAAGTTAAACTAACAGAATTTCTTTCTGAGCTAAGAAGTCCTTTTCACTTTTCACTAATTCCGTAAATTACCAGAATGCACGCTCCAAATTAAACTAATAGCATATTTGATGAAGACATGAGTTTGATGCTTATATGAATCTAACGAGTGACAAAGGAATATATTTCTCATTTTAAACTAGTAACTTATACTGTGCTTGTCAATTAGAATGCCATTTTAGAGGTCATTTATAAGGTGGCGTTCAGCAAAACAAGCATGAGGTTTCTTTCCCCCAAATGGGACATTTTCTTTCCTGCCCATTAGAAGCGTAAGGTCCATTTTGTAATTAGAGGATAAACACTACAAATAGTGTTTTGCCATTGTCATTGCTGCTGTTGTTGTTTTGATTTTACAGGTAGACCAAAGAGCTTTGACCATGTACACTAGCTTCTCCTATGTAGACTCTAACCTGAAGAAGGAGGTCAATATAAGATGGTTTTGACTTATCCATGTTACATGTATATATTCTATCAGCAATGACCTATTCAGTTCCATTTGTCCTGCTGCTTCAACAATTGATTTTATCATATCAATAAATTGACAATTAAGTCATCCAAATAAGCTATTGGATTGCTCAAAAGATTGTTTCTATTTATTTATTTATTTATTTTTCAAAAGATTGTTTTTAAATATGCTTTTCCCCTTGGATATTTGTAGACCTTTATACCAAGTCTCTGTGTATCTATTCATCTATTTTTGCCATTTGTACCTCCCTGAAAGGATATTATTTACAGAACAGATATTTATAGGTTAAATTGTAGTAACTCGTAACTCATGACCTATGTGTATTGCTACATATTATTTCTACATTATCAATCATGGAAGAATTATAGAGATGTAAGTAAAATATTGTGTGAATTTTATTTACTGAAGTCAGTATTTTTTAGGGCTCTTTGAACCCTGTGGTTGCAACTTCTCTTTTGGACGTTGGTGACCCATGTTTGAAAATCTCCAGGAATTTGCTTGGGGAAATGCAGACCTTTCATTTTTAAAGGAGGAAGAAAACATTTCACTTTCTAAGCTGTACTTGTCTGCATTAGAGCTTTGGTAGGATCCTGACAGGTAGCCTAATTATCCTTGGCCCTAAAATGCCTAAAAAACTTAAAGGGAAAAACAGATTTAAATTACATAGTTTACTGTTTGGGGCCAATTCATCTAATTTTTTTACAGCTATAGTGAGATACAGTGATAATTAAAACATCAGTGTGGCAATGACCTACTTAAAGAAAAGATAGGATTTCCTTGTTTATGACAAAGTGAAGTTGTAAATAGTTTTGATAGTAACATAAAGATGGCAAAAGGGACGTTGTGCCAGAATCATGGAGCGGAACAGCATTGCAAGCTTCTGATGATACCAAAAATAGCAAATGATGAAAAAAAAATGTATGACAATATTTAATAAGTGTTTTGATATTTTTGATGACTACCTCAGGAAATGAACACTATTGAGTAGACAAGTATAAAGCTATTTAAGATATTAAATCAAAATGCAAAGACCAAGAATTGATTGCACCAGATTGTACCATATTAAATGGAAAAAAAAATGAAGTAGCTATTTTAGATAAAGCCTTAAAGTAGGTCTATTTTTAAAAATCATAACTATGCTGAATTAATACAAGTCAAGTTGGGGTAGATTCCAACCAGGGACTTAAAATTCTTACTCTCAAATACATGAGCATGAAGTTTATCTAAAAATTGCTTAGATAAATAATATATTTCCAAGAGAAAAGTTCATATAAATAAAAAAATGTGAGTGTGAGAAACTATACTTAAACTAGACAAGTTGGAACTTCTTGTATTATAATTCAGTTTTCATTTAGAGAATGCCAGAAAAAAGAAACTTATGTGTTTCTTAAGCTCTAAAAGGCGCAAATATTTCATTGTCTTACCAGCAGAGAACAAAATAGGAAAAAGGAACTTCTGGGAGTACATGGCATTTTTGCCTGTGATTAACCACTTAAAATGTAGTGTGGACGTTCCAACTAGCTTAATCATCATGAAGCAAGCAGTTAGGGTTTTTCATTTATTTGTTTGTTTAGATAGTTTAATAATGTAATTAATAATAAAATTTATTTTCTAATCACAGGATGTGTATTCTCAGGACACTATCAGTAATCATTTTTAGTTGGAAAAAGTATTTTGCTAGACCGCCTTTTTTTTTTTCAAGAAATTCTATAGTCCATCATAAAAGAATTTTTCCCATTAGTCCAGTTCCATAGTAGGAAGAGAGAAAGTAGAGAAGAGAAATAAAAGACAGGGAGTAAGTGAGTGAACCAAGGAGGGTGAAGACCTTTACAAAAGATTAGGGAATTGCTTCATGAAGAAGAGAAATGAGTAGTAAGGACCAAGAGAAATGCCAAAACCATTTTGTTGATGTAACCATAGAATACTGGATACCCACAGGAGAGCTTCTAAGTGCCACTGGTGTTTGGATTGCTCAAAAGATTGTTTTTATTTGTGCACATTTGTGTGTTTGTGTGTATGTGTGTGTGTGAGTGTGTGTAGAATGGGGGGATGAAGGGAAGGGAGGCATTGGTATATTTTTTTATTCTGGATCAATTTTCTATTTGGATACAGTTAGCACAATTGTTAAAATTTTTGAAGAAAGGAAAAGACAATTATTTTTTTTTTACTTTTGCAAATATATTTCATACAACACATCCGAGTTTATCCTACATACAATTTGATAGAATTTGTCAACCCATAGTCCTCAAGAAGTGGAATCGGTGGTTGATAATAATTGTACATCTGTGGTTGATTAGCTCAGTTGGTTGAATCACAGAGCTAATGAGGCCAAAGCCTGGGTTTGATCTCCATGTGGGCTGGTGAGGTTTGCTCTCTTCCTGAATTACAGATTAAGTTCAGACTCAGGACAACTACCCCATAGTTGCATGCTGCTGACCATAAGGACATTAGACATCCAAGAACATGCCTGGAAAAATCCCCAACTACACACTATTATCTGCTTGCTAATGATTTAACAGTAATATTCATATATGAAGAGAAGCATCAGTTATGTTCTCAGTATTGCTATAAAAGGATTCACAGGAAATTTTCTGTGGCTTAAGTGACACATTAAGGTATAAACAATACTAAGAATTATGTAAAGAAAGCATATGGAAAAGAGACTAATTCATAACCACCAACTGAATCTACTTCAAAATGCAAGTGAAGCAAAATTCCACATGTTGATTTTTTTCTTCAACAGCTAAGTGTCTTAATTTAAAAGATCTGATAAAAAACACACCCTACAGGCTGGCCTCCCTTGAGTTCTGAACCACCCATGAAATAAGACAAAGGATGGGAAAGAAGAGGCAGACAGAAGGTGAAAATATCACATTTATTGTGGATAAAGACTACATTAGAGGATGTAGCTTAGTTCTGCAGGTGAATCAGAATTTACCCAGCTATTCAGACTAGAAAAACCAGGTCTCCCCTGTGGGACAAGCTCCATTTTATTGACTGTTAGCTCTTTTTGTAGGAGGGTCATCCCCCAAGAAAATGGGGCAGCATGGGGGGTTGATTTATGCATGGACAGTTTTCTTACAGACCTGTCAATCCAATTGGGTCACTGGGAAGACTGACTAAGAGAAGGAGAGAGGCTGGATTGTTCTATATGAAGAGAACATTAGGAATGGAAAAGAATTCCTGCCACCCCCAACGTCACCTACACAAAATCCTTTCAATTGAATAAATGCCCGGTGTAAGATGAACAAAGGGGAAAATGCCAGAAACTGCAATGTACACTATGTGTACATTGTAATAGATAAATAGTCTTAAACTTTTAGAGACTCAGTGTAGCTTGTAGTGCGATGGTGCTTCTTCTGGTCTCCCAAATTTCTGAGGGTGGATGGTTCACATCATATCTACCACATTGTGACTATAAACATGGTCATAAAGAAATGCTTGAATAGGAAATACCTACATACCATAATGGAAAAGTCATATGCAAGGCAAATATTTTGGTGAAATAGTTCATTTTACTGATTTGTTATCACTAGTAAAAACCACAATGTAACTTTAATCTAATGAAATACTCCCATGAAAATGTATCTTTTCACTGTGTGCCATGTTCACTCTTGAGGATTCACAACACAACAATGCATTTCAGCCCTTGAATGTTTGGCTTTATCACAGTGTTTCCCATACTTTTCATAAGGAATGCCTTTGTAACTGGTGTTTGGTAAATTTAAGATTCAGAAATACTCATCAAAATCACAGTATAACCAAAATTTTTGTAGTAAAATTTTATACTGTCTAGCCTATTATTGACAAAGAGAGAATTTATTCTCCAATTATGTCTATTAAAAAAAAATGCAAAAAAAAAAAAAAATGCACAGCATACCGTATGGAAAAGAGCATATTTTCATGTTGCAGAAATAATAAAAACTGTTTTGCATTTATACTCTGTTGCAATCTATAGACAAAGATGCTAGGAATATGCTTGTATTGCTGCAACTGTTACTTTGAGCATGAGTGATTATATATATATATATATATATATATATATATATGTATATATATATATATATGTATATATATACACACACACACACTAATGGTTTTTGTAAAGCTGACTCCACATTTGTTAATTTTTTTCAGAATATTACTTTGGTCAACAAAGACATTCAACTTAAGCTTGGACATAAAACAGCAATTTTTTTTTCCCCCAAGGAGAAAAACCACCTTGGAAACTTAACTTTGTTATATAAGTGAGAATAACTCACTATTCATTGGTTTGACAAATCTTTCAAGCATCTCTTTTGTGCCTACACTCCTCAAAGCACCTGTGATAGAGCAGTCAACAAAACAGACAAATCTCTCTGCCTTCATGGAGTTTACATTCTGATGGGAGAAGCTCATCCCTCCTCTACTTCTCAAACATTTTGAAGTAAATCCCCTTCGAATTTAAATAAATAAAAATATTTGTCATTATAGGATTAAAAGCCCTCAGATGGGTTTCTAAACCAAGTAAAAACAAAGAGGTAGGATTTGGGTTGGTTAAATATGTTTGTGTACTCTTCTTCAGAGAGGCAAAGAATGATAAGATTATACCAGTACATTTTATATATTTTAGAACCTGCAGAAAGCTCTCCTTGTGAAAACAAGCGATAAAATATTTCTCTTGATCCTTCTTGGAACATTTTTCTCTTCTATTCTCTTCCCTATCTTGAGGAAACTTGTAGTAATCGATGTGTCTTAGCCACTTTTCTTATCTAATTCATCTGCGTCGTATGACTGAATATAATTGAATTTTCAGTCATTAAAACAACAGACTAAAGTAATGCTGCCAAATTTCATGATTCAAACTCTAACTCTTTTGCATGTCATAATATTTTTTAATACACATGACATTTTGCCCAAATATGAATCTTCATAATAACTATCAGGTGTGAACCTACACTTTCTGTCTAAACTTGAGAGTTTTTCAGCTATCTTGATTTAGTATAAATTAGAACGGAAAATACATTATTCCCCTAGTAAAGAAAAAATTTGATAGTAACCCAGATTGATGATTCTCCATCACTATTCTAAATTGTAATTACTCTTTAAATATATGCAATGTAGTGTAATAAGATAATTATATGTTTTCTTATGGAGTTTCTGGATTTCTGACTTGCCTTAAGTGAACCTGTATTACATATTAATGAATATTTTAAAAAATGAAGTATCAGACAACATACTTTAAATAAAATTTTCTTTAATTATGATAAAATGGATGTTTTGTTTGAAAATCTCTAAGAATCCTACCTGTTATTTGTGGTTTACAAGAAAGCTTAACCTGAGTTTATATATAAATATTGGTTAGATTTAGGTTTCAATCTCAAGTTTCCATTTAAGAATGATACATGGAGTTTTGTAAAATCTAAGATTCACAGACATTTGAGTTAGTACAGTCTCTTTAATAATACATGTGGTTCTGTTATTCTTATAATTTGATCTTTGGAGAAGTTGTTAACAGAAATGATTTAACTATATTTAAAAGGAATAAAATTTAATTGCAAAGATTCAAGATTATATAGGAAAATCTATAAGAAAAATGCTTTTTACAGAAGTAGGCCTTTTGTTGATGAAAATAATCCCCAAATACATCTTTTGATATGTTTATTTATTATATTGATAAAACTGGATGACAGTATAATTCAACTTGAATTCTTAACTGAATGCTTTTTCAGCAGTTATCTCAAAACAGAACTCTGAACGTTCCTCACATTCCTTGCGTTCTTCTCTGCATAAAGAAAACAGTCCAGATAATCAGAATTCATCAAACTCAAAATTATTTACTTTTACTTTTTTAAAAAAGATTTATTTATTTATTTGAGAGAGAGAAAGGGAGAGAGCACAAGTGAAGGGGGTGGGACGCAGAGGGAAAGAATCTCAAACAGACTCCCCGACCCCTGAGTGCAGAGCCCCACTCTGGGCTCAATCTCAAGACTCGGAGATCATGACCTGAGCTGGAACCAAGAATCCAACACTTAACAGACTAAGCCACCCAGGTGCCCCTACTTTTACTTATTTTCCATGAATTTTATCCTTCCTCATCCAAAAAAACAAAACCAGAAACAACCCAACATCTAGTTGTCTAAACAATACTAAAAAATATTTAACACAATTATACAAAAGAAACAATGTTATGTAGTCTATGCCTCAACCTATTCCCATTACCCCACAGGTGGTAGGGGTAGGAGGGGAGGAAGAGAGGGAGAGAGACAGAGAGGGAGACAGAGAAACAGAAAGGGAAAAATACAACATGCTAAAAGATCTACTTTTTTAAAAAAAAAACAGCATGCCCAATGAAAGAAAATTAGCCCTTGGATAGGAATCAGATGACCTGGGTTGCTGGGTTTTCTATCCTAGATATATTACTTTAAGCAGGTACGTTAATTGCTTTGACCTTCAGTTCACTGATTTGTAAATGAGAATAATAGCACCTGCTCTGCTTAACTTTTAAAGATGTGATAATTATCAAATGATAGATGTAAAATATAGCTTCATATAAATGTACAATCATGGTTGTACCATTGATGTTCATAAGAAATGTTGCTCGGAAATACTGCTAGATAGATTTTTGTTATTTTTTTTAGTTGGGCATAAAGTTCTGAGGCTTAAAAAATGATATAGTAGGTAACTATTTCACGTTTGCTATGTACTAGGTTTGTTCTAACCCTTTTAGGTGAACTAATTTAATTCTTTCAATAACCAAATAGGGTAATTATTATCTTTATTCCTGTTGCAAAGGAGAGAAAAGTCAGCATGCATTGATTAAATGACTTACCCAGGGTCGCAATGCAAAAAGGACATCAGAATATTTGGTCGAACCCTGTGTTAGCAGGGCAATCTCTTTTATAGGATCCCTCTACACAGTTTTCCTGCTTCTGTTGAAACCTATCTGAGTAAATGAGAGGGACGTGTGGGTGTGCTCATGGTGGTGAGACTTCCTTCCGTAGCGATTCCCCAGTCCTTAAAAAGCACTTCCTTGGGGTGCCTGGGTGGTGCAGTCAGTTGAGCTTCCAATTCTTGATTTCCATTCAGGTCATGATCTCAGGGTTGTGAGACTGAGCTTCACGTCTGGCTCCATGCTAAGCGTGGAGTCTATTTGAGTTTCTCTTTCTCTCTCCCTCTGCTCCTCCTGCTCATGCTCTCTCTCTCTCTCCCTCCCTCTAAAAGAAATAAAAAAATCTTTAATAAAAATAAAAACACTTCCTTGACTTAAGTTGATACTATTTTCCTATTACTAGCAAGCATGAATACCTACAACTGTAGAAAGAAAAATACTTCCAGTTTACTACTCCTATTGGAGAAAGGAATTTCACTATAATTTGGACAAATGATAGTGAAGGGAGTAGGAAGGGTCAAGTATAAAATAAATTTTTAAATATAGTGACAGGACTGTATAAATGTATTCTTAGATGCTTACTATGTATATGGGAAAACACAGTTTTGTAGTATAATCTAAGCAATAAACCTTTTGAAATAAAACATATTGACCATGCTTGATCAACATATGTAGGAAATTTGTGTATATACACATGCACATGTTAACATTTCAGAAGCTCAGACTGAATAGTTAAATAGATCTATTCTCCACACCCTGGAAATTTATCTTTCAGAAACTACCATTATCAAAATCAAGTATGTGCAGTTAAACACAGTGATCATTGATGCGTTGTTTGTGAAGTGAGTAAAGCCAATGAAATTAAATAGTCAAATCTGACCCCAATTCTTATTACACTATGAACTGTTTTCTAAAACAGTTTCCATTTTAAGTTGCTAGATTATTATTTTAACCAAAGTATGTATTTAACATATGTAAATACTACTTTTAAGTTTTGCCGATCTAATTTCTTCTCTTTCCTATGTTAAATGAAAATAACAAATAATAAGATGTTCCTTTTCTTTAAAATTGAAAGCGTCATAAGGAATACTTCTAATCATTTAGCTGTAAGTAAATAGCACTACACATACATACATGTTCTTCTCTTTTCATATCATTTTCCGTTTTTAAATAATAAGAAAACATACATTTGGACAAGCAATGCATGGAGTTTGTTAGAAATCAACTTCAAAATTATTTTGAAAACAGTCAAGTGTTGCAGGTCTACCTTGTGTCATACTTGAACTATTTAATCAAACAAACTATGCAATAAGGATTTTATTCATGTATATGCGTTGCATCTGAACTTTACCTTTTTCTTTCCTGTCTTTGGCCTGAAGTTTGGTATGTGATTGGCTAGAGCAGATACTGCACCAAATACTTATTTCTTTTGATGCCTTCTAGATAACATCACACTATCAGACAACCTTTGCAGCACACATCCCATCAAGCATATGATTTTTTGTAATACTTAAAGCACAGAGTGAATTTTGAAATATGTCACAGAATTATTCTTACTTTCCAGATTTTAACTTTACCATCAGTGTCTACGTCCACATAAAGCTCATCTAATTTTTGTTTTCACCCCTTCTCACCCAACCTTCTCTTTATACTTATTCTCAGTCACATTCCACTTTTAAAAGTCTTAACTGTCATAACTTGCTGGAGGGAAAACTTTCGGCCTTATGTTAAAGAACTTTTTGTGAAGCGCCTGGGTGGCTCTGTCAGTTGAGCATCCGACTCTTGATTTCTACTCACGACATGATCTCAGGGTGCTAGGATCAAGCAGGGCATGTTCTTGAGAATTCTCTCTCTTCCTTTCCCCCACTCTCTCCTTCTCTCTCTCAAATAAATAAATAAATCTTTAAAATAAGAACTTTTTGGCATGTTTATCATTTCTACAAGATTTTAAGCTTTCTGAAGATATAGGCCTATTTCTTGCATAGCGCCTTACGCATATGCAGTACTCATTATTTATTAACTATTAAAGGAATGATGGCAACCTTGACACTACTATAATGTCCTGGTTAAATATTTTTTTTATGAGCCAGAGCAGATTAAATTCAGTAAATAAGGAGTTGGCATAGGCCCTGACAGATAGGGAAAGATTGACATCCTGACAAAGAAAGAAAAATAAATGAAGTCGTTGAAACCCGAATTATAAAATATATATAATTCTACATGTAATATAATATAAATATATAAAAACCATGTAGCTTATAGATAAATAACCAAAGTCTATGTTTGAAAACTTGTGTTGACCTTATACTATGCACACAATAGGCTACATAGACACTTGATGCTAGGGCAAGTTAAGGAAACACATTCTTTTTTTTAAATAGATTTTTTTAAGAGAAGTCTTCGGTTCAGGGCAACATGGAGAGGAAGATATGGAGATTTCCCATATACCACCTGCCCACCCACATATGCACGGCCTTCCTCATTATCAACATCCCCCCAACAATTGTTACAGTTGATGGACCTATGTTGATACATCATTATCGCCCAAAGTCCATGAAGTTTACATTAGGATTCACTCTTGCTGTTGTACTTTCTCTGGGTTTGGACACATACATAATGACATCTATCACCATTATATTATACAGACTAGTTTCACTGTGCTGTGTGCTGATCTTCACGTCCTTCTTTCTAACCTGCTGCTGTAAATATATGTGTGTACGTTTTTGTGTGAATGTATGTTTTTAACTCTTTGAGTGAATACCAATGAGCACAATTCCTGGATCATATGGTAGGAGTATGTTTAGTTGTAAGAAAAAATATCTTCCAAAGTGGGTGTACCATTTTGCATTCCCGCCAGCAATGAATGAGAGTTCCTGTTGCTCCACATCCTTGGCAGCACTTGGTGTCATCAGTGTTTCAAATTTTGGCCCTTCTAATAAGTGTATAAGTGGTGTCTCAGTGTTGTTTTAATTCGCTTTTTTCTGATAACTTATGATTGGAGCATCTTTTCATATGCTTATATACCATCTGTACATCTTCTTTGGTAAGGTTTCTTTTAAGGTCTTTGGCCCGTTGTTTAATTAGGTTGTTTGTTTTCTTCTTGTTGAATTTTAGAGTTCTTTATATATCTTGGATTATATATATATATATATCCCTGTCAGATAGATCTTTTGCAAATGTTTTCTCCCAGTAAGTGGCTTGCCTTTTCATTCTCTTGATGCACCTTCTTCTTTGTGAAAAACTATCTTTGCTCCAGTATAGAACTGGGACACTATGTTTAACAAAATCTCAATAACCAGTTCATATTAATGACACCCAGGAAACTAAATCTACCTATAAACAAAAATTATAACAATATGTTCTGTTTGGTAAGTCAAAATATGCAATATTATATATATATATATATATATACACACACACACACATATATATATAAATATATATATATATTTGTGTTTTGTTAATGGAATAAAGTTTCAATTCTGAAAAGTAATATGTGGGATATTCCATTCTCTGATAATGTCATATAAAATCCATAGTTCTGTAATATCTTTCTTATAGCCAAAGAATTGGGGAACGATAGAAAAGAGAACTGATTAAAGTGTGTTCAATTCATGTACAAATCACTTCCACTCTATTTTTTTTAGTTACACATAGTATTCTGGGAAATAAAAAAGCTCTTAATTCATGAAGGTAATATGAATAAAATTATCCTTGCTTTACTCACAAAATGAAGGTGTTGATAAACAAAAAAACAATGTTGTCACTCATATTAACATCATAATAGAAAAAAGATTGCTTGCAAAATAGGGACAGTAAGTTCCTCTGGAGCCACTGACATGATTCCAAATGTAAGCATCCCGTGGAATTTTCATTTGGTTCTCCTGGAGAGATGTAAAAACTGATTGTAGTCAGACCACCAATATGGTAATAATCTAGAGAATTCCCATTATGGAACTGGAGTAAATTGACACAATTGACTACAGATGGCAGCATATGAATAATCCATGTTTTGCTAATTCTGCCCACTCTTGGTTCAGCCACACCCCTTTTAAGGAGAATCTGTCATCACACATACAGAAGATACGCAGACCTGAAGAATAGCATTATACCAGCACAACCACAAGTTAGTGGGGGAGGTGGGGGGCAATTTTATCTGAAATCAAAATTATTTTAAAGTATCAGTAATAGGCAGTTCATGTGTGAGAGTAAAATCAGGTCATATATAACTTCAAAAGTAGAATGTGCTATCTGTAATTGAGATCAGACACTGGAGAAAGGTCTGGGGAGATGTGGTGAACAGAAAACTGAGGTGGAGAGACACTTTTGTATGTTGTAGAATGAACTGCCTCTACTCTCCTGGGATGGTGTTAATTAATAATTACTCTGTTTTTGATTCACCAAGCATCCTTACATTATGCTGCTGCAGAGAAACAGTCCTATCAAAAAGCCTGTGGCCGAAAGGGAATAATGAAGTCATGCACTTCCCAGCAGTACTCCCAATATTGCCTTAGATCTGGGACTGGATCTTGACTGGACAACGTTGGCTTATGCTCTGCTTGTTTCCAAAAGCTTTACCCCTTACTTCTGGAGATGCAGTTGGTGAAGTTATATGAACATCAAATATCAAGTCAAGGAAGCCCTCGTGGTGCCCCCCCCCATTAAGTAGAAACGAATGCTTTGGCTTTATGACTTTGTTGCTTAACTCTGATAAATTAAACTTCCATTTTGCTAAACAGAAGTCCTTATAGCTCTTCCTTCCAATGAAACCTAAAATTAGTTGATATATAAGGCATAGCTACTAAGTGCTCAAGAAGGATGCCAGACTCATAAGACTGCTTCGTACGTGAGTCTCACTTATTTGTAAGCCAGGAAGTAAAATATTCTACATACTTATGATAAATGCTCTTTATTTATTTATTTATTTATTTATTTATTTATTTGGGAGAGAGACAGCGAGCAAGCTCTAGTGTGGGAGGGGCAGAGGGAGAGGGAGAGAGAGTATCCTAAGCAGACTCCGAGCTGAGTGTAGAGTCTGACGCAGGGCTGCATTTCAGGACTGTGAGATCATGACTTGAGCCAAAATCAAGAGTCAGATGCTTAACCGACTGAGCCACTCAGGTGCCCCTAAGATAAACGTTCTTCTTAAACAAAGATTAATAACGTAACCAACAGTTTTACCAGTCTATGACATTTTTTTTAAGATTGTATTTATTAATTTGAGAGAACTTGTGTGAGAGAGATAGAAAGAGAGCACAAGCAGGAGGCAGGGACAGAGGGAGAAGGAGAAGCAGACTCCCTGCTGAGCAGGAAGCCTGGTGTGGGACTCGATCCCAGGACTCTGGGATCATGACCTGAATCAAAGGCAGATGTTTAACCAACTGAGCCACCTAGGTGTCCCAGTGTGTAACATTTTTAACTACCCAAATTTATTAATTTAAACTTGGTGTTATTTACCTTTTCAGTCTCTTAATATATTAATAGAACCTATTAAAAAAGCCAAGAAAGTAGAGCATTTATAACGTACACTTTGAATTTAGGGGCTTGATTTTTTTTCTGAATCTTATATTAATTTATTTCAGGCCCTCCCTTTGGGAGACAATCTTGGTACCCCAAATTTGTAAATTAGCCAAAGCCTAAAAGAATCTGCTAATTACTTGTGGGCCAAATTTCTAGATCTGAGGAGACCCGGATATCCAAAAGCAGCAAAAAAGGCATTTTAAAATTACTTAGGTAATATGAACTATGAAAATTGCCTATTATTCAGGTTTTCTATTTTGGAAAAATAAAAATTGAAATATATAATTCCATAGTTACTGCAAAAATAATGGTTAAAACCCTAAGCCACTTAAAACACCAGTGTTACACACATTAAAAACTGCATTCTTTTCCCCAGTGTGTGATGGGATAGTGTTATACCAGCAAAGATAACTATACGTGTATTATCTTCTTCATGCTCATAAGCATTGGATTAGAGAAACTAATCTTAGAGTTATCAACTGAATCACAGAAATTGCTTAGCACCAGGCTTATAATTTGAGAATGCTCAATAGATACTAATACTTCTCTATTCATATCTATATATTAAGGTGTTTTACCATGATTTTTTAAGTATATATATTAACTCATCAGTATGATAAAACCTCATCTTAACTTCATGGCCAGTACTTTAAGAAATTATGTTTATTTAAAACCTCTCATTCCAATTGAAATGTGTTTTCATCAACTCCCATTTGATAAAAAAGATAATGAGTGGTCCTGAGTTCTTAATGTGCCTTGGTTTTTAGTTATCATAAGGGTAAAAATAATAATCAATTTAACTTTCTTTAGTAATTATTTGAAGTTAGTAAATTCTAAAAAAGGCTTTGTTCTTTATTCATTCTAATTCTCTAAAAAAATCCTAGGCATTATTGTCTAAGGACTCTAAAATGTTATTCATTTATATGATTTAATAACTGCATTCTGTAGTGTCTCTAAGAATAATTGGTGGGAAAAAATCTTATTTTTTATGAAAATAATAATTCCATTAGAAGTTTACCCCTTCACCCATATGGCCTCAATGAAGTATTTTGACTATAAGAATATACAAGTTATTGTATATTAGCCTTACTCCCATCTAGGCTCTGCTTTTAAATTTCACTTAGTGCTTGATGTAGTTTTATTTTCTTCAGACCTAAGTTTCATTTTGTGAAAACATAAACTGAGGCATATGAAAAATTTTAATCATTTATTTGGGCAAAAATTGTTTCAAATCGGGAAGGACCAAACCAAAAGTGGTTAGAAATTTTCAAAAGTGCTCTGCCTACAGGAACTAGGGGAAAGACTTTTGTAGAGAAGACACAGAAATAAAGCAAGAAATTATTTGATTGGCTATTGCTTAAGCAATTGCCGCATTTGGAAAAGCCTAGTTGTTGGCTTGTGACTGGTTGTCCTTGGGTGGCTTGAGGCATTACAAGCTTAGGTTTGGGGCTGCTTATGAAGGCTACTAAGACATTAAGCCACCTCAGTTTAACGGCTTTCTTGTTTAATTAATTTAACAATTTCAAAATCTGTTTTTTTTATTGTCATGAGCTCCTTTTCTTTTCTGCTTTTTAATGCCATCTCTCCTTACCACCCCACTACCCTTCCACCACCGTGCAAGTGACACCTACAACTACAACATACCAGTTTCTTTTTCCCCCACTTTTATTGAGAAAGAATTGGCATACTTCAGCTCTTTAAGTCGAAGGCATCTAGCATGAAGGTTTGATTTACATATGTTGTAAAATGGTTACCACAATTGGTTCCGCTAAGATTTATCTTCTCATAGAGGTGCAATAAAAAGAAAAGAAAGAGAAAGGGGGAAAAAAGTTGTTCCTTGCAATGAGAACTCTTAGGATTTCCTCTGAACAACTTCCTATCCATGCTGCAGCACCCACCCTGTTTCTAACTGCCTTTCTATTTGTCTTTTTTTTTTTCCAACTTCTGGTCCAAATAAGTTCGAATCTTTCAAGTAGTTTGCTCATGCAATTTCCTCTTTTAAAGATTCTCAGAGCATGTATCACTAAAGAGGCACAGTAAAAGGCAGAATAATTTATCACTAAAATTGTGAAGAAATTTAAACAAAAGGTGATGTTTATTCAATTTCCTACTTTGTCCCATGCTCCACATTTTAACAATAAAACTAGTGTTTATATCCCTTGATATGGTGAGCAAGGAAAACATAGATGGAAAGACAGTGATGGGGGAATTCCTAAATGGGAGCAGTTAGCAGCTTTTGAAATGTAGAAGACGTTCAAGAAGAAAAGAAAAAGGAAATGAAACTGACTCATGAGACAATAGATGAGTCCAAACAAGTGATTTGGCTGGGAGGTCAGCAAACTGTAGTCCCTGGGCTAAATCCAGGACCTGTTTTTGTAGTCTACTTGCTAAGAATGATTTTTATATTTATATATGTTTGGAAAAGCAAGCAAACTTATATGTATGTGAAAATTGATGAATTACAATTTTGTTGTCCAGAAATAAAGTGTACTGGAACACTACCACATTCTTTCATTTCATGCATTGTCAGTGACTACTTTCATGCTCCAATAGCAGAGTCAAGCAGTTGCAACAAAGAGCCTATGACACACAGCACCTAAAACATTTCTTATCTAGCCCTCTATAGAAAAGTCTGCTGACCCCTGATTTAGAACATTTCCCCAAGCTAATTTTTCCTAGCTGATCAAATCATTGTGCATTGACTGACACTCTGGGATTTCAAGTTTAAATAAACCAATAATCAGCTGGTATGTTCGGAGTTTTCCAAGAGAGTTTTCTTGACAATCACACAAGAACAGTGCTCACAGCCAGCAAAAATAGATGCATTGGTGTATTCGTTCCTTTAAAAGAAAAAAAGTTAAACTGTTTATTTTGTTATTTTGAGATAACTCACATGCAGTTGTAAGACATAAAACAGAGAGGTATCATGTATTATTTACTGGGTTTTCTCCAGTGGTAACATCTTGAAAACTATAATACAGTATCACAACTTAGATACTGACATGAATACACTCAACATCCAAAATATTTCCATCACCGTAAGGATTCCTCATGTTGCCCTTCTATAGTCACACCCACTTCCATCCTACTCCCAGTCCCGCCCTAACAACCCTTAAATACTAGTCTGTTTTTCATTTCTATAATTTTATATTTCAAGAATTTGGAAACATAGTTATATAGAATGTAACCTTTGGGGTTATAGCATAATCCGGGGTCACTCAGCATAATTCTCTTAAAATCATCCAGGTTGCTGAGCATATCAGTACTTGGTTCTTCTTTATTGCTGAGTAGTATCACATCCTATGGATGTACCATAGTTTGTTTGACTACTCATCTGTTGAAGGACATCTGGGCTGTTTCCAGTTTGGAGCTATTATGAAAAGAGTTGCTGTAAATATTCATGTACAGGTTTTTGCATGAATATAAATTTTCATTTCTTTGGGATAAATGCCAAGAGCCAAATTGCTGGGTCGTATGGTAAGCATATGTTTAGGTTTTTTTTTCTTTTTTGGGTGGGGAATTTCGGGGGAGAGGGAAGCAGAGGAGGAGAAGGTGAGGGAGGACAAGAATCTTAAGCAGGCTCCACACCCAGCATGGAACACGGGGCTCAATTTCACCCTGAGATCACGACCTGAGCCAAGATCAGGAGTCGGACACTTAACTGACTGAACCACCCAGGCGCCCCAGCATATGTTTAGTTTTTAAAAGAAAATGAAGGATTGTTTTCCCGAGTTGCTGTACTATTTTACATTCTCATCATCAATAACATGAGTGATCCAATATCCTCACCAATGTTTGGGGTTGTTACTATTTTGCTTTGTTTAGTATTAGCTCTTCTAATAGGGGTATAGTGATATCACATGGTTTTTTAATCCACATTTTCTAATGGCTAATGATGTTCAACGTCTTTTAATGTACCTATTTTCCATCTGTATATCCTCTTGGATGAAATGTCTCTTCTTATCATTTGCCCATTTTCCATTTGGAGTATTTGATTTTTTTTTTACTGTTGAGTTGTGAGTGTTCTTTATATTGTCTAAATATTGGTCTTTTGATATGTGGTTTGAGTTGTGAGTGTTCTTTATATTGTTTAGATATCGGTCCTTAGATATGTGGTTTGAAAATATTTTCTTCCAATCTGCAACTTGTTTTTTTTATCCTTTTAGTGGACTTTTTATGGAGCAAAAGTTTTTAATTTTGACAAAGACAATTTATCAGTTTTTATGGATTGTGATTTTGGTGTCAATTCTAGGAACATTTTACCTAGCCCCAGATCCCAAAGATTTTCTTTGAGGTTATTACCTAGACGTTTTATACTTTTACGTTTACATGTAAGTTTGTAATCCACTCTGAGTTAATTTTTGTATAGGATGTATAAATTTTGTGTAGATATGTCAAAGTTCTTTCTCTCTCTCTTTTTGTGCCTGTGGATGATCAATCACTCCAGTACCATTTGTTGAAAAGACTACCTTCCTTCCATTGAATTGGTTCTGCATCTTTGTCAAAAATCAGTTGGGCATATATGTGTGGGTCTATTTCTAGCTTCCCTGTTTTGTTTCATTGATCGACATGTTTATTTCACTGCCAATACCTCAGTCTTGATTACAATCAAATGGTAATCTATTGTTATATTTATTATTAATAACATACTATTACATAGATATGTAGTATTAAACCTAATATTAGTATATTAAATAATATACTATTATATAATACATCTTGAAATTAGACAATTCCTCCCAATATATTTTTTTCCAAAATTGTTTTAGCTATTCCAATTCCTTCCTTTGCATTTTAATATAAAGTTTAGAACAATTTTATGTATCTCTACCAAAAATTTTCCTTAATTTTGATGGGAATTGCATTAAACCTTTATATCCATTTGAGAAGAATTGACATCTTTACTATGTTGAGACTTGCAATCCATGAACATGGTATGTCTTTCCAGATCTCTTAGGTTTCTTTCATCAGCATTTTATAGTTTTCAGCATACAAGTTCTATACATTTTTTAGACCAATACCTAAGTGTTTAAATTTTGAGTAATTTTAAATTAATATTATATTTATATTTCTGTGTTTTATTTCCTTTTCCTTTTCACCTTATTACACCGGCTATAATAGAACTTGAAGCATTAAATCGAATAGATGGTAAGAGTGAACATCCTTGCCTTATTGCTGATCTTATGGGGACAGCATTTAGTTTTTTATCATTAAGTAGAATGCTAACTATAGTGTTTTTTTTTTTTCTTTAATAGATCTTTGTCAAATTGAGGATGTTTCCCTCTATCCCTAGTTGTCAGAGTTTTCAATCATGAATGGGTGCTGAATTTTTCTTCATCTATCAATATCATCATGTGATAATTCTTCTTTAGCCTATTTATGGTGGATTATATTGATTGATTTTCAGAATATTGAACCAGAGTTGCATCCATGGAATAACCTTCAACTGGTCATGGTATATAATTCTTTTTATATATTGCTGAATTCTACTTGTTAGTACAATATTAAAGATTTTAAATCAATGTTTGGAGGGATATTGGTCTATGTGTTTCTCTTTTTCTACTGTGTTTGTCTGTGTTCAGTATCAGGATAATATTTGTCTCATAAGTAAATTGGAAATTGTCCTTTCTGGTATTTTCTAAAAAAAAAAAATTGTGTAGAATATGTGTGTGTTAAATCTTCTTTAAATATTTGTTGGAATTATCCAACAAAACCATCTAGGCTTGGAGTTTTCTTTTTGAGAGAGTTTTTAAATTACAAATTCAATTTCCTTAATAGTGACATAGTTATTCAAATAATCTAATTCATATTCGGTGAGTTGGTGTAATTTGTATTATGGAAGAATTGGTCCACTCCATCTAAGTTGTCCAAGTTCTGTGTTTTGTGCTTGTAGTTTTCCATTATTGTCTTTAGATGTCTGTAGTGATATGCCTATTTCATTCCTGATTGGCAGTTTAAAAAAAATTTTAAAAATTTAAAAAAAAATTATTTTTCTCTCTTCTCTCTTTTGTATTTGTCAGTCATGCTGGAGGCTTGCCAAGAAGTTTATCTATCTTTTCAAAGAACAAACTCATGACTTCATTGATCTTCTCTGTTTTTCTGTTTTTCAATTCCATTTATTTGTGCTATTATTATTTTTATTATTATTATTATTTTGTCAGGTTGATTTTACTCTTCTTTTTCTTGGTTCTTGAGATTGGAGTATGGATTATTGGTTTGAGACTTTTCTCTTTTCTAATGTATGCAATTAGTACTATCAATTTCCCTCTGAGTACTGCTATAGCTGTGTCCCACAAATTTTGCTATGTTCTATTTTCATTTTCATTTACTCCAGTGTATTTCTTCCTTGATTTCCTCTTTGACTTATTGTTATTTAGAAGTGTGTTAATTAGCTTCCAAGTGTTTAGAGATTTTCCCTTTATCTTCCTATTATTGGTTTCTGGTTTGATTCCATTTTGGTCAGAAAACACACTCTGTAAGATTTCAGATTTGTTGTTAATTGCTTTATGGAGCAGGATGTGGCTTATCTTGGAATATATTTGTGGGCACTGGAAAAGAATGTATATTCTTTTATTGTTGGGTGTATGTTCTAAAAATATCAATTATATCCTGTTAGCTGATGAGATTAAGTTCTATATGCTTGATGATTTTCTATCACTTGTTCTAGGTATGTTGAAGTTTACAACTATAACCATGGATTTGTCTATTTTTTTCCTATTTTACCAGTTTTTATTCCACACATTTTATAGCTCTTCCATGTATATACATTCAGGGGTGTTATATTTTCTTCTTGGATATTCCTTTTTATCATTTTATGATGTTTATTTCTATCTCTGGTAAATTTTTTATTTTGAAGTTCTTTTATTTGATATTAATGTTGCTATTCCTGCTTTATTTGATCAATGTTTGCATAAGACATAGATATAATGTGTATGAATTACATATAATACATATATATGTATACAAATACATATAACAGATTCATATACGTATATATATGTACATATATGTAAAAGCATATGTTGTTTCCATGCTTTTACTTTAGATCTGTGTATATCATTGCATTTGAATTGCATTCCTTTTGGACAGTATATAATTAAGCCACACTTTTTTTAAAACCACTAACCATATAATTTAATTGGTGTATCCAGACAATTTACGTTCAATTTAATTTTTTTTTTTTTTTTTGAAAGAGAGAGAGAGAGAGTGGGGGTGGGAGCAGAGGGAGAGAGAGAATCTTAAGCTGGCTCCTTGCCCAGCTCAGAGCCTCACATGGGGCCCAATCTCATGACCCTGAGATCATGACCTGAGCTGAATTGAGAGTCGGAGGCTTAACCAACTGAGCCATCCAGGTGTCCCTCAATTTATTGATATGTTATGGCTTAAGCCTGCCATTTGAGTCTACGTGTTTTTCCTCTTTGTTTTTCATATTACCTGCCTTCCTGTGTGTTATTTAAATGCTTTTTAGAACTTTTAGAATTTTGACTTCCTAGTATTTTTCAGTGTATTTCTTTGTGTAGTTTTTTAGAAGTTGTTTTATGTATTAGATTTTATATACATAACATCGTAGTATACTGGTGTCTTCATTTTACTTGTTCAAGTGAAGTACAGAAACTTTTTTACCTTTTACCTTTTTTACCTTTTACCTCCCTTTTTTTAACCTTTATCCATACCCATTTATAATTGTCTTAAGTATTTCCTCTACATACATTTAGAACCACATCAGACATTGTTAAATTTTTGTATCTGCCTTCAGACATAAATTAGAAAACCTCGGAGATGGAGAGTCTATTATTTTTACTCAGATTTTTGTTACTGAATTCTTTATTCCTTTCAAAGGGTCCAAGATTCTTTTATCATTTCCTTTATGTCTAGAAAACTTCCTTAACTATTCTTTCAAGGTGGGTCTACTATTGAAGAATTCTATTATTTTTCCTTCATCTGATAATGTCTTGATTTCCACTTCATTCCTAAAGGATATTTTCCATGGATATAGGATTCTGGATTGACAGTTTTTCTCTCACCGATTAAAAATGCTGTACCCCTTACTTCTGGCCTCCCTGGTTTCTGATGAGAAATTTACATACCAGAACTGTTTTTCCTCTAAAGGAAGACTATGTTTTTCTCTTGCTGCTTTCAAGACTTTTTCTTTGTCTTTAGTTTTCAGAAGTTTTACCGAGATGTGTTTTGGTATGAATGTCTTTGGGGTTTTTTTTTCTTTTTTTGTTTTGTTTTTTTTCCTTGCTTGTGGTTTGCTCAGCTTCTTAAATCTGCATGCCTTTTACTAAATTTGGGGAGTTTGGGGCCATTATTTTTTTTTAGCATGTTTTTTGCCTTGCCCTCTTTCTTTTCTCTTTCTGGGACTCCATTGGCACAAATCTTTTATCTTTTATTGTAGTTCCACAGTTGCCTGAGTCTCTATTTACTTTTTTTTTTTTAAGTATATTTTCTCTATGTGGTTCAGATTGGATCATTTTTATTTTCTCTCTCCTCATTCACTGGTTCTTTCCTTTGCCTCTTTCATTTTTTTATTTATCATAGTTGTCATATTTTTCAGTTCTAAAATTTCTATCTGGTTATTCTAAAGAGCTTCTATTTCTTTGATAAGACTTTTTGTTTGTTTCAACCATGTTCATAATTTCTCATTGAAGAATTTTCATGATGGCTGCTTTAAAATCTTTGTGAGATAATTCTAATATCTCTGTTATCTTGGTGTTCACATATTGATGTCTTTTTACATTCAGTTTGAGATATTTCTCCTTCTTTTTATGATAAATGATTTTCAACTGAAACCTAGACGTTTTGTGTATTGTAAGACTCTGGATATTATTTAAACCTTCTATTTTAGCTAGCTTCCTCTGACACTACTCCAGCAGAGAAAGAGAGCACACCTTGTCATTGTCAGGTATTGCGCTGACACCTGAGTAGGAGGGCTCTGTTTTCCTGCTGGGTGGGGGTGACAGTTCCTATTCCCCAGTAGGCCTCCACTGACACTTTCCTGGCTAGGAGGGATGTCAGTGGTTTGTTACTGCCCCCATCATGGCCTCTGCTGTCACTTTACAGGTTGGCAAATTGTAGGATTGGACAGTTTCTAATGTCCTGACCCTCCACTAGGCTTCCCCTGTCTAACACAGCAATAGTAGGGAAGGAGAATGGTGCCTCAATATTGTTGGGTTTGGGTGGAAGTCCAGGATCCCTATGTAGTCTCCACTGACATTACATTGGCTTAGGATAGGGACCTTGTTATCCCTTGACAGGGACAAAAGTCCCAATTTCCTGCTCAGACTTCCTTACACCATTCTAGTGTTGGGGAGAAGAAGTTGGGATGCTTTGTTCTAGCCTACCAAGTGTCTGCAGGAGACTCCCCGATGGGCCTTTGCAGGTATGGGGGTGGCTGTTTGTGTGGTATCTGACTAGAGAAAAGTAGTATTGCTCCAGTGCTTTCTGTCTTTCTAGGCTGCTGTGTTCCTGGTCCTTTGGCTGCAAAGGCTTTTCTTGAGGCTTCTCTGGTCTGCACCAATTGGTGTCTCTGGGTTGCCGGTTTCTTCCATTCCAGTGAGGCAAAACTGAATCCAGGGAACTCACTGCAATGTTGTTCCTTGGGGCCTGAGGTCCCTGGCTGTTCTGTCCTCTTCTCTCCATCGTTCAGTGTCTCCTGACATTTGTTTTATGTATGATGTCCAGAGTTTTTAGTTGTACCTAGCAGGAGGATTAGGAAAAACTGTCTACTACATCTTCCTGGAAGTGAATTTCTCCTGTTTCTTTTTTTTTTTTTTCTTCTTCTTTCTTTATTCATTAATTGGCAGGGCAGCATAAATTTTTGCCTTGGTTTCTTTTTTTTTTTTTTTAAGATTTTATTTATTTATTTGACAGAGAGAGAGATCGCAAGTAGACAGAAAGGCAGGCAGAGAGAGAGGGGGAAGCAGGCTCCCTGCTGAGCAGAGAGCCCCATGTGGGGCTTGATCCCAGGACTCTGAGATCATGACCCAAGCTGAAGGCAGAGACTTAGCTCACTGAGACACCCAGGCACCCATTTGCCCTGGTTTCTATAGGGAACATAAACAGAATTAGGAAAAAAATGACTAATAAATTTTCCATTAAAAAGAGAAAATTTGAGACAAAGAACCCATGTCTATCTGTAATGTACTTTTCAATATCCATTTCACTTCTACTTTCCAGTTTCTACTAGTTTGTCTCTTGATTACTTTATCACCAATAAATGCTCTTTTAGCGTTTTATGGCAACGCTTACATTTAGAAGTAAGCTTTTTTTCACTTGAAAGTTCTCATTGAATGACTCCTGCATGGGGGCATGTTCACTTGATTCATTCCTGTTCCCCTGTGCCTGTCACAAGGCCAACCCACATACGAGTACTTGATAAATATCTGCTGAATAAGGGAATGAGAACTGAAAATTTAAATTTTTCATTCTGTGAGAGTTTATCTCCTTTATTCTTGCTGTGCTGAAGCATGGGACACATGTGTCTGCCGCCTGTGCTTGATTCCCACCGGGCACCCTAAGCATGTGCTTAGGGCATTAGCAAAATTTGCCCAGAATTTCGCAATCTAGACTAAAGCAACTTTAATTTCAGCACATGTGTCAGTTTTTGCTTTATGGCGTAGAGTTGTTTGAGCTTTGAATTACAAATGGGGAGGACACCAGAATGGTTCCCGTGTGTGTATGTGTGGGCACCTGTGCACATTTGCTCCTATCACTTCTAAAGAAAGTGACCCAAAGAACATGGCACAAAAAAGACCACAGACTATTTTTACAGTCTGTTTCCTAGATCCTGGAACTTTTTTTGTTGGGGGGGGGAGGGGATGATGAATTTTTAAGCTAATCATGGTTTGATGATCTTTTTAAATCTTTGTCCTGTAATGTGTGGTGTGTAAGCATCCATACATGGAGGAGGGGTAATGTTAGTCCATCGTTTTGTGAAGTCTTGAATATAATTTAAAATTTTTCGCAAGCCTAATGATACTTGAGATAAAGATCTCCCATCCTTGAACCGTTTTTAAATTCAGGTAATAGAACATGATTCTTCTTAGTACTCCTGAGTATGTTTGGTTTAAATACTAAACAGAATACTTGCTTTCCCGCTTGGCTTTAGAGTCTGCTTAAAGTAATGGTGAAAGATCGAATTCACTATACTTTGGTTAGAAAGTCTGGAAATGTTTGTCCACGGACACTTTCGTCGCCTGCTAGAATGGAAATTCACTGGGGTGGGGGGACTGTTTCATTTTATTGCCTAAGAGGTGTTGATAACATGCCCTGCATCTTTCCAAGGCATCTTTCATGCCAAACAGGCAAACTGTAGCTAGCAAAGGAACAGAAAGAGCACTTCTTACATGAGTCGTTCTCAGCAAACTTGCACAGCAGCTGTGCTAGGTACATGAGGATCAGGATTACCACAGAACCCAGTTGCAAGATTTTGTGTGGTCGAGGAGACAACTGCCTCTCTCAGGGGACCACTTTGAAGGGGGTTGCTGCAATAATGCGTCCCTACTGTTGCGGGTGGATTTTGTGGCCAGGGAGTACAAAATCAGTGCCAGATAAAATCAGAAAGTAAGAGAAAGCGAGAAGAATCTCACAGATTTTAAACCTTAATGTGAGAGACTACAACAACTGTCCTGAGCTTGTTGCATTTACTAGTTAGGAAAAGGAGACAGAGGAAGGAAGGGATGCGTTTAACTCAGAAAACTTGCAGGGCTTCGGTCTTTTCATTTGAGAACCATTTGGGTGTGTTGTGAAATCAAGTTGCAGAGTAGGCATGTTCAGACCTCTATTTGCTACAGTTAGTAGGAAAGATCCCCCCCCCCACCTTAAATAAAAGAAGCCAGAGTTTTCTGTGCAAACTGAAACAGGCGTTGCAAGAATCAGATTCACTTTGGACGAGTCTTCACATTCCAAGTCATCATTGCATTAGGCAGCACAATTCCATCTCTGGTTGATGGGCAGAAAAAGTGGGCAGCTTGCCAGGTAGACGTTTCCATGACTCCCAGCCCCCAAAGGTGATGCGTTTTTCAGCTAATTCAATGAAGAGTGGGCTGAACTTTGGGTCTAAACGAGACAATAGCTGCCTTCGCAGTATCAGCAGAATGGTTGATGGGAATGCACTCTACATTTGGCAGAGAATCATGTGACCTTACGACTGAGATTTTGTGATGGTGCCAACGGAGACTTGGAAAGCAGCAACCGTCCTGACTTTTTTCTTCTTTTCTAGCATGGCTCAGAAAATGGTGGATCTTAATACTTGACTTTAGCCAGACTCAGCAAGCGACTGAGCTTTGAAGCACAACTTCGCCTTTATTCTGGGTTTTTGGCAGGCCACCAGGAGGCTGTCCCTTTCACGCCTGATAAATTCTGCTGCTTATCTCTAAATAGGAAAAAAAAAAAAAAAGAAAAATATAAACAGAATATTGAGGCATAACAAGTGAATCCTAAAATTGTATGTGCTTTTTGTTTTTTGGCTTTTCTTACTGCTGATTTTTTAAATGTTAATACCCTTTCTGCTTGCTGAAGAATCCAAGTACTTTTTTTTTTTTTTTTTTTTTGGTTTATAATGAACAGGCATTTGAACAGGGCAAACAGGACGGCCGCAGCAGTGAGCATGAGATCATTGCAGCCGTGTAGCAAACTGGCACCCTGCCTTCTCACCCTTTTGGTTCAGGAGACAAACGTGTGCAATCCTCATTTCTAAAGTCAGCTCAGCCTGGAAGGATTCCTGGTCTCTCCCACCTTCTACCATTCTGCTGCCAGGGACAGCAAGGATTGGTGCAGCTTCTGCGCAGTGCTTTGTGCCTGGAATACCGAGAAGGAAGAAAAAGAAGACAAGCACCCTGGTCCTTTTTTCCAAGAAATAACAGGAGCCCCGAAGAAAAAAAAAATCTGAGTTTGTCCTACTCCATGCAACAGTGCTGAAAAAAATGAGACGCTCCTGCTCAAAAACAAAAACAAAAACAAACAAACAAAAATCCAAACCAAAACAAACCAAAAAAAAGCAAACATTGGCTTGTATACCTACAGAGACATCGGGCTTTGTAAAGCAGCTTTGTAAGGCAACATAACCAAATGAGCCTTCCTTATTTTTATTATTTCAAAAATATGGCATAATTAGCAATATATTGCACTTGGTGAAATCGCACCTTTCATATCAGGTATAACTTTTTTTGTTGTTTCTTTTTAAGCCTACTCTTAGATATAAGGGGATCCTTGAACTTTCAATGTACTCTTATTTAGCTCATCACCCACTTTACTCTTATTAACTTTTTCCTTTTGCTCTCTTGCTCTAATCCTGATTAGAATAGAAACTTACGTAAAAATAGAAAAATGTCTATGGAAAAGACGGTACATGTTTTATTTTGGTTATACGTCGAAGTTTGGAAAGACGTTAATATGTTATCTGTGCTTTTCGTGTACAGTATTAGTTTTTGCTATCTAAGAAAAGTGAACGTTTAGTCCTAGTTGTTTAAAGAAACTAAATATTTTATTTGCTGTGACTTATAATTTGAAATGTGAAAGAAGAAACTTTTTGAACTTCTAAAAAAAGGGTCATATTAGGAGGTACATTAAACTGCTGAGAAATAAAATTAGTTTGGGGGAATTTGTATTTAAATTATTTACCAGGATTTCAGTATAACCGAAGTTGGGATGAAAAGATCATGTTCTCAGTTGCTAAGTAGAAAAGAAGCTTGTTTCACAATAATACTCTCTTTTAAAATATATTTTAAAAGAAGTATTTGTCTTAGGGCAGTTGCAGAGAGTGTTGGAAATATCCATTAAGTATTTCAGTGGAAAAAGTACATACAAACTTGTTTTAAGTTTAAAGCAATGATTGGCTCAGCAGATAAATGCATTGCATTCTAATTATTTTGTCTATTTGTAGAAGTAAATTGCTAAGCAATTTAAGCATTTTATAACAAAACCCAGTTTTGCCTGGTTCAATGGGAAAGGATTAGCAGATGTATTCCACCTATTTTAATTTCGTTTAAAACTCTTTCTAAACATATTTAAAAATTGTTAAAAAGAGAAAGTGCTTCTTAAAAATACAGCGTATATAAATGAAGACTATGATTTGCATATTAGGAATTGATGCTACAATATACTCCATGAAAAGAATAAACTTTGAGCAAACTGTTGTGCTTTTAAAATCATATTTTATCATATTAGAAGTATGTAGGGTAAACAGAGAGAAAAATATTATAGAACTGATGATTTCTATCTCCTTTTTTTGTTATTCTATGAAGAATTATAGGAAATTACAATTACCCTATATACTGATAACATTCAAATAAAACGTTTTATTAAGTTTATCGGTTATTGTTCGCTAATTATTTAAGAAATAGCTCTTGTTCCTTTATGCTGCCTCAGCTAATGGAACATCAACTTTCACAGGCTTAATTAACATTTATAAACCTGTTTTCATGTTTCAAGATCCTTTAGTTGAAAAACATTATTTTAAATGTTATTTTTAGGAGCCATTAATCTCTACACTCTTAATTATCTTATTAAGCTCCATGCCAAATCCAAATCTCTTTTCAGCTTTCACTAGTTCATTGTGCAAAACCTAGTCGCTTCTTTAACAGCTATGCCTCCTTTCACTTTCAAAACTGTGACTGTGAAAACAACACCAACCAAAATGAACGCGTAAATGCAAACTATGAAACCACATTATATGTCATATGAGTAGCCTTGGGTGGGGCTCTAGGAGTCTTCCAAGCCTTTAAAAAAAATACTTTAAAAGGTTTTGCCCATTTTGATATTGTGTTTTCTTCTCGATCATCTACCTTCATTCCCACCATCCAGCCAGATGATCCTCCTAGACAAGCAGTTGTCTGATATGTCTCCTTTTGTGGTTGTTTTAGGGAAAAACTTAAAATGGATATGAGAAGTGACGAAAGTGATCATAGGAGAAAATCATCTCAGGTAAAAACAAAAGGCAAAAGAGCAATTGCTGTTTAATATTTTTAAAGAAAAAAACAAAACAGTGTTGACTGTGTTTAGTTATAAGAATTCGTTTCATAGTCTTTATGGATCTAGCTGTTGGGATTTTCATTGATGGCTTGAGAATTTGTACTATTACCTACCTTTGTGACAAATTTTTGTCTGAGTTCATGATCAATGTGCAGTTCGAGTCCCTTGGAATTATGTATCTATATATCCATTTATATATCTATATATCCATTCATGTAACGGTTGACTAGAAAGTAATTTAGAAAAAGAAAATATGTATTTTTTCATTTGTCATACCATATAAAAGGAAGTGAAATCTGAAGGGAGGGAATAAAGTTGTGCTTTTTTAAAAAAATGACCTAATAAGAGAGTGAAACCAAAATATACATTCTTATAGTTATGATAAAACCCAAAACAAATGTTGCTTTTTATTTCACATCTAAGTGTAGGAATACATGTTAAGATATTTTTACTATAATTGAATGCAATTATGACTGTTGATTTTTTACTATAGTTTTTAACAAGTATGGGAATAATTAGAAAATAAATAATGGTAAAAATATTATGTAGACCAAATTATCTATATAAAGTCTATAAAACACATTTTATTTTATTTCAAAACATGCAAAAACACTAAGTAATTTTTATGTAATATTACTATTTTTCACAATGAAGATATAATTTAGAAATGCTAAATATTGTGGATATGAGTGAAACGATTAATGATTGTACAACTTACAGATTTGTTTCTGTTGAGCTTAAAATCTTAAAAACCGTGTATGTGGCTGGCTTTATGTTTATTCTTTGTGTGTTTGCTTATTGTGTGGTGGTTTAAATTTTTTTTTAATAACAATTTATTTTTGCCCAACCTATTGACCAGGTAAGAGTTGTAAGTAGCTATATATTATGTTTTAAGAATATCTTTTAAAAAAATAAATTTAAGTATATTGTATTTAAGAGGCAGGCTAGATCTTCTTTTATGCAGTAGATCTGAAGTATAAATTGTAGTAGTAGTAACACTGTTAATAGTAATAACGCTCTTAATATGTCATTAATTTTAGTTTTTGATAATAATTTAACCAAATATTGTTAATTTCAGTATTATTCCAACTATAGACACATATGTATAAATTTAAGACTTTTTAGTGACTTCCTGTGTTCTCTGCCTAGTCAACAAGATCTTACTTGTTTTATGAGAAAGTTATAATGTTACCCATTCCTTAAAACCACTAACCGAGGTTTTATAAAAGAGTTAAAACAAGCACAGTTTGACTCTTACACAATTAGCTTAATAGTTAATTTGGTCTTAATTATAGGCTGCTAATACTACATTCATGCTTCACAATTACATAATTCATACATGCATGTATGGATCCTTTTTTTTCTTTTAAAACTCCTTATTAATCAGAATAGTCCGAATCCAAAATATACACTATTAAAACAAAAGTAATCTGTGAAAAATATTTCAATATATGATTCTTTAAATCCTCACGTATGTAAACCTGTATTTAGTGCAGAATATTTATGAAGGCCTTTAACTGGGAATATGTATACTAAGATTTTTTTAGCCTTAAAAATATTTATAGTAAAGGATCAATATTAATATTTTCATCTAATTTCATCAGATATTTACAACAAATTCTGCATTACTAGGGAGCCCGAGTGAGACGTTGCCCATTGGCATAAACCCGTAGATCCGATCTTGTGGTGAAATGGACTGCACAAGCTCGCTTCTATGGGTCTGTGTCAGTGTGGTAAGCTAACAAAATGCTATAGACAAATGCCGTTAAATAATATTTCAGCCAAACTCCTTTTAAACTTTAGTTGATCACTTTTGAAGTATTTATATTTTCCTTTGTTTCTCATGTATACATTAATCATCATCGGTCTTTAGAGGCAACTTCAATTGTTGACCTCTAGGAAGGGTTTAGAGCATAGCCTTCAAGTTGGAACCCAAGTACAGTAAATTACTTAAGAAACTTGAATTTTTTATAACAAGGTTTGAAACAAGAGCTGAATAGCACCTGTTCAGAAACTTAAGTTCACATTATAGTGGTTAGTACACCTCATCAGGTTTAATAAGAAAATTAAAGGCTGTAACTGGATTTATGTATTACTATTGAGCTGATTTCTCTTAAATGAAGTTGAATGCTATTGGCTTTTAATATTATTTATTGCTAGTAGAGCTATATGTCAGGAGAGATGTCAGAGGACATTTCGTATGACCTGTGCCAGAAACCCAAGAGGTTAGGATAGTCCTAGTAGACACATACTAAGTCTATCGGTGAAATGTTAGAATATTATATCTACGTCCTTGCCAAGCCCTTAGGTGTATGGCGCCATATTTGGAGGAGCTGACTGAAGATATGATAAGGAATTTGAAGCAACATTGGAAGCTGTGTGCATCCGGGTTGAGGTAGTAGGTTGTATGGTTTAGAGTTACACCCTGGGAGTTAACTGTACAACCTTCTAGCTTTCCTTGGAGCACACTTGAGCCATCGAGGAATTCTTCACCACTTTTATCTGATCGAGCCAATTTCTGTGCAAGAAGGTAATGTGTCATGAGTATTTTGGATAATCAGTTTGAGCCTTTCTTACATTAAAATGAGCCTTTTATCCCTAAATACTAGATTATTCCATTTGCATCTACTTATAAACACTGGCAAGTTGGTATTTCTAATAGGTTGTTACTCCACGAGAAAATCTTTTTAAGAACTGGTGAGTAGTGACTTAAACCTCATTGATAGTTGAACTTTTCAGTCACAGATTCACAAAATTTGGCTCTCGATTTTGCAAACTGATCATTGGTCTTTTTTTATTTTATTTTTATTGGCTACTTAGACACTGGATTAAAAAAAAAAAGTCTTCTAGTGTCAATGACTTTATAGCATGTTATCTGAATCTTTCTTATGACACATCACTTTCTCCCTTATGTTACGGTTATCTATGTGTTTGTTTATTTTTTTTTTTCCAGTATATACTAGACTGTAAGCCCCTTGAGGGCAAAGTCCATGCCTTATCTTTTATTGTATCCCCTAAAGTGCTTTACACATAAGATCTAAATATTTATTGGATGAATGAATGGAGTATAAGATCTCACCCTGTGATGAGTTTCTATTGAATATTTGAATGAATTACAGCAGTAGTCACAAATTTGAGTATTGTTTGTTGGTCCTAAAATTTGCCTAAATTTAATTCCCACACTGCTCTGCATCAGTAATATACTTGTTATTTTTTTTACTATGTTGAGTGTGACCATTCATCCTAGACATACAATTTAAAACTTAGGATTGCTTTTTCTCTAGAATAAAGAGTATAAAGCAAACTCATTTTTATTAATAAGTTCATTATAGTTTATAACCCTCAATTTAGATTATGTGTATTTCTTTTGAATTTTTAAATCCTTTGATTTCCAGATGAATGGTTTTTCTTTCAACATCACCTTTATAAATCAGCTTTTGGTATTTTGTATACCTCCCTTGTCTTCTGCCCTTTATTTTTGTACAGTCACATGTGTTGAATAAACCAGAAACAACTCAACCAGAAACATGTCAAGAAATTAATAATAAATATATGAAGTATAATTGAGGATTAGACCGCATTTTTGTTTGAAGGGAAGGCACCTACAATATTCTGTCTATGCAAAGCAAACGGGTCTCTTTGGAGAACGTTAACTTGCCATCAGTTTCAGTGGTTAGTTTATATAGAACATCTTTCAGTCACAGAATTAAATACTTATAGACATTGGCACTTTACACTCTGAGTATGAAACATTGAATACTTTAGAAAAGATTTTTAGATATAAATATGTTAAGAACCACAAGATCCTGCCAGTGTGGTGATGAGCTTCCTATAGAACACTCTGGCATCCAGAATATCTCAGAATCTAGAATTTACCAATAATGGTGAAGAAGGAACTTTTGAATCACCAACGGGAAGAACACAGGAGGCTTAGAAAGCTGAATAACTGATTTCAAGCAAAATTATTTGATTCGTAGGCAGAGGTTTAAAGACTAGTAGTCTCTAAGAAAGAAAGGTCTTTTCAAGGTCTAAACAGATAATGAAGACAAGGCAGGAGAAATAGACGAGAGAGTAAGAGAGAAAATGAAGAGTTGAGAAGGAAAGTACTCCTAGAAAAGAGAAACAATGTGTATAAAGGTAGCAGTTCTACACATAGGTGGAAGAAGCAAACAACTGAGTGGTAAATAATTACATCTTTTTCAGTAGTTTAGCCTTTGAGAGCCTGTAGTCTCTTTCTTCTGTGCTCTGTGTGTGTGTGTGTGTGTGTGTGTGTGTATTCTAATACTCTTGTGTACAGATTTGGAGACCAAGTCAGTGTCATTGATGGGCCAAATAGAATATTATTGTCAAGAAATGCTTATTTCTATGTGGTGCAATAGAGTTAAATATATCACAGAAATCAACTGTGAGGTGCTGTTTAAGGATAAGCTTATGAAAATACTATGATGAATGCATAGAATTGTGATCTCTTATCTACCCTATCTAAAGGGAGCTGGTATTATAGAAGAGTAGCTGAAAAATTACAAAGATGTACTATGATCAAAAGCATTAGGGGCACCTAGGTGGCTCAGTGGGTTAAATCCTCTGCCTTCGGCTCAGGTCATGATCTCAGGGTCCTAGGATCGAGCCCCGCATCGGGCTCTCTGCTCGGCAGGGAGCCTGCTTCCCCCTCTCTCTCTGCTTGCCTCTCTGCCTACTCTCTGTCAAATAAATAAATAAATAAATCTTTAAAAAAAACACTTTTAAAAGTGTTAGTCATGCAAAGTCATAATAATTCTGAAAGGCAGAAGATATAATTAACATCAATGGAGAAAATAAAAACTCCTCTGTAGGGTAAGAATACTACATGGGAGGTTCTTTCACCAAGTAATTATTTATAAATTTGCTCTTCCAGCTATGGGAGTTATTTAACTTACTATATTTCTATGAAAAAAAAATGGCAGATGACAAATACACAAATTGATAGGATTATCTTAAAGAAACCAAGATTCAGGACCACTGCTGGTATCAATATCTAGAAATAAACCTTGGGGAAATAATGTACATTTAGAGAGTTAGCATTCAATGAGGGAGCAACTATGTAGATTGCATAATTCCTGTAAGAATTTAAGTGGTCAAATTTTACTATATAGCGAGGTTTCCACATTTGGTAACAAAAGTATGAAAATTCAGGAAACAAAAATCAGTGAATTATGCTTTACCAATATTTCTCTTGATCTTTTGAGACTTGCCTATATATCTTGATAGTCATAGTAGCTGATTTCCTTTAAATGCTTTGTGGAATGAGGCAGAAAGGAGTTAGAAGCACAGAAGGAGGGAGGGAGAGAGAAAGGGAAAGGAAAACCAACTGCAAAGCAATTGATTGGACCATACTAGAGAAGTCTAATTTAGTTCATAATACTGGTTCATGTTAATATTCTCATATTGGTTCTTATTCATATTAGTTCAAAGAACTATGAGGGAATCAGATAAGTTATTTGGCAGTTGGACTGAGCCTTCTTGGAAATAATCCAGCAGTACATGGACTATGCTATTAGAATAAATGAGTCACTTTCTGTAAATAATCATTTTGTTTCTCTTATTCCCTGTTATCAAATGCTGACTCACAAGAATAGGTGATTCCCCGATTCCCCAAATGATGTGATACGGTATTCTGCCACCCTGAACATTATTTCATACCCATGCCTATCTTCTTTTCCACAAAATATAGGGATAATTATGGAGGTCGATGATCTTGACTGTACTCATGGCAGCTCCCTAAAAGACCTATAGGGAATGCCTATGAAAGACCATTAGGTGAAGGTTCGGGCACACCAAAAGAGCATTTATTTATCTCTTGATTGCTAATTGCCCCCGTCCACTACTCCTTCCAAACAAACCTGCTACCTGTTGATATCATGTTCTTTGGGATTCATGTATATCACTTCATCATCCCCAAAGCCTATACTCTTTCTCTAAGGACCTTCTCAATTTCAAATCCTCATCGTCATTGCAACTTTTATTCCCATAGAGTTTTCTCTAACTTCCATTAATAGTAAGTCCAAGTGCCCAAGGGGACTGTGACTTACCTTTGTACCTTCTGCAGTGCATGTACCTTTATCTTAACTTGAGTTGAACTTCAGATCATTTATGAGCAATGGTGAGAACCTATGCATACCTTAGAATGAACTATGCTTCAGCAGTAATGTCCTGTGTTATCTGAGATATTTCTAGACTCTTCAGAATATATTGTTATGGCCTAAGGAGGTTTTTGTTTGTTTGTTTGTTTGTTTGTTTGTTTTTTAACACTGTCTATGAGTTCTAACTGAGCCTGTAATATACCATCTGAAGGTAACTTACAAAACTAGCTACTCTTTTTTATAAGTCTAAGCCTCTTGTGTACAGAAGTATCTGTCTTTTCAAAACTATTTCCCTTAAAAAAAAACAACTATTTCCCTTTACTTTTTATATGTTTAGATAGTACATAAGTAAGTTTGTAAGTCGTGTAATTCATGTGTACTTTTACTTAGTAGGAACTTAAATAGTACTTGATTGAAATTAAAAATAAAATCTAGATTTATACATGGTAAGAATCTTAGAGATCAATAGCCCATTTTCCAGATGACCAAACTGAGGCCCAGAATGTTTAAGGATTTTCGTCAGAGCCAGTCTACCAGTAATGGATACAGCCTAGATTTCCATCCAGGTCAATGATCTATGCAAGAAGATATATTTTATGTTGCTATCCATAGACTTTTAGGTAGCATCATAAAACAAATTTTAATAAATTGATTGAAATAAGATAATAAGGTTTTATTTTTCAAAGAGTACGAATAACACAGTAATTTATCTGCAGACATATATCTGATAGATATGTTTAATATCATTTAAAACAAACTTTATTCATTTTATTTTTTCTTTTCAAGTAGAAGTGCACTCTTATTTCTCTAGGCATAGAGAAAAATTCATCTACTATGGCATTTCCTCTTCTTCCAGAACCCTTCTCCAGGGGAGAAGACTATAGCCTAGCTGTTAGTGGTGCCTCTCAAGTAAAAAGGGAAGAACTATGAATTGGTTAACCTGTTAGCATTATGTTGCCTCGAAGAATAAAAGTTAATATGAAATAGTAACCATAACTAAGTCCAACTTCAGAGGTCAACTGCCTATATCCCCCATAAGATATGCAAGATGTCATTATGTAAAATACTGTTACTGAGGATCATAAACTTAAATAGTGTCAGGGTTTAGGCAGTATAGTGAGCCAGACTGAAGACAAAAGGAAGTAATAGGGACTGTGGTAGACCAAAGAAGACATACTCACTTTCAAGATATTCCAAAATGACTTCATCAGTCGATCTGAATTTGTCTCCCAAGGGCAGCCAGTTTTCCTTCTTTGATATGAAGGCATCACATATCGAAGCAAATTGCAATAAATCTGCTCTTTTAATGAACCTAACAGCATCTTTTCTACAGTTGACCTAGATAATTGGGAGTATCTATGGTACTCTAAAGTAATTCTAGGGTGTATAAAAAAGATAGATTCCTACACACTTCTATGCTGATGCTATTATTTCAGATAGACACATATGACCTATGACAGTCTAAATATTTCTTTGAATTTAGTTGACTAATGAAAAATATTTTCTGATCAAGCAGCAACCACCAATTGCAATATTAGTTTGACTTTAACAAAAGAAATGTAGTAGCAGTGGGGCGCCTGCGTGGCTTAGTTGGTTAAGTGTCTGACTCTTGATTTTGGCTCAGGTCATGATCCAGGGTCATGGGATCCAGCCCCTGCATCAGGGTCTGCCCCTCCCCCCACTTGTGCATTCTCTCTCTCTCTCTCTCTTAATAAAATCTTGAAAAGAAAAGAAAAGCAATGTAGTAATAATGACTGTAGTCGTCCAGTAGTACTATGTAGTTTTAGGTTTCCATTTGTATCTGAATCTCAATGGGTGAAACAATCAAACCCTTATACTTCGTATTTTTCAAGTAATTGATGCTATAAATAGAAGGATAGATAGCATTTTGAAGTCAGAGAAAATCAAAAGGTTAAATAGAGTGAACACAATTAAAGTTCAAGGGTTCTCATCTCTATATAATGTCTTAGACTTGGGCAACTGGGTAGAGCTCAAGAATAAAGTAACTGGTATTTTTGTTAATTATATTTTATTGTGTGATAATTAAAAGAGCAGTTATGCATATATCAGGAATTAGATCAGGTTCCTGTCCATAAATTTTTCAATATAATTTAATCCAATGAACTTAAATGTGGCAAATAGAAATGACACGACCAATTATGAAAACACTGAGTTTAGAGTAATGAAGAAGACTCATGTTTGCAATGTTGCTATATGTGGTAGAAATCTTCTTATTTAATACAGTGGGAATCAGCAGTTGATACTACAAAGATTTTTTTAAAGAAATGGATCTTAAAATTTAACACATGCATATAGTACACATTTTGTTTAAATTTAAAAACTTGATTATATATTTGCCAGTGTTTTTATGTAAGCCAAGAACTATTTTTGAGTTTGGATTGATGATTAGATCTTAGTCTTTTTTTTTTTTTTTTTTTTGTAAATCCCAAAATGCATCACCTTAATTTCTAATTTCAGTTGTTTCACAAATGTCTGTAAGTGCAAATCCATTACAAAGAAATCTGAGAGCAGAATACTACTTTCTTTATGATTGTTTCTAATCTCTTAAAGTTGTCTTATGTCCAACTCTCTAGCATTTTTTAAAGTGACTGACTTTTATAAGTCTTTCCAAAATGTTAAGGCTTAGGACACCTCTCATTCTTTTTATACTCACATTTAAATTGTTTTATATAATATTTAACTAAATTGTACAATTTTATATTAACCTAATGGCATAAACTGATTTGGGAGCAAACATAATGGACTTCCTGCAAGCATACAAATCACTTGATGGAAGTAGAAATATTTGAATGTTCTAGAACTTTCTGAGGTGATGGAAATGTTCTTTACAAAGTCCAAGATGATAACCACTAGCCACATGTGGCCACTGAGCATATGAAAATGTGGCTAGTGTGACTGAAGAATTTTAAGGTTAGTTAATTTTAGTTAATTAAAATGTAAATAACTACATGTGGCTAGTAGCTAGTTTATTGGACAGTGCAGTTCTGGAAAGTGACACACTTGGATTTAGCCTGCTGGAGCATCTGTGTAAAGTGTCAGATAATCTAGGAAATGGTAAATGGTCAAGAGTACTTCCTCTATATCTGAATTAAGATTTGAGGGAAGAATGGCTTGGGAAACTCAAAATGATTTGGAATTCATTTTTGTTTTATTTTATTGTTTTTTATTTGTTTGTTTATTTTGCTCCCATTTGAGTATAGATTTAATTTGATGGAATTTTAAAAATTTATACAGAAGGAAGCCAAAACATTAGAAATTACAGAGGTCTGCAACTCTTTCTGGAGCATTCAATCAACACAAACCTAATTGGAAAGTAAACATTACTTGTCGCAGTGGCAAAACAGAAACAAAAATGTGTCCTTAATTTAGGATCATGGATCCATAGGAGGCTTGGGATAAACTTGTTGAGTCTCTTGGCCCTTTGAAAAAATGTATAATGCTTTAAAGGTATGTGGTTGTGCTTATTTTTCTGAGGAAAAAGTCCCAGCTCTTCTCAGCTTATCATAGCAGGCCATGATTTCCTGTAAAAGTTAAGAATAACTTCATTGGGTTACTGCTTAATGCTTTTTTAATTTTTAATTAACGTAGAAGTTAATCAAGTAGTAAACTCATAGAATTGAAACCTTTTCTTACAAACATTGTAAATCCGTCTTTCTATCCATCCCTCTGCATATATATTTCAAATCATATAGTTCATATGTGTAGTGAAATATGTACAATTTTAAATAAACATTGTACAATATATAATTTATATGCATTTTAATTAATATTACATGTATAATTTAATTAATTGGTTAAACCTGGGGAATATAGTTGAGAAAAGAGAGAGAATAGCATAATTTCTTTGAGGGATTCAATAAAATTGGATGGCTAAAATCACTGCCATATTAACTGTGAACAGTCAGCTGTAAATTATTGGAAAAATCGTAAAAATATAGATGAAACTATCTCTCAGTTTATTATATCAGTGCATTTGCAAATGTTCTTGCTTATGAATGACTAGGTCCATTAAAGTGGTGCATTGTGGTACAACTTATGAAACATAAAAAAGACTGTCACCAGTCCCATATTCAGTAAAAGACATGAAAATATGGGGGAAATTAGAAAATTGAACTTCTATATGTTTTAAGAAAAATTAAGGCATTAATGTTTTAATGTGTTTCCCTTTCTGACCAGTATTTTTGTTTAATGCATCAACCACTGGTCCAAACACATCAGATAGGATGGACTCTACCGTAATAGTTTTAGTCCTCGTTTAAAAGTGAGAGAACGCGTCAGGGTTTTCTGTTATTTTCTACAACCACATACATAGTAAATCCTAGGACTGAAATGTGTCTTACACCAAAGGAGCTGATTTCAACTACTTTGTTATAATGCCTTCCGTGACAGGGGCTCAGCAATCTGAAAGCTGTAGGTACCCACAGTCGACGTTGGAAAGTAAGACTTGCTCCTCTCCGTCTAGAATGAAACTTCAGCCCTGCTTGTTGAACTGGCCAGCCCTTTTTGTTCCTTCCAGAGATTTCCTGGACCAGTGTTTCTTTAGTTTAGAGATCCACATGACAAAAGTTCAATGGGCTCTTTTCTGTTTGATTTTTTAAAACATTGAATACTGTAAGGTTGCCATAAAAACAGCAAATATATTTCCTCCTAATGGGAATTTATCAGCTCCGTGTGGTAAAATGTTTATTTAATGATTAAGAGAAACACTGAGCAGCATCTCTCTATTATGTAAAAGATTACTTCTGTTTTTAAAGTAAGTATTTCAAAAATGGGAGTACAATAAACCATGCAGACTACTTGAGATTAGCTGATTAATGTTTGGAAAGGATCTAACATCATTCCTTACATAATCTGGGGACTCAGAGAAGACCTCGTTGTTCTTCCCGCTCCTCTAAAAATATTAGCTTGACACTTGCTTATTATTCGCTACCTTGGTCTGAGTTTTAAGACCTCTTAGAACAGTGGTTCTCAAACTAATCACTCAGGGACCTGGGGGGCAGGGTGAGGGAGGGAATGTGTGGTAGGAGTTGGGTGTAGTTTGAAAAAATTCTCAGTGTTATTCAGATTTTCCATCTGCATAGGCACCCATTCCCCTAGGCATCCATTATGTGGTAAGATTTCAGAGGCCTCAGAAAGGTCACCCCTGCTCCGAAATAGCTTGATCTTTCATTGCACATTAAACTTGCTACACAGTCATGGACTATTCCCCTCTCCCCAGTGATAAGGGAATTGAACTCCAGCCCTGGAGTCAGACACACCTGAATTTATAACAAGTCTTGAGTCAACCACTACTACAAAAGCTGACCTTTTCACCAGGGCTCTCTGATCTCCATCTGCAAGGTAAAAATTATGATACTAGTATTGCAAGATTTTTGTGAAGATGAAAAGATTATATGTATATAGCATTTAGCACACATGGTACCTGGCAGATAATAGCAGTTGAAAGAATATAATTATTATGACCCACATTGCCATATGAAACAGCCCAGTGTACTGTTTACTTATTAAACGTCCCACATGTCCAGAGCTGTGGAATTTACATGGGCAGAGCCAGCCACAGGAAACACTGGGAGGTGGTTATTTTCTCTAAGACCTGTCCCTGGATTCCTGATCATCGTGGTTTTGCTGCCTGCATTTATTCTGAATATGTCACATTTCAAATATTCTCCTTGTCACGTCGTGGTAGACAGGAAGTCTCACCTTTTCCTTCTGACATCATAGTCCCTCTACATATGTCTGAAGTTCTTTCCATATTTTATAAACATAAGCAATTTATCACTACTGTGTATATACAAATGAAATGATAATGCCGAAGACCCTTATTGGTTTTCCCATCTGTAAAATGGGGGTAACAATCCTTTTTTGTTGCATTTCTCTTTAGTACCTCTGTCTCTCTTGCTGTGACTGTCTCTCTCTCCCCCGCCTCTCTCTTCCCTTCTCTCTTTTGTGTAGGTAGATCCTGCTTATATTTTTATTGCTTAATTCTCTGCATAATGCCTGTCTCCACTACTACACATAAATCACTTTTTTTAATATCTAGCCAAATGCCAAAAATAAGAACATTATATTTACTAGATAAATGAATAAATTATTGAATTAATTAAATTGATGAGAGCAGCTAGAGAAATGTAGACTAGCTCGTGTGAAACTGGAAGGTGTTAGCTACAGTGTAATTAAATACTCATGGTTGGCCTATCTTGGTCATCATCTTGGTCAGGTAATGCCACTGGAAGCTAGGTCAGTCCTGTAATTTCTCCCTAACATTCCTTTCTTATAAAGCCAATCATTTCAGTCTGAGTGAGTGCATACGCACCGTGCCTGGGGCATAAGATCGATGACATTAAATTTGTTTCTCACAGAAAATTGGGTGGGTCTCTGTTTCATGCTTAAGTTACTTTTATTTTTTAATCTGTAGAAACTAAATTCAGTCTGCCACGCTAGTCTGGTGAAAGCATATTCAGTAATTTTATTGTAATTTATTTCCATTCCAAGTAATAGAAGGAGTTGATTTTTTATTTTTAATATTTTGGTGGGAAAGGAAAGGTTGCTTTATTCAGGAAGCTGGCAACCTGGAAAGATGGTTCTCAAAGACCATCTTCTAGGTAGGAGTTATCTGAACTGGGTTCAAAAAGTTGTGAGGTTTTGCACTTGATCCTTTCCCTCTTTTCTGCAGGCTGGATACAGTTCTTTGTCAGGGTATTGGATAGTTTCTCAAAGCAGGATAACTTCCAGAGAGGAAGCAGCATAGGCCTCTCAAGTTCAGTGGTATAATGCATCTAGGGCCTCATACCCATTAACCAGGGCTGTGATCCTGTCCTTCAAATCTACGGAAAGGCCAGACCACACTCCTGCGCCCCGGATGAGAGCCTAAATACCCTCCAGGAAACAAAATCTTTACCTACTTGGCCCTAAGCACCTATTATTCCTTTTATGGCGGTGTCAGAGATTTCAGAAGCTGAGATAGTGAACTTGCCCATTTTCAAATACTGATTATTTTACCACTGACTTTGAAAGGAGATCTCAGATTTGGTGGATGGTTGTTGGGTGTAGGGAAGGTAAACCTTCTTTGCTTAGTTTCATTATTAAGCGTGGGTTTTAGAGATAGAGAACAAACAAAAATGTGGGATGCTCAATTAAATTTAAATTTTAAGAACACAAGGAATAATTTTTTAGTGTCGCTATGTCTGATAGTTCACATTGTTTTCATCGTTTATCTGAGAAAACGTTCTGTTTTTGTGTGTTTTTTTTAAGATTTTATTTATTTATTTGACAGAGAGAGAGAGATCACAAGTAGGCAGAGAGGCAGGCAGAGAGAGAGGGGAAGCAGGCTCCCTGCTGAGCAGAGAGCCCGATGTGGGGCTCTATCCCAGGACCCTGAGATCATGACCTGAGCCGAAAGCAGAGGCTTTAACCCACTGAGCCACCCAGGCGCCCCGAAAACGTTCTGTTTTTATTTGGCAACTCTTTTGAGGTAGCGTTTCCCATAATAAAATGTCTTATCCCATTTCTTCATGTATATTGCACTCTTATTAAATAAGGGAGTAGTACAAGCCAATAAAGAAACCAGAGTAAGATTTATGATATGTGATACCAGGGAAAAGCATGCAAAATCAATATAATAACATGTTAGAATAATAGAAAGTTGGAAATAATTTTTTTTCCCCTAAACGTTAGGGTCAAGTTAGATGTACGAGGCTGTATTACCTCACATGATTAAACAAAGCAGTTTAGCAAATGGCGGTTAATAAGTAGAAGCCAGTTGATAACATCAGCATAAAACTCAAGAGACTAAAAAAATGTGCTAAAATGTCAAAGCCACATTACCAGGTGCATTCTCTGATGTTCTAAGTGGTCTTTGCATTAATAACGACAAAATTTTGAGGGTTTTTGGAGAGTTCTAGAGGGAAAGTTTCCCCGAGATGAATACCCTGGTTCTAGTGATTTCACTTCTGAGTTCACATAAATCATCCCTTGCTTTGTATGTGATCTGTTGTGTCAGTTCCTTTAGAGTCTTTGTTAGCTTTTCTAGCATAGTTGCTATCACAAGATAAATCTCACACACAAAACCTACGCTGGGTCTGTGTTTGCCTTAGACTCGGTGAAAATTTTACATGGCGCCTAGCAATCGGTGACAGCGACTCCCTCACTGTGTTCACAAGTGTCAGGTCACCATTTTTCACAGCCAGAGCTGTTACTTCCCGAGCACCCCGACTGCCCCCACACTATCCAGTTCTGCCCAGACCCCCGCAGGAGCCAAGCTTCAGCTGGGTCTTCTCCCCACGCTCATCAACGCCAAGTTCCTTCCGATTCTTGCAGCTTTGGGCAGAGAATCACAGACCTGGAGACTTTCAGCGTCACCCATCAAGTCACACCAGACACACATATGCTTGTCCACGTGTTCACACACAATGAATCTTTTCATTTAATGAGGCAATTTGTCCTGTCAACGTGGCCCCATTTCCTTTATTTTATACAGAAGGACATGAGCACGTAAAGATCAGGAGATTGTTTTCAAAGGCACATAGTCACTTAGGAGTCAAGCCTGGAACCCTGATACCTTCATTAAATCAGTCTTTTCAGAGACTTATGATTTTCCCTCTGTCTTTTAGGATCATATGGCCACAGAACGGTGTTTTTGTGAAAAGTAAATGAAAACTTAAAAGTATCTCGCTGAACTGCTTTTTGTGGGCTTTCAGAAAATGTTTGTTTCCTCTCCCCATTTTCACCAAACTGGGAGACAATTTATTAGAATTTATTAATAAAATGTATTAGGAGACTGGGCTTTGGTTGCTAAGAACTGCATTCATTCCCAGCTCTCTGCCTAACCTGTTTTTGACCCTGACAAATTTGTTTAATCTTTCTATTCCTAGACATAGTTCTTAGCCATATAATAATGTTCTATGCTTATATGGTTCTATAATTTTTCTATTTTAGAGTTTGAGTCATTAGTTAGCACATAGTGGTAACTCAGTAAGTTTCTTCAAATTAATAAATACATGATTAAATAGTAGTGTCCAATGTTATTATTTTCTGGCTGTTTAATAACACATTTGAAACTAATAGCGGTATTATATGGTTTCTGAGGATATTTTAAAGTAAACTATAGGATATTTTAAGGTAACTGGATTCTTTTAAAAATTGTCCCACATATCTGAGTTTGATTTTTACTCAGTTTCACAATATTTCACATTGACCCTCACTGAAGTCTCTGGCTTTCTTTCACCTCCCAAAGGTCCTTCCCTTCTCTAAGTCCCTACTCAAAGACCAGTGCATATTTTGTAAAACATTTATTACCTCGTATACACTAAATAAAGTTTATATTCCCCTACAGGACATTAAGGAACTTAACAATTTGTTTTCACTGAACCAGCATACCCCGCAATGTACCAGGTACCCCGCCATGTCCTAGCCCCAGGTCATATGCATACATCACTACCCTGTATTCACCCACACTGGGACTCCATGCCCAAAAGTAGCTCATGAACCATGTTGTAGAATGGAAGGCAGTAAGGTACATAAGCGGAGAAAAATGTGGCCATATCGTTTTGTAGTTGTGGGGGCTGTCTCTTTAAGCCTCACTAGCTTTATCTAAAGCTAGGGTAGTAAAACTCCTGTAGGATGAAAAGAAATAGCATGTTTTAAATTGTTATAAATTGCTTGTCACATAGAAGGCAATATGTGGAAGCTATTGTGATGTGGTAAAGATGAACTCAGAAGTCTTTGCTTATTTTGTTCATTCTGTCTAAAACCACTTAAGTTACTTATATTTGTGGCAAAATTGCATTTATTCTTCAAGATCTGCTTATCCCTTTGTTCACATTGATATGTAACTAATAATGTTTAAGTTGCACACCCTGGCGTTTCTACTCTCTTATGTCTTTGTTGGCATTTGTATCATTTTCTGTTTGGTTTGTCACTTTTTAAAACAATTAATCATAGGTAATAAGAGTGAAGGGGGCTCTGACAATCATTTACTCCAATAAGCTCATTTAAAAACTAAGAAAACTGAAGTCAAACTCCTTAATGATATAATTTTTACAATTGATTGTATAGTATGTGCCTCCCTATTTCCTATGAATTTCCAAGTTGAAAAAAACGATGTCTGTCTGATCAGTTTAGTTCTTATCCACAGTGATTGGCTCAGGGTAGACATATAGGGTGGATAGTTCTGGAATAATTGAAAGTCATGGAACTACTTCTGGCCAGAGTTCTGAATTCTGGGTTAGTGCTTTTGTGCTCTATTCTACTTACCTTCATTCAAACTTCATCTTTTTCTACAGATTCACTTCCTGAAAATCTCTCTTGAAAGTTTTTGATCGTCCTGAAGTGGTCTATTTACAGATGATCCTTGTAAGAGTCAGAAACTCTCTGGTTCTACAATGCAGTCACTTAACTTGCTTTGGAGTTGTAATGATGCGTACTCCGGGAGGCAGGCCCAGAGAGAATGAAAGCTGAAACAGTATTATTTTTTCCTGGTCAAGTTCCCGGACATGTGGCTCTTCTACCCTTGACATCAAACCCACTGGTCCCTTTGTTTGTCTAACAACTGATAGTTTCAACTTTTACTTCATAATAATGCCTATTTTGTGTCGCTCATGGCTGCCTGCGTCCAACTTTCATGCTTGTTAACCTTGTTTCTACTCTAATAACGGAAGGGGAAGCCGGGAAGTTATGAGGGTCCATTATCTTATAGATAAGGAAACTAAGGTTTGGTCTGAATTAAGATTTCCTTTCTCCCATCTTAAAGTTTACATTGCATAATTTTGCTTCTCACTGCTGGGTTGGGTCCGCCTTAAGACCATATTCTGTACTTATTCCACACGAGTGGGAGAAACTTTATGTTCTTCCGTGTAAGTTCTAGCAAAGTTCCAAGAACAGCCACGGGCTATACACCCATTGAGTCCTCCTGCTCAAGGCCCCTTCAGTTCCTGAAAATAAACAGCTGGCTGCTTCAGGCTGTGGTTTAGGAATGCAAGGCAGCGTTTGGTAATTAGCACTTGAACTGAGCAATAACCTTCAATGAGTCTTTCATTTCCCTGCTCAGGGAGAGGGAGAGCAACAAACAGAGACAGAGTGTGCCCCAGTATCAGTTTGTCAGAGTTGGAGACACTCGTCAGATGTATGGCCCTAAACAGGTTCTTTAACTTCCCTGTGCCTCTCAGCTGCTTTATGTTGTAAAGCGATGCCAACCGCAAGGTTGTGGAAAAGGGCAAATGAAGTAACAGAGATAGCGGAATAGGGCTTGGTTCATAGTGAGTGCTCAGTCAATGCTGCTCCTAGTCATTATTATTATTATTCATGACTTGGTGAAACCTAAAAGCAACATTCATCCGATCTGAGTTGATCATTGAAAGTATGATCGCATTTTTCTTTATGTAGACAAACTGCTTTTAAAACAAGAGCGAAAAGGGTTTGGAATGAATTTCTTTGTGTATAATTAGGTGATTTCAGTTCATTTTGTTTTCAGTAAAAGCATCTTTGTCGTTTTTGACGGTGGTGGAAAAGGCACACATCTCTCGCGTGACTGGCACCACATTGGGAAAGTAAATAACCTTATGCTGAAGTTGAAAGTGCGGTTACACGTGCCAGATCCTCTCTTGAGACCTTGCCTGAAATTCATCCCTTTAGGGTTTGTGTGTTAATAATGAAGGGTGGAAATCTGCTGTAAGCATTCAGTTTGATTTAGATTTAGACACAGGTTAATATTGTTTGCCTGTAATATATTTAACATTCCAAGACTCCTTTCTGATTTATTTTATCACATCCATCGTAAAGCTAACAATTATAATCACTCCATTTTTCTATTAAAGCAGCTAGGACACAACAAAGCAGAGGACTAATACAGCTTGACAAATGATAGAATTTCAAAGCTCTTTCTCCTCAAGAAAATGGAAAATAGTCTGTGCAGGCAGTTGACAGTAAAAAGGAAATCTCTTCCTACAAAGTTATCTCATATAAATATTAATATTCCTTATATGACCATTATTTCCAGCATTTCATTTTCCAAATGCACTTTTTACAAACATGTAATATTATGGTCCATTACCAACCACTAATGGAGAATTTTATGACTAACTTTTGCACCAAAAATGATGATTTGCTGTGTGAGGATAGATTTGCAAAACAAGATATGGTAACATTTAAATGGCCACTTATTTTTAGAAGACTGCCCTGACGATGGTGGCCTAAAACTTCTATTGTCATCTCATGGCATCATTATCTCCAGGCCCACATGGGTGTCTCTTGCACTTAAGGAGCATAATGGAAGCCAATTTGATTAAAATAGGCTGTTTCTTATCATTAGGAAATTTGGGGATGGAAAAATAAGAACTCATATAATAAATACATAATTTGAAGCCATGTTTATCCTCCAAGGTAATTAGCATTCAATTCTTTCAGCAATCAGGAAGGCACCAGATTTTTCTACTATATGGTCTTTTCAGCGAGAGTAGTATGTATAATTTTAGGTAGGTCAAACTGAGCAAAGTGAACTATTTCATTTATAGGGTGAATACTATGGAAATCATTCTGTAGCATATTTCTTCCCCTCAGCCCGTAAAATTATTCTTTTAAACATACTTATAGTCAAAATTTCTAGAGAGATACCTAAGGTTCTCAACTTGTCATAATATCATAATTCCTTCTATCTTTTTTTTTTAAGATTTTATTTATTTGACAGAGAGAGAAAGATCGCAAGTAGGAAGAGAGGCAGGCAGAGAGAGAGGGGGAAGCAGACTCCCTGCTGAGCAGAGAGCCCGATGTAGGGCTCGATCCCGGGACCCTGAGATCATGACCATCCCAGGGCCCTGAGATCATGACCTGAGCTGAAGGCAGAGGCTTTAACCCACTGAGCCACCCAGGTGCCCCTAATTCCTTCTATCTTATTTTTAATGACTATGTTGGCTATCTGGATCCATCAAATTATTTTTTAAATGTCTTCCTTTATTGACATTGCTACAGTCCATTTCAAACATTGATATCTGAGGATTAGTTCTAATGTAAACAATGATTCAGTAAGATGTATCATTTACATTTCTATTTAAAATAGTACTCAGGGAGATGGCTCTGAGTCTAGAATTCATGTACTGAAATAGAAGGTGATAATGTGTTAGAAAGTTTTTTGTGTTGTTTTGTTTTATCTGGAATTTCTAGGATTTAGCCATACTTATGAAATAAACTTTAAATATCTATTTTATAACTAGTCTCTATGGAAAGACCTCTCAAATGTTGTCTCCACATTGTTTAAAACATAAATGAGAAGGGTAAAGAAAACAATTATTAAATAAAATAGAATTTAAGTGACCCACTGGAAGCCACAGAACTAGTTTATGGCTACATAAAGAATCGAAGCTAGATTTTCTGATTTGCTGGTGTTCTTTTCACTACTTCTTTAAAGAAGTCAGTTTTAAGACAACTGACCATAATACACAGTTTAATCTTTACTTGTTAGTGTAAAATAGACTTCACACTATTATGGTATTGGCATGAAACATACAAAATATAAATGTTAATATGACATCTGATATGTGATAATTAATCATAAGTAGCAATACAATATGGCAAACATTCATTAAATTGCTAATTCTGTCAATATAAATGTTTCTGTGAAGAGCATTCTTTTTACCTTAAGGAAACCAAATAATACCAGTAATTAAAGAGAAGTGAAACCACTCAATGGTAAAATGCTTTCAGATTTTTAAAACTAATTTAGTCATATGCAACTATTCAGAAACATTATTAACAAGATTTTTTTTTCATCATAGAGATGGGATTCTAAATTTTTTTTTGATAGAAATATTTGCTAAATCACAAAAGTGATAAATAAGGTTATATGAGTTAAGAGACTTTTGGAAATATAGTTCCAAAGAGAAAATTTCCTATGTGATGGAAGAAAAAATATAATTTAACTTAGATGTTTTTCTGTATAATTTGGAAACAGATGGACTGTAAAAGATTATGAAAGCATTGTCAAGTGATCTTTGGAAGCACACTAGGACATGAGGAGTTTACAAAGCCCTCCTTACACAAAATTTCTAGAGAGATACCTAAGGTTCTCATCTTGTCAAAACATCATAATTCTTTCTATCTTATTTTTACTGACTATATTGGATTTCAGGATCCATCAAATTATTTTTTTAAATGTCTTCCTTTAATGATGTTGTTACAGTCCGTTTTAAACATTGATGTCTGAGGATTAGTTATGCATGTGACATAATACTCTCACTCTTCCTTCCTGGTCTCTCCACCTTCTCCTCCATTGTCTGAAGTATTTACCTATCATACATAGTCTAAAATACCACATTCCCCAAAAATCCTCCCTAGACTCCCGAGGCTGTGGTAAAGACTCTCCAATATGCTCCTCAGTGTCGTAATTTGCCCAGCAGTTTCCCATTTACCTGGCATTATGTCCTACTAGACTCTCCACTCCACCAGGAAAAGAGCCAGGTGTCCCAACATGTGGCCCAAAGTTTCATACATAGTAAGTTGATCAGCTGTGATGGAGCTAAAATATACTAAAGTTAACCAAGCCCTGGGGCTCCTGGGTGGCTCAGTTGGTTAAGAGTCTGCATTTGGCTCCCAGCCCAGGGTTCTGGGATTGAGCCCCACATCTGGCTCCCTGTTCAGCGGGGAGTCTGCTTCTCCCTCCACCCCTCCCCTACTCGTGCACACTCCCGCGCGTGCTCTCTCTCACATAAATAAATAAAATCTTAAAAAAAAAAGTTAACCAAGCCCTGTGTAATTCTTCATAGCTTACATACACAGGGTATCTTGTGAAGCTCTTTACATCTCCTTATTTCACCCATATTACAGATGAGGAAGCTGAGACTCCTGTAGACTAAGAAGTATGAGAGGTCAGGCACCATAAATGGGCAGAGTAAGGAAATCCTGCCCATTCTCTTTCCTCACTTATTCTTTCATTCAGTGGATTTGTGCTGAGCCTCCTCTACGTGCCAGACGTTATGTCAGAGCTGGAGATCCAAAGATAAATAGGTTAAGACCTCCTGAAGTTCTCTGCCTAGTCAGAAAAATAGATGATAAACAGTAATTATAATACAGTGTGATAAGGGCCTTGACAGAACAATGTATTCTTGTGCCATGGGATTTCCAAAGAAGGAATAAGAATTGTGCATATTCATTGGCACTATTTTAATTTTTAATATTCTTTTAATAGTCTTTTATGTCTGAATGTGTAGTATATAACCACTGATTCAGGAAAAGGTATGCAAAGGCCTATGCAAACTAATGAAATTTTAAATGTTGCAATAGTATTGCTAAACCAACTAGTTTTCATTGTTGCACATATTATACATTAATTTGAGGATCAAACAGAAGTCTGTATAGAACCTAATCCGTGACAGTTTCAGTTGGTTTGCTTAGGCAAAATTGTCGTCATTGTCATTTATACAAGTTGGAATCCTAAGATAATTCTCAAGAGAATTATCATAAGCACATTAACAAGAATGGATGAGTGGAAAAACTAGGGTAGGAGTGCAATATGGCATGAAGATGACTTAGGGTGAGTCAGGGACTCGCGAGACTGTTCTAGAAAACAGCTGTGTGCCTGAGTTGATCAGAAGTTCATCTGCTGTTTTTAAAAATCTTTTAAAGAAAAACCAGTTGACTGGATAAAAAGATTTATTTCACTTTTCAGAGTTTTTAAATTATTCTTCTGAAAAAAGGAAGTAGCCATGGGACAGAGTGGTATTTTATAATGGCAATTAAAATATTTTACTGAATAGATGAAAACTACAGGTAATAGCCTGACTCTATTTGCATTATTTATTAATCACCAAGCCCCTCAAAATGAAAAGCTCATGAAGGACAAGCCATGAACATATCAGTTCCTCGAAAGGGGTCTTGCCTTATTAATCTATTTCCAGTGCTAAGTACGTGGTCTTGCTCATCACTGAAAAGATTTCAACCAAGACCAGATAACTCTCTCAACTTCATTCTTTAATTTTGAAATAGAATAAATGCAACAAAAATTGAAGAGACCTAAATTGCATATGGATAAACTGTAGTTCTGCTTTAAAGCCTGATTTCAGAACCCTAAGAATATCAGTTGTCAGTGATTAAGAGCTAGGGAACCCACTGAGTGTTTAAAAGTAATACCTGTTTCCTACTGAAGGGGCCAAACCAGTGAAAATGGGTAGAAGCCAAGAAGAGAGCAGCCACCCCTCCCAAGCATCTAAAGAATGCACATTCTAGACATTCCAAGAGCACCTCCCCCGCTGGTGACTTTGCTCAGCCCAGTGGTTATCCACCTCAAGCTACCTTGTGCAAAAATTAATAGGGAAGGAAAGAAGAGAGATGCTTTTCTGGAATTGTCCACACTGATAACCTGCTCCCTCGTAATTAGGAGAAAGAAAGTCACGATCCCATTGTGAGAATGGGAAAAGCGTGGACCCAAAAGTTTCTGGTAAAAAAAGCGAAAAGGGATAAACACTGTAGCCCACACAGAATTTGCTAGATATTTTTTTCCTCTTTATAGTTCTTTGGTTAAATCCCCATCTGACCACCCTCAAATGACACTCTTATTTTCCCAGTGTAGGAATGGAGGAGGGGAGTGTCGAACTGTCTTAGGACTATCTCACCTGTGGTTGAGTACCATGAATGACTTTCAGTATTCAAAAATCCCTACTCTTACCAGTGTTCAGAAACCCTCTGATTGCTACCTGCAAATCAAAAATGTCAGGAAATTTGTTAAATCCTTGATAACCAGAAGAAGTAAATCAGCACAGTGCATTAATTGTGCTACTTCACTAGTTTTTACTACTGTTTAGATATTTCCAGATATCTCTCAAGAGACACTGGAACTCCATATGCATCTAGGTGACTTACTCCCAATTCCTTTGCTTTCTATCAATACCATCTATTTTTCTTAGTAAACTCATACAACTTTAGCAAGATTCTAAAATTCAAAAACAAGTTTCACACAACTAAAATGTCTACTGTAATAAAGCAAGATAACTGTAGTGAGGTCTAGTAATTATCTGTATTTAGTATGATTTCACTGTAAATCATACTTTTTTTTTACCTTGTCCTTATGTATTAACACCTGTCATAAAATATATTTGCTCACTTTTTTACCAGATAGACATCATGCTTGGATCTTTTTTAAGAAAAATCTTTATATTCTAGTTTCATATTCTTGGGGGAAACCTAATTTAACATTTAATTTTCATTACAATCATATATTAACTTGAGGTTATAATTTGCTTTTGATAATTCCTCTCTTTTCAAAAAAAAATTTCCTCTCTTTTCTAAATTATAGACGTGGGAGGATGGAAGTGTGTGTTTGCCTCTGAACAAACCCTGGACATATTTTGGTCTTGCTTTTATGTAAACATTATAAAGTATTCTAAAATAAATGGCATTTATCACTGCTTGTCATGTTGTTGGCTATGGAAAGTGAATTTAATACTAATTCTAGTTGACTCTGATTTTTAAGGTAATACTTTCCAGTTCATCCTTCATATGAAAAATAGTTCATAAGATTGGTTCTTTTTATGGAACCAAAAGCTAAAAATAAACTTTTCCTGAAATAGCTGTATTTCTTCATGCCAGTCTGCCAAGTAGGCAATGTATGTCCTAAGGATTTACTTGCCTGGTATTTTCCTAATACTCCAGCTACATAATTCTGAATTTTTGTGTATATATTTCAAACTCTTGGCATACGTGCTTCTTATCATCCTCAAGTAGAATAAATTAGTTCTTCAGTGTCTTACCTTTACTAATTATCTACAAAAAAATATAATAAATTACAGTTCAAGTCCCCCGATGAGAATTTATCTACTTCCTGTTGGTTAGTTGAGAGGCATCAAGAATCAGGAGAGAATAAATCTGTAAAATTCTGAATAACATTTTGGAGTTGAAACCAATGTGACTTGTTAGCCTAATGTCTCATATATGACACTCTAGGTAGGACTTTGTCCTTAATAATCATTCCTACGACCTCATTTTCCCATCTTTACTTGATAGTCTGACCCCAGATCCCTTGTGTGTGTGTGTGTAACATGATGCCTTTTTGAAAAATAGTGTAGATAGAAGAGATAAGCTGGAGAGTAAGTAGAATGATTACCATATTTTGAATGTTCTAAACACCATAATTTCAAGTTCAAAACAGTTATTGTGTATGTTCAAAATTGAAAATTAAAAAATGAGTATAAAATTTTAAGTAGTAACTACTTCATCTTAAAGCTATGCTTAGAGACAAAAGTACATAATACACTAAATATAATTGGTCAGGAAAGAGTTACATTGAGTGGTGGACTGCATTCTGCATGGTCAGATTCTGACGTCTCTGGACAAACATTTTATAACCTAAATTCATGAGATATGTATTTTAAAAATATTAGTAACTTCCATCAAATAGAAGGGGTTGCTCTTAATTTGAGTATGGACCCCACACAGTTATTTTTTCATCTTTATAAGTAAATTTTTTATTTAAAAATTCTTACACAGATACAGATGAACAGGCATTTAGGATTTTTGTGATGATTCTGAGCTTTTTGCTCCTGTTAGATACTGTAAGTTTATAACTTTATGATACTATAATATCATATGTCCCAAAATGCAGGCTTATTTTTTTTTAAGATTTATTTATTTATTTTAGAGAGCTAGAGAGAGCACAAGCAGGGGGAGGGGCAGAGGGAGAGAGAGAATCCCAAGTAAACTCCATGCTGAGCTGAGCGCAGAGCCCAGAGTCAAGCTGGATCCCAGAATCCTGAGATCATGACATGAGCCGAAATCAAGAGTAGGATGCTTCACTGATGTGAGCCACTCAGGAGCCCCTCGTGATTTTTCTTTTTCTTAAAAAAACTTTTAAGAAGAGAATTCACATTTTTACAACCTATGTGGACCCACCATGCCCTCCTCCCTCCCTTAGTAACAGATTACTTTGTAAAAACTTCCTTTAATACTTAAGAAATGGAAAATTATAGGGGCACCTGGGTGGCTCAGTGGGTTAAAGCCTCTGCCTTCGGCTCAGGTCATGGTCTCAGGGTCCTGGGATTGAGCCCTACATCGGGTTCTCTGCTCAGCGGGGAGCCTGCTTCCCCCTCTCTCTCTGCCTGCCTCTCCGCCTACTTGTGATCTCTCTCTCTGTGTCAAATAAATAAATAAAATCTTAAAAAAAAAGAAAGAAATGGACAATTATAGATCTATATCGTAAAGCAGTCAATTACGAGGGCTTTTTTTTTTTAACCTAGTGACTTTCATACATTAGTTTATAAATTTGAATTTAGATCAAATTTAATCTAAATTCAAAAATCAAGTTTTACTTTGAATTATTGAAATGAATATATGACTCCCACATTTTTGTGTTTCCCTGATCTTCGAGACTCTATAACGTTTACTCTGAGACCACTTTGTTAAACCTTAACATTTTTGGTGTTCTTTTTTTTCTCACTGCCTATTAACACCACCACATCACACATCAGTACCAGAAGGTCTTTCTCATAATGAGTAATTATTGTATCATCAACATGCTCACTGATATTTTTCCTATGAAGAAAGCCTCCCCTCTATGTTTATATTCAATTTTTGATTCCAAATTTGGCCAAGATCAATCTCTCTGTTAATTATCTTGTTTAGTCAGAGGAAAGAATGACTTCGAGCTTTGTATTTCTTGAAAACTAAGAAAAAGTGAGTACCCCACATGAGAAAATGTCAAAGGGACCCTACTTACTTCCTCTGGACCCTGGATTCACCCTTGTGCCCGCATAGCAACCTTCCGCAGTAAAACCAATTTCTATATGACGCTTGTCTTTCAACATCATAAAAGACATCTAATCTACTTGATAATAGGTTGTCTGCATGGAGGGTTCCAAATCATAGATCGAATTAAGCGTATGAATCCGGTATTGAAAGAAAGGTAATTATAAGCATTTAGCAACTGTTTTGAAGAATGCAGTGCTGCAAGGTGGCATAGCCATGTAAACATGACACCAGCATCTTATGGAATGTACAAAAAAAGGGAAGGCTCCTGTGCCAAATAAACATTCTTCAATTAGCGCTTTACAATATGTAGTGTGAATGTTCGTAGTCTGTGTTTACCATCCTGAGGCTGCTACTTTTAATGCCTCAAAAACTGTTGCCTGTGTATATTCTCCTTCTGGTGGATCTAGGGGTGAAGGTCTGATTACAGGCACATTTCCCCCCTTGAATCTGTCTAATAAGCTAAACTGAAACCCTGTGAATGCGAAATGGAAGGCCTTTCCTGATGACCTGAGCGGTGTCCTATAAACAAGCGTTAGAGAAGGCTCTACGGAAACTAACATTGTAAGAAATGCTTTGTATTGGAACATACAATCCTGATTTTGAATTCCATAATTAGGAGACACCTTTGTGAAAAGTTTCCTGTCCAGGATGTTTTTAGTCATAGTTTTTTGGGGAAAAAGTTATTGTATTGTGAGGTTTTGACTAGGCATTTCGACCCCCATTGTCTATTTGCAGGGGAGTGATGGATGTTCAAAATGAAGGTTGTGTTACCCACTTGTCCCTTTTGCTACTGAAAGATTTACTTGTGCATTACTTTGTCTGTACTACTCATCTTTGTAAAAAAAATAATACACATTCTTTCCCATTAGTTCTACTTACTTAAATATAACGTATTAATTCTGAATCGCTATGAATATCTTTATGTGTAATTCTTTGAAAAGGTTAATGTTCAAATAATTATAATGGTTCTGTTCTTTATATTTTTTGTATATTTACACATATTCTGAAGAAGAAAAGATGGTTACCCAAGGGATGGCTTAAATTTGGCCCCCATTTTTTTCAGGAATATTCATATTTCTTAGGGCAGCCAAAATTCACATCATATCAGCAGTTTGGAAACCCTAAACGCCAGATAATCAGGCTTTCCTAGAAGGGCTTATTTTGGGGATATTTTATTAATGAATCTATTTCATGAGGTTTTCTTTTCTGATGTCTTTATCTTGAATTATATTTTTCTTTATGTTAAATTCAGTTTCATAAGCCTACTTAGAATGTTGATGTTCAAATAGTTAAATAGTTCTCTGAAGCTTTTAAGCCTTGTTCAGTGCTGCCTACACGATTTATTCCAGTTAAACATTATCCCCCCCCCTCTGAGCTGCCTGTTAGGTGGTAGAAGCAAAGGTCGGTCCAGGCTCCATCCAGGAAAAATAGGGATGGACTTGGCAGATAGTCTGGTCAATGAGTCTACATCAGGCAGTTGCTTTTAGACCCTTAATGAATTCACGGATTGTTCCAACATAGCGAAGGTTACACTTTTTGAAATATGGGCAGCTGGACTTCCTCTTGATGCATATATTACCTCTTTCATCATTGCTAGCATTTTCTTTTCCATATATTATTTTGGCCTAAGGAGAGCGGCCTTGTGATACAAGACTTGTTGTATTCTCTTATATGTAATATGTATGTACATTTTACTTAAATCATGCATGAGTTAGATCCATTCTTCAACGAAAACTTTAAAAAAGCAGTATGTGCTTTCCTAATAATTTTTCTAAAAATAAATTATTTTTAGTATCAGGTAAGACTGAAAGGTAACGATCTCCTTGGTGTAGACTCTTAACCTAGAACTAAGCAATGTTCTCTGATCACCAGGCCTAAAGGTATAAGAATTTTCTTTCATTATCAGAAACGTGGTTAGAGGGACCTAAAGCTCCAAGTTGTTATCACATTTATGAAATTCAATTCTCTGGATACTCTCTCTTATTCAAGTTAACTTCTCTTAGAGCTGTGTTACTGCTGCACTTTGGAGAAGACTTAAAAGATTTTCTTTGCTCCAGTCACAAGTAGAAAATGTACAATAAGAATTCATGTAATAAGTTTTGCATATAGAAAGAGGGAAAAGTGGGTGGTATATTATTGTTTGAAAACAAGGTCAATGTCAATGAATAGGATCGACATTTGTTAACAAAACATGCTAAACTACTACCTCTAAACTTCAAACAGAGACAATTGAGTAAAATTAATAGAGTGTTTTCTGAAGTCATCATAACAGCCTCAAAGGAAAAAGAGGAAATCACAAAAAACACTAGACCTGGTGAATGAACCATTTCATAGTTGGTTAAAAGCTGATGGAAATTACAGGAATGGCAGCAAAAAGTATCTTGAATATAGGTAGAAATGGAAGGATACTCCATTGGTCAAGTGTAGTTGGATTTCTGTTATCCTGTGATTGCATTAGTGATCAAATGTGCACCAGAAGGCATGGTTTTCATATTATGTCAACGCATCTGCTCAGTGGATGAGTAGTGGGTGATAGGGAGGTTGTCTGGTAAATCCCACGTGGAAAAGGATAGAAGCCGGTGAAACGGGAGAGTGAGGAATGTGAGAGAAACATGTTTGAACCTCATGTGTTGTTAATTTTCAAAGTCCTTAGTAATTTCATCTTTTTTTTTTTTTTTTTATCATTATGTACCATTGTTATTTCTCCTCAAGAACAGGCTGTTCTGTGATTTTTCTTTCCTGTCTTCCTATTTTTTTTTTTAAATTGTATCTAACACATTTTGTACTTAATCTCAAGGAAAATTTACAGGGTTTCTTTAAATTCTTAACTCGGTGTTTTTCAGGCTAGGCCACACCGTTCTGAAGAAAGGAACAGAAAATTCTAGGTGTGTTTGAAGTACACAAAACTCTGAAGTATCTGGATCCTAAAGAAATTTAGGCATAATTTAGGTAGCTGTACTGAAAATTCAGGGAAGTCAAATTTTGCCTCTTTGTTTAGAAATTCTACTTCTGTAAGTTGTTCAACATATCCTCTTTGTGAAAAGAGTTTTGACTATAAGGATTGAATGAATGAATAAGCATTTTTTATTAAACAAGCTCGACTTTGTTCTATTGCTGCTGTTCTTTTGTTGTTGTACTGTATGCTTCCAATTCATGCGGTACCCAACATGTTTTCCTTCTCTTTAAGAAGTAACCTTTAGTGAAATACTTTCACTTCTAAACAATGTGGTATATAGATAGATACATAGATATTCTTTTAGTCAACAGCAATCTGTGTGGAGATGTTGTCTAGACTATTGGTAAAAACCCTTCCTACCCGAATAGGAGATGAGTAGTCAGAGTAAAAATATGCCTTCTATTTCCCCACACTATTTATTGATTTTTTTTCTAATAATGAATAAAAGCAAGAGGAAACTATACAAATTATCCAAGCATGTACGACTCACTTTATAAAAGTTGGATATCTGAGGTTTGGATAAATTATTGCAGTCACAAGTCAGTGTCCTTTAAAACTGGTTGGGGTTATTTGAGAATCCATCCAACAGATCCTCTCCTACCCTAGAGAGAAAGACTCCTTCAGCTGCTGCATTTAGGACAGAAACAGCAGGGTGCATAGAAGAAACCAGTGAAAGGACCTATACATATTATGTGTCCCTGATTTGTTCACTCACCACTTCTTCCTTCCCATAAGTAGTAGATGTGTTTTTAAGGTTCTGTGTGCAAGTTGTCATTTTATTTATTTATTTTTTAAAGATTTTTTGTTGGGCGCCTGGATGGCTCAGTCGGTTAAACATCTGCTTTGGGCTCAGGTCATGATCCCAGGATCCTGGGATCGAGTCCCACAACAGGCTCCCTGCTCAGCAGAGAGCCTGCTTCTCCCTTTCCCTCAGCTGCTCCCCTGCTTGTGCTCTCTCCCTCTGTCAAAGAAATAGGTAAAATCTTTAAAAAATAAAATTTAAAAATAAAAGATTATTTATTTTTTTGAGAGAGCAGAGCAAACGTGAGAGAACACAAGTGGGGGAGAGGGGCACAGGGAGAGGGAGAAGCGAACTCCCTGCTGAGTGGGGAGCCCCCTGAGCAGGAAGCTCAAGGAGCAGGACCCTGGGATCATGGCCTGAGCCAAAGGCAAATGCTTAACTGACTGAGCCACCCAGGTGCCCCTGCAAGTAGTTATTTTAAAAATTATCATAAGGTCATCTTTTTTTTTTTTAAAGGAATCTAGAATGTCTTTCGTATTTTTCTTTGGTTTGTCAATCTAAGAGTTTTGGGGAAGGGATATATGAATTGGGATGGCATTATTACAGTTTGAAAATTTTATTTGATTTTTCATCTCAGGGTAACAGTGCCCTCAGATCCTGAAAATTCCACTAGTTGTTTCTGTTTCTTTTTACCCTACTAGACCATATGTACCTCAATCAAAGGAAAAAGTTCAGGCTTTTTCCTTGACTCTTTGCTCTGCTTCACATTTTCAAAACCCAGTAACTCCCACCACATCCAGGTGCGTAAAGCCTGGTTTAAGAAACAGATGAATTGGGATTTTTTTTTTTTCATTTAGCAAAATTTGATTTTAAAGCAGCAGCTAAAATAACCCCATATCAATCTGTTACATGGAAATGTTATTTTGCATTTATATGGCACTTTTTGTTTTCATTGGGCTGAGAGTTGCAAAATTGACATTCCAATCCACTGTGGTAGCTTAATGCTTTTACAAATGGTGAAACCAGAACCTTGCAGTGCTAACTAGCTTGTCTGTCATTGCACAATGAACATGGCAGAGACAAAATTAGAACTCAGAGTTTCTAAGTTTTAGTGCATTTTTATCTGCTTTTCTTTTATATATTTAATTCTCAAATTAGAAGCGCTGCGTGCTTTCAAAATTAATTAAGACCTCTCAGAAAAACACTTGTCTTATGATACACTTATGCTTACTTTTCTGTGATTTCAAGTGCTTATTTTCAAAAGGTTAAAAATATTCGAAATGTGAATGAAATAAAATACCAATAAAAGCCTCCAAACTCTGGTAGAGTTCTTGTTTTGATAAAATCCTTGTGGGAAATTTGGTACAAACTTTGATGTTCTACTGACCGACCTTATTCCTTGGAATAGACATAATATGGTGTATTGCTAAATGTTCTTTTTTGTGTCACTTGAGACTTTACCACATGAGAGAAAGTAGAATATTTTTTTGGTATGTTCTTTGAACATTAAAATATTTGGTGGCTACTCTCGAAGTCTTCCAGATAAAGAAAGTCTTATCTTTACCCAATTTTTCAGTCATATAATGTGTAGTCAGATTAGAAATAGATGAACAACAAAGTGATTGAGTAATGAACCAATGAAAAAGTGAATGCATGAATGAAACTTAGAAGCAAAGGCTTTAAAGAAATCATATTAGATATTGTGGTTCTGTTTGAGATATTGTAAATTTCAAATAAAAATGGAAAACCTCTTTAGGCCACCTTGTTATTCAGTTATGCCAAAGTTCCTTGGCTGTTTTATATCATAACCTTCCCACTTATGCAATATTACACAAAGGAGGAAATTTGAATAGAGAACACAAGATGTGGAGAAAAGCATTGATTTCAGCACTATTTACAATACACCCAAATTGGAACCCCTAGAGATTTTCAGCATTCGGGAAGCAGTTAAGCAAATTATGGTACGTCCCCAAGATGAAATTTTATACAGCTGCTTAATTATCTATTAGACAAATAGAAGCATGCAATGAAGGAAAGAACATGAGCTTTGGGACTGGATGGACCTATGTTTGAATCCTTGTCACTTCCAAAATGTTCAGAATACAAAGGGATTCCTGGAATCTCTGTTCCATCTTGGAAGTTCTTTTTAGGATCTTCCTAGCATGATAGACAGTCCAGGTTCTTGGGTAGTGAGACCCAGATTCAAAAGTGTTCTCTCAGAGTCCAACTTAACTTTGGAGGTGGTATGACAAATTTCAGAATCATATAGGCCAGGATCAAATTCTAGCCATTTACTAGTGGTATGACATTGAGCACACTACTTAACTTTCTTTGAAGCTCAGATTTCCTGTCAGTAAATTGCCGATAAGAAATGCCACTTACTTCATGGAGTCACTGGTATGATAAAATGGCATGACATATATCCGGGACTAGATAGGGATTCGGTGTCGGAATCCACGGGAATTATTGGTATTCTTGCTGTGGGGTCATTGTGCTAACTGAAAAAAGAAAAAAAAAAACCCTCCTCAAGATGATTTTAGTTATTTATTTTTGCCTAAATAATTAATCCTTAGCATAACATTGAAGACGCACTTTAACTGTGATCCAGTTCAACTGCTTCGCCATTTTTCCTAATACCATTCCTTGCAGAAGCCAACATTCTGTCACCCTTGCCTGGCCATTTCCTAAACATTTCATGAATCCCCACCTTTGAGCCTTTCCTCTTTCTCTGCCCACAGACTAGATATCATTTTTTTTTCCTCTAACTTTGCCTCTTCTGGTAGTCCTTCTCCTTCAAGGCTCCACTCAAGTGAAGTTTCCTACTTGGAGCCTTCTTGGCAGCTCTCAGTATTTATTGTCTCTCTCCCCTTTGTTTTCATAGCACTTTATAAAATAGCATGCTTCACGTTTCCATGCCTTATAATTTTGTTTGTGTCTGACACTTCCTCTACATATTAAGGTGTTTGAGGAAAGATGCCATTTCTCCCCTTATTTTATTAATTCTATTAGTGACTTAGTCACTCATGCACAGTGGCCGCTCACAAAATATATGTCAAATTCAAGAGTGAGTGAAATCTTAGAAAGAACCCCATGTAACTCTTCTTGACAGGTGTATACTATTTGAAGGGTCCAATTGAATGTGATTTTTCCAATTTTTTACATATCAAGTTTTCATTTATATGAGGTTGGTTCTAAAAAAGACAAAAAATATTGAGATACTTGACCCCAAATCACTTTTTTCCCTAACTTCATTTTCATTTATTGCACAGATATAAGGCTTATAGGTATAGTGTTCTTTCTATCTGGGCTAGCTCATGTGCAAAGCCTTTATGTAAATCATGAGCTCTATCCCTGGCTTGCTTATGGCATGGCCTATAATATTTTGGGAAATGTTTCCTACTTAAAGTAATGAAAAGGTAAATGCATTGATTGGCATTGTATATTTGCGAGACTTCTAGATCCTCTTGAAAGAAAATAAACTCAAGATTTCAAACAATGTTTTATAATTCTTCCTCTGGAAAGGAAGAAATTTTTATTCCTTAAAATTGATTAATACAAGGGTGGTAAAATTGGGAGAAAGAAGAAAAAAACGAAACCTGACCCTAACATGAATATCAGCAGATTTTGAAAGAGTTCCTAGTTTTAGCCTAATTAAAAATTTTTTAGGGGCACCTGGGTGGCTCAGTCAGTTAAGTGTCCAACTCTTGATTTTGGCTCAGGTCATGATCTCGGGGTCCTGAGACTGAGCACGAGTTAGGCTCTGCACCGAGCATGGAGTCCGCTTGAGATTCTCTTTCTCCCTCTCCCACTACCCCTCCCCCAACTTGCACGTGCTCACGCTCTCTCTCTCAATAAATAAATAAACCAATTAATAAATAAAAATAATTTTTTTAGAAGCCTGTTCTATAACTTCAGCCATTGATAGGTAGGATCAATCAATCCTCCAAAGACAAAAACTCCCCTTGTGGATTTTTGACTTCTTCATATCTCCACAAATCTATGAGCTATTTTTATAGGAATTAATCTCTGTGTGAAGGGATTAGACTACAAAATTATATATAAATGATTATATATATATAAGTATACACATATGTGTATATATAAATATATACATACATATTTTATTTTAAAAAGTATGTTTATACATATATGTATACATTATATATGCCTATAGTCTTTTTTTTCCCAAAGAATTTATACAGGAATAGTGGTCTCTTCCTTCCTGGCCTCTAGATTTTGGCTAAGCCCTTACGTAAAAACATTCTACAATGGTTCATGATATCCAACTTTCGGACAAGGACTTAGTATATTTGATAATCCAGTCAAGGTATCAGAGTGTTTGATCATAATCTTATGATCTTTAAATCCTGATTACTTTCTCTTGATATTTCCTATGGAATGAATATTACCAAGATCCAAACCCGGGTAGAGAAGTGACTGGATCTGCCAGAGTTTGACAGAAAACCCACCAAAATTTAAAATTCCAAGTAGACTTTCAAAAATCTTTATTCCTGATTATATGCAGTGGTGAGCTAAAATTTCGAAAATAAATCCGTCAGTATTTTGCAAGTCAATGTAAGTTCCGGTTCTCTTTTATCAGACATAGAGAAGAAATTGTTTAAATATTACATATTTTTCTTCAAATAGAAAAAAGACAAATTATTTCATGGATAATCCTAACTTGGAAGTATTATCTAATTCAAGAAGGTTCTAGAATATGTGTGAAGAACCATCTTGTCTTATGAGTTCTTTCTCTGTTTTACCTCATGATGTCTCTCCAGCCCCACCTCCTTTCTCCTCATGCTCATCTTTATGTAACAAAACAGGATTTCTCACCCCTCCCTGAATACGGATTTTTAGTACTTTCTACCTTGCTATGTTTCAAACCACTTTTACACATGTAAAATTCTACCATTTCCCCATGGAGACTGGATGATACTAGAGTACCATTACAAATGAAGTATACATCTAAGCAAACAACTAATATAAATAAATGCTACCTTGATGGTTAAAAAATCAATTATTAGGATTTAAAAGCCTTTGTTAAATAACAACTGTAATTCTTTAGGCTAGTTTAATGGTAATTATATTTAAATACATGCTTTGGAAATTTATGTTCTGACTCTCTAAAGAGCTAGCCCAAAGAAATTGACACTATTATTATCACACAAGATTATATGTAACAAGCTTAACAAAGGATTTGGAATATTGATGAAATATCATGTCTTATCAGGACTTAAAAAGAGTAGGCTAATATTAATGGACAAAATAATCTCTTAGCACGGTAAGAGCAAAATTCACAAATGGACATGGAACTTTTGCCTATTTTAAACCTTTAGTCTACAACTCAAAATTTAATGAGAATCACATTCTTAGATTCTTGAGGACGAGTGAGGACTGACATTTTTAGATTTTAACGACTCATAATGACACAGATAGGGCATTCTTCTATAAGGTTTTCCTAGCCTATGTTGCATGGATCCCATATTAAATATGTATTCCAAATCCTTTGTTAAGCATATTTCTATTACCCTGAAATTCTTAAAGGTAATCCTCATGACTGAATAATTCATTATTTATTAAATTGACTTCTAAGCTGGGCGTATTACAACATATTTTCAGTTAGGAAATACCGAAGACAAATTACTTTCTAATAAGAACCTACACTCCTGTTTTCCTCCCAGCTGAAATTATTGTAGGACGTCTATTTTCTTTGTCTTGTTATGAACAAGTGTCTGTGGAACGTAACAATTATTTCTGCCATTGGTACAGGTGATTTTCTATCACGGATTATGAAGATTTGAGGATATTTTTATTTTTACAAACATAATGTTCACTAGTATAAATGTGTATATATGTGGTATATATGTCACACGTTACAGATGTTTTAGAAATCTTGCACATTTGAATGAATATTTAGACATCACAGATCACAGGATTCTGGGATACATGTGAAATCAAAGAACTAAAATGTTTATAAATAGCACAGGAAACTCCAGTCCTGTGAATTTCTTCATAAAGCATCTTTAATATTGCAGTAGAGAACAGAGCATAGGAGCTACCTAATTTTAGTTCTGTTTTAAAACAACGAGAAATTTAACTGGTTGCTTAATATTTAATGACATATTCATAAAATTAAGCCATGTCCGTTCAAGAATTTTTCCCATGAAGTTAACTTTCCCTCAACTCATCAAGAATAAGGTATAGTAGATTCTGGTTATCTCTGGGTTGGTTGGTTCATCTCCAAAAAAAGGACAGATTGTCCATCATTTTTTAAAATGGTGTTCATCCCCAAAGTGATGACATTAAAAAAGAAAATCTGGGATTTTATATTTCAAGAGGAACAATAGGAGAAGCAGACATATATTGGGATTTCAAAGAATGTGGACATCGGAGCTGGAAAAGACATTAGATTCATCTTTCACAGGGGATCCAGAGGGCTGCCTTCCTCTAGGTCCCCCAGCTAGTTGATACCAGTAGTGGACAGGAGGGCAGACCTCCTGCCTTTTGGTTAGGTTCAATTTTCTAGGATCCTGAAATTCTTAAACTTAATCCTCATGACACTGAATATTTTATTATTTATTAAATCAGATTTCTCTCTGCTCTGGACTGTTTTTCTATAGCCTTTGTACCCAGCGACTGACCTAAAAATTGGCCACATGCTTGTTTACCAAGTGAATTAACTTATACACTTTCATGTGAATTTAATATCTAATGGGGAATCGCTCCTTACTCTGTGATCACCATCTGTCATTCAGTAAACACTAAAAGTATACTTCATTACTACTTGTTTTTTTCACTTTTTTTAAAATGAGAGGTATAATTCATGAGGAAGTCCTGATTGAAACAGCCACACATTTGAATAAGATGGCTAACTATTGAAGATAATTTGTTTACTTGTATATTGACTTAACCAAAGGAGGACAAAATAAAATGTATGTGATTAGTTTGTGTACGGTTTTTTTTGACACAATAAAAACTGTATTGAGAAGTTTGCCAGACGTATACATTCATTTTCCCCAAGATGAATATCTTTGTGATGGCTTTAGTAAAGAAAATGATGCCTTTGAATTGATATATGGTGTGTAATTTAAATGCCAAGGTACATTGATTCTTCTGGGTTTGTTTGCTCTAAGTTGATCCAACTTTTGCAGAAAGCTTTTTACATCAAAGATGGGCTGTGTCAGTGAGTCTTAACTTCTGCTCTGTGTGCACGTATATGCTTCTAGGATAGAGCAAAAGGGGTTGCTGCTCTTGGGATTCTTTTCTTATTTTTTTTTGGGGGGGGTTATTGAGAGGGGTTCTTTTCTAGTGCCAGAATCACCTCCCTGTAATACTGCATGTGGAACATTCCTAATCAGAGTTTGTCTCTCCCAGGACTCTGGCTCCTTAGGGATTTGCCTGCCTGGCTCAATGGAGGTATTCCAGCTCTGCCTTCTTTCAGATAGTGTTTCTCCTTTATTTCATCTAAATAGAGGATTATAATAGCTCAACAAGATTAAACTTGAGATATGAGTAGGTACATTTCTCGTATCTGCTTTTGTTACAGGTCCTTATAGTCCCTGTTTCTGCTTGTAACATAATGTTTTAATGTAACCATCTTTAAATAGCTACAACTCCTATGAAAAGTTGGGAAGAACCCTAAGCAAGTTGAAAGAAACAGGCATTTAAGTGCTTAATTCAATTAGCAACTCATAAAGTCTATATAGATGAGGTTGCAAATAGCCTTTATAAGAATAAATTTCATGAAATGAACATTGTGCAAAAGTGAATGTGGAGTTTATAGATCCTTAGGCAAATCTTCACTGTCGGTTGAATTTATTTAAAGAGCTTTTCTGGTCACCTTTGAACCTCAATGATTTCTCCAGATGTACAGAAGTGAACAATGTAAAAATCTTGCTGTTTCAGCAGAACTGATTCCAGCTGGCTGGGAACTGGATCTGCAAGTCATTGGTTACAGCTGTGTTTCGATTTATGTGATGGTTGAAAAAATAAATTACCCGATTAGATGGCTAGAAAGAGGACTCTTTGTTTAGCCCTTGTGTGGGGACTGAAAGTGTTTATGGTGCTGTTTTCTACGCAGTCTTTGCAAAGTAAGCTGGACAAATAGACTTATTCAATGCTCCTAAGAAATGTTGCATATTCAGCTTTAATTCTTTGGTAAAGAAACTATTTTTTTCTATAATGCTGTCATCCAGCAAATGTTTTAAAGGTTTAGCATTTAAGAGAACCAGTAAGTTTTCTGTCCTACTGAGCACTGCATTTAGTAATGGAAAAGCTGTTCTCTTTTGTTTAATGTGTACTTTAAAACATGTCTTTGTCAGGCACAGGAATGGAAATATGTTTCTCCTAAATTCAAAGCTTTATAATGGCAGAATGTCTGAACATAAACTCTAACCTTCTTTAATGAGTTATGGCTCATGGCACATAAGAGAAAATAAATTAATTAAATTGCTAAATAAAGAAATATAATCAAGCATGACTTCAAAAAAAAAAAGTTTAAAAAATAATAATAAAAAAAAAAAACCTGATGGGCCCTTAGGCCATTTGGGTTATGAGGGTTTTGAATTTTTGTGAATATTTACTTTGTTACCAAAGTAAAATTTACAGGGTAGGAAGGGTTTTAAACAGCATGTAACTTTTCAGGACAGTGAAAATCAAAATACTAGTAACTCCTGGAGGTTTCAAGTACAGGGTCTTACAAACTACCCTCATAGGAGAATTAATATACCAATATAATACTGTATGAAGGTTTTTAAAGAATTATTTTCCAAATTAATTTGGGTCCTTGAGTTTCTCGAAGTGATGAAGCTTGCAGGACCTGTGGATGGTGAGCAGCTTGGCCGTTTCCACCAAGGCATTAAAAAAATGAATGGGTAGGTGCCCCTGGAAAAGAAGGCTACAATGATATGTTTTCATTTTTATTTTCTCAAACAGACACTCACTTTCTAACCGTATTCAACATTTTTTTAAGTTTCTATTTTCTTTCTTTTTTTTTTTTTCCTCCAAGGCTTTGTAAAATCCTGAAAAGGGACAGGATTCTTGAGTGAACTAGAAAAGGAGGCCAATCTCTTGATCGGGTGATATAATATCCATCATGTTCAAAAGCAATTCAGGGTGGGGAAGATCCAGAAATGTATCATTTTTTTTTCCGAGAAAATAGGTGATTCTTTATCCATTTCCTTTCTTAAACTAAGATATGTATTACAGAATCTAGGGGATGCAGAATGAATAACCATAATGTATCCAAAAGGAAGCAAAGGTGGGATTGATCTGCCTTGACTTGTCGGAAGGTTTGCTGTGTCAGGCTGTTTCCTTGATCAATGAAAGTATACCCTCTAACCTTTAACAAATCAATACAATTGATTGGAAAGGATAGGAACAAAGCATGAGAGTGCAGGATACACTTGAACCTTTACTGTTCAATGTATTTAAATGAGATTTATAATGCTTAGAAACATTTCCCTGTGCTCCCATGTAATGGAACCTTCCTCATCCTATGAAATTGGATGGAAAACCTATGTAGTAATGTTTGAGAGTATAGTATAGTGGCAGAATATGTTTTGAAATAATATATAAAATATTTTCATTTTAGAACTAAGAAGGTAGCAATTTTTTAAGATTTAGAAAAATATGTATATACTGTATGGTACATGCATTAGGGGGAAGAAGTCCCCCTAGTGAAAAGAATATGCTTTGAAAAGTTAAATTTGTCTCCCAGTGTTTATACTTCTAAAAATGTATTACTCAGGAAACAATTTCTATCACTGAGGATAGAGATAACAAAGTGAAAATTCAGTCTTGAACACATATGATTGAATGATATTAGGTTAAAAACAAACATTTTTTAAATAGGAAAAAATTAAGAAAGGAAATATAAGTATCTATAGAGAGAATACTTTTTTATTTAAGATAACTTAATCATTTGTGCTCCCTTCTTACCTATCATGATCAATGGATAAAATATTTTTTTTCTTTATGAGGAAAAAAAACCCCTATAAAATTAGCATATTTTTTCATATTGAAGGAAACTCTAAAAAATCTAGAATAAGAATGATTATGAGCAATCAGGATAATAACTATCCATTAATAACGTTATTCCACCCAAATTAAGCAGCATTCAAAATGAGTATTTTTGAAAGGCAAAAAAGATGTTTTAAAAGTTTTTGATAGTTGACAGAAATTTTTAAACCTATGATTCACCTGATTTTCTGATTTTTTTCATTTAAAATTTCAAAGAGCTACTTAAGGAGGTTTTATAACCTGACATATTTTAGCTTGACATTTTGAATGCGTTATTAAAGGTGAAATAGTTCTATTCAATCAATTAATTCTAAAATGTTTTTTTATCCATATAGGCTAATTTTTACAAGTGAGTTATCTAAGGAAACAATGACTTCTTCCCCCTAGTGCATGTACCATAACAGTATATACACATTTTTCTAAATCTTAAAAAATTGCTATGTCCTTAGTTCTAAAATAAAAATATTTTATATATTATTTCAAATAAGTGAAAATTTAAATGTAAATAGGGTAAACCACATAAAATAGCTGATAGAAATTTTAATATTAGCATATTATGCAAATAATATGAAGTGAAATTTTTGAGATTTAGTTATTACGTGAGGTATCACTGGGACATAGGAAGAGCTGTCATTCATCTTTCTGGAGATAGATGCTACTAACAGTTGCAATGATGATCAAATGAAATGATCATGTGTAAAAATATCTAACTAGTAAGTAGTAATGACCAACATGTGTTTCTAATTTTACTCACCTTCCGTTGAACAATTCTTTAGAGCTGAATTAGGCCTTAATGATTAACCTAGTCATCCCTCCCAATTTTAAAGGGACAGGAACCAAGGTTCTGAGAGTTAAGTCACTTATCCAAGACCATAAACTATTATTTACTGAATTGGCACTAGACCATTTTCTGACTCATAGATTAGTTCCCTTCCCACTTCCCAACTTTGTTTAAAAGTGTTGTATATAGAACATAAGGAAAATGGTGTTTTTCTAGAGTCATAGTAGCTAAAATAGAAATTATTATTGCTCCTTTGCCATAATATTCAAGCTCTAAATATGACAATAATTCTGAAGTCACTTGATATCATTTAAATCCTTTCTATTTATGTCCCATCTTAAAAAGTCAAGAATATTTCTTTTCTCTTTCACCTGTTAGGGAGCACATCGACACAGCAGAAATGTCCTTTTATTACTGGTGTATATAATCCTGCTAACTATCAGAAAATACTCTTCCAGATTTACATATAATTTGATATGGCATAGTTTTTCATGGTCTCTAAATTGCCTCTCATTATCATACCCTGCCTTTTTCTTTTTTTTTCTTTTTTCTTTTTTTTCTTTTCCTTATTTCCTGGAATATTCTACCGGCATCCTCAAGACCTGTTTGTTCTGATGTGTGGCAGTACTACCACTTTCCCCTCAAGACCTCCCTCAAGTTCATGTTCTTGCTCTAATTACCCCATCTCAGACAAGCTCTCCTCATGTCTCATCTCACTGGTGTGGCATTGAATGGGGTCCCTTGGTGGATATTGATGACAGGCTGGATTGACAAGATGTTGCACACTTGGGGAAAGCAGAGGCAGAGGGGAAGAGGAAAAGAAAGAGAGGGAGAGAAATTCCCATCGAGAGTTACTATCATATACATTTCCTAGATAGAGGAATGAACATTAGATTTCATGTACCAGGGTCTAAAAGATCATCCCCGAAAGGAAGAGAAATCTATGTGATTATTTTTCCATGTCAGTTGTGATGCTCTTTACTTGTCAAAAGAGAGATAAAAAAAAATGCCAGGTTTCCAGGTTGACAAATAAACCTTTTGCATCCCAGTCGTAGAGTGTCTGAGTTAAACACCGAATTACCCTCTAGTCCAAATACTAAACTTTGAAAGGAAAACGTAGGTCAGGTTTTTTCCCTGGTTAAAAACTGTCTCCGTCACCATAAAATTTTTGGAATAATAACTCACATCTGTATTATACTTTATTTTCATTTTGTTTAAGATAATTGGTTCCAGAATGCCATTGGTAACTCAAAATTACTTTATCAAGGTATACACATACACACACACACACACACACACACACACACATACACACCCCTGTTTTGTTTTTTTTGCCAATGTCTTATTCAATAGAAAATTCTCAACCAGATCAACCTTGTTTGTTGGCATCTGATTCTTATCTCTCCTGCCCTTTAATTACTATTTTCTCTTTTAAAAAAAATGTCTAATCATAGTTGTTGCTGCTTTTAACTGCTACTCTCTCCTTATATGAGTAGGATTTTTAAAAATTGCTTTTACCCTGGATTTTTGCTACTCACTACTATTATATCACTTCTTTTTTTTTTTTTAAGATTTTATTTATTTATTTGAAAGAGAGACAGAGAGAGCATGAGCTAGAAGAGGGGCGGGGGAGAGGGAGAGGTACAAGCAGACTCCCTGCTGAGCAGGGAGCCCAATACAGGGCTCGATCTCAGGACCCTGAGATCATGACCTGAGCCCAAGTCAGACACTTAACTGACTGAGCCACCAGGGCACCCCATGACATCCCTTCTTTATTGAAAATTAAAATATTTTGAAATATTGAAGATGAAAGATGTAGTATATGTTGTTTGACAGAAAAAAGAGCATGGCTCTCATTTCTGGAAAAGTTAGACAAATAAGCATCTGTCAGACTTATTCAGAGACTTTGGTGGGAGTATACTTTTTGTGTCTTCTGATGGTTTTGTTACCAACTACCTCAAAGTTATTTTCTTTAAAACCCCTCCCCTTAAGTAATCTTGCATATGTCGAAACCATTAGTAAACCAAAGCACTAGATGCTCTTCAGTTAGAAGAAATTCTCTTCTTTTTGACATTCAAATAAATCAATATAGATTCGTTCTCCCAAAGTAGACTGGAATGAAAGCATCAGGACCCAATGATCAGTTATGCTATAAACTTTTCACAAGGACAGTTTAAGTCAGCACTGTCCGATAAAACTTTCAGCAAGGGTGGAAATGTTCTTTAGCTGCATTGTCCAAAATGGTAACCACCAGCCACGTGTGCTATTATACACTGAAATACGGCGAAGGCAACAGAGGAACTCAATTTTTACTTTTACTTACCTTTAGTACCTACATGCGGCCGGTCACACCTTCTTAGAGGGTACAGGGTAAGTAAAACAAAGAAAATACTATGCAACTAGTAAAAAAGAAAAAAACAATATATTCTGCATAGGCATGAATTTTGAATCCAAGTTTGAACTGTAGATCTTTTTCTTGCCCTCTGTCTCTCTTACCCCAAACCCCACCAGTGTTTTTAAATACGATTCCCATAAAAACACTGATTTCAAATGGCCTTTATAAGAAATAAAAGATCCCTCACTGCCTTAGCAGTAAGGTGGAGGATGGGTTGTATTAAAGTATTGCCGAATAGTTATTGCTTCCTCTAGCTTAATACGTCATTTGATATGCAGTCAGATCTATCAGGGTTATATTTTTAAGAAAGAAAACATAGAAAATAACATATAGAAATAATTGATCTAGCAAGACCATACTTGCATTACATTGCTTAAATGAAATATAAAGCAGGGTGAAATTTTTACTTCATAAACACTTTAGCCATAGTCAAAGCCTCATTCAGGGATATCTTAGTATTGATGATTAGAAATTAGAATCAGAAGAGACCTTAAGCCTATATCTAAGACAGCAGCAATTGAACTGATTGATTACAACATCTTCTTTCAAATAAATATTGATTTAATCAAGTCTGCGTTCCCATTGGCCCTAATGGTGGTCTTGACAGAAGCCCGGACACTCGACACTGGCTAATTCCTGTTTGGATATAAATATTTTAAATGCATGGCCACTCAGTTATAATCATCATTTGTCTTCAAACCTTTATTCCTCTTGATTTTTTAACCTCCTTCATTAATATTTTTATGCCTTCTGTAAAGTTGAGTGATGTGTGTGTCCGTCTGGGAATGTAAGAAAAAGAGATGTTGTGGATTTGGCCAGGGTGGGGGAAAGTTGTATTTGTATCCGTTGTTTCTGATTCGTAGAGCTGGGAGTGAGATGCTCGTGCAGATAGTCCACAGAGCTAAGATATCAATAGGCAGTTTGCTGTAAGCTCATGTTCAATTATTAAAATAGTCGACATTTTATGTCTGATAGCCATAGCGAGGTCATGACATTAATTTATCCAGAGTATTGTGGGCACTGTCTAGAAAAAAAAATAGCATAAAGGAGACAGATGCTAGAGAGCTAAAAAAAAAAAAAAAATGATGGATTTGAGCAAAGAGACTTTAAGAGATGACCAGTTTTATACACGTAGAACAGGAAGGAAGAAGTCAGCAGGTATCTGTTACTGAAAATAAGTATCTTAAGCTATACTGGACATGTGTTAATTTCTGTTGTAGTTTTTCATTAAGTTCTAAGCTTGAACACGGTTCCTGAATCTTGCGTTTCTGAAATCTAATTCCATGTGTTATTTGTTGTTTCATTGCTCGGGGATTCTGTGCTCTTTTACTTCCTGTTTCTTTCTCTCCTTCCTTCATCCCTCCCCTCCCTCTTCCTATTTCTCCATTTCCTCTTCTTTCTCCCTGTCTTATGCTGTCCATTCCTGCCTTTCCCTCACATCAGAGAGTGTGTACTTAATTCCAGGTTTTCTTTGGGTGCCCGCTCCTTTTATTTGTGGGGTTTTTGTTTTTGTTTCCATGCTTAAGTTTTTCCTTTTCTTCTTTGCTTTTTTCTTTCAAATCAGGAGCCTGTAGGAGCTGATTCTAGAGATACATCTCCTCCTGCAGATGCGTCTTTCTCTCTGTGGGTTGTGTGATGTTTTCTTTGGAACCTCTGCAAATGGTTGTCCTTCACATTTGTTGCCACAGATCTGTGGCCAAACTGCTACCTTAGTTGGTTCTGCGGTGCTGCAGTGCATGCTGGGATCTGTCTGTGTGAGTAAACTGAAATTTCTACAGCACCAGACAGCATCACAGTTGGCTTGAGAATTGCCGTACTTTTCTTTCCTTTGTATGTATTTCTTGCATGCTGAAGAGTCACCGATGGCTAGTTCTGGCTGGTAAGCAATTCAGAAATATTGCTCATGTAGAAAGGAAAGGTAGGCAGTTTACCACATTCTGTCATTAAAAAGAACAATTGAAGAACAAAGGAACTGTCTAAATACCTATATACTGTCTTTTCTGTTGTGAAACACTGTAGTACAAACACGACTGTGTTCAGCCAAATATTTTAGCTCCTTTTGTAACAATGCATGTAGTAGATTGTTTTCATATATATATACACAAATCCATATTTTATGTGAGCATATATTCAATCTTTAATAGTTACTGCCCACAAGCACATCTTAATCTCAAAAGCTTTTACATATTCACCAACACGCAGCTATTTGTTATTATTTTTATAAGTTCTTAAATCAAAAAATAAAAATAAAAAATATATTAATATCCTGTTGGTTGATTTCATTCCAGCAAATTAGGACTTCAACACAGTTTAAATCATATCGATGATTCAGATCCTGGCAGATCTTATAATTCCTGTGAACTGAGAGCACAGCTAATAAAAATATTAAGCAATTATTTTTATTAAAATTGTAGTTTTGCTCATTATTAAATAGAAATGATTGATCTATACAGATCGGTCTCACTCATGTGTCCCTTGGGCTGTTTGGGTCTCCATATAGAAGAAACACTCCTTTTGCTCTTTCTTCAGCCAGGGGGGCAAAAAAAGAAGGCGTAGAATGAAGTCTGGGACTGTTAAAGAATTGCTGGCATTTTCTCTCTCTCTCTCTCTCTCTCACATGTGAGCCTGGCTGCCTGCTCTCTGAGGTAGTGGATCCAGGGTGAGACTGTGTCGGAGCCTGTTTCCACAACTGCATTTGGAGATCCGTCTTATTGATTAGGGGGAGAAAGGGGTGGGGATCGGAGTGTGAGGGGAGGGGAGGGCCAACTGACTACTGGCTCGTTGAAGCACAAGACATTTTCTTCCGGAAAGATGTCAAACAACTGAGACCTAGCCACAGAGGAAGTAGAAAGGTAGAAAAATCAGGAGACCCTGGAAGAAACGAAGGCATTTCTTACAAGAGTCTTGGGGCTTTTTTTTTTCCAATCCTTTTCTTTCTTTCCTTTTCTTTGCTTTTTCCCCCCCTATCATCTGACCTGCAAAGGCTAGAGTGACAGCGTCATGCAAATGCTGCAGTCCCGCAGGTCTGGGAGAGGGTGGATGCTAGACTGTGAGTTAATGTTAATGATGAGCGCAGTGAAAATACCAGCCGCGGCCACCCCCTGCACACAGAAGCGCTCTGAGTCAGCATCAGATGCTTTGCCTCGCCTCTCGCTGGGTGTCTGTATGCCTGTGCGCGCGCGTGCTCGCTCGGGCATCCGTGTCTAGCCGAGGGGAGGGGGTGGCGTGTGAGTGCGTGGAGGGTAAAAGCCAGTCAGTCAGTGAGAAGCAAAGGTACGTTGGAGAGCAACTAAAATCTGACTGATTTCCATCTTTGGAGCATCAGATGTATTCCCTAAGGAGGATGGGTCTCCGTGATGGGGGTGGTATAATTATGTTAATGTCATATTTATGGAGGGGTGAGATTTTTCATTCTAATAATTGGTTGAATGCTATGGTCAAAAATTGTAAAGCCATATTCAGTTTTAAGGAAAAGCATGGACTTATATCTAAGGACTGTTTTATTTTTTGCTTTTTGTGAGTGCTGCTTTTTTATTTTATTTTTTAACTATTTACTATTTTAAGCCATAACGGATTCAGTATGGAAAATCAAATGATAAACAGAAAGAGATCTTATATAATGATGCATTACATCATGGAGCAGAATATTTAAAGTCTTACAAGGCAAAGTAAAGATCTGGACAGGGGGTGGGGGGTGGTGGTTGGAAAGGGGTGTGGTACTAGGGTGGAGGAGGGGGGCCAGTTAGCAAATATTTTGTTCAGCATAGCTTTCCTTGCAGCTTACTTGGAAATGGATGATTCACCTGTTCTACAGGAAAACATTCTAATTCTTTCCATTTTTTTTTTTTCCTCCTCTTTTCCCTTTTAAGATCAACCACTTCAGAAGAACCAGAATCTACTTCTGTGGCCAGGACTGTTATGTTATGGCTGGTCCGATTGTTATACCCTGCGTTCTATGCTACTAAACCTTGGATCATTCCTAAAGTACCAATTCTGTTCTTGAACCACAAACAAGGCTAAAAGATCGGAGGAAATTCAGTGAATATACAGGATTGGGATTGTGTGTTTTCAAACGTATTGAGCTTTATAATGCAATTATTTAAGAAATAGAATCTTTTTTTTTTCTTCTCATGTCGCCAGCATTTTAAGTTACATGTTTATTAAGTGGCATTGCTCAAATAGCTACAGGGTATGCATGGAAATACTTGCTGTCTGAATAGTTTGGAGATTCAAAGAGAAAAGTCAAGCTTCGGAGGTATTAAATTATAACATGCAAAAAAGTTTTTGTTTTATTCTTAACTGCAACAGTATATATTGAAATCAGATTTAAAGTGTTATGTGTCCTTGGCCCACCTTAACAGTTGTACTGTATAGAAGTGTAATGGGAAGCAAAATTTCAATTAGGGTCCCATTAACTGGCATATAATCCTTCTTTAATGTAATAGAGGCTATGGTGTTGCTGTACAAATCTGCTAGAAACAGATTTTAACCCATTTTTAGTCTCTTTCTTTGGATCTGATGGAATGACTCTTAACTGTTCATTGTCTGCATTGTTTCTCATATTCTTCATTATTTTAACGTCTGGACTTAGTCTATAAATGGTCGTCGTGAATATTCAGCTAATCCTAACTTTTATATATCATATCTATTTCTACGTATGTATTTTAATTAGTATTTAGAGGAAAAAGTTTAACTGAACCCAACTGTAATTTCTAAGCTAGCCTTATTACTGGAAGAAGAATTCTACCGCATCAAACCAGACTTTTCCTAGTCCCTGAGACCCTAACTTGTGAGGTATTTTAGTAACATCACAAGTCAGGCTCTTGGGACCTAGGCGGAGGGGAACCAGCAGCTTTGGACCTTATTGATTGTCTGCAGTTACCACCAGAACAAAAGAACATACATAGATTCTGCCTAGGAGAAAAGAACAATGCTCTTCTTTATAATCAGCAATGTTTTCATCATGACCCACCCCCAAAAATACTATTTTCAGAAACTGTACTCAAAAGTGATTACTGAGTTGCATTGAATAGCATTTGTATGATATTATATCAACCATATAAAAGCAGTGTAAGGTATCCATGTAAGAAGCAAAGTTAAAATCCAGGTGTTTTTAAATGCTTCTTTGGATGTATTTTAAGGTGGCTAGTCTAAGAGAATATACCTCCTTAGTTAATACTGACGAGAGTGGCTTATATTTATAACTTCGTTCATATGCATAGAAATATATACATTAGCTTCTTAAATAAATCCTATATGTCTCCATATAACTGTGGCTCAGAATATGTAATGTATAGCTATAATCATGCTCGAGGCCTAGAAATAAATCATTTACAATCTTCTTTACTGACCCTATTAGATTTTGCTACTGATTTAAGAAGAATGCTATTTTATACTTGGTATTTATTGCCAGAGTTTTCCTTAGTCTTTTAACCAGACAAAACACTTTATATGTCCTCTTATAACAAGACATTCTCTTGTCGTAAGTTATCAATAATTAGCAAAAATACGGTGCCTTTTAGTCTTTATATTTTACTTCATATGTATCATGGACCTATGGGAGATAAATCAGTAAACATCACCTCTGAAGTCAGACTGCTCTAGTTCATCTGTCAACAGAATCTGAGCTGCATAGTTTGAGTTTTATAAGAATTTTAGTTTTATAAACTATTCCCACTATAAGTAACATGTCATATTTGAACATTGTTAGGCACTGCCACATCAAATATTGATTTCTTGTAAGTAAAATCACTATATTAAATCTATTTACAAATTTTACGATAAAATTGCAGATACTAAGATACACAATGGAGATGAGAGACTTTCCATAATAGAAGAACCAAAATGATTTCATTCTTTTAACTCTAATGCTTTACATGGGTGCTATAAATTATATGTACCTTCTGCATTGTTAAAATAAATTTATGAATGTACGTTAGAACACTGTATGGAGTCTTTGTTCACCTTTTCATTGGATTTGTTACAATTACTCACGTTTGAACTATCATAGGCTACAAATCACCCATGAGTTATATTTCCTAAAAAATTTGATATTACCATATCGTAAACATGTTCTTCCTCTATACAAGCCATATAAAATATGTTTAAGCATGTATCCACATAGCGCCTATTCAGATTCTTTATATCACCTATTTTATTTATCTAGAATCTCTGAAATTCCAAGTGTGTGTATGTGTGTGTATAAACATTTGTTTTAAAACTCCAGATGAAAGGAGGTAATATAAACAGTGAAGAATTTTGATAGTGTTTATCTTTTACTTCTTTGAACCACATTTTCACTATATTTAAACACTTCTAAAAGCGTAAGTTTCTCAATACAAAGAACTCTATGTGTGTGTGTATCTACAAGTGCACAGAAACTTGATTATATCTAATAGCAATATTTATCCAACAGATCAGAAACTACTTCGTATATAAAACAATATCACACACAGGTCTATGTCTACAGACACCTGATTTAACACAATCATAAATAATATGTAAATGATGTTTCATAAATTTAGTTCTAAAATAATGTAAGAGATGGTTGTTTGTTGGTTATAGTGATACCAGATATAAGCTATTTCAAATGCAATATTTTTTGTGTTATTACATCTATGAATTAGACTATATGTTAACTTCTTTTTTGTAGAGGAAAGGTACCAAAGCTGAATTTAGAATGAGTGATGTTTATTTTTTACTAATCATCCTGCATTCTTTGAACCCTCCCTATGTAACCTTCCTGCATATAAACTATCTTTTCTGAGGATATCATTGATAAAGCTTTTCTCTTACTCCATAAAGGTGAGTAGAGATTTAAGTGGGTGACTTTGTTTATATAAACTACTTTATGCTGTATATGGATAGATGGATGCCACTTTTTCTGCACTTCTATCTAAGCTGTCACAGAATAATATTGTTCAGGGCTATAAAATATGATTTGGAAAATCAGATCATACTAAGCTTAAAATAAAAGGAGAGGTCTACGACAAAGAGCGAGAAAATGATGTGTGTTGCATACAAAAAAAGCAGTGATATTAACAATTCGATGGCTTCCTGGTTGAGAGACCAGCCTGAGCCAGGCGCATATATTAAGAGCTGTCTGCTGCTGCCGATGTGAGCTTGCTCAATGCGGTGGAAATGAGGAATCACCTCCTCTCTGACACCAGCTTATTTTCACATTTTAATTTGGAAATAGCAAATCACTGTTTTACATAAACACACTAACCCCCGCTTGATTCTTTCTCCTTTTTCACATTGCTTGTTAATTTACTATGAACTTCAAGTTCCTTTTTTTTACAATCATCACTCACTTTAAACTTATCGGCTAAAATCTATCAAAGACCAATGAAGTATTAGTTGTTTCTCCTTTGTACTGCTCTGTGATACTCGTGCATTTAACTTTTAATCTCTGTAAGGAAAACATCAATTTTCCAAAATGGCGTTTTTGTTTTTGTGTGTGTTTTTTTTAATCTTTTAGGACCTGTCAAGGAAGCCACTTCTGGAATTTTGCCAAATCTAAATATGATTATTTTTCATTTCAGGGTTCACGGGATCAATATTTTTCTTAGTATAAAAGTCCGCAACACTTTAGTGTTCCAGTGAAGCTAAAGAAGAGCTCTATAGAGATATTCTTAAGCATTAGGCTACATTAATAATATCTAGAAGAGGTATAAGTATCACAGGGGAATTAGAGTACAAGTTAATTACTAATGAAATGAGAAAAGGTGTATACTACCTTACATTCCTCTTCAAATGGACATGCCTAGACTTGGTCGAATTCACCTGATAAATATGTAAAGGGTTTTACAAGCTGTCATGTTTGGATGAGTTTTGAGAAAACAGTACATAAAGGGTTAGCTAACGCCCAAATTTTCTTGCCATTTACACACACAGTGCAGCCTACATTTCGGTAGGAGCAAATGCAGGCATCATTTTGATTACTTGGATTCTTTTGTTTAATTTCTTACTAGACCTTTTACTCGGTACTCAAATTCCACTAATCTCTTAGTGACTGTATTTGGAAAAGGAAAACGAAGTTTCTCATACAGAGAAGTTTGTAAAAATCCTGGGCATTTGTAAACATTTGAAAAATAAGACTTTTTAGTGGAGCTCTGCAAATGCACGTTTGGTACGCAGAAACTTAGGTACTATTATCATCTGTCATCTGTATACTTAGTTTTCTGATGATCGGTGGCCAAATGCACACTGAAGCATATACACATATATATTACATATGCGTATATATGTATATGTATCTTCAGTTTTTAAAAAACATCAGTAAAATCAGTACAAAAATTGAGACATCTTCATAAAATCATCCACAGCATTTTTTTCAATGAGCTAGCTTCAACTTTCATTCTTTTTCCCCCCAAATCTCTCTATGTTCAATGTAGCTTTATCAGATGAAGTGAATTACTAGCCAACAATATTAACTCCTATGTAATGTTTTACTTGTGAAGGTTTAAAAGTAAGAGGCACTTGAAAGGTAATGATATTAAGTGAATTTAAGATTTAAATAGTTTTATATAATCAGCTAATTTCATGCATGTTTTATGGGGAAATTAGAAGTGAAAAATTCTCAAATGATGAACTAAATCTCTCATTGTTCATATAAGTAATGTGATTTTAAATTTGTTACCTTAATAGTTAATTCCTAAGAAAGTGTATTAATAATCATGGGCAGTCTATCTATTAGGTCAACCAAATAAGAATAATAATGTCCAGGTTTCATCCTAGCCTTGTAAGGTATTTTGGCTTCTTTTATGTAGGTGGATTTAACCATTCCTTTTTTCCTAAGAACTTTCTTCCTCTCTGTTGGTAGGTGTCTGATGATTTGTGAGCTCCAGGGGACTAGTCTGTGGAGTCATCTTTCCTTGCCTTTGAATTAGCTTTCCCTAGGCCATGAGTCAACCTCAATCTTTTGTACATCCAAATTGGTAGGTCCTTCTTGAAACCTTTCTATTTATTTTCCTAGACATACAAGGGAATGGTGAGAAATTATAGGTTTACATTGTGATTATCTTTCCAGTTTCCAGGCATCTTCAGTAAGAGATTTGGGTGGTGGTGAAACACCAGCCGGTGGAAGGATCTGGTTCTGTAGGATTTAAAAATGTAATGTCTTTCTCATAGTAGACTTTGTGTTCTTAGTGGGGAGAGGGAAACCACGCTGTGGCTAGGTTATCACTCTCTTCTATATCACACTAGAAGCCCAGCCTGTGCATTTGTAAACCTTGGGGAGGTTTCTACATTAGACAACATTTTTTGTTGGGGGATTACACCACAGTCGGTTCACTTCACTTCTGTCTCTCTTCCTGCCCCCACCCCCCCCAACATGGAGTCTTTTCAACTTCTTCAAAGAAGTGAGGAAAAAAAGTAGACTCTTTATTAATGGCAGAAAACAAACTGGCTGCTGGACTTCCGAGACAGCCTTCTAATAATAAAGCAGAATAGGCACTGCGACAAAGAATTCTTGAATGTACTAAATATATAGGGAAGCCTATTTAAATTCACCAGAGGGGCTTAGAGGACAAGCAGCAGAAAGTTTAGAATTCAATTCAAGCCATGCCAGAAAATGAAAATGTACTTAAAAAAGGATTTCTGAGACAATTGTTCAAAGACATGTCAACTTTTAAGGTTCTTTCTAGAATAATGAAATTCGTACTCTAATTTCTGTGGTGACTTTTTCAATTAGAAAGGAAAAATGATTAACAGGATCTCAAAGGAATTGTATCTTATGTTTAAAGAGAATGTGTTTTCTTTCCATAGGGTGTGCTTTAGTGAGGGCCACCTAGTGCACTGACTAAAATCACTTAAGTATATACATGAAACAAAGAGATAATGTGTTTTTCGACGATTAGACGTATCACAACAGGGAGTGCGCTGGCTACTTTGGGAGAGAGATAACACAACTTATATGTTCTTTCTAGCTCATTTCCTCCCACCCACTTCTATGATTTATAATATTGTAAATAAATGTAATAAAGTAATCCTGAAAGAGCAAATTGCTGATAAATAATAAGACTATATGATGCTAAATTTGAAAGATAAAAAAATGATCCCTACCATATCTGTTATTGACTCTAGAGAATGCTCTTTACCCTTTATTTATCTATAAGACGTGCATCTATAAGGAGTACCTGCATCTATAAGAATTTATACTTTATTAGTCCTAATGTTGAGCTAAAGAATTGCTTATAAAATCCATTTAAAGGCCAGTATGGCCTACTCAGGGATGAAATTTCTAGCAGTCTCTTTCCTAACATCTTCCTTTAGAATTAATGTAGATACTGGAAAAAGATTGTCATTCTTTGTCTTGTGGATTACAAGTTGTAAAGAGGATAGAAACTTAGACTCACTAGTGACACATCTTTGTTGCTGCTGTGGAAAGATCCTGCTAGAGAATGAAACCCATGTGGAATTTGCCAGTTCATAAATATAATTTGTCAACTCAAAATAAGCTGTTGATTCATTAATGTATCCATTTATTCGTAAATGCGTATCTAGCTTAAAAAAAAACTCTGTATTAAGGCTGCATCAACACATGGGACCACTATGGCCAATTAAGACTTAATTATTTAATAAAATGTGATTGGCTTTAAAGTGAAATGTCAGATGTATGAATATTAGTTATAGATTTTAGATATTAATGATAAAAAGTAATTGTTGCCCTCAACGCATTGAGATATAGCCTGAGTCATAATTTACCAAGCAGCCAAACTAATTTCCATTTATTTAAGTTTTAATGACATTTTAATATCAAGGATTTAAGTACACTTAATGATTGATCAATGAAATAATTCAAGTAGATTTCTTAGCCTAGTCTCTAGCACCAAGAAAACACGCGAAGAATATTAATTTATTTCTTCCTGGTTGGGTCGCAGTATTTGCTTTAGCTAAACAGATGATTGTTTTCATCACCAAAATTTATTGGGTGTATACACTGTCCCCAAGGGTGAGAGGCAGACACCATTGGGAAATTATTTCAGATTCAGGAACACTCAATAATTATGTGCTATAAATGTCTTTATAGATGTTTTCTGAGTGCCAACTAGAGGAAAGAAAAAGAGAAATTCTGCTCTCAAATAACTAATTGTCTACAAAAGATATCTCTCACTTATCTAACACTTTTTGTCCTTTTTGTGAGGCTTAGCATTTCATAAATCTTGTAATTTGGCAGTTTGTTCTTTTTTATATTTTATAGATGAGTCTTCTATGTGGTTTGTCCTATTTTCTAGTTGCAGATAAAATAATCTACCTATCTACTTTGAGTTGCTTTGGGCAAGATATGGATTGTTGTTAGGATTTTGCAGTGTCTAGGTTCTGGTCTTATGATTCCCTACATTATGCAAAGGTCTGGAGATCTAAAACCATAGACCATGAAAATGTTAATAATTATGGTTTATAAAAATGGTATTTCCAGAATAATTGGACTAAAATGCAGTATTTACATATGATTTCAATCCCTCTAAAAAAAGCCATCATTTAATTTCCTTTTTTAAAAAAAAGTAAGTTAATACAATAATATTGACCATGCAGTCTCATGAAATAGCAATTACATTACTTAGTCAAAGGACCAAAGCATTCTAATTGGGCTTTTCTTTGGAAGTTAACAAAATATGCAAAATAAACTTGGAGTTTTTGATATCTGCATCATAAATGCCACCGCTGAATTTGAATAATGGAGTAGAAGCTAGAAGACCAGAATTCTAGCACCAGTCCTACCACTAGTTATTTTATGGAACTGAACCTCTCTCCTTTTTACTTTCCTCATTTACAACTGATTTATCAAAAAAAAAGATGTGAAGGAAAATGCTTTTAAAATGACTTTTGGTTAAAAAAAAATTAGTATGTGATTAGGCAGTTGGGTACTTTTCCATTCCACAGGGGACTTTTCGAGTAAAAGGGTATGAAAGAATAGCCTTAGCATACATCACTGCATTAATCGGACTCTCTCAGTAGCAAAAGCTCAAAATGGAGCTCAACTTAGGAAGCTGTATGTATATCATTATCATCTCTCTCACCTCTGGACTCCCCTCCCCCAGCACCTCCTCTTGCTCCTCCTCTTCTCTTCTATCCAGGTCCTCTCCTCCACTCCCTCTCCCATTCCATCTCTCTCACTTTCTCTCTCTTTCTTTCTCCAATGTGTTAACTTCACTCTCAGGTGGTTGACTTCATTCTCGCATTCTCTCTCTGCGGTGGCAAAGATGGCCACCACATCATGCGTCATTTCTAGAGCTGGGGATTCCAGAAAGAAAAAATGAAAAGGTTCTCTCTACCCCAACATCAATTTTATTTCTCAGAAAAGCTCTGATTGGTTCTGTTTTGGTGCCACTTCTCTGTCCAGATGAGAGTTACTCAGATTGGACAGGCTGTGTAGGGAGGCAGAGCAAGACTAATGTAGCAAGGTTAATGTCTAGGGCAGAAGGTGAAGAAAGTTCCAACAGGCAAAATATAACAGGGCTCCCAACAACCACTACAAATTTCTAAATTGCTTAGCATAGTGATATGATATAGGCTTCTGTCATATATGTTGGTCTTGGTAAACTTAGTGGAGCCTATGAACATGCAGACAGTATTAACTTATTTAACTTACTAACTTAGTCCAAATGTGCTCTGTACAGCACTGTAACTATAAAACATCTGTACCAGCAAATTGCGACTTTGAGTATCCTGGAGATTAATTATATTTTATTAACATTTTCCATGATCATTTAATATATGGCATACATCAGGAAAGTCAGTATTTGGACTCATTTGGGAATTTGACATTTTAAAAATTATGTAGCATCATTAGAAAGGGGAGTTTGGTAAAGAAGGCATAGTGATTATATTCTGTGGTCCAGTGTTTATCCTTGGCCACCATATGTGTAGGCTGTTCTGTTACAGAGAATTTTATATCCCTTCCACTTTCAACTCTGATATTAGGGAGTTTTATGTTGCTGACATCCTAATCGTATAAAATTATATAATGGCTGTAATTATATACAGATAAGACAAGTTATTTGGCTATATTTATAGAGATATATAATTATATCTGTATATAATTGTGTCTACTATATGATTATATATGTGTATTATATATGTATATATAATTATATATATATAATTATCAGTATACAATTGCAGCCATTATATGGTTTTATATGATTAGGATGCTAAGTGCTTGTTCATCTCAGCTCAGTTGTTTATCATGGTATGACCTGGGCAGTTTTAAACAGTTTACTATCAAGAACTACTATTTAGGGATCTTTCTCAATCAGAAAAAGATTAATTTGTTATGAATAATGATTCTAATGCAAAACATTTTGGGATTTTTTTGTGATGCAGATGAGCAATGCCATAAATATAATTTAGAGAGTTCGGAAATTGATTTTAACACTCACAATTCTTCTTCTTAATTAATCAAATTACAAAATTATGCTGTGGTTTCCAGTATATTAAAATAAGTTGTCATATTTGGAACATCTGTTTACGCTCCTATTATGAATATGTGTTTCTGAATGTCTGAAATATAGATTACCATAAATAATGTTGGTTATTTATTCTGTGGAAGTACGATACCTACTTCCTCCCACAACGCTTGTTTATTTCCCACCAAGTAAATTTTCCAGATTGTATTTTCGCATTTTCTTATCAAGATGGAGGGGGAAAGACCTGGGTTTCCGTGAAGGCTTGCTGATTGGCTAAGAAAAGCGATGGCTGTCTTCGGCAGTCTTTCCAGACTCTGCACTGTGGTTCCAGAGAGTCAGCTGGTACTATCGCTTTGTCTCAACTATAAATCACAGTCTTGTAATGGCCAAGGCTGACACCCTGACATTTTCAAGAAGAGTAAAAGACCTGATTTGAATGGAAATCAATTTCATTTCACAAATCTTGGGTTCCTACTCCAAGCCTTTTCTTATGTCTTCTGGAGACTTATTTGGGAGTTTCATGATCATCAGAGGATTATTTCAGTCACACTATTGCTCCTTTTAGCTATAAAACCACAGTCTTAGTTCCTTCTTCAATCTCAAAATGGAAAAGTTGATTTTTAAAATTTTATATAAGAAAAAAAAATCACCAATAAGCCAGAGTTTATTTTCACCATGATATATTGATAGTTTAAAAAATGGCAGTAACAGCAGTAATAGCAGGCGCTATTTAGTTTTGCAAAATTTTTATAAAATGTTCTGTGATTTACAAATACAAGCTGTGTACACACATGTACAGATTAACCTTTGATTATTTAATAATACATAATGTCATTATGGAGTTATTTTGAACTTCATCAAGCACGTTTCAAAGCCTAGTATTTGTACTTTTATATTCTTGCACATAAACACCAGGTTTACATATTCTAGAGTCCATAAGGAATAGCATGCATTTAACTGTATTAGGGGGATAAAACACTAAACCCTGCTTCAGTGATTTTGAACATTCAACCCGGGCGCAAAGAAATAACTCCACAATCAACTAGTATGTAAAGAAGTTATTTTTAGATATTTTAGAAGCTTGGAATAGAATGTTTTAAAAAATTAACCTACTGTGTGATGTCTCCCATCTTTAGAAGAACATTACAGTGTCTTTAAAACCACATAGGGGAAGAAACTTCTGCTTCCTTATACTTTTGCTTGCTCCCTCCACAAGAGTGATTTAAATTCAGTGAAACCTTACATCTTCTAAACAAGATTATTAATGGAAAATTTGGCATCACCTCTCTGTGTCTCATCTGGTACAGAGAGATTACCAGAATGCCTAGTAATGATTTCTCTTTATCCTTTTCATCATTAATCTTTGACTTTGTCCCAAATCTTACTTCTTTTTTTTTTTTTTTAAGATTTTATTTATTTATTTTACAGAGAGAGAGAGATCACAAGTAGGCAGAGAGGCAGGCAGGGAGAGAGGGGGGAAGCAGGCTCCCCGCTGAGCAGAGAGCCCGATGCGAGCCCAATCCCAGGACCCTGAGATCATGACCTGAGCCGAAGGCAGAGGCTTTAACCCACTGAGCCACCCAGGCGCCCCCAAATCTTATTTCTAAGCAGGAATACTCTTTGATTGCTAAATTCATTATTTGGCAATGCCCTACAGACAAGTAGAGTTACAGATTATTATAAACAGGAGACTTCTAACCCTTCAATCTTTTTATCCATCTTTCTACTCATCCATCCTTTCTTTCATTATCTATACAAAGTAAGAATCTGTCCTGAGTATGTGGGAAACACAAAATGAAGTTTGAATCCTTTCTTCACAGGATATTATGTTCTTATGAGAAAATAAGAAAAACTAAAAAAAAAAAAAAGTTATCAAGTCTGTGTGGTAGATCCTGAAAGAATACAAAAACACAATGCTTTGGGATTTGAAATGTTTAGGGGAAATATTTACTTTAGTTATTGAGAATCAAGAAAAAAATCCCTAAAAGAGGCTGTATTTAGCTGCTCTGTGACAGATAGGAAGGGTTTCTAGAAGAAGTGATGGAAGAGCCGAATTTCGGGAGGAATACGTAGTATGTACAAATGCGTAGGAACAGAAATGATAGGCTGTCTTTGGCATTCAGTTTTGTTGGAAGATTGGGTATATTTTTAAAAATGACTATTAAAGGGTTAGCTAGGATGAGCTGAAGGAGGCCCCACAGTGCTCACAGGGGCTCTTCTGGTAATTGCACAATTTTACACTGTGGTGGGCACTGGGAACCCTTTAATGATTTTGGGGAGAGATGCAAGGATGAAAGAGGCAAGATTAATCCGAGGTCAGTGTAACTTAAGACTTCAGCCCAAAGGACATATCAGAACTACTTTTGAAGATGCACCATTCTTGCTATCCTATAAATTCCAATTCATTAAGTTTGGAATAGAGCCTATGCAGATGCAGTCTGTAAAATATCCTAGATGATTGACTAACACTTCAATTGAGAAATAGTTGGATAGAGAATGTTGAAATGATGAGATGTTGGGGATAATTAGACACAAGAAGAAACAAAACTAAACAAAAATATCTAAACCAGAGGTTCCTAACCTGGGGTCCACATATCCCTGGCCTTTTGAGATTTTATGTTCCCATGAGATTACATGAGATCTTTCGAGTGGATATACATTTTTCTGTAGGAAATGATTGAATAGGGTTTATAAGACTCTCAATGGAGACTAAACCATCCCAAAATTAAGAACCACTACCCATAGTTAGTGTGAAAAGGAGGAGGTAAATGTGAGAAATCTTTTGACTATGCAAGGATTTAATGACTGAGTAGATTGCACGGGGATACAAATTGTGGCAAGGAAGAAAGGAGTAGAAGATGACACTAAATTTCTCCACCTTTTGACACTAGAAGAATAAGAATCACAATCCTTTTGCGAACCAGCATCAGTTCCCCCTTGGTTCCCATTTCAGTTAATAGAGCTTTGATATCAGACATGTTGGATTTATAGTGTGATTGTGACATCCAGAGGTAGATGTAAAACAAATCATGGAAAATTTGGAGGTGATTACATATCTTCAAGAGTCATTCTCCTGGAAACCTAGTTGAGCACTGTGAAGTCAAGAACCTATGCTGCTTCTATTCTGATGCTCTTTTTAAGTGACTTCCATTTCCCAGGTGGTTTCAGGATGATCACTGGAGCTCCACCATGTTGTTTACTTTCAGTGAGTAGGAAAAAGTAGAGAAAAATAAGGACATTGCTCTTCCTTTTGAAGATAATTTCTGGATTTATTTTTTTTATACACACCTTCCACTATACCCTTAGAACTTAGGCACCAAGTACCTAAAGCTTTTGGGGAGTGGGTGCATAGAAATGTAGGCTTTATTCTGGGCAGTCATTCACCCAGCTAAAAACTAGAGGAAAATGAGGAGAACAGATATGGCAGGAAAACTAGCAATCTCTGTCATAGTGAACATAAACAATCTTGCAGCTTTCAGTAATTAATGAAATAAAATCATAATAGCTCAACCTTCAGCCTAAATAATATATTTTGATTAGAAAAAGGTAGAAATTTCTTTATAACATTATTTTATGAAAACATATCTTATTTCAAATTCCTGTCCTCCTCAAGTGATTCATTTCCTGAAAATAATGAATTTTTCTATGTGCAACCAGAAAAATAGTATTACTGGTTGTGAATGGAGTTAAACTTGCTAGCCCAATTTTATTAAGCCTAGTAGTCTCAATCCATCTTAAGCCAATAAAAATATTTTCACATTATTCTAAAGGCAGCTACTTTGTTTACAAAATAATTAAATTCTACCTGCACAATAATAACGAGAGTTCATATTATAAAATTTGAAATTCTAGACAAAAAAACAAAAAACATATTAACTTTATCACTCATAAGATAACTCCTATTATCATATAGTATATACTCATGCCTTCCCTCTCTTTGTCTCTCTCTCACACACACATATACACTCAATATTTTCATAATCATTTCTAACTTGCTTTTTAATTGTTAAATACCAAACGAACACTTTCCCACATATTGTCATTTTAGCATATGCTAATTATGTTATTACTTCAGTATAATATAATTTATTTAACTAATTCATTTGAAAGTATAAACTGAGTTTTCTTCTATCCTTTTTTCTCTAATATAAATAGTATTCTGATGATAAATACACATTTATATAATTACATATAATGATTCCCTTAGGATATTAATTGGGACAGATGATAATGTCCTGAACGAAAATGGTGGCAGTGGAAATGGAGAGACAAGGAGGGATCAGAGGAAT
>CM052898.1:169445923-169594269 GCA_028534135.1 Potos flavus
CAGAAGATTTAAAGTGCCTAATAGATTATGTTTTCAAAAACTTTCTCTGGGGGGGGGGGCGCCTGGGTGGCTCAGTGGGTTAAAGCCTCTGCCTTCGGCTCAGGTCATGATCTCAGGGTCCTGGGATTGAGCCCCACATTGGGCTCTCTGCTCAGCAGGGAGCCTGCTTCGCCTCCTCTCTCTGCCCCTCTCTGCCTACTTGTGATCTCTCTCTGTCAAATAAATAAATAAAATCTTAAAAAAAAAAATTTCTCGGCAAATACAATAAACTCAAAACAAATTGCTCTGCTTTGGAAGAGCAATGTTCTTGAGAGGGAAATTGCTTTATTTTTAATTCCTAAAAGACATGGCCAGAAATATTAATTTGATGCTAGAGACCTGGATCATAGAATTTTTAAAAGCTAACCATAGAGAAGAAAAGGGTTCAGGATACGAGCTAGAGGTAGTTTCCCATCACACAGGACAACATGAAACTTTCTAGGCTGTGGGCAGTGAGGAGCCAGCCTAGAGTACAAGAGAAAGGGGGAGAAATGGATGTAGATGAAGAACATCACATATTTGGCTCCTGGTGTTAGAGGTTCTATAGGAGGGAAGTGGGTGACATTCCCTTAGATAAGTCTAAAGACATAAAGACCAGAGGGGTTATGGTCACGGCCCACTTGGAATCCTGGGGAGTCAGCTTCGTACATGCTGGTAGGAATGACATCAGGGGAGAACTAGAGGGAGTCTGAACCTGCACCCTTCCCCTCTAAACCTCATCACCATCTTCTAAGAGAGTCCTTCAGCAAAGCATGGGTGAAATCTGGAGAAGCTTCCTTTTCCTCAAGGGGCATCAAGGAGATAGCTGACAAGAGAAGGAGGATGTTGTGGAATTTCAGATGATCCAAAACACCAGCTAGACCAATGTGGAGAGGTTTAATCCTCAGGCTGGACTTTTTTAGAGCAGCATTATATGGTTTTACTGCTGAGGGAAGAATTTCATGAATTTTTCAAGGGTGAAAGACCAGCACCCAAAGAGACGTGTTAACAGAAGTTAGTGAGGACTAGAAAACAGTGGGTAGCCTTAATGCGGAGAAAGTAGAAATCAGAGGTGTGAAATGCCACCTTTATTATATAGTAAGTAATTCTTACATATTCCAGAATGTTCCAGTCCATTTGAAAATGGTAGAACCAATACTGATAATTGTATTTCTGGGTTGTCTTTTCTTTTTCCTTCCCAGTGAATGAATTTAGAACATCTAAGAATTAGGACCCTTTTTCATTCACAGTTGTTTATCCAAGGGTAGCATATGAGTTAGTCTGGCTTTTTTTTTAAGTTTCTTTAAAGACTTTGCTTTTTCTCCTTCTATTTTAGTCCTTAGCAGAGAGTCTAGTTTATTTATTTTATTCACTCAATCAACAAATGCAGAGTATTTTCCATATGACAAGCAGATTATTTTAATCTATAAACTTAGTTTTAATTTGTAAACTTACTTTCAGCTACAATTTATTTTATTGTATTTGGTTAATGTTAATTGAACATATCAATGCCTTTATAGTGGATGGATCATATGCTTCACACAATTCTTACTTATGGATGGGTTTTAGGATTATAATTAGAAATAAACAAAAACACAAGCACACCTATTCAAAAAAATATAGAAAAGATTGATGCTTTTAAAGAAAATGTGCAATGGAATAGTTTAAAAAGACTGTCCAAAGGAACATCATGAGAAAAACAGTATTATTTCTTTGTTAGTGCTTCCAATATCTTTTCTGGGAATTCAAGTGGAACAGAGAATCCAGTGAAATCTGGTGCTTTGCATCATTATTAAGCTCATATCTGCAAGCTAATCATGTGTGATAAGGCTAAAATGTAAAAGCATTTAAATCAATAGCTCTTTCAGAGGCTTTTCTGATAAAATTGCTTCATTTTCTTTTCTAAGTAATTAATTCATCTAAGTGGAAAGATTAAAAGAAAAACTTATTTATATTAGGAGTAATAGGATCCAAACAGTGTATTGGACTGTATTGTTGGCATCTTTGCAACTAATAAGGCCCTTTTAATATCAGATCTCAGAAACATCTGTCTTAGAAAGGGGTATACTTTCTGGCTTCCATTTACTTGAAAAGGAATTACGTTAGGGTCAGGAGCAGAGGTTAGGTTACTTCTACCTGGAAATTACTCAGAAAATTCATTTTGCCCTTTGATGTTGCTTTTCTGTCTCCCCTCCCCTCTCCCCACCACTGCACTACTACCACCTTTTTTCTTCTTAAAATCCTAAAGTTCCTTTTCTCGCATCATGGTAGTTGAAAGAAATATGAAATTGTGGACTTATGTAATTATATAGTGAAAATAGAATAGAGTAGGGTAAAATCTTTTAAAAGAAGTGCCCTCTCAAAGAAAATTCACTGCCATTATAAGTGACTCTGATATATTGGCAAATTTCAGGCTACGTTCTTAGTCATATTTCTGCTAGAAGAAACCTACTTTCCATTTTGTGTTTTCTCATTTGCATTACTGCAAAGTTATTCATGCATATGAAGAGGATATTATTCATCTCCATATTCCTTCCTGTCCATATTCCAAATCCAATATGTTTATGAGTTATACATGAAGAAACACTGCTGTATCTATATATTTATACATACGTATCTATGTGATTCAAATTTGGCATTACAACTGGATAGCAAGCCCAAGTGATAATGTGCTAGATGTGTCTTATTACATCATTAATGGCATATCAAAATTGTCAAATATGGTGAAATCCAGTAATTGTAACTGACAAGCTTTAGCATGATTTGTCTCCATTGGGAAAGAGTAAAAGGAGTAAGGGAAAGGAAGGCACTTCTGAATTTCTCCTCCAGGTGTGACTGTATGGTAAACTCTTGCTTCTTCTTCTGCAAATATTTTTAGTGAGACGCCGTTTGCACAGTATTCATGATAACTGGGCTTCTGAAGTTTTTATGTGCATAAGCTATATCATCTCTTAAATTCAGAAATCCAGTGCTGTTCCAGAAAGAACTGCAAAGATGAACTGACAAGAAGAAAAATGACCAACCTGTCAGGGCTTATCTCCCTCTAATGTTTGATTCTTCCTAACTCGATATTCCAGGAAATCATTTCACTTGAAAGTTTAGGTGGAGTTCACAAGGAAAAATTAGTTCTCCCTTACTCTCCAGTTCTACTCCCACCCCTTCAAAAAGCAACTATTATTGCTTAATTCCCCAAAGTTTTCTCTCAAAAATATCTCAGCATTTGGGAAGAAGAAGAAAATAGGATGACAGTGCATTTTGTGGACACAGAACTCATTCATTACAATGATAAGGTATTCAAGAGTCCCCACCCTTTGTGTCCTGCTTTCTCTGTACTTAGGGACGACAAGGAGGAGGAGAAAGAGGAAGCTTATGTATTTCTCTTTAAAATTAATTCCCAGTTAGCCATTTGCTGGTGGGTTATTTTTAAGCCCAGAGGACACTGTGATTGTGTTTTCCTTTTCAGTAATTGTAGCAGATATTAAAGCAAATAGACAGTGGTAGACATGTACAGAATAACCTGGTTTTCCAGACAGACCAGTTGTCTGAGATCAAACGGCTACAGCACATTTAGGGTTACAGTCTCCTTCTTTTCCTCCTTATTCTCAACCACAGTGGAGCTTTTTCCAGCGTTGCCATGGTAACACTATATCTGGCTGCTAGCTCTGTCGTAAGTTATTGAACTGAGACTGGCTTTTGGTTTAGCAGATAATTAGGTTCTGTCTCACAGGTTCATTTTCCTGTGACTGGGACGTGAATATGACCTACAGCTGGCCTCAATTTCAGTGTCACAGACAAAACTTTAACCCTTCCCGAGCTCCTGAGGCACTCTCCGAAGCCTCGCCTGGGAGGTGGAGGAAGTCCAGTGTAGCTCACTGACACCTGGGAGAGGATTGCCATGTCTCCATTTTATTTTTTTTCTCTTCATGATAATACTAAGGAAAATGTGGCCAAGGTTGTACACTTAGGGCATTTTCAGAATTAAAAATACATCAACAATATGGCATATATACTTACGTATTTATATATAGCCTGAACTATATAAAACTTCCCATAGCCATTACCATTTCCTTGCTTTTTAAATAATTTTTCAGTCCCATCAAAGTGCCTTGCGTTGCAATTTGGATTCCACAGTTTTTAGATTTCAAAAACCGTATTCTCAGGAATATTAGCTTGGTACACTAATTCTCGGCTTCGAGAACTGTCTGCCAATTGATTCACGCCCCTCCTTCTCCTTTTTTGTAAACCCTAGATTTTAGCTGACGCTGAGAGGTTCCTTCGGAGTCACAGGCAGGTCTACGTTATGGGGAAAAATGCCACCACTCCACTAAAATGCCCAAATGTTCACTCAGGGCTTGAATCTTGCCGCTTTGGGAAACCAGCAAAGATCTGCCCTTCATTTAGGACAAAGAAAGAAGCATAACTTTTGCAACAGATACTGAATTCACAGTACCCATTGCAACATGGAGAGCTATAGGGTTAATATGAGAACGTACATCTCCCAAGGTCAAACAATAGGAAAGACCTTCAAGAGAATCTGTTCAAAAATTTTGGTGCATTTCACCTAAAACCTTACAATGAAAGGGTAAGAAAGGAACACGGGACAGGTGAGGCCACCATAATTAAAACGTTAATTAAAGAAATTCCATAGCTTAATTGGCTGAAGAAGACATAACTGTGTTGGTAGAGATAAGTAAATTTTATAAAAGGCAAGACTTAGAAGATTCAACAGTTGTACCTTGGAACTAGGACATGTGTGTGTATGTGTGTGTACATGTGCGTGTGCACCGCATAAACTACATTCTGTTTTAACCCATTTCTTCCATTCTCAAACTCTAGATGAGAGGAGTATCTTGAATTGCAGCAGCCTCAGATATCCTAAGTCTAAGCAGCCATGGGCGTGGAGTATCCTGTGAAGTAGTGTGGGGGGTGTTGGGGTCAGATTCAGAGGAGTTCCCTTGCATGAACTAAGTGAGAGAGTTGACAGATGAGGAACCACAGAGAACCACAGAAACAACATTCATTGTTGCCAATGAATGTCCACTCAACTGAACTTCTTTCCATCTTTGATCTCAAGTACGTAGCACCTATTATTCTCTTATTAATGACCGACATGTTTGTTGAATAAATGCATGAATTCTTCCCTACTCTCCATTCTGTGTAGTAAGAACTAAATTAGCACTCAGTTATAAAGAAGACTTAAGAAGTCTACAAGCATTTTCAATCCAAAATCCTTTTAACTACCTTCTCATGGTTCCCAGGACACCCTAGACCTTATACATACAGGTCATCTCTTGCCTGCATATTGCAACACCCTTGTAGCTGGTCTTCTTCCCTCTTGTTGCCCCCTGTAGTTTCTACTCTGCACAGGAGATAGGATGTTAACCTACAAGGCAAATCACCTGAACTCAGCACCCTCCTCACAACTTCCCAGTGGTTCTCCATATAATTAGAATATAATACAAAATTTTTACTGTACTTACAAGGTCCGATATGACCTTGCCCCTGCCTACCTTCCTAACATCACCAACCCCTTTTCATTCTCTCTTTTTCTCACAGCCAAGCACACACCCACTATAGAGCCTTAGCCTCTGTTGTTCCCTCTGCCAGAAATACATGGCTCACTCCTTTACTTTTATTCTGGTCTCTCTGTTCAAATGTCACCTCCTGCGAGATCCTTTTTTTCCCCTAAACATCTTAAAAAGCACCTCATTCATTCTCCAGCAACTTTCCTGATTTAAATTTTCTTCCTAATGCTTATCATGTCTTGTTATGATATTAGACGGCATGCAAACCATTATATGCCTTTCCCACTAAATATAAGCTCCATAGGGACAGGAAATTTGATTATTCATGAGTATACCTTTAGTGCCTAGAACCTAGTAGGCTGGATCCTAATAGATTTTAATAAATAGTTGTTGAATGAAAAAATGAATAAATAATTGAATAATTGAATAAAGAGATCCAGGTAAAGGGTCTGGGTATTCCAATCATTGTGAGAATAATGAGTGTTCCTGACATAATGAATGAAACTTTCCCCTACATGATGAAATTGAATGAGTAGATACAATAAAATTTAGGGACATATCCTACATTCCTGGGACTACCTTCATTAGGTGAAGGTAAAAACAAGGAAAACCAGGAACTGAGTTTTTTTTCTACCTCATCCTTGCAAGAATTAAATTCCAACTAAGACATCATCCATTTGTCAAACATATCACAAGCCCAGCCATCTTGGAAAACTTCTTCTATAAGGGCCAGATAGTAAATATTTTTGGCTTTGCAGGCCTTACAGGCCATGTGACAACTACTCAGTGCTTCTTTTAAGGTGTGAAGGCAGCCATAGACAACACAGAAACAAGTGGGTGTGTCTGTGCTCCAGTACAACTCAGGAACACAGGAGGTCTGCTACATGTAGCCAGTAGGCTGTAGTTTGCTGACTCCAATGTGGAGAGTCTTCCCCCAGTTCTTCCCTCCACCAAGTTACTGAAAGAATGCACAAAGGATCGTGGCTATTTTATGTGGTCCTTTCAAGAGATCAAACAAATTGTGGAATGGCTGGTTGTGGAACTCTGTTGATGCTAGTTTCCTTCCTTCTCTCCTTATTTGTTCAAAGTTAGTCCTAACTTTAGCCTCAGTTAAGGTCAGTTTTTCAGGGCTGGCCATATCCAGTGAATAAAGATGCAGGAAAAAAAAAAAAAAGTCCTAACTTTAACTGTTCCTGCAGTAGCAGGTACTGGGCTCTTTTAGATCCTCCCAATGACATTTCCATTTATGGGAAGATGAAAGAAGGATACATACAGTGGTGTAATAGTAAATGTCTAACAACTGGCCCTCTGGGGGAAAATGACATTTACTAATATCGGTAGTGTAAATTCTCCCACCATGGCCATTTAAACTACCATATGATGTCACTTAATGTGGAGCTGGGGAAAGATGCACAGGACAGTCACCTGAGTCAATATGAGCTGGCTCCAGCCCACAGCAGGATACGTATTTAAAAGCTGCAATAATTTTGCTCACTGCCATTACAAAGTCTGGAGCAAAGAGTGGCGAGTTTGATGGGAGCAACCGGCTAGATGAGCTCATGGAATGCCAATCAATAAATAATGAAAAAGTCTATCAATTTAATGCTGTATACAAAGTCCTTAGCTTGATGTTTGGTTAAAATACCTACTCAGTAAATGACAGCTATTTTTTTCTTAGTTTAGGTTATTTTAAGCATTAAAGTAAATGTTTAGCTACAGACGCAATCCAGTTTTAATGCCTTTGTGTTAATAAGACCTCTTGACATTGAAACAACAAAGATAAAGGAATTTTTATGTAGCTATTCATGACTCTGCCCAGCATAAAGTTAAGATAGCAACAAAATACTCCAACCAGAATAAAAGAAGTCTCCACTTGACTCTAGCTCTTCATAACACTTCACAAGGGTCAAGCTGTGTTATTTTCCTTCAATTTTAAACAGAATGCATCTTAGGAGCATAGTTCAATTATCGATTGAATAGTGGATTCAATTTGATAATAATCCAAACAAATACACTCCAATTAGTTCAAGACCAGGGATGGGCCAACAAAAGGGTAAAGATTTCACTCAAATTTTGATGCAAACATTCAGATTGAATTAGGAACATGGATGTCTTATATTATTTGACCATGAACAATAGAGTTCAGTCCCGGTTGGAAAAAACAAGTAAAAACAGCAGGCAAAATATTGACAATGGTTTGGATAACCAGACACCAAAACAGATATCAATCTGAAAGGATTGGTGAAAAAATATATATGGACCCTTAAAAGTGATTAACACATAGCCCAGGTCTAAACACTCAGTATTTCAGAGAAAAGACTAATATATGCCGTTTTGAATACTATAAAAGTGCTTTTTGAATTATTTACCCTCTAGTCTCCTCTACTCATTCTCTTCAACCTATAAAGTTTTCTGTACTTCTGTAAAAGGCATGATTTAGAGTTTGGTCTGTGAAATAAGGTAAGAAGAGTATTCCTTTCAACCTTCTAGCTAATCTTCATCTTTTTCTCTTTGCTTCTATTTGCACATAATTCAAATATATTGGTTTTCTTGTGGTTTTTCTGCTCTGCTTCTTCAGTGCCCTCTGTTCTAGAAGACTCATTTTAACAATGGAATACCTCAACCCAAACCCTGGTCAGAATTCCCCCCAACCCCCAAATATTACTAAATGAGCTGAATTTTCTGTTCTAATGAGTACTTCCATTTTTTGCTGTATTTTCTTTTGGTTTCCCACTTATACAAATATTAATGGAAACATATTTTAGATAATCAGCTTTCTTTTTTAAAAACTTCTGTTATGGCAAATTCCAAATATACACAAATTAGAATAGCATAATGAACTTCTACATGCCCATTATACATAGAAGTTTAACTCTTCAACTTTTTTTGGAGGGGGAGGGGGAGAATTGATATCTTTTTCCTCCAGCTATATTGACATATATTTGACATATAACATTATGTAATATATTGCAAAATGATTACCACAATAAGGTTAGTCAACACATCCATCATCATAGATAGTTACATAGTTACTTTTTTTTAAGCTTGCCAGAAGAGTTAAGAGCTACTCTTTTAGCAACTTTTGAGTATATGATACCGTATTGTTAAAACAGTCTCCATGCTATATGTTAAATCCCCAAGAATTATTCTTTCATAACTGATATTTTGTACTCTTTGACCACCATCATTCATTTACCCCCCACTACTCAGCCCCTAGCAGCCACTAACCTACAATCTGTTTTTGTGAGTTTAGACCCCACCTCTAAGATCATATAATATTTGTCTTTCTCTGTTTGACTTCCTTTTTTTTTTTTAAGATTTTATTTATTTATTTATTTGTCATAGAGAGAGAGAAAGAGTAGCAGGCAGAGAGAGAAGCAGACTCCCCCGCTGAGCAGGGAGCCCGATGCGGGACTCGATCCCAGGACTCCGGGATCATGAAAAGCAGACGCTTAACCTACTGAGCCACCCAGGCATCCCTGTTTGAGTTATTTTACTTAGCATAATGACCTCAAGGTTCATCCATGTTGTTCCAAATGACAGGATTTCCTTCTTTTTTATTGCTTAATATATATATAGTCTTCATTAGTCAACAGATACTTAGGTTATTTCCATACCTTGGCTATTGTAAATATGCTGTAATGAGCATACTTGTATAGATATATCTTTGAGATAGTGATTTCATTTCCTTCAGATATATTCTCAACTATTCAACTTTAATTTATGGCCAAACTGGTTTCATCTATACCCACCATTCACTCATTCCTAACTTCCTGGATTACTTTGAAACAAGCCCATGTATCATTTTATATGCATGCATTGATAAATAGTTCAGTATGTATCTCTAAAAATAGACCACTATTTTTTAAAGTATGATGGCACTATTATAGCACATTTACAGTAGTTCCCTAATATCATCAAACATTCCATAAGTCTATACATTTTCCTGATTGTCTCATTTTTTTTTTTTTTATAGTTTGTTTGAATGAGGATTCAAACATCGACCACACACAGAATTTGGTTAACATATTTTTTTTTCTTTTATAAGGTTTTATTTATTTTTTTTTTAGAGAGAAAACTGGTGTGAGGAGGGGGAGGGGGAAGAGTATAGGGAGAGGAGGGAATCTCAAGCAGCCTCTCCGCTGAGCGTGGAGTCCAATGTGGGTCTCGATGTCACCACCTTGAGATCATGACCTGCGCCAAAATCAAAAGTCAGATGCTTAAACAACTGAGCCACCCAGGTGTCCCTGGTTGACATTTTTCTGAAGTCCCTTTCAATCTCTAAGTTTCCTCTTCTTTTAGATCTTTGCAATGTATTTGTTGTAAAATGGAATCAGTTGTCCTTCAGTGTCTTTCTCATTCTGATTTTTGCTGAGTGCATCCCTGTAGTGTCATTGACCATGTTCTTCTCTACTGGTTATTCCTGTAAACTGAAAGCTAGACTGAAATCTTCCATTCAAGTTCTTTTTGTTTGTTTGTTTTTGTTTTTGTGTTAGCAAGATTTATTCATAAATGATATTGTGTACATCCTATCAGGAAGCACATAGAAAGCTTGTCTTTCTTGTGGCTGAGTGGGAGGATATTTGTGATTTTACAAGTGTACATTATGGTTGCATCATCTAGGAATAAACTATTACAAATTCATGTCATAATTTAATGTGCCATTATTTTTTTAAGATTTTATTTATTTATTTGAGAGAGAGAATGTGTGCACAAGTCAGGGAAGGGTAGAGGGATGGAGAAGCAGACTCCACACTGAGCAGGGAGCCTGATGTGGGGCTCAATCCCATGACTCTGAGATCATGACCTGAACTGAAGGCAGACGCTTAATGGAGTGAACCATGCAGGTGCCCTAATACACCATTATTTTGTGGTATTTCAAAAAGAGTGCCTTAATTTTCAGTGATTCCACCAACTGAGTGAGTTTGAGCACCATTACCCTAGTGATTATCAAACTATGGATTATTCCACTTATATATCTGAAATTGGATTAAATTATGGAGAAATTCCAGGATGAATTCTTTTTTTTTTTTTTAAGATTTTATTTATTTATTTGACAGAGAGAGAGATCACAAGTAGGCAGAGAGGCAGGCAGAGAGAGAGGAGGAAGCAGGCTCCCTGCTGAGCAGAGAGCCCGATGTAGGGCTCGATCCCAGGACCCCGAGATCAAGACCTGAGCCGAAGGCAGAGACTTAACCCACTGAGCCACCCAGGCGCCCCTCCAGGATGAATTCTAGGGGAAATATCCTTAAACCACTACAAAGCATATATGTAGAACTTCTCTAATCTAAAATAATCCTCATTCTTAGAAAAGAATGAGTAGTAGTATATTAGAACCAGACTGTTGTGGTAACTCTTAGCTTTAGAAGAACTTTAGAGAAGACTAATATGGACTAAATTTCAGGGGCAATTCAAAGCATCAGAATTATCTTCTGGTGGAGCACGTGAACTATTTCAGCCTACTCCAAGAAGATGGTACATCCTTGCACTACGCTGGAATGCCAATTTGAGAAAAAAATATGAAGACATGGTATGAAATCTCAACAGTCTGTTATTTTTTTAAAAAGATTTTATTCATTTATTTGAGAGTGAGAGCACATGAGTTGGGGGAGGGGCAGAGGGAAAGGGAGAAGCAGACTCCTCGCTGAGCAGGGAAGCCCAATGCCGGGGTTGACTCCCAGGACTCTGGGATCATGACTTGAGCCAAAGGCAGGCCCCTAACTGACTGACCCACCCAGACACCCCTCAACTGTCTTTTAAAAACATAAGTTCATGTGTATTATTAGGAATGGAAATGAAAGTATGTGATTGTTAACGGGTTTTCAGAAACGTATAGGTTTTTAAATAGCCCCTTTTCCAGTTGCCTTTTTGATTCCTCTTATTTAAAAAAAAAACTGGAAAATTAGGGACTTTTGATTTATAATTATCTCATTATGACAGAACTCTAATCTCATATCCCTTGTCAGATATGAAGAAGATATATCTTTCCACTATGTATTTATTGAGGATAAATAAGTTATAGTTAGTTTTCCATTTGTGTGGGTGCTTTTAATTCAAAGCTATGGTATCATGTATAAAATACTCTGGTTATTCGATAATGCATCACTAAAATTAGACCCATATTCTATCATAAAACTGTTTGAGAGTATCTTACTTAGACTTTAAGAACTACGTTACCTTAATGAGTTCTCTTCAATTTCTAAGGTTCCCTGGATCTATTTTAATACCATATCAGGAGTTGGAAAGGTTTTTCCGGGAAGTTACATAAATCTACAAAATGAAATGTGGGAATCTATGACCCACTTCTTCCTATTCTATTCTTCCTGCTGCCTTTGCCCCCAAAGTAAGAATGTGGACATATTGCTTTTTTACAACACCTCATTGTTACAAATTTTTAAAAGACTTTTCTGTCTTAATTAAGCTCCTTAATCTAATACGTAACTTTTAAATTATTATTTTATATAATAGCTTTCTTGTTTACAGTTAGGGTCCTGGAACAGGCTGAGCCTTTAGAGCAAAGTAATGAGGTTGTTGCAAAAATTGGCAAGGTTAGCCTGAGGCAACCCTAAACTTATAACCTTTACAGAGAAATAACAATAAGATACTCTGGGTGACCAGGAATCATTGCATTTCTCAAATGGCGGGAGTCTTAATCACTTTATTTCCTATTTCATAACACATCAGGTCCACAAAATGAACCACATCAGGTCCACAAAAATGAACTGTCTTAAATAAGGTGCTTATGCTTTGTGCTGATTAGAGTATGAACAGAAATGTGTGAAACAATTTATCTGAAGAACAAGTTAGTTTTTGCCGATTTGATAAAACCCATGCTCTGAGAGTTTTACTTAAGAACCTAAAAATTCAGTTCAGTATAAAGAAATGGCAATTGCTCAGGAAGCTTCAGAATTTATATTTCCTGAGCTGTTGATGTGAACAACATTTAGTGGCATGTTATAATGTGAAGAAAACGTTTCATGAAGTGCATGTAAATATATTTTGCATCAAATTAGATTGTTAGGTGTGTAGTTTGTGTTCTCATGTAACAATTTCAGATATTGTTATATACATTCTTAATTCATTTGAAAAGGCTTTTCTGTAATTTGATTTGTAACAGAATACCAATTCTTACGGTACATCATCAAAATTCTGTATTGGTGATGGAATGGTTTTTCAGAGAAGATAAACTTTCTATTAACGTTTGAAGGTAAATATTCCTTAATTTACCCTGACAATGACAAAAACTTCCATGGGAAGATTTGAGTCAGCACTACATAGATTGAAATGTTCTCTCTTAGAGTATCCCTTTTTTCACTGGTATTTTTAAGCTAAACAAAATTACAGATCTTTATAAGAACCAAATTGAAGACCGTGACCTATTAAGCATATAAACTTGGCTTTCTTAGTTGCTATTTCGAAGAAATAGAGACCATGAAATTGCAGAATTTCAGAGTCTGAAGATATCTTAAAAAATCGTCCACCCTTTCTTCTGAGACTGGAATCCCTTAACAATACATCTGGCTTATAGCATTCTATGCTGGGAGTTACCATATTCAAAGGTAGGGAGCTTACTACTTTCATGGGCAGCTAATGATATCTTTGGGTAGCTCTAATTTTTAGAAAGTTCTTTCCTACATTGAGACAAATTTTTATCTCCTAGTAATACCAAACATGTCTACCTGATAATACTCTGGATATTTGAGGTCAGTTTTCATGCTCCTCTCCCCAACAAATGTTTAATACGCTATAATACATTTTTAAGGACCTCTAAATGTACTATGCTATAATGCATTTACATGGAGTTAAATGTATAGTCTTCCAGACCACCCAGTCTGCCCAAGATTTTTGAGCCCAACTCCGAAGTTGGAGTCCACACAGATCATCTTCAGTTCTGACATTAACTGTATGTTCAGGGTTTCTCAAATCGACCCTCACATTTGCTAATTCACTAGAAAGACTCACAGAACTAACTGAAACCGGGGCGCCTGGGTGGCTCAGTGGGTTAAAGCCTCTGCCTTCAGCTCAGGTCATGATCTCAGGGTCCTGGGATCGAGCCCCGCATCAGGCTCTCTGCTCAGCAGGGAGCCTGCTTCCCTCTCTCTCTCTGCCTGCCTCTCTGCCTACTTGCGATCTCTCTTCTCTCTGTCAAATAAAAAAATAAAATCTTAAAAAAAAAAAAAGAACTAACTGAAACCTACTATACTTACGGTTGTTGCTGGGAAATGATGCCAAACATCAGCCAAAGGAAGAGACATTGTATAGAGTTTGGGAGAGTTCCAAAAATATGAACCTTTCATTGTTCTCAGGACCTGTTTCTCTGCTGGTCTTGATCTGTGACAATATGCATGTAGTAGTGCCAACAGGGAAGCTTACATGAGCTTCAGCATCCAGAGTATGTATGGGGGCTTTATTACATAAGCAGGATTGGTTGATTTGCCAGGTTTTCCAGAGGGTCCACCATGAAAAACAGAGACTCCTATTACTTGGGAAATTTCCAAGGGTTTAGAGGTTACCTCGAGACGCTAAGTACAACAAAGGCCAGACCTCTCTTGGGAGAGGCCAAATTCCTCACTATGCAGTACCATTTACTATTTTCTTGGATAAAATTCTCCAATTCCTTAATCTGACATGAAATATAGTTCTAGAAGCTCAGCATATCTCAGTTGCATTTCTGTAGGTTAAGCCCTGATTTATCAATATTCTCTTTTGGGGCTCAGAAACCTTGAGTAACTTGGGTAACAAAACAAATACCCTTGTCACTTGTTCTAGAAGCTATCTCTACATTGAAGTATTACTACTGTAAAGTAGTACTAGAGTAATACTTTAGATTTAGGGATATAGACAGAATCCTGACATTTAACAGCCAATAGACCTTGAAAAGCTACATACTTTTTTCTGAGCTTTCATTTCTTCATAGATAGAGTTAATAACAGTCCATATATTATGGGGACTAAATGAGATCACATGTAAAATCTTTAATGTATCTTAGGAGCTTAATAAATATTAGTTATTTTCTGGAAAAAATACTGGATGATATGAATTTGTGTTTGAGTGGTTATCTTATGCAACATTTGCCTATCAATTCTTCTAGACTAGATATATGCATGCAAAACAAAACAGAATTCATTCAATACATCAAATATTTATCTAAGTCCAACTGAGAAGTATAATTCATTATATTAATGACTTAGAAAAAGACAGTTTCTTCCTTTCTGGAGTGAGAACATTTTCATTAATATTTTTGATATAAGTAGACTGGAATCAGCATTGGATTAAGGTACATATTGGATGCAGTGATGGAAGTGCAAGAGAGAAAGAAATTCTGATTGGGGTTATTGGAGAATGCTTCCCTCAGAAGATGATATGTCAAGAAAGGACCAATGTACTAGGAGGACTTTGATAACACCTTTAGGAATAGTGAATACCATTTTTCAGAATTTCTAAATGTATTTACGTGGTGAAAAGTGAATTTTACAACAAGATGTTAGAAATTTATCATGACTATAGAAACAAAATATAAATTAAATGGTGTTATATCAGAAATAAGTTCTCTACAAATAAGAGACAATGTTAAAAAAAAAAAAAAACTTTTAGCCAAAAGCTTAATCTTTGTATTAAAAATATCTTATTGATTGGGGTGTCTGGGTGGCTCAGTCAGTTAAGCATCCAACTCTTGATTTCAGCTCATGTCATGATCTTGGGGTCATGAGACTGAGCCTCACATTGGGGTCCAACCTCAGTGTGGAATTTGCTTGAGATTCTCTGTCTCTCCTTTTGTGCTTCGCCTCACTGTGGTCACTCCCTCCTTTTCTCTTTCTAAATAAATAATAAATAAATTAAATTAAAAAAATATATATATATATCTTGTTGATTTTATTGGGATGTAAAGAAATTGCTTCTGTGCATTGTATTTTAAAAATTCAAGAGACTAAAAAATAAAAATAATAAATAAAATAAAATAAATAAAAATCCAGGAGACTTAACCCAATTTCTGATATTTATTATGTCAGTTTTTGAACTCCAGGAAAACGTAGATTTTATTTGAAGCAGGCAATTCATTTGAGAATAGTGAAAGAATTAAACATAATTAATTTGTTCATCAAACGATTCACTCAACAAATATTCATTGGATGTATTCTGTGCACCAGGCACTGTTCCAGACTCTGTGGGAAACTGACAATAAACAAGTAAATATATAGAATGTCCAGGAGTGTAAGTACTGTCAAGAAAATTAAAGTAGTATAATGGGTGGATAGAGAGCATTGGAGAATAGTGGAATTGGCTCTTTTATGTAAGTAGGTCAGAAAACACCTTCTGACAGCCATCTGAGCAGAGACAATTGTTGGTGTGGGAACAAGTCAGAGAGATATTCTGAGATGAGGGTTCCAGGTGGAGAAAATAGTTTCCTGAGGCTGGAGCATGCTTGGCATTTTCCAGGAAGAGCAAGGACTCCGATGTGGCTGAGGAGAATGAGGAAGAAAGAAGACAGGAGGTTGCTATATTAACAGGTTCCATAGGCCACTGCAATGACTCTGGATTTTATCACAAGTGCCATTTGTATGGCTCCTAATGAGATCTTTCTGACCCCTACCCAAGAGCAGATTGAAATCCTTGTATAGGCTCCCACTGCAGTCAACATCCTCATTAAAATTGCAATTATATGATTGTTTCGTGTTTTTCTTCATTACTGTATGGGCAGTGGCCTTGTCTAGCTGATTGAGTCCTATGTCCTTAGTACTAGCATAGAACTTGCAAAAAGGAGGCAGTTAGTATACCATTATTGAAAAAAATGAGTGAATGGATGCATTTCTTTTATCTTTTATTCTTCTTTTTTTAGTTTTTATTTAAATTCCTGTTAGTTACCATATGGTGTAATATTTGTTTCAGATATACAATATAGTGGTTTGTCACTTTCGTACATCATTTGGTGCTCATCAAAACAAGTGCACTCCTTAATCCCCATCACCTATTTCACCCATCGATCGCCCCACTCCTCTCCCCTCTGGTAACCATTGGTTTGTGCTCTATAATTAAGAATCTGTTTCTTGGTTCACCTCTCTTTTTTCTCCCCTATGATCGATTTTTTTTTTCTTAAATTCCATATATCAGTGAAATGATATGTATTTGTCTTTTTCTGACTGACTTATTTTGCTTAGCATAATACTCCGTAACAGCGCCCTCCATGACACAGCAAATGTCATTTTTTAGGGCTGAGTACTATTCCATTGTGTGGAGATATATATATATATCTCCACATATATCCATATATGTACATATACATATGTAAATTATGGAATTTTGTGTGTATATATATATACCCATTGTGTGAATATATATATCCACTATATGTATATATTGTGGATATATATCCATTGTGTGGATACATATATATCCACATATATCCATATATATATACCACAACTTCTTTATCCATTCATCAGTGATGAATTTCATTCAATGTAAGTATTTACACATGATTTACTTAAAATATTATTTGACTTAATTTCTTTTTCCTTAATTTTTAAAATCAATGTTATTCATGTTTCTCTGATTCAGAAGACTAGGTTTCTATAAGTTCTATGAATAGCTTTTACATGTGGATCCTATTTATTGTGGAATAAAAATTGTTCTAAAAAGGTGATTGAATTCATATTAAGGTGTATATATATGTATATATATAGAGAAAACATTCTTTGGCAGTTTTAGCTAAATTTTTCAGTCTAAGTAATCATTTTATTATTATGATGGAAATCATGTCACTTAACTACTTCCTTTGGATTATGGGCTTTTTGAAGACTGATCTCCCAGTCAGTAGGTCACATTGGGTAGAAGTACTTTTTTATACTTCTGCAGATAATTTTACTTCGAGATACTAATTATTTAAGGCCCTTAATAGGTAAGCTCCATGACATTCTTAGGAAAGTCAGAGAAAACCATGGCCTAGCATAGATGATTTTCATCTACCTACTTTCTTTTAAAACCCAAACCGTATACCAATTATCAAGAGCACATGGCGGTTTCATACACACACAAACATTCTGTCAGCGATCCACCTTTATCTTCTCACCTACAAGAGGAGGTTACTGTAGTAGAAAGAACACTGACTTGTGGTCACTTTGACCTAAAGTGAGTTGAAGCTCTTGCTATTAATTCTGTGGTCTTGAACAGACCAATTAGCAGAGCTTCATTTCATTTCCTAAGAAATGGGGATGATAATGAACTCTAAGTGGAATTGCAATGACAACTAAATACAAGTGTCCATCTATAGATCCTAAATAAAAAATATCTCCATTTTTGGATGGTGCCAGGCTATGTGCTGAGTTTCATGGACATATAGACATGTTTTCTCCAAATCTACCGTATACCCTCAAAGGCAGTTGTCATTAGACCAATGTTATACTGTAGCATTCCGAGTATCAAAAATGTGCATTGTTTAACTCCACACAGTTATATGATAAGACTTTTCCATAAAATTATGACTCCGAGATACAGACTAATCAGAGAAATAAAATACATCTTCTTTCCATAGAAAAGTATTTGAGCTCAGATTTGTACTGAAGCCTAGGTGGGTGTAAAAGATTATGATCCTATTTGTTTCCTGGTTTAATAATTTTTAATATTGAGTAGATTAAAATAATACCAAAATACATAAAATTTGCTAGTATTTATTGAGTTTTTACTTTGTGCTCAGAACCATATTAATTTATCAGAAATATTTTTGCGATTTAATTGACATATAACATTGTGTAAGTTTAAAGCATATAACATGTTGATTTGATACATTTGTATATTGCAATATGATTACCAAAATAGCATTAGCTACCACCACCATCATGTTCCATAATGATCATTTCTTTTTTGTGGTGGGAACATTTAATCTGGTTTCTCAGCAACTTTGAAGTATATAATGCAGTATTGTCAATATAACAACACAGGTAGCTACTATAATCATCTCTATTTTACACTTGAGGAAACAGGCTAAGAGAGATTAAATTAGTGGCTCAAGGTCATAGTACGAGTAATTATTAAAGCCAGGATATGATTCTTTGTAATGTGAGAGTTCAAGCCTTTATCAGTGATGCATGTTGCCTCTTATTTCAATAATACGTTGGCCATTTGGGTTAATCATGGAGAAAGTGATGTTCCCTTTCTCTTCATATGTCTTATATTTTTAACATTTTCATTCACATACAGTCTGGTAAAATAAAATCCTGTTCTCTCTCTCTTATGCCTTTACATATATTGTGTTCTTTTGGCCTTTATAAATAAAACAAACAATAATTGTAACAAACCCTTGTCCAAAGTGAGTGAAAATTCTAGCTCCTTTCCTCATGTTCTTATTGCGACCCAAGGACTTTGAGTTTCCTCATAAATATCTGTATGCCAACAGTATTTAATTTTCATGATCAGGTAATGCCAGTGCTATAGATATGAGAGTGTGACCCATATTTTTCTACAATCACTCTTCCTATCATATTCAAATAGAGCTACCCATTATAACTATCATCTGGAATAACACTATTAAATGGATTATTTTTTCTAACTAAAACACTAAATCCTTAAAGATCGCTGTTTATTTGACCATTCATTTACATATTACAAGTCTACATTTGGACTTCGTTAGCCTTTTCTCTACTGTACATCTGCTCCACAGAGCTATTTTGATGTGAAAATTGGTGCTTTATAGGATCACTTTGCCACTATGCTGCCATTTTATTATTGCTATTATATTTAATTGGAATGCTACCATTGTGTAACCAGGGAGAATTCTTTCAACCTGGGAATGTTCGCTTCAAGTAAAATAGAGTGAGTTACTTATTTATTTATTTATTTTCATTGCCTTAAAAATATCAACTTTGATTAATAATTATATATAGGCTTTGTTCTTCTTATCTGGGTGTCAACAGTAATTGGAATCCATATCCATATCCTACCTTGCAATCATGCTGCAAAAGGCCAATAAATTCCCGCTGAGTGTGTTACTTGTTAAATTTAGTGCATTACATTCAGGGTAATGAATAAAAGCAGTGGGCCGTCACCGTCTGGCTGGCTGAGGAAGGCTTGAGCAGGCAGACTCCCCTGAGGCCTTGAGCTGGCTTATAACGGTGGCAGGCAGAATCAAGGGAGTCCCAGAGCATCACAGTTCAGTTTGTCTCCCTTAATTTCCTCTTCTGTAGAGACTCAGAAGGCTGTAGGGAGGTGAAGTAATCTTAGCCATTAATTCACCACACTTTCATAAAATGCTGCCTGCTCTGGTTTCGTTAACAAGCAAATACAATTTAGATAAATAGTCATGTATTTATATTCAGGAGAGATGAGAATATCATTGAATATAAACTAGTGGGTAGGCTCCATGCAGTTCACTTTGTGTATGTACCTATGTCTATTGTGTATTCATTTGTCTATATTAAATATGCACATAGGTATTTTCATATGAGTGAGTAACCAGTGAAGCAAGCCCCAAAGATATATATGTACTTATTTCCATCTCATATTTATTGAACATACGTAAGCAGTTACTGAAAAAAAAATGGCCACCACATTCTTAAACCTCCATGCAGCTCTTTCCTAATATATTCTTCATATGGAGAACATTCTTTCTTAAACTATAATATCATAAGAATTTAACATATACTATAAATGTACAAATGCAAAAAAAAAGTTAGAGCACCCTGGTCTAGATTCCCAGGTAACCGTTTCTTGATAACAGAGAGTTTTTATTCTCATAGCAAATAGTTGTTATGTACTATGTCTCATGCCGAAGCCAGCAGACTCCTTTAGTCTTTGAGAAAATGTGAATGTTAACATTCATCCAGAAACAAATTCTTAAAGAAAGGAAGAAAAATAATTTGTATGAAATGACCACTTAACATTATTCTTGAATATCTTGGAAAATTTCGTGTGGAGTGTCCTTTTCTATCCATGATAGAGCAGCTGGTTCCAAATAACATGGTGTATCTCATTAGAGAGATATTAGATCTAATTATGCAACATATAAGTGAGATCATTATAGTAACATTATCTCAATGAGGTAAGTAAAGCACACGTGAAATCTAACACTCTGCTGCTTGAAAGAATTTTTGAAAGCAAATGTGAGGAATTAAAGATCACTTAAGCGTACTTTAAAAGATGTTGAAAACCAGTCATGAATCTTTGACACGTAACGGAAAAATATAATAGAATGATAGGTATCCTGATTAATTCTACTGAAGAGAAAAATGAACTTCCCAGGCAAATATTATCTTTCAATGCAGGCAAATCATTTTCTAAACAAAATAAAACAAGGCAGTGGAAGAGTCAGAGGTTTGGTTATTTTATGTTTGTTCTAGTACATTTGGGGGCATTTTTATCATGTCAAAGATCCTCAAACTTCAGAGTGTAACAGAATCACAGAGAAGGAGATTGCTGGCCCCAACCTCAGAGTTTCTGACTCAGTAGGGCCGGGTGGAGCCTGAGAGTCTGCATTTCTAAAATTCTCAAGTTGCCTTGGATGCTCTTGGTCCAGGCGCTCTTTAAGAACCACAGGACTAGGCGAAAATCACTATAGAAGACACTTAAGTCATACTAACTTCTGGATTATTTTTCTATATGATTAAAGGCCAAAGATCCCATATTGTGCTTGGTATTTTTTCAGTCAAGCTCTGTATCTTCAGAAATCCAAATTCTATTACAAAGAAAGCTATCTTTAAAATATAATTAAGGCTCTCTGCCTGACAAGTGCATTGGCATATTTTTAACAGCGTATTTAAGAGCAACCACACAATGAAATGAATAGATACTCCCTAACAGGGAAAAGACCAAAAATAATGAGAAGTTTTAGCTCTGTGATGCTAACGTAGCTCATTGCTGTCTGTAGATATTATCTCTTTCCTGAGAAGTCCAGTAACTACTAAGTTGATTGATTTTAAAGTACAGCATTGTGACCACAGTTAATAATACTTGCTCATACACTCGAACTCTGCTAAGAGTGTAGATCTTAAGTGTTCTCATCACACACACACATACACAGAACATTAAATATGTGAGGTAATGGATTGTTAACCGGACTGTGGTTATCATTTCACAACACGTATGTATATCAAGTCATACATTGTACACTTTAAATATATAAAATTTTATTTGTCAATTATACCTCAAAAAATCTGGAAGAAAAAAAGTAAAAATAAATTAAATGACACCCTCAAATTTTAAATAAAAAAGAATAGCAATTGAATGAATATTGTTATCATGTATATAAAACACCTGGTTGATTCCTTTCATTACAAAGTAATAATAACTATAGTTTGAATGGTTTTGTTAATTTATTACCTAATAGTGTGTTTAGAAAGAAGTGTATAACAAAATGCCACCAAAAGTTTACAAATGAATTTTTTGGTTTTCTTTCTTTTTTTCTTTTAATCTGTATCTTTCCTCAAGTCAAGCATTATTATTATTATGGTAACAATGTTCAAAGAGCATTTCCAGAGAGATTATTTTCTGGATTCTACTCAGGTAATCTTCAAAATTAGATAATCTGGTCCATATTCTGAATTCAAATGTCTGAGTCTTCCTAAAATAAGGAAACATCTGTGTGGCAGTCTGCCTAAAAGTAAAGAAAAAAATTGTAAGACCTCAATATCGGGACCATAACTCCAAATTTTCTTGTGGAAGAGATCCCTGACCAAATTTATGAAACAGTTCTTAATTTTAAAAAATTAGGGAACATTCTGTTGTTTCATGTGGGTTTTAGCTGAGGTGTCCGTCAGACTCTGAGGCTTCTTGTTGTCTCCACACTCACCCCAAACCAGAGCTGGATGCTTTATTCATCAGCATGTTAAAAATAAGGGAACAGTTATTGCAGTGATAGAAGGGCTTTGTATTTTGATGTGGTTATCACAGTCCTAAAGAAAGCTCTGTTCCCCAGGATCTCTTTTTAAATACCCCCAAAAGCTCTTATGTTGTGTTATATCTACAGGCACAGCTAGACTGAGGATTCAGCCTTAAATTGACTCTCCTGTGTTCTTATTCCTGGATGGGCTCTATAATCACATGAGGAGCTTTAGAAAGTACTGAAGCCTGGATCTCAACCAAAGTGATCTGGACTTAATTGGTCTGGTGAGTAGCTAGGTCTTTAGAAGCGTTTAAGAACCTTCCCATGAGATTACAATGTGAAGCTGAGTTTGAGACCAATGTTTACAGTTATTTACAGGTGAATCCATTAAAAGGGCTAATAACAATGAAGTTAGTGTAGGTGTCGCACATTCCAAGAGTATTAGCACATGGGAAATAGTAAAGTGTTTATTCCCATTAGAAAGGATTTGTGCGTATGTGTGTGTGTGACCGTGGCAGAGATGGGACTACCAAGGTAAAATCTGCTTTATGGATTTATCATAATCTTGGTGATAACGTGTTTACGGTAACTTGCACTTACAGAAGCAACACTTATTAAGTTCACTCGGTCAGGTTCTTATCTTCTCTCCCATTCTACTGCATTGGTTCCTTCACCAGAATTCCTGAGAACAGATGACATGCCAGCCATTGTGCAGGGACAGAAACACAGCAGTGAATGAACATAAAGGTAAATTTACATAATCATTGGGAATATACTTAGAAAACTGAATGCAAATGTGAAAATTATTGGCAAAATAAAAAGACTTAAATGTTTTTTAAAAAGTAAACAACAGTAACAGTAAAGTAAACAGTAACTAATAATCAAATAGAACAATTATAACAGTTGGTATTAAATTATGGATTATGTTGACAGAAATTAGAAAAGGAATGTGGACACGGAAGTGGGAGGCAGGAGTGGGAGGATTATAAAGGAAAAATGTACCAAGATTTTCATCTTCACTGAGAGGAGCTTCATTCTTGGTTTTGAGAATGACTCAAGTATAAGTTATAAAGAATGTGTGGAGATATTTTAAGGGAAAATATAAATAAATATAAACTATAAACATGATGTGTAACTACCAAATCACTAGAGAAGAATCATGTAAGTTAACTAAAATCAAGGAAATAAAAGAAAAAATTAATAATTGATATCAATAAATACTTACAACCTACAAAGAGAGACACCACATATTTTTTTTTCAAGTATCTCTGGTTTATTTAGCAAAATAGATCAGTATTAGTCAAGAGCAGCTAAGTGATAAATAATAGAAATTACAGAAATCACATAATTTAATAGTACTAAAAATAGTTTTTTCAACTAAATATCCCCCAAAATATTTTAAAAAACAAACATTAAAAAAAAGCAACATTAAATAAACAAAGAATTTGCCTAAATAACTGTTGGGACAAATTGGAACATAAAACCACAATCATACACTATTTAGAAATCTAACATTACAGCACCACATTTCAACACAGGTATAGTACAAAAGCTGCTCTCAGAAACAAATTCATAGTCTTTAGCCTCTACTGCATAAAAAATAAATGTAAATGAATCAAGTCTTTATATCAAGAACCTAAGTAGATGACAATAAATCAAAGAGAAGAAACTTAGAAGCAACATAAATTTAATTGAGTTAAAGAAATGTAAAACCAACACACGAATCATGAACTAAATCATTTCTTTTCTTTTGGTAGAGAGAGAGAGTTGAGGGGAAGGGCAGAGGGAGAGGGAGAGAAAGAATCTTAACAGGCTCCATGCCCATCATGGAGCCCAAAATGGGGCTCAATCTCACAACTCTGAGATCATGACCTTAGACGAAATCAAGAGTCAGATGCTTAACCAACTGAGCCACCCAGGGGCTCCAAATCAATTAAATCAACTAAATCAATTTTCAAGGAAAATATCTTTAATTTTATGCAAAGAGTAAAGATCAAAAAAAATTAGAAACAAAAAAGAGAATACAACAAATAGGAAATGAAAAGACATAGTGTAATCTTGTTGACTAATAATTGCAATTTTCTTGATGGAATACATAGTGTTCTTGTCTGTAGGGGGATATATTCCAAGACCTACCCCTCAGAGGACATCTGAAACCACAGATAATATTGAACCCTATATTTGCCATACTTTTCCCTATGCATATATACCTGTGATAAAGTTTAATTTATAAATTAGGCACTGTAAGAGAGGAACAACAGTAACTAATAATCAAATAGAACAATTATAACAATATAATAAAAGTTACATGAATGTGGTCTCTCTCTCTCTTAAAATATCTTATTGTACTGTACTCAAACTTCTTGCAGTAATGTGAGATGATAATATGCCTATGTGATGAGCTGAAGTGAGGAGAATGATGTGGGCATAGTGACATAAGAGGTTACTATTGTCCTTCTGACACGATGAGGGAAGGATCACTGCTTCTGAACTGTGGGTAACTGGAATTGCAGAAAGCAAAACTGCAGATAAGTGGGGGGCTATTGTACTAACAAATATAATTTGTATAGAGTATTAAAATAATACCCCATAATATACCAATACTTCCATTTATCTCACCCGTGTGTAGATAATTTAAATGACCAATATCTAGTATTTGACCTTACCATATAAGAACACTATGTCTCTCCATGTATTCAAGTTTTCTTATACAGCCCATAAATATGTTTTAAGTATTTTTTCTTACAATTTTATATTTTTGTGCAAATCCAAATCATTATATTTTTATGTGGTTCTTGCTGAATTAGAAAAGTCACAGAAATCCATACATACTACAGTTTGGATGTAAAAAGAAAATATAGTACCCATATTCTAGTCTTTCTCTCAAATCCATACCTAGAATTTGTCAGAAAAACAGTTTTCAATCTCTTTAAATGTACTCTGATCTATTATGTTAGAAGATATTCAATCTTTTGGTCATAATTTCCTGGGAACTGCAGGTCAATCAGAAATTCAAACCTGCCACTTAGCAGAGTCTGAATTCCAGTTTTGGCTCAGGTAAGGGAACATACTTAAAAATATCAACATTTTTTTTATCAATATCATTAAATTGTGTGTAAGGTTTTTTTTGTAGTTTTTTAAAAAGATTTATTTATTTATTTTAGAGAGAGAGTAACGAGCTGGGGGGAGGGACAGACGGAGAGGGAGAGAGAGAATTTAAGCAGACTCCCCACTGAGTGTGGAGCTGATATGGGGCTCAATCCCAGGACCCCAAGATCATGACCTGAGCTGAAATCGAGAGTGGGACACTCAACCGACTGATCCACCCAGGTGCCCCATGTGTAGGTTTTTAAACTTTTTACATATACTTTTCATTTCATTTCATAAAAATTTTATAAAATGCTTCATTTTATTTATTTATTTATTTTTACTTTTGGCAGATATATTACATTAAAAAAAATACATGTTAACTTACTAGAGACCCCACCTCCCCTACTTGTGCCTCATTTGGGTTATTGGTGTGGTGAGGGCAGAGCTGACTCACAGGATCCTTGTAGACTGCTCGTTAGGACATGGGCCTCTACCACAGGACCAGCAAAGTGGTATCTCAAGCCTCATCCACAGAGGTTGATCCAATCCAAGTCCTTCCAGATTTCATTCTTCTTACTCTAACAACCCACGTCTTATAAAAGGCAAAGAGTTCCATTACCAAGAATATTAGGAGGGGTAAACTTCCACCACTGCCTATGCTCCAGGATCTCATCCTATGAATGTACTTTTCCCTTCATAGACTGGGGTATTTCATACTTGCCAACTTATGCTTGAAGAGAATCAATCTATGTTATCATTTCCCCAATTTCTTAGCATCAAATATGTTTTTCATTCACAAATGCCTAGGATATGTAACACCTAGGATATTTAACAGAAACTGATATATCAAAGATGAGATGAGCATAAATGTTCATAGAGGAAAAGAGATAAGTCATACTGTAAATATATTCAATCATAAAGAGGATTTAGAATACATTCTAAAATAAATGGGAATGTAATATGTGCTGCAAAAAGTAAGATACACCAGTGAGGGTAGATTTGAATACCGGTTCAAACCAGACTTTCACCCTTGAGCCAGGCTGCATTTCCTTCCTTAATTAGGAACTTAATATATGTCAGACCTTGCATATAAAACATGTGCATGTGGGAACATCTGTGTGGCTCAATTGGTTGAGCGTCTTCCTTCGGCTCAGGTCATGATCCCAGGGTCCTGGGATGAGTCCCAGATCAGGCTACTTGCTCAGCAGGGAACCTGCTTCTCCCTCTGCCTGCCACTCCCCCTGTCTGTGCCCCCTCCCTCCCCCTCTCTCCCTGACAAATAAATAATAAAATCTCTTTTTTTAAATGTGCATATATAATCACATTAAATCTTTCCATCAGTTAGGTTTTATTATTGCCCTTCATTTTTAGATAAGAGAACTAAAATTTAGAGAGATTAAGAAATTGGTTCTCTGTGATACAGACAATAGTGGAATCTTGATTCAAATGCTAATTTTGCACCTGATTGTAAGTTAGTAAGCACAATGTTATAATGTTGTTATGTGTTACTTTTATTGATTGGAAAGGATTTAAATCCAATTCACAGTTTAAGAAAAGCAGAAATCATAGAAAAGGCTCTGATGGGATTCATAGGAACCAAAGGCAAGAATGTAGCTGGGCCTCAGGATCATCAATAATCAGGCATTGAACCCTGTCCAAAACTCGGTTTCCATCCACCCCTACTCTTTTACCACATCACCCCTTGGCACACCCTCTACTTATTCCCTCCCCCACTACTCTCCCCCGCTGGCCATCACTGGCTTACTCTCTTTAGTTCGCATGGTGGAAAACCAGTTACTGTGAGCTTTCTATCTCCTAGTTCACAATGCCCAAAAAGATGAACTTGACTCACTTTGGAACATGAAGCCCACAGTTCAAGGGGATGGAAAACTTTAATCAGGTTTAGGTCATTGCCCATTCTATAACATTCATTCATTCACTTAAATCGAAATTATTTTGGGAATGCTCCATGCGTCTGACACTGTCCTGAATACTAGGAATATAGGGGTGAACCAGACAGTCAAGATCTTACATTCTAGTGGGGAGAGTCAGGTAATAAATAAATTAAAATATAAATATCTGAGAGGCAAGGACATATATAAAATAAATAAGTAAGCCAATTTCTAATGGTGCTAAATTAAAACAGAGTAATATATATAGCAAGTGATGGGATGGAGGTCACCATTAGTTAGAGATATAAGAGGATATTTACTGGAGATGACATTTGAGCAGAGACTCAGATGACAAGAAGAAACCAGCCATCAAAAAATGAAGAAGACCATTGCAGGAAAAGCAGACGAATGGTACAAAAGTGATGAGCTGAGGATACTAGTCAGCCAGGATGGCTAGAACTTAGTAAGTGGATGGGAGAAGGGTAGCAGATGAGTTAGGGGTCAGAGAGAGAGAGAGACAGGGACTCACAATCTGTATGGAAGGCATTTGAATATTACTCAAAGTGGAAAAGTTATAGCCAGAGAGAGGGTGCTCTGATTTGCCCCAGTTAGGCCTGGTATCCCTTGGGTTATATTTTAATGTGGCTGTTGTTCCTATAGCCAGAGGGCAGGAGGAGGAGAAGGAGGAGGGATATTTACCTGTGGCAGCCGAGGTTCTGGTCAGAAAAAGCAAGGAGCAATTCTGTTCTCTTCCTAGTGCTGTTCAAGCACTTCTGTTATAAATTCCCTTAACTGTTAGTCCCATACCTTGTCAAGCACCAGCAGCCGCTGTTCTTGCAAAACCAGCTTTATCTAGAAATATATTTTCTACTAATTTTAAATATTTTAAATTTTCTGTTCTTCCATGGATTTTTAAGGCTTTTTGAAAGGGCTAGCTCCACTAGAATATCATCCAATGTTGGAAAATTATCTTTGTAATGCTGATTTATTGACTGATTACCTGGTGGCTAATATCTACTTGAATATTGTCTATTGCCTCTAGGCATTGGCTTCCAGTTAGATTTCATTGGGCTTTGTATCTTAAATCCCCTTTCAGCCAAGCTCTGTTATTTGCCATGCTTATTTTCCATTTTCTTTGGAAAAATTATTGCATCCTGGGGGTGTTTGCTAGATCTCAGGCAGGGAGCATCCCACAGCTATAAAAGCAAGTCAGACTAATGGGAAAATGCAGTAAAATAGAAAGGGATGCCAGGAGAAAGGAGAGAATCTGAGAGCAAAAAGAAAAGGGAAACTATAGACAGTCGAGATAGTAGTCATATCAAAAAACAAATGGCCTGAAGAGTTATGAATCGCTGCAGCAGAATTAATGGGATGGAAAATTTCTCAAGGAAAGGAGCCAAGTAAAAAGAAGGAAAAGACTGCATAAAAGCAAGAAAAAAACAAAATAGGACTAAAGAAAAAAATTTAAAGCCCCCAAGTACAAGGTGAAAGTGGAAAACAAAAGAATGGATAAATTAAGAAATGGTGCACTGCATTAAAGCAAATGTATTCTGTTTTCTTTATTCTTATCTTTAACTGGCTTTGCATTTCTCCAGTAGCAAAGCCAAACTGAAAGGATAATTTTGTTTATGTACCCAATTTGCATAATTGTGCAATATAAATTACAATGCTAATTAAGGACAGCCCTCGGGCTTCTGGAATTGGGTCAAAGTGGCTCCCTGAGTGCAAGGAGGTTGGGGCATTGGCTCTGTCCCCTCTCCCACCGCAGGGAAGCCAGGCAAGAGAAAAGAACCTTTCTGACAGTGTGTGAAATCTTGTCAGAATTTGTTGAAGACCCAGAACTGTACATCTCACTCTAAAACTTGGCTTTTAAAATCATCTTTGTGTGATTCTGCAATGAGGAGCTTGAAAGCTAAAAGTTCTCCTAAAGGCTGTATTGGTTATCTTTTCATGAGGGTTGGGTTTTTTTTTTTCTCACCTTTTTTTTATTCAGGGAAAAAAAAATTTTTTTTTCAAACTGTAGATAACCGAGTGTGAACCTGGCATGCAATATTTTCTCACTGGACTGTTACCAGAATTGTCCCAAACCAGTGCGTACGCGTGCCCCGCTCTTCCTGAGCCCAGGGAAGATGACAAGCTGATTTCTGAGCTTTAGTTAAATTCATGTCCTTAAAATGAACTAAGCTATTGCACTGTAACTACATCAAAAATTCAGTCCCAGAGAGTTTATGCCCTGCTCTGTTCATAATAGGGGTCTGTAAGGTAGAGGGTTCATATATTCCTTAGCTTAGATTTTTCAAGAATATTTCTGACTTTTATAGTGAAGGTTGGCATAATTACCATGGAGGAGTCTCTGTTTAAGCCTGTTTTGAAGGTGGTGTTTTGTGAGCTTTTTTTAGCCACTGAACCCTGACCTCAAGCAAAGCTTACATACAAAATAGAAAGAAGTATATCCAAAATAACTCAGGTTGAAGTAAGGATGAAGGGCCAGCAATGAGAGAGGCCTAATGTCCTACCTGAGACTTTTCTACCCACCTTCCCCTCTTCTCCTCCACCTTCTAAGAGCATAGAAGCCACCTCTATGAGGGATTTTTTTACCTACCTAACTTGGGTAATAGCAGTTAAGGATGTTGGTTGTTTAAGCCTTCTTTTGACCTTAACACCAAGAGATTCTTTTCACTGACATCATTATAGGAATAATTAGAAAATATGTGGGGCCTATTTTCTTTCTATGTTACTTTATTTTCAAGAGCAATATTTTCCAAACACTTTAATGTCAAGGCATACAAAGAAAAAGCTACGATTTCCATGGAACACTGAAGTAAACTGGAAGAGAATTGCTCATGTTCCAATGGGACAGGCTCTGGGGCTCCGGCCAACCCAAACTTCCAGTTACCTGAGGCCACAGACATTGGTTCATGGTTGGACATTAGACTGAAGTCTGGCAAATCCTAGTCTTGGGAACAACTGGGGAAGTTGGCAAAAATCTTGAGAATATCGTTTGAGCATGTAGATACAGCCATGGATAAATTTTCCAACTTACTCCTGGTATATGAGATGATATACTTTCCATTTTGTTAAAGTTAGACTGAATTGAGTTTCATTCTCAATTGGAAAATTTCTAATTGATATATGTTTTCATTTTCTAAAATTCAGATCTAATAGGTCATGTTCTAGTTTAAAATTCTGCAGGACTCAACATTTCATATAGGATAAAGTCCAGATCTTTATCCAATTATAATACATAGGTTTACCAGTAATATAATCAATATAGAGATGGTATTCTATCTCACCGGTTTGCTGATGACAATGTTACCTAAGAGTGGACAGGGTGATCAGTATCTCTCTGGTCTGGTTGGTGTCTTTTTATTACCATAGTCGAGCAGCCCTCAACAGATAGGTTGCTTGCTGTTCCTGGAGCTGATACACATTTTGGTAGATTTTCTTTCTCTTTTTCTTCTGTTGCTCAGGATTTACTCATTCTAGCCCTTTACTCTAGCATATACTCTGATCCTAGTTGTAAAGGCATAATCTTATAATGCAGGCATTTTATGGAACACTCCTTCTGGTGGTGGTTGTATATATATTGAAAGCAATTACTATAGAGCCAGTAGAGCGGTGTTTCTCAAAGTGTGGCTCCTGGACCAGGAGTATCAGCATCACTTGGGAAATTGTTAGTAATGGAAATCCCTAGGCCCAACCTCAGACCCACTGAATCCAAAATTCTGGGGATGGGTCCCAGAAATCTATGTTTTAACCAGGTGATTCTCTTGCACAATAAAGGATGCACACCATTGTCAAGGGGGATCAGACTTGGAGAACATACTTCAATATACTTTGTTCATGCCTTTTTAAACTTGTGTCTCATTGGCACTTTCTTTTCTATGAGGAGCTCATTCGTTCCAGGGTTGAAGCTTTCCTAACCAACCAGATTTGTAGTTTAACAATTGCATGCCCACTTTGTATGAGGTGTTTGGTTCTTACTTCTCTGGATTGTTCTTGGGAGACTGGAAAAATCAAACAAATTAAATTTTTATTAATCACCTGCCATCATATCTCCTTCAGAGTAGAATTTTGAAATTATCATATATACTTTTCTCTTCCCCCTCTTAGATTTACCTTCTTGCTGATTTCAGGTTAGCATACAAAAACTGATGACATCATCCAATACAAAATAATCCATACTGCATGGCAAGAATATATCATTCTCAAGTTAAACTCATGTCATGCAAAGTCCACCAAGAAGGCAAAATACATTCACATAGAGTGAACTTTGACTATTCTTGCATCCTAAGTAGACATTGATATAAGCCCTATTTAGGAGTATCATCAGCTCCCAGACTTCCCGAGCTCAGATTCTGATTCACCACTTACTTATTATGGGACCCTGAGAAACCCTCTGTGTTTCAGTTTCTTTATCTGACTTTCATAGAGAATATGTTTAGTAAATTTTAGCTAATGCTGTAGTTACAGCAACATTCTGCAAAGGATGCCCATTTGTAGTAGTCAGGCAAGATTTATCTAAGCATTTATCTCTAAAAACACATAGAAACTAACATTTTGAAGATAGGGAATTGGTTGTGAGTGATTAAATCTATGCTGGGACATGAAAAAAATGAGTAGTTCTTATAAAACTTTGCAGTATGTACTCAAACCTAATATAACTTTCATTCACATAAAATAAGATTTAGTAAAGTTTTCAGTTTACCCAAGCCCAGAAATTGGCACCAATTTTAGCTAAAATAATAGTTCTGTTATTACTAATCTGCCTTGTTTTCATTTGACTGTGTAAATCCTTCTTCCTTTTTTTGAGAGCTTCGTTCTCTTCTAGCCCTTCTGGTTTAGAAGATGTTACCTTAATGTTTATGAATGGATCAGGCTGATTCACTGTTACTTTCATGCCTGTAAGCCCACATTGTGTGAACATTGTGGAAAATGTTCAAAAATTTGTAAATAGCTCAAGGTTTATGTTATGATAAGATTCCTGAAATAAACATGTCCAAAAGAGGTTTGGCTTCTCTCTACTTTGGCTACAAAAGCCTGCCAGGAATTATTAATTATCCCAGGAATGTTCCTGATCCCTGTTGGCATACTCTTTAGGTGTCTGGGCTTAGAACTGTACTGTTTATAAGCTGTATCTCATTGGCTACATTTGTGACTTTCTAGTTACATCCATTCTATACTTTCTGGAATTGATAATTCACTTAAATATTACATATATGACTATATATTTATTAAAAATATATTAAGTGCTGGGCCCTGTTCTAGGCATTAAAAATACAATAGTAACTGGTGTTCTTGCCATCATGATACTTATATTACCTTAGTGAAATAAACTAATTTCCTAGAAGACAGAAACTAAAGTTTATTGTGTCTTCCTTATTCTTAATAGAGTGCTTGGGATATAAATAGATGCTCAATAAAAACTACTGGGTTGCTAAATAAGTATTATATTTAAAATATTAGAAACTTTTGAGGAGCCTGGATGAAGGAAATTCATCAAGTACAGATTTACACAGTGAGAGATTATTTGAGCTGCAAGATAGTTAAAAGGATACCTAGTGAAAAGGCTTAGCTTTTAGGAATAACAGAAAAAATATCTGTGTCAGTAATTAAAAATTGACTGTAACTGTATAGCAGTGGTACACCCCACAGATGTTGTTGGGGTCATGGAAAGTATTAGAAAGAGTGCTGAGTTGTGGATGAAGAAACCAGGGTTGGCTTGGTCACTTAGTAGCTATGTTACTTTAGGCAAGTCTCTTAAGTTCACAAAACCCATATAAAATGGTTCATTCGAACTTTCAGGAATGTTGTGAGAATTAAAGGAATAGAATATTCTGAAGCTCTTTGATACATTTTTATAAATGTTAACTGTGTTTCCAGACAGACAGGATTGGGTTTGGAGAATGCGTCTAGAATGGAAAGATACTATGAAAATAGGGAATCTTTGGGAGAAAGGGAAACGTGTCCTAATTCATAATCATTTAGGACTGCCATGAAATTATCCTTCCCCCCAAAACTGAAATGTGTATAAATACCATTAAGAATGTGTAACTTGGGAAAAAAAAAAAAAAGAATGTGTAACTTGGGACGCCTAGGTGGCTCAGTTGGTTAAGCGACTGCCTTCGGCTCAGGTCATGGTTCCAGCATCCTGGTATCGAGCTGATATCGGGCTCCTTGCTTGGCGGGGAGCCTGCTTCTCCCTCTGCCTCTGCCTGCCTCTCTGCCTGCTTGTGCTCTCTCTCTGACAAATAAATAAATAAAATCTTTAAAAAAAAAAAAGAATGTGTAACTTGATCATCAAGACATTCAACCACAGGGCGGAAACAGAGTTGAGGCCATTATTGTATCGTAGAGCCAATCAAAAATAACTAATCCCTCTTTTTATCAAATGTATGGTACAGAAAAATCAGAACTTAAGTATTTCCAAGCTAATCATGAAAATGTCTAGCATATTTTGTGGATAATTTCTTGGATGATTAGTTCATTTTCATTTTGTTTTTCAGTAGGTACAACCACATTGTGAGATGTTTATGAAACTTAGAATTGTGAAATGACATAATGCATTTTGGGGGAGCCAAAGCAGTAGTGCAAACTTTTCATTAAACTTCAAACCAACACTTTGGGTTGTATATTTATTTCAAGATAGATTTTAAAATATTATTGAAAATACATTTCTCATTGCCACTTTTTGATTTCTATTTTTACATTGTGGAAAATGCATTAGACTGAAAACCAGCAAACATGAAAACTGGATCATCATTTCACCCAGCTTGAATATGTTGTCTTTGGAGACGCCTTCTCTGCATGCCCTTACCTCCCCCGATAATGTTAAACATTCTTGTATGGTGCTATCCTCTAATTTACTCTATCTTCCTCTGCCATACTTTTGTGCTCACATGCCTTTCTTTCGTATCAGACAGTAAACCCCCTGATCGGAGACAGTTAGTCTTTTTCTTCTTGGTCACTTTGGCACAGGCCTGGCACACCACTGTTGCATAATAAGTGTTTATTGACTCAAACATATTCTTTGAAATTAGTATGAACCTTTGATTAACTCTGGAAAAATGCTGCAAGGTTAGGACTCTCAGAAAGTATTTTTATTTTGATTCTGATTAAGCAATCATTTGAACCTCAGAACTTCTTAGTACTTGATTTAGAGACATACAAACCTGGGCAAATAACACTTAGATTCTTCTATTCCTCAAAAAATATACTTAATCCTTTAAGGGAATGAATCTACTGAGGAAATTCATAGAAGTTGAATGTAAGTGAGCAAAACAAAGTGACGTGTGTGTGTGTGTGTAATTTGGAGGTTAGATTGGAGAAGGTTGTATCAAGATAGGGGATCTTATCTAACAGTCACTAGTTTAACAGATACTGTTGGAGGCTTACTCAATATCCACTTCGCCTTTCTTACTTAACAGCCATGCCAATTAAGTGGAAATATGTCCAACTAAAAATCTTGCTTTGGCAGCTTCCAGTGCAGATAGAAGTGAGTCATGTGACCCAATTTTGGCCAATGATAAAATTCCCTTATTCCCTTTGCCATCCTTCCAGATGGATGCCTGGAGGAGCAATCATCTTGCAATCATGAGGATTAAAGCCACATTTTGGGAATGGTTTTAATAAGAATACTAAAGAAATTTGGGTCCTTGATGACCTTGAGCCACAATACTAATCCTGCTCTTCCTATCCATGGGCTTGTTGCATGAGACAAATAAACCCCAATTTATTTAACTCACTGTGTTTGAAACCAAACACAGTTCTGATACATTTGCCCTTCTGGGGAAGAGGGTAGGACATGACTTGTGAAGTCTGATGAGACTCTCATGTGGCCAAAATACTCTACTGAAACAACTTCATCTCAGCCCCTGGTACAAGGGAATTGCTGTGAATGACATGTGGTGTCTGATCATTTTGTCTTTCTTTTTTAGTTTCTCCTGAAGCCTAGGGTTAAAGAACCCATAAAAATTGTCTTGAGGTAAATATGTAATTTCAGTGGACATCAGTAGGTAAATTTAATCACTATATGGATGCCTAGGTTTGACAAAAATCAAATAAGCAACATCCTTCACATAATATTGCTTTAATTAAGTTTTATTTCTCTCTGGGTGTGATACATAGTGCAGAAGCACAATCAATGAACATTGGCAATTTGCTTAAATCTTGCTCTTTTGTCCTATTTATATAATTTATTGTGTCAGTGGTTCTTAGGTGGTGTGCTTCTGCAGCTCATCATTGGAAAATTCTTTCCAGATGTTCTGAAAATGTTTCATTAATTTGTATATTTTATTTTTGATAAGTAAGTACACATGCTTGTGACTGAAAGAGAAAACACCCTTCTTTTAATCCCAGAGGATTATATTTGGCCTTGAGAATAATTGATTCATGCCCTGCCTACTCCACCCTTATTATTCAAATAGAGATTATTGAAGAAAACCCTGCCCTTTAAATATAGCTGATCCAAAAATAAAAGGGGAAAATATTTGAATCATTCCTGTAGGATCTGAGTATAACTCCATTTTTTTTCCTCCATTAAGAATCATATGATCCTAGGACAGGTTCCATTCCTAAGTATCAACACTGGAACACAGTTTCAAAACAAGAATTGATGATGTTCATGGTGGCATTTATCCATGGAAGTAATTTCTCTGGTTGGTGAATTTGGGGACTAGAAACCAGACCTACTATTTCTTGGCTGTGAGATAATAAAGAGAGGATGAAAAATGCTCTATATACTCACATGTAGAGCTATCTGTTATGGGCAGCTCTCATTACATACATTATGTTTCTCTTTATGTATTACAGTTCATTGTCTTTGAGCAAAGTGCTTATCCGTAGGAAGTGTATATATGTGTGTTTATACACATGCACATGTATGTGTGCGTGTGTGCTTGATTTATTAGTTCTGGTCCCTGAATATACCAAAGGAATGAGGAGAAATATTTATACCTTGAACTGAAGGCCCTGGCTTAGCTTTACATCTGTACCATGTACTTCCTAGTATCTGATCCTTTACCGTAGAGAATGGAACCTAAAACTAAATTTGCATTTGCTAGACTCCTTTGTAGCTTCATTCTGAGTGAGATTATGTTTGACTGACCAGATGTCCTCATGTAACATTTAGAAGGTAACAGTGAGAAAAAGGTCACATGGTGGGCTGATTGTTTATTTTTAATGAGTTTTGTTGGGGAAAACTTTATGTAATATAGACTACAGTGCACACATTTTAAGTGTATAGTTTGAGGAGTTCTGAAAAATTTATAGACCTGTGTAACAGTGTCAATATGAAGGTACATAAATCCTTCATCACAGAAAAAAAATCCCCTGTACTTTTTTCCAGCCACTCTCCCAGTTCCTAATCTAGGCAACTATCGATCTGCTTTTTATTACCATAGATCACTGTTATCTATTGTAGAAATTCAAATAAGTGGAATTATGTATGTATCCTCGCTAACTCTGCCTTATTTCACTTGGCATACTGTTTCTGAAATTTATCCATACTATTGATGTGGTAGACAGGATTCTAAGATGGCCCCCAAGATTCTTACCCCCTGGGGTATACACACCTTCTCTCAGTTATTGAAGCTAACACTAATTCAGGTGCTATTAGGAAGGAATTTTTTCAGATGTAATTAGGGTCTCCAATACATGTACTTTAAGTGGGAAGATTTTCCTGTTGAGCCTGACCTAAGCAGATTAGCCTTTAGAAAAAGTCAGAGATATTTGAAGCATGAGAGAAATTTCACTGTTGGCTTTTAAAGAGAAAATGTCCATGTTATCGAGAAGGCCTTGAGGCGGGGAGCACCAGGCAACCTCTAGATGTTGAGAACAACCCTGTGTTGACAGCCAACAAGAAAGCTGCCCCCTCAGTGTTAAAATTGTACAGAACTGAATTCTGCCAACAACCACGTGGGCTTAACAGACTCTGAGCCTCATAAGACCACGGCAGTGTTCAACACTTCAAATTCAGTCTGTTGAGAGCTAAGCGGAGACCCCAGCTGTGCCATGCCCAGACTTCATGCCCAGAACCAGGACTTAATAATAGATGGACATTGTTTGAAGCTGCCAAGTTTGTGGTAATTTGTTATGTACCAATAGAAAATGAATATGTTTTTTTTTTAAAGATTTTATTTATTTATTTTACAGAGAGAGATCACAAGTAGGCAGAGAGACAGGCAGAGAGAGAGGGGGAAGCAGGCTCCCTGCTGAGCAGACAGCCCGATGTGGGGCTTGATCCCAGGACCCTGAGATCATGACCTGAGCCGAAGGCAGAGGCTTTAACCCACTGAGCCACCCAGGCGCCCCGAAAATGAATATGTTTTATATATCATTAGATTGTTCCTTTTTTATTGGCGAATAGATGAGTTATCTATTGCTAGATAACAAATCAAGAATTCAGGGTCTGAAACAACACATTTATTGTCTTATAATTTCTGTAGGTCAACAATCTGGGCATGGCCTATGTGAATAACCTTCTGATTCAGGGTTGCTTATAAGCCTGCAAGCAGTGTAGGCCAGCACTGAGGTCTCATCTGAAAGATAATTTGGGAAGGGACCACTTTCAACCTCACTTAATGTGATTGTTGGCAAGGTTCATTTCCTTTGGGGTTGTTAGACTGATGGTCTCAGATCCTGGATAGCTGTTACCAACAAAGCTATCCCTTTGTTGCTTGTGGGTCCCCCTACCCAAGATGGCAATTTGCTTCATCAAAACCAGCAAGGAGGAGAGTCTGCTAGTAAGATGCTAAAATCTCTAGTAATACAATCACAGAAGTGACATTCCCTCAATAATGACATACTTTTTTTGTTGGAAAGAAATTGCTCAAGGAGAAAGGAGGAGATTACACAAAGCTGTGAATACATTTGGTAGCTGGGATTACTGGGAACTAGAAGCTACCTACCACCATAAGTAGTATTTCATTATATAAATATACCATTCAACTGTAGATAGACAGTTAGCTTAATGCCAGATCTGGACTATTAATTAGGGAAAAGAAAAAAAAAACAAGAGTTTCTATGAACATTCAAAGTATAAGTGTTTGTGTGTGCACATTTCATTTGTCTTGGGTGAAATTGCAGGGTAATATAGAAAGGGTATGTTTAATATGAATAAGAAACTGCTCCAAATGCTTTCCAAAGTGATTTTATACTCCTAACAATATACAAGAATGTATCGGAGTTCCAGTTGTTCCATATCTCTAGAAACACTTTAAAGTGTCAATTGGCTTAATTCTAGGAAATATAATGTTACTCACTATGGTTTTAATATGCATTTCCCTAGTATATATTAGGTATGTTAAGCCTCTTTTTATATACTGAGAGGTTATTGTAGATCTTTTGTGAAATATGATTAAATGAATTGCCCACTTTTTATTTTTAAATTCTTTATTATTGAAGTATCATTGACATACAGTGTTGTATTAGTTTCAGATATACAACATATTAATTTGACAACTCCATACATTACTCAATGCTCACCATGATAAGTGTAGTCAACAACATTATTACAATATTATTGGCTATATTCCTTATACTGTACTTTTCATCTCCATGATTTATTTTATAACTGGAAGTTTATAGTTCTTAATCTTCTTCATCTATTTCACTCATCCCCCGCCCACTTCCCCTCTGGCAACACATTTTTTAATTTGGGTTGTTTTAATTATTGAGTTGTAAGAGTTCTTCATACATTCTGAATACAACTCATATATCACATATATGTATCACAAATTGCCTTTTCTCAGTTTGTGGCTTGCATTTTCATTTTTAAACACTCAACTGAAGAACAGTTTTATATTCAATTAAGTCCATTTTATCAATTTTTTCTGTTATGATTGATATGTTTTGAACTATCTATGAAAATATTTTTATGTCAAGATAAAAAAATATTTTTATTCAGAAGTTTTATGAGTTTGGCTTTCATTTTTACACCTTGGATCCATTAAGAATTAAATTTTTTTTTGCATATTTTGAGGTAAAGATTGGTAATTATTTATTTGTAGATACTTCCTATTTTTCCAGCACCGTTTGTTGAAAAACCTTTCCTTTCTCTATCAAATTATTGCATCTAAATTATTATGTCTAAAATCAAATGACCATATTTGCATGGTCTTCTTTTAAACCACTAACTTTGTTCCATTAATCTATATGTGTATTTTTTCACAAATAACTTTGTCTTGATTACAGTAGATTTGTCAGAAATCTTGGAATCTATGTATTCCAATTTTGTTCTTTTATAAAGTTGTTTGGATATTTTAGATCCTTTGCATTTCCCTCTAACTTTTCAAATTAAGTTGTCAATTTTTCTCAAAAATAAATGTTGGTGGGATTATGGATAAGATTGTATGGAATCTATAGATAATTTAGGAAGAGCTGGTAACTTTTAATATTGAGTACCCTAATCCATGAACATAGTATCTATCACTCTCCATAATGGTCTTCTTTAACTTCTCAGCAGTGTTTTATAGTTTTCAGTGCAGGTCTTGCAGTTTGTTTAATTCTATGTATTTCATGGTTTTGAGTGCAATAGTAAATACTTTAAAAATTAATTTTCTTTTGTTCATTGCTAGCACATAAAAATACAATTGATTTTTATATTGACCTTCTCTCGTGCAATCTTGTTATACTCACTTGTTAATACTAGGACCTTTTTTGTATGTTTCTTAGGAGCGTTTACATCCATCATCATGTCATTTGCTAATTAAAACAGTTTTACTTCATGCTTTCACACTGTGTGTCTTCAATTCTTTATTGTGCATTATTGCAATTCACTAAAATGTTGGTTAAGAATGGTGAATGTGGAGATCCTTTCATTGTTTCTAATGTTAGGGAAAAAAGCACTTTTCATTCTTCAGTACAATATCAGCTGTAGATTTATATAGATACCCTTTATTAGATTGAGAATGTTCCCTTCTATCACTAGTGTTCTGAGATTATAAACAGGTGTTGAATTTTGTAAAATGCTTTTTCTGGTTCCAGTGAAATGATCTTCTTCTCCTTTATGATGTTAATTTGATGAATTATAATGATATGAAAAAGTTAAATTAACTTTTTATTGATATGAAAAGTTAATATGAAAAATTGATATAAAAAGTTAAATTAACTGTGCATTGCTGAAAAAGCCCCATATGGTTATAACATTCTCTCTTTAAAGATTTACTGGATTAAATTTGCTATTATTTGTTTAAGATTTTTGTGTTTGAGTTCATAAGGAATATTTGTACTTCTCATGTAATATTTTGAATCAAGGTAATGCTCTCTCATAAAATGAATTAAGGAGTATTCTACTTTCCTATAATTTTCTCAAAGAGTTTGCATAAGATTGGCATTATTTTTTCTTAAGCCTGTGATAGAATTCACCAGTGAAGACATCTGAATCTGGAAATTTCTTTGTGAGATCATTTTACATTATAATTCCAATTTCTTTAATGGATGTATGGCTATTCATATTTTCTATCTCTTTTTGAGTCATTTGAGAAATTTGTACCTTTTAAGGAATTTGTTCATTTTATCTATTTTTTAAATGCCTTGACTTAACACCATAGTATTCACTTATTGTCCTTTTAATGTCAGTAGAATTTAAAATTATGTATCTTTTTACACTCCTAATACTGTTGATGTATATCTCCTCACTTTGTCTCAGTGTATTTTCCTTTGTATTTTTCCTGCTTAGGGTTTGTTGTATATCTTATATAGTTAAGTTTTTCTTAAATTTGGAAAACTTGTTCAGTATAGCTTTAAATATTTGCTTTGTTACCACCACTTTCCAGGACTTCTATTGTACAAGTTTTAGGCTTTGTAATGTCAATGAAATGCATTTCAATGTTTTCATTATTGCCTTCTCTCTGTGGAAGAGAGCTATTTTAATATCATTTCTGGTTCTGTTTCTATTGGCTAACTTTTCTCCTGGTTATATGTCTCATTTTCCTAGTTTTTACATGTCTAGTAATTTTTGATTAGATGCTGGATACACACATTTTAAGTGGTTGTGGCCAGCAGTTGTTGTCCCCCTTTAAAGAGTGGTGGCCTCTGTTTTAGAAATCAGTTCAGTTCCTTGCCATTTATCTTGCTCTTTTTTGAGGTTTCTGCTTATTTTTCTTTGGATATAAGTGGAGCAGCCTTTTACTTTGGGTGTAATTTAGCTTCACTATTGAGATGTGGCTTTTGATATCTGAATTTCAAGAGTGATCAGCAAAGATTCTCCACATTGGCTGGAGTACACTCAAAGGATCCCCAGATCTCCCAGTCAATTTTTACCTATTATCATGGTGTTTTATCCTATATGTAAACATCATATTATTTAGCTAAGTCTCTAGGGAGCTTTAATAAGATTTCTAGTGTTCCTTTCCTACATAATTTCCTCTTCTTTGGAACTCTAATTCACTATTTCCATCCTTCTTAGAACTTCTGAATTCCAACCTCCATGATCTGCTTAGAACCATCTTTTATGCTCCATGTCCTAGAATATAAGTCTGGGTAGAAATCTAGGGCAATCGTAAAGCTCACCTCATTTGTTTCTGTTTTTTCAAGGATCACAGTCTTGAGTGGGCTGTTGTCCAATGTACAGAAATAGTAGTTTAAAATTTTTTAGTTGTATTTTTAGAATATTTTTATTTGATGTCCCCTTATCTGTGTCCCTCCTCCAGTTTTACTGAGATATAATTGACATATAGCACCATGTAACTTTAAGGTATACAGCATAATGATTTGACTTACATATATTGTCAAATGATTACCACAATAAGTTTAGCTAACATCCATCACATCGTGTAGATATAAAAAAAAAAAAAAGAAAATTTCTTTCCCTGTGATGAGAACTCTTAGGGTTTACTCTCTTGACAACTGTCACACATACCATATAGGAGTTTTAACTATAGTCATCATGTTGTACATTACATCCTTAATGCTTATTTATGTTATAACTAGAAGTTTGTACCTTTTGACCACCCTCATTCCAATGGTAGTTTAATTTACTTTAATATACTTTATCCAGTTTTCTATTTGCTAAAGTCAGGAAAGAGAATCTAATTCTTTTTATTTCTTTTTATTTTTATAATCTTTTTTTTAAGATTTTATTTATTTATTTGATAGAGAGAGAGAGATCACAAGTAGGCAGAGAGGCAGGTAGAGGGAGAGGGGGAAGCAGGCTCCCACTGAGCAGGGACCCTGATGCGGGGCTTGATCCCAGGACCCTGAGATCACAACCTGAGCCGAAGGCAGAGGCTTAACCCACTGAGCCACCCAGGTGCCCCATAATTCTTTTTATTTCATCATAGAAGCAGAAGTCCTCCTTCTCCCCCTCCTTCCTTTTATGCCCTCCTTCCTCCCCCATTCTCCTCCTCTTCTTCTTTCTCCTTCTCCTTCTTTTTCTCCTGGCAAGCACATTTTTTATTTTCTTGTATTTTCAAGATTGTTTTCCAGTGTTCAGTGATTATTTTAATATGTCTTGAGATTGCATCATGGAATGTCTGTTTTTGTTGTGCAGCATGGATTACTTACAGTGATAGTGGCTTCTTGATACCCAGATTATACCAAAATGGTGAGTTACTGAATGATATTTTAACAAATCTTATTTTTAACTGGTTATGGTATAAAACAGGATATTTTACAACACCTATATTTCTGTCAGATAGACTTAACTTCTTCAATGCAGTTCGTAGATAGTTCATTTTCCTAAAATATAATAATGGCTCAGATTTTGCTATATGTCATCCACTTGGGGAAAAACACCAGTATCAGTTTCCTAAGGCTGCCATAATAAATACATTTTGTGGCTTAAAACAACAGAAATTTATTCTCTCACAATTCTGGAGGCCCCAAGTCCCAAATCAAGTTGTCAGAAAAGCTATATTTGCCCTAAAAAGCTCTGAAGAGAGAATCTCCCTTTGCCTCTTCTAGCATCTGGTGGATCCTGAAATTACTTAATTATATCTGCAAAGTTCCTTATTCCAAGTAAGGCCATATTCTGAAGTTCTGAGTGGATATATCTTTTTTGGAAGGCCACAATTTAACCCACTATAATACTTAGTGAAAAGAGTGTCATTTAGTACTGAACCCTTGAATTTCATGTTACAAGCTGATTAGAAAGTATGAGTGGGAAATCTAACTTTCCAGGAAATGACTATAATATCTTGAAATAAAACTTCTCTTTCTCTTTCTCTAACTCCTTTTATTAAATCCAGTGCACAGGTTTATACCACCTGCTATAATAGTCACAAAAGAATGACATAATACTCTCCTTCCATATAGTTACTGATAAATCATGAATGCACAAAAAGTTAGAACTTTGTTCAAGAGAACAAATTAACAGATGTCCAAAGGTGGTAAGTGAGTGGTGGTAAAATGAGGGGGTATGTAAATTTAGAGAAGAAATATCTGAAGTCTGGGTTCAATTGGAAAGTTTTCACAAATAAGAGGGAGTGGGAAGATCCTGGGAATATGAAGGACCAAATGGAGGACAATTTAGAAGGAAAAAGGAAATAGGCCAAAGTGAATAAAGGCCCAGTCTTAGGCATGAGAATGGTGTTCAGGAAGAAGAGGTGAAAAATTCCATAATGAGGTACTGAACTATGAATTAAATCTAGGAAAAGAGTTTACCTTTATGACATTATGATTTACAATAAATATATATTTGGTCTTCATCCCCATTGCTGGCTCAGAGCTCCTAAAAGCTTTGGAATTTCCAAAGTATGACAGTATAGAAGTGTCCTTTGCTATGTTAATATTGACTTCTGGAAAGCACCTAAGAATGGGAGGGGAGAGGGGATGGAGGTTGAATGGCTAATGGCAGATGATTTAATCAGTCATGTCCATGTAGTGAAACCCAACAGGACAAGGTTTGGAAAATACATGAATACATGAAAATTTGGAGAGAGTGGTGTCCTGGAGAAAGCGTGGAAGTTCTGCACACTTTCCCCATACTTACCCTATGCATCTTTTCCATATGGCTCTTCTGGAATTATATCCTTGAAAATAAACTAGTAATCTAGTAAGTAAAATGTTTCTCTGAGTTCTATGAGTTGCTCTAGCAGATTAATCAAACCCAAGGAGAGGGTTGTTAGAATCTCCAATCTATAGCCAGTCACTCAGGAGCACAGCTAACAACCTGGATTTGTGACTGGCCTCTGATGCGGTGGGCAGTCTTGCAGGACTGAGCCCTTAGCTTGGGGAATCTGATGCTATCTCTGGGTAGAAAGTGTTCGAATTGAGCTGAACTGTAGGACATGACCTGGCGACAAAGAATTGCTTGGTGATGTGTGGAGAAACCTCCACACATTAGAATCAGGCACAGAATTATAGCCTTTATCCTACAAAAATGAAAATCCTCTTATTTTTGGAGCATGGGATGGGAATGAGCTTCTCTTTTCTAGCTTGTTTCTGACTTCCACCTCCTCTTCCTCCGATGTTGTTCCAACTTGGGCTTTGTAGTCTACTCTGCACATTCAAAACCTCTCCCCAACCTTTTTTCATTTCTTCAGCCCCTCCTCAAATCTCATAATCTTCTCTCCTCCCTCCTCTAAATCATTTTCACAAATTTTCATAGTGATTCTACTGTCATTTAGAGGCACATGTGGGCGGGCGGGCCATACACAGAAGTAGTTCCACCCATTGGGCATTTTTTTTCACTTCAGACTCAGAGCCTATCTAGATGTTGAGTATACTTGAAATTCCTTTGGTTAATAGGTAGAGTTTTTCTATTTTCTATAGATCCAACCCCACCATAATGAATGCAAAGCAGATTTGTGTTTATGTTTAGCAAATATGAGAGTGAGTGGCTATTTCTCTTAGGCCTGAGAAATAGTCTCGAAATATAAATATTCTCAAAGCTCCAGCCCTGGAATATTACTCTCATCTGTTCATTATTTTATAAGAAAAATATGTGTGACGAAAAAGGATTGCACTCAAAGTTGCCTTTAATACTGTATCTGCTCTTAATATTTCCAATTAGTCTTTTCTGGAAATGGACAAAAATGAGGATTAAAAGCTTGTCACAATATCTTCATGATAGTTATTTTTAATACAATGAAAACAGTTTTATGGCATAATCTGTGGTGTAAACTGTGGTCAGTTATGCATCTCCATTTCCCTTCCTGATTCTGTTCCTCCACACATCACATGACCACAAATAATCAAGTATCGTATACATGCTTTGTTTCCCAAGACTTACACATTTTTTAAAGGAGCGCTTTAAAGAGCCCCACGTTGTAGAACGTAGCATACACCTCAGGCAACATGACCATGCTAGTGGGTTGTCATAGGAAAACTATCCCAAAGCCATGATTATTAGAAAAAAGTATACAAAATACAAATTATGTAGACTTGCTAGACAAACGTTTGGAAGTGTCTCCTCTCTTCTTAAACAACAAAAACAAAGCAATGAAGAAAAGAGTAACCACAGATTCTGGAGAAAGAAGAAGAATGTTTTAGCTACTCTTTCCTATGCCAAGGTAATCTGCTCCTCCCATCACCCAATCCTAACTGGAAGGTAAATGAATACATCCAGTAACAATAAACCGGCTCATAGGTGGCCTCAATCTCCTACTACAGTCTCTCCCACAAATGACAGGAAAGATCCCCGGGGCCCAAGGAAGAAAACCTACAACAGAAGGTAAAAGGTATTAAATTTGCTGAGCCTATGGAAAGAAAAAATAAGCACAGGTGTAAAAATTGTCTTTGAATGTGAAGTGGCAAGCTGCTTATTCCCGTGAGGATAAGGGCTGGTGTCTAAATTAATCCTGCCCCTGGCATGAATTGGAGAGAATCAGATAATTTTACGAATGTGTCTGTTGTTATTATGGCTAAACTGATGCAATATATGGGATAAAGGGTTTAGGTTGGGCAGTCTATAAAGTATTTTTTAAATTTTTTTAAAGATATTATTTATTTATTTGACAGAAAGAGAGAGAGAGAACACAAGCAGGGGGAGCAGCAGGCAGAGGGAGAAGCAGGCTCCCCGTTGAGCAGGGAGCCCAATTCGGGACTCGATCCTAGGACCCTGAGATCATGACCTGAGCAGAAGGCAGACGCTCACCAGACTGAGCCACCCAGGCATCCCTAGGTAGGGTAGTTTAAACCACTTGCAGATTTTAGGATTTAAATCAGGAGTTGTCAATTTGTTTCTCTCAAGGGAGATACAGTAAATATTTTAGGTTTTGCAAGCCATATTTTGTCACAACTTCCAAAATCTGCAGCTGGAACAGGAGGGCAGCAAGAGGCTATAGGTAAAACAGCAGGTGTGGCCGTGTTCCTGCACGCCACACCTTGCCAACTCCTACTCTCAAGTATTTGACATCGGTTCCCAGAGCTGAGCCAGAACTCGGCACTGGGTAGCGGGAATGAAAGTGGTTGATGCTGAAGTTTATTGTCAAGGGAAAGACCAAACTCCAACTCCCATAGCTTCTGCTCGTAAATATATCTAAGGAAAAAGCTTGCTGGCAACACAAAGAAAGCATCAATACCAATTCCATAGGCCTTCTAGCAACCGGATGGCTGCCCTCTTGCTCCCATCCATAGCAATGTTGCAACTCACGTGGCACAGGAAGATACAGAATTTTCACCCAGCAAAGGGGCAGAGTTAGGTGCCCTTTCTTCATGTCGAGAATGGAATATATTGCAATTAAAATATTTCAACAGTTTAAATAAAATTGAAGCCTGATAGTCACACTAGATCAGAGGTTCTCAAAGAGGGGTGATTGAAATGTCTGGAGACGCTTTGAGTTGTCATAATTGGAGAGTGGTTGCTACTGGCATCTTGTGGGGGGAGACTAGGGGTGCTGCTGAACATCCTATAGTGCACGGGACAAGCTCCCACAACAAAGGATTATCCAGCCCAAAATGTCAGTAGTGCCAATGTAGAGAAATCCTGTGCTGATGCTTTCATAAATCCTTCCTTTAGTGAACATAATTACAACACAACTCACATCTTCTGGGGGAATATTAAGAGCTATCATAACATTAAAAAGTGTTCACAATAAAAGACTTCCAAGTGGTTTGCAGAAGGAACTTTTCATAAAAATATTTTGCTCTTTCAAATTAACACAAGAAATAAAAGAACAGGGGCACCTGGGTGGCTCAGTCGTTAGGCATCTGCCTCCAGCTCAGGTCATGATCCCAGGGGTCCTGGGATCGAGCCCCACATCGGGCTCCCTACTGGGAGGGAAACCTGCTTCTCCCTCTCCCATTCCCCCTGCTTGTGTTCCCTCTCTTGCTGTGTCTCTCTCTGTCAAATAAATAAAGAAAATCTTTAAAAAAAAAAATTAAAGAACATCTCATGTTCTTAGAAAAAATGCAGTATCCTTCAGAGTATCATTTGAAACAATCTTGCTTTGAGTTCAATTTTATAGTCTAATTTTCTAATCCCAACTCTGATTATAAAATATAGATATATTCAGGTTTTCTAACGTGTGCATGATATAGTCCGAACTTACATCAAGACTGAACAACTACTTACCTGGTTGATGCCAAGAATTGGAACTTCGGAACTTTTTGAGAGAGAAGGCTTAAAGTACATGATAAACTAGAAGAAGTAATGCTTTTGTAGTTACAAAGAGATTAGTGCAGCCTAAGAACTGCCTGGAAACTGTATGCTTTTCTGTCAGGAAAGAGGAGCTAAGATAGAGTTGAGGCTAGGCTGACAGAATCAGGTCAAAGTGTTCTGCTTCGTTTTGATACGTTCTTAATATGGAGTTCCTTGGATGAGCTAAACCTATATAATTCTGAATCTGAGGAAAGAAAAAACATGCATACACATGGAGTTTCCTCCGGTAGCTAAATTTGGTTATGTGCATTAATGTTACCCCAAAATGTTCAGAAGCTATGGAAACTTAGCCTAACATCCAAATTATTCAAGGACTACAGAGTTGGGAAGTAGGGACTAATCAACACATTCTCCCCAAATGAAAATAAAATCAACCAAACTGGTTATTTGCATCATTAATTTAAAAGCAAAATTTCCACTGCTAGGTAATTAATTTTTGTTAAAACTTTTTACTTTAGAATAGTTTAAGCTTTAGAAAAAAATTGGAAAGATAGTGCAGGAAGTTCCAGTATATGCCAAGCCCAGTTTTCTCTGTTAATATCTTATATTACATTATTAATATTTTACTTTAGTATAGTACATTGTCATAAATTATAAACCAATATTAATACATTATTACTAACTAAAGTCCATACTTTATACAGATTTGCTTAGTTTTTCCCGTATGTCTTTTTCTATTGCAGGATCCCATATAGGATGCCGTATTACATTTAGTCATTATATCTTCTTGGTTTATAAAGTTTCTCAGACATTCCTTGTTTTTGATACTTTTGAGAAGTACTGGGCAGGCATTTTGTGGAATTGGGAATTTTCTGATGCTTTTGTCACCATTAGACTGGGGCCGTAAGTTTGGGGAGGAAGACCACCGATATGATAAGTTAACCTTTGCAAATCATATCTAGATGACATGCTACCCAAATGACATATCACTCGATATTAATTTTGATCCCTGAGCTGATGTAGTGTGCACACTTCAATTGTAAATGGAATTAAATTTATGTATTGAAATTGTGTACACTAAATGACATATATTATATAAAATAACTTGAGAGAACGTTCAGGTAACTTTTTTTTTTTCTTTGCTCTACTCTTTTTGAGGTCATTATGTTTTCTTGAAAAGTATTTAGTCAAATATTTCTTTCATTGAAATCATAACTACCACTGCATAGCAACCTATCCTAGAGTAACTTATATTAAAGCCTTATTTGTCACAAGCTTTGACTTACTTCTGTGAGATAACATCAAAAGATACATTCTTGGCTCAGTTGGTTAAGCGGCTGCCTTCAGCTCAGGTCATGATCCCAGGGTCCTGGGATCGAGTCCCACATCAGGCTCCTTGCTCGGCAGGGAGCCTGCTTCTCCCTCTGCCTCTGCCTGCCACTCTGCCTGCTTGTGCTCTGTCTCTATCTGACGAATAAAAAAAAAAAAAAAAAAAAAAGAACTTCTAAAAAAAAAAAGATACATTCTTTTCTATGGTGAAATAAAAGCACTAGTACTATGATAATGATGATATTTTTAATAAGAGAATCTTACACTTTCCGTGGGATTTTCATATGCATTATCTCTCTTGAATGTCATAACAACCCCAGAAGTTAGTGGATATTATTTCTTTAGTCACAGCAATTACTTTTTTGTAATTCGTGCTCAATATGACAAGTATTTGCATGTTATATGTGTCTTCATATGTGTTTCGTGAATGCAAAGACATACTAATATCTAAGGAAAAATATAGCCTTTCTTTCCCTGAAAAATTTACTTTAGTACTTACTGTGTATGCATGTGATAAATATTTTTGTAAAAAGAGGATAGTCAATGATTTCCATTGTAAAGAAAATATTGGATTATCTTATTTGTTAGCAGATAGCAAGATTTCATGTTTCACTAAAATTAAGTTTAAAGTCTAGTGTGTCAATAAAGCATGTAATTTCATAGGTAAATGCCAAAATGATGCTGGCACCTGTAAGCCAAGTTATTAGCTGATAGATAAAATATTACTATAGAGATCATTCTGAAATTTTGATTATTAGATTCTGAAATATATTTAAAACTATCTTGTAGCTAAGTTACTTTTCGTAGGAATAGAAAGATATTTTGAGAAATCAACTATTTTTTTTCTTTTCTCAAATTGGAGTCCACTGCCTCCGTTATTCAGATATTTCCTCTTAAGTTTTGACTACTTTTCCAAAGCTAAGATAATATTTTCTGACTAAAGGATTTATCAAAACAATTTTTATATGGAAAAGAACAGACCTTGACTTAGGACAATTTATAGTAATAAGTCTTAGTTATTAAATATTTCTATTAATAAAAATAATCATCCAGCAAGATGATGGAGATGAGTGAGGAAAACTCTTCCAATACAGAGCACTTAAATATGTTGATAAAAATATCTTTAAAAAGCTTTTCAAAAGAACCACTTACCTGGTGTAAATTAAAGGGAACAATCTGAGGCCATAAATAAGGGAAAAAAATATGGTAACACAAGACCAAGAAATTTATAAAATTAATTCTAACCTTAAAGGCATCTGCTGGTCCCTGGTAGTCTAGAACCTAGATTTTAGTGGAACACTGAATGCAAAGGACAGGAGACAAAATCTGGGCCTCAATCAATGTGGGGAGTCAGACCAGAGATGCCTGCCAATGTGAGACACAGGAAGAACAGTATTTTCAGCAGATGAATGTGCACACACACACACACACACACACACACACACACAGAGAAGCTTATCTAGTTTATCTTCTTGGAATTCATTTTGCATAGCATAGGAAAAAAAATAAACACTCACCTGAGAATTCATGACCATGAACTCGCCCTCAAGTGCATATGGGTAACTTGAAAAATCCATTTTGAAAAATTTTTTGAACACGGTCCTGGATTGTGCCTATAATTACCTGTCTGAAGCAAAAGCAAAACCTTAAAAGAAAAATGTACTGTAAACACAATCTGTAAAGAATTCACACGAAGTTCTAAGACATGGGACTTCATAATTTTAAAAAATTTACCAAACATATAAGGAACAAGTTACTATGAGGAAGAGTTACTAGGAAAAAATACACTGCATATTGAAACCCAAAAAGACTGTAGCCATTGGTATTTTCAAATGCAGAATATAAGGCCAGGACTGGTACAGGAATACTAATAAATCAAAGACAAAAGTGGTAGAAAGGATTCTACATTTATTGCAGACTCCTCTATCCTCCAAAAATCATCCTCAAGAGGCATGTCAAAAAAATCAGCAGAAAACTCACAGAAATCAACAAACCCACAGGCAGACACAATACCGTGGGCTAGAGATATAAAGTCTGAAGATGTAGAAAATAAGATTAAACACCAAAAAATGATAAATTTAATATGTAAATGTAAACTTCTAATGTATTAAAGCCTTTTAACATATTAAAGATGTTGAGAGATACTGTGAATAAAAAAATAGTATATTTGTATATTTGTCAAAGAACTGTTAGAACTCTTTGAACTGACAAATAGAATAATCAAAATAAAAAAAATTTAATAGTTATTATCTGCCATGTGCCTGGCACAATTCTGCATGCTGGGGATATATCTTTACACAAAAGAGTCAAAATCCCTGCCCTCATGGAACTTTAATTTCTGGTTTGTCGAGAGAGGAAAATAAATAACTGAATTTCAGATGACTGAAATTCATTCATGTTGATGCATGCATTTGTGCATTTTCCTCGCTGTATAATATTCCATTGTACACTTTGATTTATCCATTCTAATGTTGGTTAATAACTGAGTTTTTTCAATATTTTACTCTTCCCTATCTCGTGATGCATCTATACATGCTTGTTTTTGTTGCATACAAATTTAAAATATAAGTGCATTTAATTTGAGTAGACAATGCCGGTTTTTGAAAATAGTTATACCCATTTAAATTCACAATTTATTAGGGTCAAGTCTATCCTCGTCCTTGCCAACATTTATTATTATCAATATTTTGCATTTTAGTTTTCCTTTAAAAGTTTGGTAGAATTGCCTGGTAAAGACATTTGAGCCTGGAATTTTCTTTATGGAAATATGTGTGTGTGTGTGTGTGTGTGTGTGTGTGTGTGTGTGTGTGTGTTCAATACTTCACAGGGATTATCTCATTTCCTTTTTTTTTTAAGGATTTTTATATATTTATTTGACAGAGAGAGAGAGTACAAGCAGGGGGAGCATCAGGCAGAGGAGAGGGAGAAACAGGCTCCCTGCTGAGTAAGAAGCCTGATGTGGGGCTCGATCCCAGGACCCCAGGACCAAAACCCTAGAGGAAGGCAGATGCTTAAGTGACTGAGCCACCCCTCGTTTACTTTTTTTAATTTAAATTCAATTAATTAACATATAATGCATTATTGGTTTCAGAGGTAGAGGTAATATTTATAATTATAGATAAATTTTTAATAGATATAAAACTATTCAGATTTTTAATTCTCTGTGTGACCATTGGCTGTTGTAATTTTAGGAATTTGTCTTGTTTCATCTAAAATTACCTAATTTATTGATATAAACTTGTCTCAAATATGTTTTTATTTTCCTCTAAATCTCTAGGATCTATAGTGATTTTCCCTTTTTCATTCCTAATATTGGTAATTTGTGCTGTTTTTATTCTTGCTCCATTTTACAAGGAGATTGCCAGTTTTGTATTGCCAAAAACCAAACTTCTAGATTTTCTGATCCTCTATATTGTAGTTTGTGTCACCCCCTCCCCTTAAATGATGCCCCCCCCCCCAGTTTGACTTGCTTTATGGTGATACTCACTTTATTGAGGTAGTCTGGAACCAAACTAGCAGTATCTCTGAGGTATACCTGTAGTTATCTTTGCAGGGTAAGTAACTAGAAGGGCATGAGGGGAAACTTCTGGGGGTTTGTGATATTCTGTTTCTTGGCCTGTGTCATTGTTCCCAGGATGCTTTCATTTTTTTTCATTAGCTGTGTGCTTCACATTTTTCCCCCTATTTTTGTTACTTATTTTTCAAAGTCAATTTAAGAAAGTGATTTTTCTGCTATAGAACTTTATGCACATGTGATGGAATTTGGTGCCATATTGTTTTTCCTGACAGTCTTGCCTTGACTCTTTTGCTGCATTTTGATTCAGAAACCTTTGCCAAAATTGCACCTGGAGGACTTAGAGCCTTCCTTCTCCAACCTCTTGAAATGGCACTACGCAAGATCTTTCTTTCTTCTCCCATTTCAACATGTTGCCATTTTTATGTTTATAGGCAGTAAAATTTATATCTCTAACTATAGTTTCCTGTGACTAGCAGCTTTTCATTATGTACTGCTTAATTTCTATTTTGTGAGGAGCTCATTCATTTCAAAGGATTAGCTTCACTTCGGAGGATTAAATCTGGCCAAGGTTTGTTTAACTGTGTAAGATGAGACTATTAGAGGCACATGTTAACAACAACAAAAATAGATGCTTCTCCTGTTCCTTCTGCTCATGTTGATGGTAATAATGGAGAAGGTCAGGGGCACAGGCAGTGAGGGGATACAGAGTCTTCCAAGGGCGTGTCTGAGGAATGCTAGATTCTATGGTTGCCCCTAGTCGTTGATCTTTCATTTTGTTGAGTGAAAAATGCAAGCCAAGTGCTTGTTCAAATGTTAGGAACACAGTAAAAGAGATTATTTAGAAATGGAAGGGGAAGAGATGAAGTGGTTTGCAGAGACAAATTATGGAAGAGATACATTTTTTAAAAAAACGTTGTAATGGAATTTTACTGTATGGCATATGGTTAAAAACCTTCTATCATATCTTCACACAAAATGTTCAGTAAAAGATTCATTTTTACTATTGGCATTTTTCCTCAGCGTTATGATGCCTATTTCAAAGTCAGGAGGTTGACAATAAAATATGTCTGTGAGAAGCCCTCAGTATCTTGGTTACAACTAGAAAAAAAACAGTACAGAAATATTTCTTTAAAATGCATCAAAGGAACATGGCTTGATTTTAAATCCTCAGTCAATTGCTTAGAAACTTTAGAACTCAATGTCTGGCCAACAGTAAATTATCTAGCCTCCAAAAGCAGGAAATAGAATTTTTCTTCCTTGCTTTTAGCTCATAGCCTTGTCCCGGAGTCTAGAATTCTTTAGTCCATGAATTTACCAAATTCTGACTTAAAAAAAAAACTGTTATTTTTCAAACTCATCATGCCTTAAGAATTACTAACACTAAAAATAAAATTCCAGTGACTGGCTATTTTTTAAAAATCGAATGGGACTTTTCCTAAAGATCCTGGATTAGAAATGCCTAGCAAAAGACCCAAGACTCTTAGTTGGCCCTCTTTGCATCCCTCATATTTCTCAACAATTTTAAGAAAACATATTCAAAATTTAGGTTATTTTTTTCGAATTAAATTTCTAATTAAACTCTCTTTTATCTGATACAAATCTAAGAATCACTACAAAAATTTGAAGTAAACTTTCAAGTCCCTTACGTATGAGACTGGAGATTAATAAAACTGTTAGTATATTTTAAAAGTAAATTATTTTCTTTTGGTTTATTGTGCTCACTGCCTCTACAGAGAATTAAAGTTTCTTTAATTTCAATGGAGAGCCCAATATGATCAACATCTTACTGGCTTCCTTTGAGCTTTCTTTCTTAGGTAATGTATATCTTGGATAATGTATCTTTATTATCTTGCTTGAAACTTTAATTAATTTATTAGCTAATCTTGCCATAATACTTATTTGCTAGTCCCATTTTAATAATAGGTTTAGGAAAATACCAATCTATCCAGTTTAGGAAATGAGAAACAAATGGTTTGTTTTAGAATGCATCAGGATATGTCCTAGTTCCTTAAATCAGCTCTTAAAAATGCAATAGTGAAAAGTAAAGAATTGCTTATTCTGAATCGATAATTGAAAATATATATATATATTTGATTGCTATATGCTTTTGTTCCTCATCTCTCCCTTTCTAAAGAGTTTATTTTCTTTTTTCTGGCTATCCTAAATCTATCCATGACTAAAGGGCCAGCTCTGACCTTCTCTCCCCTTTCTTGGGCAGCTTGCCACCCCCACAGCAGTGAATTACATGACTTTGTACTGCTTGCTGTAGCAGATGTCTGGGTCTCTGTCTGATGTCTTTAAATGCAAGGCAACCACAATTTATTTTGTTTCTCTTTTGTCTGTTGTATTACCTACAGCATCCTGGACTTTTATTCCCCTCAGAGATGGGCAAAATAAAATGAATACTCATCCATCGATTCTGTGATGCAAATATTCCTTTCTCATGACACCAGGATGATGTGATAGTATGATTAAATGGACCTCTATGTGTCAAGAGAAGTTTATAGAGTCCAGTACCCATATAATACGTTGCTTAATATGAATCTATCTTTAGTTAATTCAATTCAAAAAATATTTATGGAGCTATGTATAGGACACCATGGAAGTAGGTAATGGGGATAAAGTAGAGAACAGAATTGACAAAAATCTCTGCTTTCATAAAGCTAATATTCCAGTGGGGGATCAGATAACAAGCAAGAAAAATAACCAAGTGCGTGTGTATGTGTGTGTGTGTGTGTGTGTGTGTGTGAATTGTGCCTTATATCTGAGTATATCTCAGAGAAAGGCATTCTGGGCAGGGAGAACAGCAAGTTCAAAGGCCCTGAGTCAAGAATGTTGAGGCACAGCAAGGAAAAAGTCACAGAATTAATAGGAGTCAGATGATCAAAGTCCTTAGAGGGTATTGGAGTGTAATAGAAAACCACTGGACAATTTTGAGCAAAGGAATAAGATGATCTGTAATCTGTAATTCTGTGAAATTCTGTAGCTCCATAACTTTCTATTTGATCTTCCTTCTACCTTCATCTTTAAAAAAAGGTCATATCGATTGATAATGCATATACCCATGATAGTCTTTCTATCCATACCGTATGTTTCATCCATGTACACTTAAAAATAACATCGTACAGATGTGGGAATGAACTTCCTCTTATGTGATCACCCCAAAAAACTAGAACCTCATTTATGGATATCTAAATCCTTTGGTTAGGCCATTATTCTTAGGTTTACACAGATTAACTCTCTCCTTTAAACATGCTGATATTAAAGTTAGAAAAATTTCCAGAGATATTTTGAAAATAAACATATGGGCTTAGTGTTCCTTTTTATCATTTTTTTTGTGATTATCTACACAGTTCTTTCTCATGCATACATTTTTAATTTGAAACAAAATAAGCAATGTTTCTTCTCACCATTCTAACATCTATGTGCTCAGAACCTAATCAGGGTTTAGGTGAATCATTTTCACAGTTGTATATATATATCAGCCAACCCCACCCCAAAACCCTGATGTTTGACATTGAAATTTCTTTCCCATTCTGAGGGAGACTCCTGAGCAAAAATAAAGATGTATTATGGCCATGCTGCCTTTTTATTCACATATACTAACTTAAAATAGATAATCAATAAAATACAAATATTGTGTGATAAACTAAGAGAACCAATTTTTTAAAACCTATTTGGGTACTTTCCCATCTCTTTTCTTTCCAGAGCACATCTTACTAGCTTTTAGGGATCTTTCCCCTGTTTCCTTGTGGTTCTCAGGGGTTGTCAATAGAAAAACACATGTGACTTAACCTGAAACAGTCAACTATTTCTGCAGATGTGTTCATGTTGTGACTGAGTGACTCAAACTAATGTATTTAAAATTCCTTATTGGAATTATACGAATTCCTTGTAGAGGTATAGCCTTATTTTTCTTTTCCTTTGTGAGCTGGAAGTGTGTAATTCTGGAGCCATGTGTGTCCATGTTTACGGACATATGGAAAAATCCACTTTGCCGAAGGAGACAGTGAGAACAGGAGAAACAAGTACAGTCATGGAGAGGATTTCCAGACATATATTTAGGAGTTAGAGGACAGAGAGAGAGGGGGAGAAAGATCGATACGTAGAGAAGCAAGGAAAGACATTTATTTTCCAATTCCAACCCTTGCGCTCCTGGCCGTGCTACTCTACTGTCTCCTCTGGCTACACAGACCAATAAAATCCTTTTTGTTTAAGGAAATTTAATATGGATTTCTGTTCTCTGCAACCGAAACAAACCTGAGGTAGAAATTAACACCCAAAGTTATGCTGGAAAAAGAAAACCCTAAAATGGAAAATTGGCTGAGCTCAAGTGAACTAAGTTACAAGGATGATTCCACGATCCCAGGATGGAAATTGGCAAGCTCTGTTCTGCCACAAGAAGCAGGTTACAAGTTACCTGTTAAGTATTTAGGCTTCATGTGCTTACTGAGGCTGGAGCTATAGGAGATTTACTGGAAAATGTCAGAACTCTTGGAATAGGTTCAAATCCTTTGCTTCAGTAAGGTCTGGAACAAATAACACAAGCTCTTCTATAAACTGGCTCAGCCAAAATTAGAAAGGGCATAGCACACAGGTTTGTTGAGAGACCGTGTCATCTCTTCTTTCTCTGTCCCTCTTCACTTAGCTTGGGACAAAATATTAGGAACAGTTCATGTTTCAAGAAGCATTACTTGCCTGATCCCCAGTGGTCTTGGATTGTTGACCAGAGGAAGAAAAGAGTGAGAGAAGAGCTGAAGACACGGGAAAAAACTATTCCATAGACCTGTCTGTATCAGGTTGAATCTCTAAATTTTAAATAATAACATTCAAGTCAGATTCATTTGAACAAAAATGTTAACTTAATGGTTTATGGAACTTAAACTCCAATGACGGTCCGGCTGTCGATCCAGGGACTTTATGACACTGTTTCTTTCTGACCACTCACTCCGCTTCCTTCTGTGTTTGATCAATTCTCAGAGAAGTTACTTTATTCAGAGAGAAAAGATGATTGTTAATAGGTCCAGATTTATATCCTACGACCTCCCAGTCTAGAGAAAAATATTACTCCTCTTTTTCTAGTTCCTCAAGTGCAAATCCAGAGTTCAACATGATGCCTTGGCTGATGTGATTGGGGAAATAATTTTCTCAACTTTATTTGTAAACTAAGAATAATAATTATAAAAATAACAAGAACAATAATAACACCTACCTGATACTGTTGCTGTGAGGAATATAAAAGCTAATTTACGTAAAACTTGGCAAGTATAAAGTGCTTAGCAAATACAAAGTTCTGTAAAAGGATCAGCTTTTACCATCCACTATAACCCACTCATGGCTGCCTAGCACACACAATAACGTATATTAGAACCAATAGTAGTAGCAGCAGTAGTAATAATAGTAATAATTATTATTATAGCCATCATTTTGAACTACCCAGAATTCTTATGATCATCATCCTTGAGTTAATAGTCCAGTCACCTGTAGGAAATGCCTCCCTTTCTGCATATGGTCATGTTGGAGCTGCCAATCATGGCACCTCTCTGTTCCCCCAGGGCTGTAGATTAACCAAGTGATGTAGGCTGGGTCACATGCGATACTGACTCTCTCAGACACAGTGATTATTCTAAAAGATGAACATGTTCAGTCCAGAGAACTTCCTGAAATTTTTAAATAGGAAGTGAACGAGAGTAGTTTTTGATTCTTCAGGGATGGAAGGTTGTAAATATGTAGACATGAGGCCATATGAGACCCAGTGTCTGCTCTGTGGAGATGCTCTTTCTGAGAGAAGATTGAGAGGGACCAGATAGCATTGCTTGCCCAATTTCAGTCTCAAAGCTCCGGTTCTTACCTCTTTCGATTTTATTTTTAGCTCTTTCATTATTCTTCCCAATCATGATGATAAAGAAATTCCATTTTTTCTTAAGCTAAGCAGAGCAATACTCCCGTGTTCACAACGAGAAGTGACTAGAATAAGGTAGGATGTTATTATAGATAATGAGTACTGTAGAATTTGACGAATGCTTCACAGGGAGCAGGTCATAGAAAATTAATTCTGAGAGATCCCTCAGAGATCACTGAGACCCATGCCCTCTCAGTTATTCATGAGTAAGTTGTTCTTGGAGAGCACATGTTAGCTTGTGATATCGAGAAGAATCCAGCTGGCTGTATCAGGCAGACCGTTGGGCAATGGCTAATATCTAGTGTGGCAATAAAGGGAGAGGTCTGGACGAGAGCAGTGAACTGCAAGTCCACGGTTCAGATTACAGGAATTCCTGGAGACTGAAACCTATTAACCAAATGCAGAAGACCAAACCAAAATGTCCCTACTCTAATTTAGATTGGGAAATGAACACTGATCATGAGGCAAGCCAGTCATCTGAGGGAGGCATCCCTACTGGCAGGCAAGCTCAACGCTAAAGATTACAAAGTGTTAAAGATTAAAAAAGTGTTAAGATTAAAGTGTTTTAAAATTAAAAATATTAAAAATTAAAAATATTCAGGGTGCCTGGGTGGCTCAGTTGGTTGAGCGACTGCCTTCGGCTCCAGTCATGATCCTGGAGTCCCGGGATCGGGATCGAGTCTCACACTGGTCTCCCTGCTCAGCAGGGAATCTGCTTCTCCCTCTGACCCTCCCCCTTCTTGTTCTTTCTCTCTCTCTCTCTCAAATAAATAAATAAAATATTTTAAAAAAAATAAAACTATTTAATACCAAAGCATGCTCCATGAAGGAAAAAAATAAGCTACACTTCGTCAAAAGTAAAAACTTTTTTTTTTAAAGTAAAAACTTTTTGTCAGAGAAAGTATGTGTCAATAAGAAAGAAAGAAGAAAGAAAGAAAGAAAGAAAGAAAGAAAGAAAGAAAGAAAGAAAGAAAAAAGAAAGAAAAAAAAAAATGAATCAGAGACAGATCGCCTGAGTGGCTCAACCAGTGAAGCGTCTGACTTTTGATTTCAACTCAGGTCATGAACTCAGGATCATGAGATCCAGCCCTGTGTCAGCCCCCATACTGGGCATGGAGTCCGCTTAAGGTTCTCTCTCTCCCTCTCCCTCTGCACCCCGCCTCCTGCTTGCTCTCTCTTTCCCTCCCTCTCTTAAAACAAAAAAATTACAGACAGAACACATTTGAAAATCATATATCTAATAATCTCATACAGAATATATAAAAAAAAAACTCTTAAAACTCAACAAAAGAATAAACAACTCAATTAAAACAGAGAAGATCCAAACAAACACTTCATCAAAACTACACAAATGGAACATAAACCTATATAAAAAACGTTTCATTTGTCACTGTGGCAAATGTGAATTAAAACCATAATGAGATATCACTGCACAGTTTTTAGAATGGCTAAAGATTTTTTTTGCACTTTTCTAAACATTTTTGTTTTGAAATATTCTGACAGAAAAATTACAAGTGCAGAACCACCTGAGAGTAAGTTGCCAACTTGATGAGCCCCTCACTCCTAAAAATCACTCCCGCATTTTATCTCCTGAACGAGGGTGTTTTTCCATGAAACCACAAAACAATCATCAAATCAGAACATTGCCATTAATACCTATTACCATCTAATCCCTGGGCCCCTTAATTTAATGTATTACAACCTAATCCTTGATTTTGTAATGGCTAATTTTTCTCCAAACCCTCCCAGTAAGGAATGCTGGTGACACAGAGCAAAGGGCGGTTTCATGCATGGTACGACTCCTTTCAAAGACAGTTTGGCAGTACCTTATAAAGTGGAACACAGACAGCATACCCTCCCACATTCAAGAGTTTTGAAAATGTATGGCCACATAAGAATGTGTATATGAATGCTCGTAGCAGTTTTATTCATAACCATTAAAAACTAGAAACAACCAGGATGTCCTTGGAAAGTGGGGGAGGAGGTGGAGAAACTGCGGAATGTCCATACAATGTGATACAAGGTAGTACTAAAAAGAAACGAGCTGTTAGTTCATGCAATGACCTGAATGAATCTTAAGGGCATTTTACTAAGTGAAGGAAGCCAGATCCAAAAGGCTGTGTATAGTTCCATTTGTATGGCACTGTAAAAAGGCAAAAGTTATAGGGATGGGAAACAGTTTAGCAGTCGTGAGGCATTAAGGAACCAGGGAGTGGTTGACTATTAATGGGACTCTTCAGCTCTTCTGTATATACACAGAAACTTCTGTGCAGTATTAGGATGATGGGTACCTGGTTATTTTCATTTTTCCAAACCTATGAAACTTTCTAACAGGTCGTAGGGGTGACCTATATGATGCAGACTATGACGAATGAATCTACCTGTATCATAGACACATGGCATAATCTCATTGAAAAGGGTGAGGAGAAAAAGTGAGTTGACTACGGAACTAAGTTTAGAAAATCATGTTTTAGATTACATTTTTTTTTAAAGATTTTATTTATTTATTTGACAGAGAGAGAGATCACAAGTAGGCAGAGAGGCAGGCAGAGAGTGAAGGGGAAGCAGGCTCCCCGCTGAGCAGAGACCCTGAGATCATGACCTGAGCTGAAGGCAGAGGCTTTAAACCACTGAGCCACCCAGGTGCCCCTAACTTGCATTTTAAGGATAAAAAATAAGGCACTGGCTGTAAGCTGTGCTTTGGTTGGTAAATTTGTTTCTCAAGGGGGTGTAAAGGCTAATACTCTTCAACTTGTTTATATAGGCGCACTGGGGTTAAATAAATAAGCAAAGGGATGGCAGAGAGGTGAGCCAGGTTTCTCAAGGTCAGACAGAGAAATTATAGATAAACCAGAAAGGAAGGTTAGAATGAATCCTATAGTACTGGACCAGAGTTGGAAATATCAGTCTGAACTCAGGTTTAACTCTATGTATATATTGTCCAATCCCATATATATATATATATATATATATAATATATTATATGCATAGATATATAGAGATAGATAGGTAGGTAGATAGGTAGCTAAATAGTTAGACAGATATCCCAGTAGCAATAAGCACACCCAGTGCCCAGATCTCAACATTTACCTACCATATTTTTCTAAAAACATCAGTTATGGCTGGTTGGTTCTAGGGTTGAGGCAGGAAAAGTACAAATGAGCCTGGATCATCTTGCGGTATCAGAAAGTAAGGCAGTGCTCAAAAACAAAACAAGAAGATGGGGATATTATGACAGACAAAAGAGCCAGCCCCAAAGACACCAATGGCCAATGCAACAAACAATTTAGGCAACCAAACAGAATCATGCCCTGCTTCTGAGTTGCCCCTTCTTCTTCTTCTTTTTTTTTTTATTATGTTATGTTAGTCACCATACAGTACATCATTAGTTTTTGATGCAGTATTCCAAGATTCATTGTTTGCATATAACACCCAGTGCTCCATGCAATACATGCCCTCCTTAATACCCACCACCAGACTCACCCATTCCCTCACCCCCCTCCCCTCTAAAATCTGTTTGTTTCTCGAAGCCCACAGTCTCTCATGGTTCTTCTCCCCCTCCAATTCCCCTCCCCTTCATTTTTCCCTTCCTTCTAATGGCCTCCATGCTATTCCTTATGTTCCACAAGTAAGTGAAACCATATGATAATTGACTTTCTCTGCTTGACTTATTTTACTCAGCATAATCTCCTCCAGTCCCATCCATGTCAATGCAAATGGTGGGTATTCATCCTTTTTGATGGCTGAGTAATATTCCATTGTGTATATGGACCACATCTTCTTTATCCATTCATCTGTTGAAGGGCATCTCAGCTCCTTTCACAGTTTGGCGATTGTGGCCATTGCTTCTATGAACATTGGGGTACATATGGCCCTTCTTTTCACTACATCTCCATCTTTGGGGTAAATACCCAGTAGTGCAATTGCGAGGTCATAGGAAAGCCCCTTCTAATGCTCCATTAAATCTTCTCTTGCCCAAAATCCCTTAGGAAGAGTTCTCCATGGCTCATGAGGCCCTAAACTCTCCGAACTCCTGGACTGTTTTCCTTTGAATAAAAGACATCAAACCCATTGCTTAATTGTTTTTGTCCTGTCATCCGGTGGTTTGGCAGAGATGGGACCTGAACACAACTGTTGAAGATTCAGGGGCCAGGTCCTGTCGCTCCTAGTGGAAATACACACGGAGCCCTTTTGGTTTGCTGCCTGTTTAGCTGCTCTCTGGGGTCTCCAGTTCCAATGCACTGGGAGGAGACGTGACCCAGATGCCGCTCATCCCCGACTGGCAGCATTACTTGTCCGCTTCATTTTCCTCTCTACACTACGTGGGCTTCCATTATGGAAAAGCTATTTTGCAAGAGGAGTGTGTTCCTTACTTCAGTAGGAAGGAAGAAATAAACCAAGGCACCGGTCAGACATGAGAAACCTGCGAGTTGCTGTGACTCTTCTGGACCTGCACACGCCCATCGACCTAGGCGGTGTGGACACCTTCTGCAGGAGCCCCAGGAGGGCCACGGAAGGGGCGGTGGCTCCCTAGCAAGTTCGTGGGAAAGAGCAGGAGCTGAAGGGGTGTAGGGAGGACCTGTTCTTCAGCTCCCACCTCACGCCTGCGGAGGGAGCAATTAAACTCGTAATCACCGCCAGCATATTCATGATGCAAACTTCCAGCAACATCTTTTGAAAATTTACTTATTTAAATTCCTTTCATCTTCTAGTTTTAGTTTTGTAAAGGTTGACCAGTACGTTTTCTATCTTGTTGTTCTGTCTTAGTTATCATGTGCCTTCTTGTCAACAGGGAGCCTATTGGAAATGAGACAGAATGATTCTTCCTGAGCTAGGGGCAAAGAAGTTTCTTTTCTGACGTTCCCAAGCCCACGGCTCCCTGCTCTTCAGGCAACAGGAACAGCCCAGTAGAGCATACGATTAGTGCACTGGATTCCATCCCATCACCCCAGCACAAATGCTTTCAGCCTGACCCCTTTCTAGTAGCAGGGAGGAGGAATGAAGGTCACCTGAGGGGTGCTGGCAGCCCGAAGTCGTGGGAAATGTTGTCACTGCCCCAGTTCCACACCAGGAAGGCAAGACAAGAAAAGCAGCTCCCCAGTGTCCACTCTTAGAACTGGGTGTAACTTTGTGAAAAGTGCTTCCTTGTCTCTAGCTCAGGTGCAATGACACAGGGGATTTTCCAGGGGAAACATAGGCCGTAAAGACTCAAAGCTTTGCTGCTTGGCCTAGAGGGACTGACTTTATATAGAACAACAGAAAGGGGAGAAATCTATGACCATCGAAGTGAAAAGACAACCACATGGGGAAAATTTTTGCAAATTATATAGCTGATAAGAGACTTGTATCTAGAACATATGAAGAACAATTACAACTCAGTAATAAAAAGACAAATAGCTCAGTTTAAAAATGGGCAAATGATCTGAATAAACATTTCTTGAAAGAAGGTATAGAAAGGGCCGATAAGCATGTGTGGATATGTTCACGATTAGCCAGCAAGGGAATGCAAATCAAAACCACAAAGAGATACCATTTCAAACTGACTGGGATGACAGTCATCAAAAAGTTTGATAACGAAAACTTTCGGTGGGGATATAGAGAAATCAAAAACCTTCATACATTGCTGGCAGGAATGTGAAATGTTACAATCACCTTAGAACTAAGTCTGGCGCATTTTCACATGGTTAAACATAGAATTACCATGGCCCAAGAGTTCCCCTCCTGGTAGGTACCTGAAAAAAAAAATGAAAATGTATGTCCCTATAAAAACATTTGCACGAAATATTCAAAGCAGTTTTATTCACAATAGTCAAAAACTGGGTGCATCCTTAATCAATACCCAGCAAGAGGTGAAGGGACAAACGAATCGTGGTATGTTCACACAATAGAGTATTTTTTTAAAAAATTAAGCAACAAAATAAATGTAGCATTGGATTATAAACCAAAGTAGAAAATAAATATGAACAACTCCATATTTATATAAATTATTGAGAAGTGAAGGAGAGAAGAGACACATCTTCCTTACAGAAGAATTCCAAATAATCTGCATAGGTTCTCTCCTCCAGTGCTTAATTCCCATCTCGCCCCCCATCCCACAGAGTGGGCTGTACTTAGTGACTTACTTCCAAAGCATAGAGTAGGAAACAGGCAGAATATTATCTTCTGAGTGAAGAAATCTGGCAAACACGACCTTAACCAAATAATAAAAGTTAACATTGGTAGTAATTTCATGTGAATGCCAGGTTAACACCTGATATGATTTTGTAATAATGGTACTTCACTTTGCTGGCATTATTTTTAAACATATAACTCCATTCTAATCATGAGAAAAGCATAAAACAACCTCAGGGCAGGGAACATTCTATAGGACATCTAGCCCGTTCTCCTGAAGGAATTTGTTAAAAAACAAAAACACCGCCACCACCACCTGAGAAATACTCACAGACCAGAGAGACGGGGGATACTTGACAAATAAATGGAATCTGAATAAAGTCTGGACTTTGGGTAAGAAGTGAACAGTCATGTGCCAATGTCAGTACCTTAGTTTTGACAAACGTACTATAAAAATGTAAGATGTTACATGTTATTACGGGGGTAAGTTGGCTGAGGGGGGTTCACAGAAGTATGATATTTACAACTTTTCCACATATCTAAAATTATTCCAAAATACAATGTTCATTTAAAAAGTAAAGGTATGTTGAATACTCTTAACAAATATTTTCATAAATTTAAGAAATTGTCCTTTTTGACTAGAGAGATACATCTACTAATTGTGATTGTGTTTGGATCAAAATACATGGAAAATACATCAATGCATTCTTCTCCATGGTTTCCTCTTTTTCTAGCACTCCATAAAAGAGTGCAGAATCTCTTCTGTCACCCCTTATTGTGGTTCCTTATTTCACAATACATATCTGAAATTAGTGGAAAGAGACAAAGGAAGCATTGGCATTTCTATTTTCATAAGCACTAACAGATGCAAAGTCGGGAGGCCTTCCCAGCCACAGCCAGTGGACGGTTGCAGTATTTACTTCCCAGCATGGTTTTATTTGAATAATGGTGGCAAATTACTCTATTAAGCACCTTTCACTTTTCAGAAGAAAACTCTCATTAAATGTAAAATAATAATAGTTATATTCATAATGATGCCAGCTATCCATAATAACCACATTTTTTTTCAATTACTATAGAAATCACCTTAGATTACGACATGTTGAACCTCTTGCAAAGTCTCAGTGCAACACAAATGGCTCCAGTATGACCTGAGTGCAAAGGTAAGAAAGAATGGTGTGGGAAGATGCCAAAAGAGGATGCCTCCAGCTGTATTTATATAATTTTTTTAAAAAGCTCCCCTTTGAACATGTTGTCTAAAGAAGCTGTATATCTGGAGTATAAATCCAATTTGGAGAAACCAAGATGAGACTCAACAATAAAACACATTCGAGCTATATTTGCAGGAAGCTGTCTGTTGCTAAAGCTCATGGGGATCAGAGAGACTGACTTCTGAGCAACCCCACAACTGTCAATCTCAGTTGAGTGGACTAATGGAATAGAAGGGAGGTAATATTAAGGGAGCTCATTTGCATAAACAACTCTAGGGTAGCAGAAAAATATCTGATTCCCTTGCAATAAGGTAATATGGTCCTGGCCCTTGTCTATATGCAATTTCTGCAAATATGTACTCCGAGAAAAAAATCCTCAAGTAGCTGAAATAAAGTGAATGAAAAGGAGCCCAAACAAAATAACATGAGAAAAAAAAGGAGATAGAAATTAAAAATTATAAAGGATTATATGAAGAGTGATACATATGTAATTCAAAAAGGATTCAAACATGCAAAATTTGTATCCCAGAAAAAAAAAATAAGGAAATAATGTAACAGAAAAAAAATTAAAATGAAGTTGAGAAAATTACAAATAAATCAAAGAAGAACAGATCTACATATTGATCTAGGAAAAATAAAGAATTCATGAGGAAAGTTGCCCATAGTCAGACTGAAAAGAAAATTAAAATCAAGACTTGTATAAGAGGAAATAATCAGTCTGACCTCACATTTCTCCAACGTCTATCTAAGACTAGAAAGTAGTTGAACAATGCCACAAATAACTTACGGAAATAAATGTACACAAAGCCAATGTATATGCACATATCAAAGAAACAAAAAATATTTTGAGCATATAGGAACTCAAGGAACATTGTTCTTTTTTTAAAAAAAAGATTTATTTATTTGTATGAGAGAGAGTGAGTGGGGGGAGGGACAGAGGGAAAGGAAGAGAGAATCTCAAGCAGACTCCCCGCTGAGCACAGAGCCTGAAACAGCTCATCTCATGATTCTGAGGTCATGACCCTGAAATCATGACCTGAGCCGAAATCAAGAGTCAGACCATTAACAAACTGAGCCACTCAGGCTCCCCTGGGGATCATTGTTCTTGTAGAATTACTACAAAGCAACTTTAATTTAATTACTGCAAACTTTAATTACTGCAAAGCAACTTTAGCAACTTTAGTCAACCAAGATATGAATTGAGAAACAGCAGTAAATAGCTCACGCACAGTATTAAACACAAATTAATTGAGTAATTATGCTTACAGAGAAGAGTATCAGTTTTGTAAATTGGACAAAGCCAAAATTATACAAATAAGAGTATTCAGTAAGAAAAGGGAATGAGAAAGCCATAGGTAGTGAATGATATGAATTTTCTCATTTTTAAAGCTAGGAATCCAAAAAGATCATTCTTTTTTTTTTTTTTAAGAAAAATTAAATAATAAAATTGTAACGTCAAAGGTAAATAGCAACATCAACTAAAGTTAAGTGGTGGAAGAAAGGAAAGAGAATAAAAATCGATGTATAATTACATCAACGTTCATGGGAGGGGGTCAATAAACACTGCATGAAATATAAAAGAATCAGTCTGTCCTCAAAACAGTAATTATTCAGCCTTGAAAAGGAAGGAAATTCTGACACGTGCTACAACATGGATGAACTTTGAAGAGAGAGTGCTAAGTGAAATAAACCAGTAACACCAGACAAATACTGTATGATTCCACTTATCCGAGGTACTTGGAGTAGTCAAAGTAATAGAGAGAGGGAGTCTAATGGTGGCTGCCAGGGGGCCAACGGGAGGGGAGTTTGTGTTTAATGAGACTGAAGTTTCAGCTCAGGAAGATGAACAAAGGGCTGGAGATGGGTGGCGGTGACAGTTCCACAACATTGTGAATGTACTTCACGCCAGGGGCTATACATTTAAAAATGGTTAAAATGGCAAATTTCATGGTTTGTACATTTTACCACACTTTCAAAAATAACTTCAGAAAGATAAGTAATAAACTCTGGTGTATTTACTAGGAAGGTAATGAAGCTTAAGTTTCAGGGCCTTCTTTGACAGAGTCCTACATTTTGTTTTGATTCTTTTTCTAGTTCTAAAGAAATGTTCACTTGCCTCGTTAATTTTGTTTCATTACTTTGTATTCTTTTTCTTAAAGAAGTTCTCCCGGAGTTGGATAAGCTTGAGGTCCCACAAAGCCTGGATTCACTTCAGGGTTTAAAAGTAAATATCAGAAAAAAAAGACACAAAGCACAGCGTGTGCACACACACACACACACACACACACACACACAGAGCAAAAGCAATCAACAAAGAAGCAGGTCCTAGAATATCTAATGAGATTGTTTGAAAACAATATAAATAAAATAATCATGTATTTGGAATAGAACTAAGATGAAAATAGCTTGATTTTAAGAACCATGAATGATAGGGCACCTGGGTGGCTCAGTGGGTTAAAGCCTCTGCCTTCGGCTCAGGCCCTGGTCTCAGGATCCTGGAATCGAGCCCCGCATCGGGCTCTCTGCTCAGTGGGGAGCCTGCTTCCCCCTCTGTCTCTGCCTGCCTCTCTGCCTACTTATGATCCGTCTCTCTCTGTTAAATAAATAAATAAAATCTTAAAAGAAAAAAAAGAACCATGAATGGACTGACCCACTTATGAAGATGAAAACACTCCCATTTGGATCATTATATATATTCATCTATATAGGGTGTCTTAAAGAATCTCCTAAAACAAACGTACTCAGACTGAAAATAACGAATGGGAAATGTGTAGCAGACACATGAAAACCAAAAATAAATCAGGAGCCACAATCTTAAACAAGGTAAAATTCAAAGGAAAAAGCACTAAACAACATAATGTTTCATTATTCATTATATAATGAATAAGGGTGAAATCCACTTGACCATCTAACAGATGTGTATCTCTGCTATGACTCTGGATGGTGTAAAAATAGTATTTCCTGAACATGATAAACATAGATTTTCATCAATTATACTACCTAAATAGGTATGGGATCCCTCAGGTGGAGAAATAAAAGTTCAGAGTTGTTAGCATTTTTCAGTACTAGCAGGAGCTACTTCAATCCTTCTCTGGAGATCCTTCATCTAGTAGCATAGGAATTTTAGAGATTATAGCCAGCAACTAGATTTAATGCCAACTATACAAAGAAACAAGTTACCATGATTGGGGAGTCATAGAAGCAACAGGGAAATAATTTAATCTATCAGATACTGAACTAACTAAGCAAGAAAATATGAAATAAATATTTATAAAATATTTAGGGCAATACAACTGAGGAGAAGGTATAATATGAAGAGACTATAATTGGAAAAATGTCTAGTTATGGGCAACCAGCCATGGTTTGCCACAGATATAATAAACATTATTACACTGATAATAAGTATAGGATGCTTCCAGCCATTAGGAAATTTTCAAAACACAAAATGATGAAGAAATCCAGCTGAAGGACTCTGTAAATTAGACTTCGTATGTCAAAACCAAATCCTTCCCTTCCATTCCCGGTGGACAAAATTGTAACTCTATTGTTTTTGTTCTAAAAGGAATAGGTAGTCACCTATCCAGGAAAATTGCCCTTTATAACTGCAATCTAAATACTAGCCTTTGGTTACTTGTGCCAAATTCAACTAAAACTTGTGTAAAGGTCATTTTAACATTACCTAGGAGAATAATAATGATAGCTGTGTACACCCCTGGCTATCACCACAGCTACTATGGCCTGGAGACATATTTTCAAGTGAAAAAAAAATCGCTTATGAGTGTGTTATCTGTCCAACAATTACATCTGTTAGCAATGTACTGTATAAACTTTACAGTTGGTGAAAAACTTTAATATAAGCTTTTGTAAACTGAGATTACATGGCAAAGGAAAATAACATTTTAGTGTTGTCTTCTGGGCCTCTTTCCTTTTATTTCCCTGAGTCAGCAGCATATGCAGGCTCTGTCTTTGAGTGGTTAGCCAAACTCTGCCAATGTTTCACCCAATGTGAAATTCCTATTCAACAAAGAATCTAACTCCTTTGGGGGAAAAAAAAATGTTGGTCCATGTTTACAGACTTACAAGTGACAAAAAAAACAAAAACAACAAAAAACACTTGCTCAAATGAAAAAACTTTAATTTAAAAACACAATCAATGCAAACCACAACTCCTTCATACAGTCTTTGAGAAAGTCCTCCCTTCTCCAGGAACACAGTTAATGAAATAGCCATCACTGGATACTGAATGATACTCCCCCAAAGTAGCACTGTAACTACATCTTGAAACCTCAAGAGTTCAGACTGGCTTTTTTGAAATACCTAACTTATCCATGAAAAGCCTGCACTTCATAATTTTCTCCCATCTCCTATTCTAGAAGCTTCATGGCCAGGTGTCCCGTCTTCTTGTCTCTGGCAGTTGCAGTTACAGCTTGAGCATTTGACCTAGTAGGAGCTTTATAATCTTGACAGCATGACCAAATGTTCCATGTGCCATTGAGAATGCAGCAGCTGTGACCTCACCTGTCCTTGGAAAGCCACGTCAGGGGCAGAGGTGCTAGGGGAATTCCAACCAGACTGCTCCAGGGATGAAAGAGATCCTTGCTGTTTTCCTGCTCCCTCTCTTGCCTTGCTTCTGCTCCTTTACCTGATGTCCTCATCTCCTGTGCAAGTTATCAGACAGCCTTCTACTAGGTTTCCCTCTGCTCTTGACCATCATTTACAGTCAAGAAGCCTAATGGCCATAACATTTCATCTATAAAGTACCAGATACCAAGGATGCATATCTTTTTTTAGCCATCTGTTCCATGTAACGCAGGTGAATTTACTGGGTGTATGGCCATTTCCCTCTATTCTCCTCTCTCCCACATCTCTCATTTCTGAATGTGTATATAAATAAGGAGAGTGCGAAATTAAATCTGTCTAACATATGCTTCGCTTCTCTTTCTCATTGTTGTGAAGCATATATATGTAGTACAAGGGATTAGGGCAGAAGCCAGGGGGTAGCGGTTCTTAGGCTTACATCCATTCAAGTCTCCTGTGAATGCATTTCTCAGGGGCAAAATAAAAAATATTTGAATTGTTTCACTCTGAAATCATCTGCTTTAAGAAATTGCAGGCTCTGGTAGATTTAACTCCCAAAGGAAATTACGAATACAGACACAATGAAAAAAATTTAAAAAGATGGAAAAAGTTGTATACAATCAGGGGCAATAAGTAAACTTTAATATATTTCCATTAAGATTTAGTACTTTTTAAAAAAATGTTCATATCGGGAACTGTTTCAAGTCATTCAGATCAGGGTTTCTTAACCTCGGCTTTGTCGGCATGTTGGGTGGGATAATTTGTTGTGAGCAGCTGTCCTGTGAATTGTAGGCTGTATAGAAACATCCTTGGTCTCTATCCCCAAGAAGCTGGCTGTACCCGTCCCCCGACTTATGACAAACAGGTACTTCTAGACAGAGTGTCATCTGGGGAGAGGGCAGGAGAATCGCCCGTTTGAGAACCATTGCTTTAGATTAAAATTTCTCATTTAATCCTCAGAACAAACGTATTCGGTAGGAATTATCGTTACCTCCTTTTCACAGATGGGGGAAAAGGAAGTACAATATTTGGAGAGTCAACCACATAAACATCTAATAAGGAGGAGAACTGGGATTCAAACCTCCGCAGCATGACTCCACAATTTTTGTTCACATTGTTTGTCAGTTATACCCAAAGTGATTGGGCTCAAAGGTTAGTAGATTTCAAGGATTTATTGTATTCATCTATATATACAATTCAGAAAAAAACCATACATTCTACTAATGTCTTCTGACTTTTTTTTTTTTTTTTTTTTTTTTTTTTTAGAATGTCCCTTAGGTTTTCAGTGCCAGGGAAAGAGTCACAATACTTAAACTCATACAATACTTAAACTCACACTTACGCCATCATTCCTGGACTTTTTAGTTACACTTTAAAAAAAGCCTTGGTGAAAAAAAAGATGTGGAGACGTGACTTTTAAAAGTCAACTTTGTATCTTTAGGGTAAATACCCTGGACATTGAGGAGGGTATGTGCTATGGTAAGTGCTGTGAAATGTGTAAGCCTGCGGAGCCACAGACATGTACCCTGGGGCAAATAATACACTATGTGTTAATTAAAAAATAAAAAAATAATAAAAAATTAAAAATAAATAAATAAAAGTCAACATTGGTGTCTTCTAAAGCAAAATTAATAGCACATAGACAATTTCAACTTCCTTTAAACATATTATTGATCTGGGCTGTGAGTGGGTTCAGTCCCGTCCCTGTACAGACTCACCTTGGTCTTAGATACAAGACCACACTTGCCTCATAGAACCGAAACAGCAACTCAGGTTTTTGGCCAAAGCTCTCTAAATTGGAGCGCTCACAGGGCTTATGTGGAAGAGCTTATGTGAATCCACAGTCTATTTTTCTAAGTTTCAAGGCCTTTGGTTTTTTTTTTTATTCTTTCTGTGAGAGCATGCAGCATCGGTAAAAGCAAGGAAGAAAAAAGAAATGTGGAGAGGAAAAGAGAGTGAGGAAAAGGAAACAAGAACTAAGATTTTAACCTAAAAGCAATCCCCCAGAACCAATTTTTAAGTTTATAATTTTAATTTAAATATAAAATATGAAATGAAAATTATATTTTAAACATCATCCGTAACTTGAGTTGGCAAAGTAATTGGATACATTCCGCCAAGAATTCTACTTCTAGTAAACAAATAAATCTATAAAATGCCATTTTTCTTCCCAGACTCACAAAAATTTTATACTTGGTACCTTAACATATTGAAACATATAATGTTCAAATCTACTGTGTATATCTTTGTAGCTTTCTAACTTGGCTAGAACATAAGGAGCAGGTGGGATGGAGATTGAACTGCTTTTGCAAATTTAGGAGAAATGGTTCTTTGTAGAAGGAAATTCCAGAGAGCACGCTAAGGCTAATAGAACTTAGTGCCTATGGATTTAAAGCAGGCCATAATTGAGTCTTTATTTGCCCTTTCAAGGACTTAGGCAAAGCTTTATTCCCTTAGCATAGTACATACAATGTGACATTTTTCAGCAGTCTGACTTTTCAATTATGGATCTTTGGGAAAGCTAATGATGTCTGTATTGTTAATACTGCCAACATTGTGTCAGTACATTGAAGAACCTGTGATATTAAATATGCTGATGTAAAAATATATGTTATTTCTGCTCAGCCGTGTGCAAACAATCTGGCTGAAATGCTAGAATTATAGGGAAATCCTCTCCAGAGATAAAAGTAGAATGGAATTCTGTTGAGAGCAGTTAAAAGGCTCTCTTCTTTCAAGTAATTTCTTGAAGTATTAAGGCCAAAATTTTAGAAATTAATTACATGGAGTATCTTACTCAAGATTTCTGGGTAAAGTTGTTATATTCTTGCCGTATTATTCTTACTTGGAAGAATGGAGAGGGCATCATTAGACATGATTTAGACAATCATTTAGAATATTAAAAAATCCATATGAATGGAGTTATTGAATAACGTGATGGATGTTGTTTAAGGTTTCAAAAGGGTGAGAATAATAATTCTTATGCAACATGATCTAAGGATCTGAGAATGAATATTTTCTATCACATAATCATTATAACAAAGTTAGGATCATATTCTTAATGTTTATCCTTCACAATAAATGTTCCCTAATTGGTTATGATCATTGGCCATTGTTTAGTGTGATGGTTTCCAGATGTTTAAATGCAATGACAGCTTATTGATAAAATGAATTGTAGTGACCAAAGTAACAAGCTAAAAGCACATTCTTCTCAAAAGAAAAAGGAATACTAAAAGTGATACTTAATCACGTATTTAAGATATCACCCTTCCAGATTTTTTCAAATTTTTATTACTTATTTCCAAATCTCTTGCTAATATATCCTCCATTAGACAACAAATTCCAAAAATGACATTATTTCTCATGTATAAAAATGTCTAATATTTTCAGAGAATAAACTTATTTGGCATGAAATTAAAGTGCATGCTACACTTTTAAAAAATTTTACTTGTTGGTAATGACCAAATGGAACAAAGTATTTAGCACAGAATGGAAATTATCTAATGATAACAAAAAATAATGGGGAAGAAAATGTTTTTATTAATAAAGGAAACTCAAGAAACAGCATGTCCTTTTTGTTTTTAATCTCCCATCTTAGAACAGAATAGGAGGGTAATACTAATTTAGAGATAGTCAAGAAATGTACGTATCAGTAAATAATTGTTCTATACACCATCACCAGAATATAAATATTAGAATATATCCTTAGGGGGCACCTGGGTGGCTCAGGCGGTTAAGCGTCTGACTCTTGATTTCAGCTTAGGTCAAGATTTCATGGTCATAAGATCAAGCCCCAGGCCAGCTCCGTGCTGGGCCTGGAGCCTGCTCAAGATTCTCTCTCTTCGGGGTGCCTGGGTGGCTCAGTGGGTTAAAGCCTCTGCCTTCTGCTCAGGTCATGATCTCAGGGTCCTGGGATCGATCCCCGCATAGGGCTCTCTGCTCAGCAGGGGGCCTGCTTCCCCTTCTCTCTCTGCCTGCCTCTCTGCCTACTTGTGATCTCTCTCTGTCAAATAAATAAATAAAAATCTTTAAAAAAAAAATTCTCTCTCTTCCTCTCCCTCTGTCCCTACCCCTACCCTCTCTCTCTCTCATTCTCTCTCTCAAAAAAAAAAGAATATATCTTTAGATGCTTTTAATGGAATTTTTATAATGTTTTTGTAAGTAGCTTCACTTGTATTACAAGATAGAAATACTTCATATTGCTTTTCAACCTATATGTATTGTTATGATGAGTACCCCATATATAAGTTCCACATAATAATATTAATACATATTAATATTTATAAAGTAATAAATATAAGCAGAGATTAGGGAAGGTAATCTCTCTCTAGAGGTCAAATTCTGCAGGGTTTGTATTTTTTTTATCCCATTTTGCTTGCATTTCCAGTGGAAATGAGTTTGATGATGGTGGCAAAGTGAAGAATAGGACCCATCTAAAACTAAAGACTCGAATTTACCATTACATGAATGGCTGATGAATACACAATTATTACTAACTTTGATTTGGAGGAAGGTGGTGGCAAGGTATAAACTTCCGGTTATAAGATAAATAAGTATTAGAGATGTCATGTACAACATGAGGACTACAGCTAACTCAGCTGTAGGATAGGAAGGAAAGGTAAAAGGATAAATTCTAAGAGTTCTCATTACAAGGAAAATATTTTTTTTCTTTCTTTCTTTCTTTCCTCTTTGTTGTATCTATACGAGAAGATGGGTGTTAGCTGAACCTATTTGATAATCATTTCACAATATAGGGAAATCAAGCGATCACGTGGGATGCCTTCAACTTACGCAGTGATGTATGCTGATTATTTCCCAATTAACCTGAAGGAAATTTTGATAATCTTCAATATTAAACATGAATCAATTATAAAAATAGCCCAAAATGTAGTAAACGATTAAACATTTTGAAGAAATTTTTGTCTTGTATTGTTTTTAATGGGCGACGTGACTAATTTTTCATGATAAACTGCCACAAGATAATTCTAAATGGCTCTGTATTTTAAATTATAACATAAATTTATTTTCTTCTTTGAATCATGTATCTCCTTCATATTAGTTTTCTGTTGCTGTGTAATAATTCACACATAGGTAGCAGTTTTCTTTATTAGCTCATGGCTCTGTAGGTTGGAAGTATAGACATAGCATGGCTGGGCTTTTTGCTGAGGAGTTTACAAGGATAAAATTAGATCATCCTCTTGGCTGTGTTCTATTGGGGTTTGGATTTTTTTTTTTTTAATACTTTATTTATTTATTTGACAGAGAGAGTAAGAGATCACAAGTAGGCGGGGGGGAGGGGGGAAGCAGGCTCCCCACTGAGCAGAGACCCTGATGCAGGGCTCCATCCCAGGACCCTGAGACCATGACCTGAGCGGAAGGCAGAGGCTTTAACCCACTGAGCCACCCAGGCGCTCCCGGGGTTGGGATTATCTTCTAAACACACATAGTTTGGGCCAGATTCAGTTCCTCGAGATTGTAGGACTGAGGTCTCTTTCTTTGCTGACTCTCATTCAGCAGCCTCTCTTAGTCTTAGGAGCCACCCACATTCTTCATCATGTGATCCTCTTCATCCTCAGAGCAAGCAACAGAGTATTTCTCTGTCATTAAACTGATCTCAGGCTTTCAATCTCTTTGGTCACAAGTTCAGTCCTTTTAAGGGCTCCTTTGAGTAGGTCCAGCCCACTCAGGATAGTATCACTGAATTAACATCAAATTACTTGGAAACGTAATTACATCTGTAAAATCCCTTTCTCATATAAAACATCATCAGGGATGTCTCATCATAGTCAGAGATTTCACCCACAAAGAAGACAGAAGGTTACACAAGGGGAAGGGTCTGTGGGAGTCATTTTGGAATTCTTCCCATCACGTCCTTTCTAACCGAATCCCCAACTTCTCCCATCTCCAATCTGCTGCCAGGTCTTTTTTTTCCCCTAAATGCAAATATGATCAAGTTCATCAATATCATCAACAACACTGTCCTTCCCATAAATGCTTAAAATGTTTTGTTAGCTTCCATTTGTTTATCCTTATGATAACATACTAGACTGTGTTTTTTTCATATATTTCCTATACTTCTAATCTTCTACTCAGTGCCCCAGTTCCAGTCATCTAATTTCAGCTCCGTTTTTAGACCTTCTTGCCTTCAGTTTCCCTCCTGCTTACTATTTTTCTAAACCTACTGGCTACCTCTCCATTATACAAGTGTATTGCTTCTTTAGGCTCATTAATACGCCAGCTCAGCCTCATAGCCTTCAAGAACGTTTCCTATTACCTTGCCTCCATCCCCATGACCTTCAGTTTGGGACAGGTGCCTCTTCTCTGTGATCCCATAAGACCTGTGTGAAACTCCTGAAATCATTCTATGTTTTAGTTGCCTGTTGTTTTCTCTACTCTATTGGACTGTGACCCTGTTGAGGAAGAAACTTTTTGAACTTTCATATCTCATTCGTCATATTCCTGGTGTTAAACACAGTGCCGGTGATCAAAAAATTTGTTAAATTCATTAAACTTTTACATTTTCCAAATATTAATGTCTTCCAAGGACAAATAAATTGACCATCCTGTGTTGTAGTTATTTTAGTTATCTTATGGGTTTGGCAAGATTAACAGTATATTAGCTTTTATAATCAAGTGGAAATTTAGATTCCATAGAGCTAACTTGATAGTCAACTAGGTGAATGTCTATTATATAACTGGAAAGAGGGTTTTGATTATACCTATGTTTTGCCCTGTTAGTAGCATAGATAACACTGCAGCATGTATCAAAAGGCAAATCAACCAAAATGAGCTCATAATTAAATGCAATTAATGTAATAAATGTAATAAAGAAACTTTTAATAAAGTTATAAAATCGAATAAATGTGTTTTTTAATAGATGTTTTTTTAATTAAAATATTGGAATTATCCCAGCTGCCCTTGAACTGATTTGTAGCTTTTAATTTTAGTCTATTACTTTAGGAAAGTTTTCAAGGTTAGATAATTCCTTAAAGGATTGATTCTCCTAGGTCTGCCAGCCACATGAAAGCATTTGTATAGTTTCCTTTTTTATCAACACTGATTAAATGTCCACTCTGATGCCGGTGACCCATTCCCCACTTTAACTTTTTTTTTTCTTTTCAATGAATGGTAAATAAAGAAACCCTTAATTTCCCCATGCATTATACACTGGTCATACCATTTTCTAGGTATTTTATCGCTCATGAATACACACTGATGGATTAATATTAGTTTTGCTAACAAAATATCTATCCTACTTTGCAGATGATAGAATTATAGAAACAATTATTAAGAAAAATAATCTTCTTAGAGAGACATAAAATCCCCACCATCACCAAATACAACACATTTACATCCCTCACGTGTTTTGTTTTGTTTTGTTTTCTAAGTGTTTTTTCAAAGAGAGTTTTCCTGTTGATACTGGGGGATGAGAACAGGGCCCTATACACGGAATTCTTTTGACTGCAAGCAACTGGATATGTTTCTGGACAGGAAAAATGTTTTAGGCATTGGCATGTATAATTTAAGTTATAAGAAATAACCCATCCAGTGTTTACAAAACACTTGAGCAAGCTACAGTAACAGGATCAGATAAACCTATTGCACAAGTATGGAAAAATCTTTAACAGTTTACACCTGGCTCCTTGCAGAATGCATTAGCACATCTTTCCTTAAAAGAAAAATCCAACACTGTATCTTTCATTCAGATACATGTTGTAGTCTTTAAATAGATATTTCTTTTCTACATTCCACTCTTAAGTGATTGACGGTTTACAGAGTTTTCAAGACCTTGTGTTTTTAAGAAGATTCTAAGTAAAATAAACAGTTAAGGGTGGGTTTATACACATCTGAAAATACATATTTGAGAACTGATCACACTTCTTGTAAATGTAGTGAATCTAGCTAAAAGTGCCTTTTCTCTATGTCATTTTCACTTATGAGTAATAAAGTTCTCCCAAAGATGATCTTGTCATACTTGTACTAAAAATAACCTCTTTGGATTATATTTTTTATAATTTCCTTTATTCAAATAGTAACAATTTTGCCCTTGACTCTTACACTTTTACAGTGAGGACAAGATTTTCTTCTGGGAGACCTTCCCATGTAATTATCAGTTATTCTTTTCCTTAATTCATTAAATGACATTAAAAGAAGTCGACTTTAAACTAAAGTTTCCCATAATATTTATTTAAAAATTCAGTGTGAAAAACTTTATAAATGTGAAAATTATATTGATCTTTTTCTGACTCAACAAAAAACTGAAATGGTCATCAGTAGTTCTCAGCCTTGACTTTTTATTAGAAACACCTGGGGTGTGGGTGAACTTCCTCATGTTCCGGCTACACCGCAGATTAATTACATGAAGTTGAAGTGGGAACTTGGCATCAATATTTTTAAGAATTCCTAGAAGTTTCCAACGTGCAAGGAAGATTAAGAACTACTACTCGAAATGAGTGGCTCTCATTTTTTTTTTTTGCACATTAGAATTATCTATGGAGCTTTTAAAACTTCTTTTAGAAATCCAGAACTATACTCCCTATCAATCAAATCAGGTACAGTGAGACCCTGAAATCAGCCTTTTTCAAATGTGCCAGACAATTCCAATGGAGAGCCAAGTTCAAGAACTAATGCTTTACATGGAAAATCAGTTGAGATATACTGAAGTTTGAAAACTAGTGTTTTAGACTATAGTTTAGATCTATTGGTACTCTATGTGAGGGTGTTGTTTTGGTTTTAAGGAATAAGGAGGTGGTGGGAAAGATGGTGGGAAGGGAAAGAATACCATTGCAATTTTAACAAATGCTATTTTGTAGATTCTGTATAAGAGCAATTTAATTACAACTTAACTTCTGTTGAAAGTGAAACGTGAGTAACAGAAACTTTGGTGTGAAAAAAAAGTAAAAGTGTTTAAAGAAGATCTGGAAAGTTTTCCCTCAGAATCAGAAAAGAGTATGTGAACCATTATGTAATCCATCCTTTACATTTTTCACAGATGAAATATGCCATAAAGGGGACAAGCGTATGCTAAATCCATTGTTAATGAAAATTTATTTCTTTTCCTTATACATTGTGTCCTTTGTTGAAAACCGTTAAGTGATAGTTTATTTCTTTATATGCTCAGGTTGTATAAAATATGCCATTTTCAAGAACTGTTCTAACGTTTTAGTCTGAATTGAGCTTGGATTCTTCCAAGTTCTATTACCATATAGATTAAGTTTCAATCCAAGTTTTAAAACTTACAGTTAGGCTTTTCAACAAGCCTTCCAAAGAAAAGTTACAGTCAGGTCAATTTCTTAAAATGTGCTAAAATAAAAAGCCAAAATAATCACGAACTTTTCCCCCATAATCATTATGTTTGTTCCTACAAATGTCCAAATAAAATTTGATGTAGTTCACAGTTGACCATGATAATAAAGGTTGATAGGCCCAGTATTTCCTTTGTGTAATTCTTTCTGTAGCAAGCAAAAGCCAATTCAGTACAGTGTAAGAGATATAGAAATTCTAAAATATGGAACAAATTAAATTTTGAATAACTTTTCTTATTCCTTGGTGAGAAGGGCTTGGTGAAATTACATTTTAAAATTTGGAACAAAAATAAGAGTTTTACTAAATAGATCCTTCATGTTCTTAAATTCCTATTTCTACATGTGTCATCAAAATCACCATCTAGCTTTCCAAAGGTGTTATAATTATCTAAGTGTAGATACCCCCTGCAGGGCTCCTACATCACAGCCCCCACACACCCCCACACACCGCCACATACCATGTAAAAATTTCTTAGTAATTTCTCTACCCACTTTTGAAATTATGGGAGTAATTATCTTCCTACCCCCCAATTTTAACCATTTTTCAGTGATCAAACATTCTACAAATAGGATTAAAACACATCCACGTTTTAATCAAGATCATTTTCCCGGCTGGAGCTATCACTTATATCAAGGGCAAATGTCTGAGCTCAGTTTGAAAATGACTCAGGAGGCTAGAATAACTGTGGCAAAGCGTTTAACCAAGATTCTACATGATCAGCCAAAAACAACTTTGGTCTTCGATTCCTTATGGCAATTTACTCACACACTTGTTCAGGTTGAATTAATTTTCTGAAGATAACTGCCTATATCAGATAACTTTCTAAAGCCCTATTGAGCACGTGACTCAATGAATCAAGAGGATTTTTTCCATGACAGTGGAAACTCTTACTTTAAACCTGTCTGGTCTACTGTGGAGCCCTAGCTGAATCCTTGTCTCAACGGTGAGGCATACTCAATATAAATGATTAAAACACCATGCTCGTGGAACAGTATCAGATATTTGAGCTACTGGATCAACCAACCCTAAATTTAACTTCTTTGCTCCCCATTCTTTGAAAAGAGAATAACTATCAGAGATGAAACTATGTATAGTGCCCCGAATCTATACTTTAGGAATTAGCCTGACTCAATCCAATCAGTTTAGAAATGTTTTACCAGTAGATTAAACCGGAGTTTTGAGATTACCCAGACATGAGTATGAGCGTCATTGCTTACCTGCTCTCAAACAATGGGAAAATTATGTAATTTCTCAAAGCTTTAGTTTCTTCATTATAAAAATGGAATTAATAAAACTACCCAAGAATTTGTAGAGGCAATTAAAAGGGACAAAGTTGCACACTTAGGTACCAAAATAACATCATAGCTTTCCTCCTTTATAAGTGTAAGGAGAAAAAAAATAATAATAAGTGTAAGGAGAGAGAAGTCCGGGTTCTGAGAGTAGGCTTACTTGAAGAGTAATATGAGAAATAGTAATATTAATGTAGTAAGACAAAAATCATGTAAAACTAAAATGTTTTTCATCTTTTCTTCATAATTGCATTTACTCTCCTTCTTTGACCCATTTTCTCTTTGTTTTTCTCAGTCCTCTCAAGGATTGTATGCTCTTCTGTTAAGCCTAACCATTTCACATACACAAATACCTACTCTGGCTACCATGCCTGAAAATATTTTAAGGTGAATGTATGAGTTTTAGATCAAAATATACACATAATTGTGGATATGTGGGCCTCTGAAGTATGTCTTTTTCCACCTAGTAGTAATGACAAAAAATGTGATAAATTAAGAAAATTAGGAACTACCCTGCTAGTACTAACCGACCTAAAAGGACATATATTGATGCCTCTGATGTGGTTCCATCAACAAAACACCACACTGTTTCAAAACAGAAGTATCTGTGGCAAGAAGTAAAAAAATTCAATGATTATCAGTGCAAACCATTATGAAACTCTATTACGGATGCTTTAACATAACTACTATCTTAATTATTTGATTAATAAAAACCGATATTCATTTTTCTTGGAAAAACTTGACTCAAGGATATCATTATATTTAACTCACTTGTATTATAAATACTGGCAGGGACTTATTTACCCTCCTAGAAATTGTTGCTCAGAAGAATTAGAAAATGGATGCTTTACGAGAAAGTTTATTGAAATGGAAGATTTGGCCATCTTTTCCCTTCATGTCATGATTAGAATATTCCCTATATAAAGACTTAGGGCCACTCTTTACCCCAAGCCTTTGAGGATTTCAATTAGTACTAATTGTTCAGCTTTATTACCTGTAGAAATACTTTTGTGACATCATGTGATACACACCAGTCACGACTATAATGCTTCAACTGTGATCTCAATTTTTGGACATCTGTACTTTTCATTCTCTTTACTTTGAAAAGTATTAGAAATCAGACTTTAAATGGTCAATGTGATTCATTGTAATCATGAGAAAAACACCAGATAAATCCCAGTTGAGGGACATTCTATAAAATATTTGGCCAGTACTCTTCAAAATGATGAAGGACATCAAAAGCAAGCAAGCAAACGAACAAAAATCTGACAAACTGTCACAGTCAAGTCAATATGCTTACTTAATGTAATGTGGTATCCTGGATGGGATTCTAGAACATAAAAAGATTAGGTAAAAAACAGAGTATAGTACGGATATTAGTTGAAAATAATGTATAGATATTGCTTAATTGATTGTAACAAACGTACCATACTAACAAAATTGTTAGTAGTAGGGGAAACTGGATAAAGAGTAGAGGGGAACTCTCTGTACTCTTTTTTATTTTTTTTTTGGAATTTTTCTATAAATCTAAAACTAATCTAAAATAAAATTTTAATTAAAACAGTTCTTTCTGTAATTCATATTGGGTATTTGATACCAATTTCAAATCTTTATAATATGCTCAAATTCAAAGCAATAGTGGCTATTTATTACACAGCATGGAAATTTTCCTTGTCCTTGAAATGTACTGTCTTCTGCAGGTAGTATATATAAGCAGGAAATATTTAAAAGAATAGCCCAAGGGCAATGTACAGTTAAGGGATAAAGTGAGGAGATAACACACACACACACATACACACACACACAAAACTTAGCACTGAGAGGTAAACATGCAAAAAAGCGAGCAGTCTCAAGAAAGTATTTCAGGGAGATACACCGGCACTGTCCCATAGAACTTTCTGTGATGATGGAAACAGGCCTGAGTGCTATATAACATGCAGCCTCGAGCCACACTTGCTGTCAAGCACCTGAAATGTGGCTAGTGTGACTGAAGGACTGAATGTTTTATTTTATTCAATTTAAATTAGTCAGTGTGGAGTTAGCACATAAACTGAACACAGAAGCCTACATAAAATTTTGTGGACATTCCATTTCAGTGTGGGGACACAGTGTGGTGAACTGAAAGACTGTGGAACAGTGAGCAGATCTTTGAGCTACTGGATCAACCAGTCCTAAATCCTACTCAGCTCTCTTACTTATTTGAGCCAACTCCTTGTCTCTGTAACCCAGTTTTTGTTGGGATTTCTAGTACTTGTAGCCAAAAGCACCCACACTTATCCATGAGAATTAAATGAGAAATATCCATGAAGTACCGGTCATCACCTGGGAGACCCCAGATGCTCAGTACCTGACAGCTCCTTCCTCTGCTATCCTCTTCAACCAAGTCACCTTCCCCGTATCCCTCCGTTGGTTCTTTCCTGCTGCGGACCCAACACGTTCCCTCCTGACCCATAGCACTTACTCACCCTTCGTATCCCAGCTCAACTTGCATCTCGCACAAAACTCATCAGCCTACGGGGAAGTGCCTCCTCTGAGCTAACACCAGTCCCGAGTGTCCTGCCATTAAAGTCACTCCGAGCAGTTGCTAGTGGCCACTCAGAGTCCTGGCCTGAGAATTGCTGAGCTGGAGTTGTAGGTGAAACTCTGTTCACTTTCTGGGCTTGAACTTGGAAAGAAGCATCCTGAGCCTGCTGCTGACCTTGTCTTCTGTTGCATAGAACACGAGAGGATGAGACTCACCTGTAGAGGAGAAAAGAAGGAAGGAGTAATAGAGGCGACAGTGACAGCATTCGAGATCCAGGTTCTAAGTATTAACAGATTTTCCCACATCTGCCCTGGTCCTTTCGGCTGTTCTTTTAATCCCCTCAACTGCCCCTACTTTTCCAATAAGCCTTCTTTTATCTTAGGTTATTTGACATTAGATTTCTGTCACTTACAGAAAACATACACAAAACCTTACATGTGCACATTCAAATATATATGTTTGTGCACATGTAAATATGTTACAGGTAGGAATTACTCTGTGATGCTCGGGTGCCACATTATTTTTTTCTATCTAATGTTTAATTCATCTTAGCGCCTACTTGCCAAGATTAATGAAAAGTCAAGCCTTCATTATTTTTCAGGACTCTCCCCGATACTGTGGGATCGCAGGAGAATCTATGACATACCCAGGAAAACACTGAAAAAATAAAATAAAATAAAAATGCCCCATCCATTTACAGTTTTCATGTTTTTAATAGACACGGCTCACTTTTTTGCACTCATATGTTATTGGTTTATATAATATTTATAAAAACCATATAAATATATAAGTATAGTAGAATGCAAACTTTGTGAGATGGGGATTTTTGTCTTTTTTGTTTACTACTTTATCTCCAGTGGAACAGTATCCAGCACATAAATATCTGATGGATAAATAAATGAATCATCCAACTGTCATTAAGTAGTTTAGGAAGCAGAATTGTGTGGGCAGAGCAGTAGGTTCAATAGGTTGTTGCATTATTCAACATACTTTACAAAGAGAATGAAGACTAGCTGATTAATCTGATAAGTAGGTTAAATGAGAATGTGTTAAGAGCTTCAATTATAATATATGCTTTATACACCATGCTGCCAGGTTATACCAGGTGTCACAGAATCAAAGCTAATGGAAAATAATATACCCTGCCTTTTGGGGAATTTGTGGCCCAGTGGATAGACACGTATAGTTTAAAAGATGATTAAAATACCTTGTGATAAATTTTACAGTAAAGGTTTGGGCAACATTCTAGAGAAGACAGGCTTCATCCTGAAAGTTGGGTAGGAGTTATGCGTATGGCTAAAGATAAACTGGAAAAAAAACAAGCACAAGTTTCCCTCTTCCTACAAAACTTGATCTTCTCCTTAAAATCTTTCTTTTAGACTAAATCTGATCTTTAGAACAGAGAATTGAGAGAAGTACACCTATACAAGAAAAAAAGGTATATTTGACCCATGAGGTAGAGAATTTTTTTTTTTTATGTCTCTACTTTTCTGATCTGACTTTTATGGCTGGCATTATGCATAGTATGCTGCGATGAACGCCATTAGGCTAAACTATTTCTCTATACCAATGCCCTGGCAGCCATAGTCTTTATATTTGTGAGTTGGCGTTCTTTTGGCAAGGACATCACTGTTATCCTTCTCTACAATTCTTATCCACTTAAGTTAATAAAGCATAAAGAACAGGAGTTGGCTATTGACAAGTGTTCCTCTACAGGTGCAAGCACTTAACAATCTGAGCTATAATCCAGAGAAAGAGGAATCAGGTGAGGATAGTTTCTACCATGCATTTTTCCATCAGCTACCCTAAAATTGCCTGGGAACCTGAGCCCAACAAGCAGATTATAAAACTACTGATTATTCATCTTGCCATAAGAAACCATTAGGAATAATCTCAGTATGCTTACAGTCATGTTTATATCATCGGCCACCAAAACTTCAATCCTCACAGGTCATCCATCTTCATCATCTGAACACTTACACCCTAATCGGCGTCCCTCTCCCCGCTCATCTGACCCCGTATTCCACCCCTCCCACATGCTGCAAGCAACTCCATTATGTTCTTGGGAAGGCCCTTTCAGCTATCAGGAAAATTCTCTGGACACCCAGCATTTTCCTGAGCAATCACTTCACTTTCTTGCTCTAATTGAAAACTTGTGTATATCCGAGGTCACTGTTTTCCATGCAGATCTCTCAAGTGGTGAATGTTTTTCCTCCAGCACCCCCCAAAATGAGACTGCCTGGAGGTGGTGTTCTTCTTGATTCTCATTGCTCCCTTCAGAATATTATCTTTGTCCCTCAATCAAACCAGCTACTTTGAAGCAGCTGCCATCAGTTTTGTGCTACTCTAACTACCTATCCCTCTATGTGTAGGCATTTTTCAAATGCCTACTTTCCCTCATTCGTTGAAGATTTAGCAACTGATTCACAGTCTTCCTTTCCAATCTACTTCTGTTACAATTCTCGGAAATATCACATTAATTTCATACATGAAATTAATCTAACATCTACCCTGCCTAGTTTCCTGACCTCACTTTCAATAATATTTTTTCCTAAAATTCATTTCAATCACACAACTCTGTGGTCATAGCCTGAAGCTTAGCATTAACTATAACAATATTTGTGGTTTCAGCCATCACTCTCTGACCACATATTTTTATCATTTTATCAGTCTCTTAATCTCATATCCCATCCCAACAATTTTTTTGAGCCCGTTAGAACTGCTAATTCATCTACCATCTTATTACATTTTCATCGTGCTCCATGTCATTACTGTCCTCTTTATGCAATTTAAGTCAATGGTCAATCACTTATGATCACTTATTTCCACCCTAAACTCCCTTAGACATACTTTCCTCCATTATATTAGTTGGACAAATCCCAACCAAGGTTAAATCCAACTTTCTGCCCTGTACACCTGCACTCAGAATTACAGAAAAACACAATAGCACTGATCGGTGTTTCTCTTAATTTACCTTACAACCCTAAGGTGGTTCTTCTTTAGAGCCTAGAAATCATGTTTCTCTTACTTTTCCTATCTCTTAAATGATTCATTCAAACTTTTTCCTCTTCAAATCTCAAACACCTGCTTTTATTTCAGCCAATAACTTCAGTTCTTGTTTCCTTGAAAATAGAAGCAACCAGTAGAAAATGTTTATTTCTCTATCACCAAATCTAGCAAACTCCCCATACCTGTGCACTCTTGTCTCCCTAGTACATGAACTGCCCTGTTCCTATCTGAGGCCAGTCCCTCCACTTGTGCACCTGACTCCACTCCCTCTTTCCTAAACAAGGACTTTAATCTTAATCATTATTTACCTTTTCTAAAGCATCTATTTTTTTCTTTGTACTGTATCTTTAGGGTACACACACAGAGACAGAGAGAGAGAGAGATAGCATAGCATTGCAGCAATGATCATTGGAACTAAACAGGAAAGACTGGATTTAATGCTTAGATTTGCTGCTTATTAACTGGGTGTCTTTTGTGAAATTGCTTCACTCTCTCTAAATTTCCTAACCTGTAAATGAAGAAAATAGTTTTATCTACTTTCCTAATAGGATTGTTGAGATTATGAAGTGAGTGAATAATTGTAAAACTCTTACATCAATGTCTGACATCTAGTAAGCACCTAAGAATGCCTGCTATCCATTTTTTCAAAACAAAAGCAAAAAAAGAAAATCTGGGTACAACATATCCCCCCAGCTACCCAATTTTCTTATCAAACTTAGATGAAAATGTCCTAGTTTATTATTTATTTATTCCACAGATGACACTGAGTAATTGTCATGTGTTAGGCATTGTACTAATTACTAAAATTAAGGCGTTACGTCTTCTTACTCCCAGTGTCCTTCACAGAGCCCTATCATGGACGATGCTTAAAATGTTTGTTGTTATATTGCTTTCTCTTTCTTCTGTGCAGATAAATTGCTCTATGCTTGATATCACTACATTGTCGTGGAAAATTGAGTTTTTGGAAAATTTTTGCTAAAATCATATGATATACTATAAAGCCAAATAGAAATTTTCTCATGACTTGAGGCTATTGTGAAATGTTAGCACCCCTGTGCTTCTTCATTAGAACAAACTATTGAGAAGTGACAGAATTGCTGAAACTAATAGCTTAAGATTTTTCTTCCTATTATTGCCTGAACTGACATTTTAAACCTAGGCTCGTTTGTTTGTGCAGGACTGGATCCATTCATGTAGTCCTGTGGTGAGATCTGATAAGTACTAGAAAATCTATCCTGCTCCCAAATACTTTCATCACATCCCTTAAAATGAGCAACAATAAAAGTTCTGTCATTGAGATTAAAATCTTCACTCCAAAATGTCTGTTTTGAAATTAAATTACCCTAGAAGTTTATTTATCTTTTATTGGTTCTTAATAAAATTATACTTTCTCAATTAGATAAAGAATAGAACACAGATCAGGTGAACATTTGTAAGTAATCAGGTGTATTGAAGAATATTTTGCATAATAAGATTATTCCATTCACTTTGTAGTTTGATGAAATTTGAAAAATGGATAACTTTTCACTGTCATTCCAATCAAGTACAGAAACTTTCCCTCACCTGAAAAAGTTATCTCTTTGCATGTAATTCCTCATGTGTGAGCCATTTCTCTGGCTTCTCTTTATTTTTTAATCACTGGTTTTCAATAATTTGATTATAATGTGTCATGGTGTAGAATTGTATTTATTCAGTTTAGATGCTATTTTTGAATGCATCATTTTTTTATTTGAAAGATTTTGTTCATTCTTTCTTCAATATTTCTTCAAATATTACCCCTCATACACTGGACTCCAATTTTATTTATATTAGACAACTTGGTATTGTCGTAGAGGTCCCTGGTGGCCCAATCTATGTTTTCATTATTTTCTTTGTGCTTTATTTTGGATAGTTTCTCTTTGTATTTGTATGCCTTCAAGTCCACCCACTGATGTTTCCTTCTTTTCTTTCCTTTTTTTTTATAAGTACGCTCCGCACCCAGCATGCAGCCCAACGTGGGGCCTGAACTCACGACCCTGAGATCAAGACCTGAGCTGAGATCAAGAGTCAGCTGTGTAAATGACTGAGCCCCCTAGGTGCCCCATCCTTCTGTAACTTCTATCTGCAATTCCTTCCAAGTTTTCCTTCACATATTATATTTTTAATCTCTACAAATTCTAAAGTTTTCATTTTCATGTCTTCTATTTCTTATCATCATATTTTCCTAATATACTTGATTTTATTTATAAAGTTCATAGTAGGTGTTTAAGGTATTTTTGTCTGATTATTTTCATTTTTGTCATATTTGGGTCTGTTTTATTGATTATTTTTTCCTACTGGCTATGTCATACATAGTCCTACACTTTTGGATGCTGGTATTTTTTATTAGATGCAAGAAATTGTGAATTGTGTGGTTTTGAATGGTAATTTTCTTTCTCAAATAGTTTTGAATTTTGCTGACACAAAGTTACCTAGAGTAAGTTTGATCCTTTTGAGGTATACTTTTTCACTTTTTTACTTAAGTTTTAGAACAGCCTTTACTCTAAGGCTACTACGTAGGCATGGTTCTTCTAAGTATTTTAACCAGTGCTGCATGTATCATGACATTTATCAGCTCTGGCTGGTAGGAACACGAATTCTTCCCCAGATGAGCTCCAGAGAATTTTCAATGTACTTTTTTCTAGTTGGTATTTATCTTGGCTTCATGAAATTTTATTCCATGCATTCTAGATTTTTATTCACTCAAAGACTAAAGAAGACACTTCTGTAGATTTCCTGTGTGTACGTGTGTGTGTAACCCCTTCCTTACATTCTGCCCTTCAGAATTTAACCAACTTCCTCCCTTAGCTGTAATCTCTGTCTTCAACTCAGCTAGCTTGCTCAGTCTTATTTGAATTCCCCCTCCATGTACTCTAATCCACAACTGTCCCAGGGAATGTAAGGTAGGGAAACCTTAGGATTCACCTCACTTATTTTCCTAATCTCAGAGATCACAGTTGGGTACTACCTATTGTCCAATGTCTGATACTGCTTTTTTAAATAAATATTTTGTCTGATTTTATAAATGTTTTGACAGAAAGATAATTCCCACAGTGGTTAACCTTTCATGGATAGTAGTGGAATTGCATGCGAGTGTTGATGAAAGTGATGATAAGACTTCTAGAAAAAGGAACATCACCTTAAGGGGTAAAACTAAATAGAGAACTGAAGCAGAGAATTCTGGGAAACCAAAATATAACAATAAAAGGTACTTATGGATGAAAGAAGCAAAGACAAATTTTACTTACTGCCCAACTTGTAAGAATATTCTATTTTAGTTATGTCCATCTCCATGAAAAATTCAATGCAGCATTCAGCAAAGCTCTGTAAAGAATCATTATCCCCATGTTCCTCTTTCCAAGTTCTGAACTGCTGAAAGACAGGAAGTCTGGGTTTATTTAGCCTTGAGGAAATGTAAGATTGGGTTCCAGTTTCTTTTCCATCCCTCCCCTGCTGCTCTTTTTTGGGCTGTTTCTTCACACTGTTGGGTGCTTCATCTTTCCGTTCGTGTTGCCTCCAGCTCCTTGCATTCAAGATGTACAATAGCCTGCCAAGGTTTATTACTACTAAGCTTCCCTGGTGCCACACTTAAACCTTTTTATTCTCTAAGAATAGTCTACATTTGTAGCATACTTTTGCAAAAGGTTCCTATACACATTTTTGAAAAAGCAACCTCTGACTGGCATACACGTTATTTCCATAGCCTCGAATACCACCTATATATTGAAAATTCCCAGTGCAATATGTGTGTCCAAGGCTTACTTCATATATTTCAGATCCATACATCCAGCAGTTTTCTGGACACTTCTATTTAGACAAATGCAATACAGTGAATTCATCAACTTTCTTCATCAAATATATTGATGAAGGCAATTACTGCTGAGTATCAAAACCAGAAAGTAAGGATAGGATGGGCAGGAGATTGCTGCATTTCGTTACACACATTTTAATATCTGGAGATATATAGATACATTGATTACTTTTATAGAATTTTAAAAACGCTCATGGAGGACTATGAATAAATAAAACAATAAGTTTTATCATCTAAAGAAAAAGAATTTTAAAGACATTAAAAATGAGCAATAAAAAGGAAAATCTTATTTCCTCTCTTGAAAAGCAAACACATTCCAAATGAAATTAGGGTCCTGGCCCTATGGAGAAGTACAAAGCACTCTATAGAGTTTTGAACTCGAGCCATATGATGGCACAAACGGAGGGGAGATTTTCTTCTTCACTTAATGTCTACTCTTTCTCCTTCCACAGTAGTGTAGCAAAAAATAAGTCACTTCTGGTTTTCTTCATTCAAATGCATGGGCCAAATTTAATTCCATGGCTAGGAGACAATTTTAGAATCTTTTAGATGGTCTGTTTATTAATGGACTATGACAAAAAATAAAAAAAAAATTTAAATACTTAGGGAATAAATTATATGACATGATTCTTACTGAATGATGGGCAATGATGAAAACAATTCCTAATGTATGATGAGGCTGATGTTTTCTCTTATTCAGTTTATATAATTAAATTTAAAACATCCTTGCAAGGTGAAGAAAATTATACTTTTAATTTTTTAATCTAATGTTGAGAATATTCAATTAAGGCTGTCAACATAGCAGTTGATTCTCTACCTGCTATTTGGAGCCCTGCTATTACAGACCTTGAAGAAAATTATGCTCTGGTTAAAGAGGCAGATTTGTATTATTAACTAAACAGAGACACAAGGGAAAGGTTGAAGATTTAGTTGAAGAATTTAACGTTCACAGAATTTATTTGCTCCCAAAGACCCAGGTTAAGTAACTAAGTGTATTTTAAAGCACATGTGGTAATCGATTCTGTTTAGTTTAAATGAGACAGGACTTTGACTCTCTGTACTATAAGTTCATTTTGAAATATTACTGGTGTTGTATTGCTTCAAATAGTCAAAGGAGGATGGATAGTTCATCCTGAACCATTTTCTCCCTGTAGTTCTAAGTTATAACAAGCAGTACATCTTAGTGGTCAGACCTTGTGACTTGATATAGTGAAATTGTACCTTCTACTGTATACTAAATTTTTTTTACAAGCTCACATACTTGTGGTCACTCTATTTCTGATCCTGAGACTTCTCTTCCACATAAGAAATGCCTCCAAACTAGTTGTATCTTTTAATGTTCATTCTTAGCAACACATATTCTTTTTCGTTGACATAAAATTAGTATATAACATTGTATGTTTCAGCTGTACAATATTACAATTCAACATCTGTGTGCAGTAAACACCCTTATGTTCATTGAAGCATTATTTACAATAACCAAGAAATGGAAACAACCTAAGTGTTTACTGATGATTGGATGGATAAATAAGATTTGGGGTATGTGTGTATGTATGAACACATATTCTTATATATCTTTATCATTCTGAAGCCAATGCAAGCAAATCAGAATAAATGGACCCAAATATTTGCCATCTTCTTTTAAAAGGGTCTGGCCAACTGTAGTAAGAGTTTTATGCGGACACTTTTAGTTTCCATTACACATTCCTATTTTTACTATGGATTAAAAGGAAAACTAACCATCTGTTTGATATTTATCTATAACATTTGAGTGTCAAGACCAGGGGGCACCTGGGTGGCTCAGTTGCTTAGGCGTCCAACTCTGATTTCAGCTCGGGTCATGATCTCAGGAGCATGAGATCAAGCCTTGCATCGATTGGGCTCCAGGCTCAGCACAGAGTCTGCCTGAGAGTCTCTCTCTCCTTCTGCCCGTCCCCCTGCTCTCATTCTCTCATTCTCTCTCTCTCTCTCTCTAATAAGTAAATAATCTAAAAAACAAAAAAGTCAAGACAAGTTATTTTGTTTTGGTTCAGCCTGTAAATAAATGGCAGTAGAAGTTCATTTTCAGGATTCTAAAGATTAAAAGTACCCAAATACGTTTTTTTAAAAAAATATTTTTTAAAAATCATCATGCATTAAAAAATAGCTGTGGCATTGTGATAATTCAAGGCTTAATTATAAAGGGCGCCTGGGTGGCTCAGTGTGTTAAAACCTCTGCCTTCGGCTCAGGTCATGATCTCAGGGTCCTGGGATCGAGCCCTGCATCGGGCTCTCTGCTCAGCAGGGAGCCTGCTTCCCCCTCTCCCTCTGCCTACTTGTGATCTCCCTCTCTGTCAAATAAATAAATAAAATCTTTTAAAAAAAAGAATTAATTATAAAAATGCAGAACGGAAATGTTTGCTATAAGGAGCCGGAAGAATAGACAAGAGAAATAAGGAAAGGTGTGGAAACAGGTAGGAACAAAATTTCTTTTTGTGCCATTTTGATTTGTGGCCATATGATGTATTTCTATTTGAAATAAGCTGAAAGGCTGTGGTAGTGGCATTCTCCATTATCAAAAAGGCTAATAATGAATGAGAAGTGTTCACTCAGTGGCCCAATCTGTGTGACCCAGACAGGGTGTCGTCTATTTTAATGACGACTGAGAGTGCTGTAAAAATTGCATGGATTTCATGAAACTAATTTAGTACAGAGCTAGAGATCCTCCAGATGTACAAGCCGAAGGAAATATTTGAAAAGGAAAGACATAACAAGAGGAAGCAGATGACAATGATGGATGTTTTCAAAGGAACTGTCACATCATCCTGTCTTTGGTTCCTGCAGATGCTGTTAGAACTCGTCCTGATGATTAGTGAATTTTTATTTTAGCGCTACCTGCAGACCAAGGATTCTTTGGTTAATAAAGTTTCTCTCTGTCGGTTTTGTTTGTTTTTTGTTATTGAGCACAATGCTTTTTGCCATTTTGAAGGAAAAAGGTAAATATTGTAAATAGCTTAAAGTGCATACAAGACTTGCAGTGCAATTATATTTTGCTTTTAGTTTATTCAAAATTTATGACTTGTTTCTGCCCCATTTATAATATATTTTAATATATGTAAAACAAGAGACATTTAATATATTCTTCGATTGACTTTATGATATATTTGTAGAAAAAAAGCGTTTAGAACAAATCTTCATAAACTTTTAGACTACCTATCATACATTTATGTTATGTAAATATATTTACCATAATATCTTCTTTATTCTTCACTATTATGCTTTTTAAAATTTAAGATATCAAAATATAGAAACATTAAATTAGAGCAAGATCAGTCCTAGATATCCAAGTAAAGTAATATTTTTTATTGCTTTTATTTATTTTATTTATTTTTATTTTTATTTTTTATTAACATATAATGTATTATTTGTTTCAAGGGTACAGGTCTGTGATTTATCAGTCTTACACAATTCACAGCACTCACCATAGCACATACCCTCTCCAATGTCTATCACCCAGCCACCCATCCCTCCCATCCCCCTCCCCTCCAGCAACCCTCAGTAAAGTAATATTTTAATGCAATGTAGCATTTTGTCTAAAATCCTGCATTTTAATTTATATTTATAAAGAACATTAGAAAATATTAAGTCGGAAGTCACTCATTTTTCAAATGAGGAAATTCAGATTCATAAAAATCTATCAATTTTCTCAACCTCACAGAACTAACTAGTAGACCGAGCACCTGAATGAGGTTTTCTGTCTTTTTTTTAGCACAGTGTTCTTGCTTCTAAGTCACAAACTCAACTTGTTTTTTGGAAGATTTTTCTAATAATTATGAAAGTTTTGATAGCATTTGAATCTACCTGATAGTTTTAAGGTACTCGCATTTTGACATTGGGTTTAGTTAAAAAAAAATTTTTAAGTCCTAAGAATGTTTACTACAATTAGGTAAAGGAATAGCTCATGGACATTCTAAGTCAGAATCAACAGATAAAGGAGTGTGAGGAGAAAAATCATAGCAAGTCCCCTCTAAAAATATTTCTAAAGCAAAACAAAACAAAATGAACAATAAGAAATTTCAAGATGACTTGGAATACAGAGGAAAATGGCAAATTTTCTAACCATCTAAACCATCTAAATGTTGTTGTATAACACTGACTAACTAGCTAAACTGAAACTAAAAAGCCAGCTCTTCTAGACATAGGTGTTGGTAAGAATGAAGTGATACAGGAGACATGATGAATTTCTTGCTTTATTTGGGCAGAAATTATAGTTCTTGGTGAACTTTAGATATTGATTTATCTGTGGTTAAATATTTGTTATTGCTAAATATTCATACTCAAAAGTGAAATAGGAAGAATGCAAATAGGATTTATAATTTCCAAATCATCAGATGAAAACAAAGAAACACGGGAGAAAAATACAATAAAAATACTGAAAATAAAAGCACGAGTGGCTCTCTGTCTGTTGAGTGGCAGACTCTTGATTTCGGCTCATGTCATGACCTCAGGGTCGTGAGATTGAGCCCCGAGTTGGGCTCCACGCTCAGCACAGAGTCAGCTTCAGGATTCTCTCTCTCCCTCTGCCTCTCTGCTGCCTCTAAAATATAAATAAATAAATCTTTTTAAAAAAGGATGGAAAATCATAGGCCAGGCAAATATTTATTGAACCACTATACTTTGAGCAATAGTAATATCAGTAATAATGTGTAAGATTCAAAGATTCAAATAGAAGAGAATTTTTTGGTAAAAATGTTACGCCGATAAGAACGCAAGAGAAATTTAAAACTCAACAATCATTAAAAAAAGACTTTAACATATTTTTCCCAAATCAACAGAACAGATTTCCCAGACATCTTCATGTCATACAGTAGCTTTGTGTGAGATAAATTTAATTTTATTCATATACATTTATTTATATAGGTTACTTACATATTTTAGAACCAATATTTTTAACATGGTGGACTAGACCTAGGTACAGTGCCTTGTTCTTACTCCTCATTCATATTTAAATGTATGCTATTTGGTGCTACATTGCAATAATGAACTCTAAACTTGTTGAAGTGTTTGCTATTATTTCTGGCAATGAAGTGGAGGAGAATATGAGAAGACAAGGAAGGACAAACCTTACTTCAGAAATTTTCAAATTATAATGAACAATTTTTCATTCTTTCTTAGAATGTACACAACATTCATGTGAGTCTGTGAACTAACCAGATTCTTTACAAAGAAGGTTTTCGAAATATGTGACGAGAGCTGTGACTGCCAAATAATTCTAAATGAGAATATCCTCCTAGCTCTAAAAATACCAAGAAATCCTTCAGTGTTTCAGTTCTAATTTTTCCTCATGCTAATTAGATGAGGTTTGAATCTTAGAAACAACCCTACTATGTTCTATTTTTTGTTTAATTGGTTGATCAGATTTTTATTTGTGCTTTAGTTACACAAAGGAATGGCAATTAGAGCTATTACAATGAAGTCTTGCTCTTGGGGTCCATACCACAGGACCATTAGAGGTAAATCAGATCATGAGTCATGATATGCTTGTGGTAATTAAATTCCTCTTCGACCATGTCCCACATGTATCTTGTTCTGTGTCCTGAAAACTCAGAATCAAGAAAAAAAACTTTCACAAAAGCAAATATTATCCACACTGTAAGACAAACGCAACCCAAAATTCACATTTTTATCCTCAGGAAATAGCATTCCACCATATAGATGACTGTTACGGGTAAAATTCCCATCACAATGGGTTATACTCTTGCACTCATGAGTGTCCTATTACACTTAAGAGTACTAATAAATCGATATATTTAATGTCTCCAAAAAATTTATTCCTACACATGACTTTACCATCCAAGTATATGAGTAAATGATCCATTTGTAAGTAATTTCTCTCACAATAGGAACTTTCTAATTAATACACTGAACTTACCCCAATGCAGCTAAGAAGTAAAAAAAATTCCCAATCAAAAATCTAATGTATCTCCATTATTTTTAAAGACAGTGAATAGTGATAAAATTTGATAGAGTATTAGGTAGAGTCAATTTTTTTCCTGAATGTACAATTTTGGGAATTTTAAAACAATAATTCTTTTTAAAAATAAATCCCTCAGTTAAAACATTGTTCCTTTAAAGAAAGTACACACACACACATACACACAAAATACATTTAGTTTCAAATAATTTCTCATATCCCCACACAATGAAACCTGTTTTGATATTAAAATTATTAAAGACCTAGCTTCTAAAGAGCCTTATCATTTTTAAATTGTGAAAGTCTGACTCTTGTAGGGTAAAGCAGCCTTGGCAGATGGGTGGAAAGAGAAGAACAATACACAAAGCCAAAAGAAATGCCTGGAATATGATTGATATTTGGACTTTGTGTAAACACATAGGGCAATGCATGCAGAAGAGGCTACAGTAAGAGAGAGTATAATAATAAATCAAATTTTGCTGTCTTAAATAAAAAATCAATTTTATAGCAATCTGAAATAATCATGAATTTAGTTTACAGTTTAGCCAAGAATAGTTCACCTTAAGTGCTCTCAGATAGTTTTCTTGCCCTTATCACCTTAACTGGTCACTCGTCCAGAATGGGTTGTTTACAAGTCATAAGATGGTTCTTCCATGACTTTAGTGGCCTCTAAACTCATATGAAATTTATATGTTTACGTCTTGTCCAAAATGAATCACATCTGGTTTTTCTGGAAACTGTGGCCAGTTTAAAACATTCAATATAAAATGAGAAGTAAAAATGTCTTACTTAGCTGGCTTGGTATGGAAGAAAGGATAGAAAAGGATATGCAATTTTCATGTTATAGACATTACCCCAATATTTTTGCAGTTTTAATATCAGCAAAAAATATAAAAGCTGACATTTGGATACATGTCACCACGTGACAGAGGGGTTTCAGGCATGTAGTGGGAAGGACCATTTTTTTCTCCCTTGTAACAAAAATAGAATTCTTAACTATGAAGGAGAATTAGCAAGCAAAGTTCTCAGAGACTTGATTCGATGAAAGCTCTCATTAATAAGAAAGCTTATTATACAAACGGGGTTATAATAAATCAGGCGTAAGCCAAATAGCCTTGAAGAGCTAATATACTTAGATGAGTATATTTCTTTCTTTCTTTCTTTCTTTCTTTCTTTTTTTTTCCTGTTCATTCCATATAATTCTTTGGAACATCTCTGCTATTTCCTGCTTCGTTCTGGTTTACAGTGTTTTACGACATAGGGATTGAAGACTGAAGAAAATACTGTAGTATTACTTTGGTAGGATAGACTGCATTAAGAAATATTCCCCCAAATAAATAAAGGATCAAAAACAATAGAATTTTTTTTCTCATACCCTTCATAGTTGAAAGAAGAGCTACTTTTTAGCTGGCAGCTCTTCTCGTGTGGTAATTCAAGGACCCACACTCCTTACATCTTGTGACCCTGCCAGTTCTGATGCAGGGTCCTTCATTTTGTGTGTGTGTTGTCATGGATCCATCTTGCACTCTGGTAAAGCCTAAGTATAACATTTTTAAATACATAAAAGATATGAGATTATAAAGGCAAGCAATTTTATTGACATAATTTATTAAAATGTGTATAAAATGAATTTATGACACTAAATATATGTGCTTTTTAATTAACATTGACTAGATCTAGCATCACAGTTTTAATAGCCACCATAGTTTTGAGGTAGTGATGAGGATAAATAATACTTCAAGATATCTGTAGCAGTAGAAATGTGATATAAATACCTGATTTTGACTGGCAACCAAATCACAAGTATTATTAGTACTAGTGGAGTAATTTGCCATCGTAAGTGAAAGAAATGCTAACTTTCAGTGAGAGGCTAGCTAAAAGATATAATTTGTTCCCATCCAAGTTCATTAATCCTCTGAATTCTGTCTACAAGCTCCCAAGGGCTAAAAACCCTTGCCCTCCTCCTCTCCAAACCAGCAGGAAGGAAGGTGAGCATAGAGGAAGTCTTCCATTTTCATGCTTGGACTGGTATATTTTAATTCATTGATTCATTGATTGAGTCAACAATACCCATGAGATTTACCAGCATGGTTTTAAGTACTGGGAATACTGTAGTCAATAGCTAGATAAAGTCCTTACATTCATGGAGATTTCATTCTTGTAGGGGCAGGGGAGGGGGAAGTAAATATACAAATAAGTAACTATATAATAAGTCTTATGGTATGACAAACACCATCTGAAATTAATAAATATTCATCTTGAGTTCTCCATCAGGTCTTTGTATATCTTCTTCTAAGTTAGGCCTAATATTCAGAGGGTCACACCTATCAAAAAGGGAATCTGGGTTCTGGGGATGGAAAGAGCTGAAAGTAAAGAAGTTACCAAATTCTTAGATATAGGCCCACATAAGAGCAGGGGGAAGGGAAGGCACAAATTTTGTGAAAAAGATTTTCTAGTAGCTTAATCAATTTACAGATCTGAAAGGAGGGTGCAATGGGTCCTGTTAAATCCCTGGCTATTTAAAATTGTCTTTCTCTTGTGTTTTCTACCTTTTTAATAAATGGTTTTATCTTTTTGTTTCCATGCCCTTTTTGATTTATTGGTAAACTCAATAAAATGTACTGACAAAGAGGGATTAAAATTATTATATTAATGTAGTATATAGAACAAGCATTATTATCTGGCTCTTGAACGTGATATTTCTGAAACAAACTGGCTTTTTACCTAATAACAATATAGTAATGATTCATAGTCATTTGAGTTGCAGAGAAAGCAGGTTAAGTATCAGATAGAGCCCAAAGCAAACCTGGTGGTAAAACCTGGAGGAAGAGAATGATTGTTCTCAGAAATCTAAAACAAAATTACTCAGTGTGGGCAAAGTGTGCTTTGAGGTTTTAGGAATGAATGTAATATTTCAATAGGTAGAGATCTAAGGAAATGGCATCTCAGAAAATACTGTGAATCAAGGAAAATAAGAAAAGCATGTTCTGGAAAAGATTAATGTCCAGGGTTGAGTATAATACAAGGATTTATGAAGGAGAATAAAACAGAAGACAAGTCTGAAAAAAGTTGTAAGGATCACATCTTGGATGACCTTGATGTTCTGCCAAGCTTTTGGTACTTATACACACAGACACATGCACATAGACACAGACACAGACACACACACAGACACACACACAGACACACACACACACACACACACACACACACACACACACACCCTGGTCAGAAAATAACTTGATGGTGGCTTGAGGGAAAGAGAAGAGGGAGAGAGACCAGCTAGATCACCACCGTGAAGTCCGGGAAAGTGGATAAGCTCCTAAGTAACACATTGGTTATAGAGAGGGAAACGGATGGATGAATTTGAAAAAAGAATTAAATTTAGAAATAACAGGTCATGATAGTCAATCTGTTTTTAGGAATAAATAAGACAGAGGAAATTGAAGGAGTGTTTTCTGGTTGATTAATCTAGAGGATCGTGGTACCGTATAAACCAGAGTGGAAAACAAAGGCAGACGGGCTGACTGAAGGAAAGAAGTTAATAAGCTCTGTTTGAGATATTTTAGATTTGCTGTATAAGCAAGACATGCTTTTTACATTCAGAGAAATGGTAAAGAGTGTAAATCTGAAACTTAAGAGGGGCCAGGGTTTGGGTAGTAGGTCTCCTGGGAACTATTTGGGAAGTGTGAGTAAAATCAGTTAGGAAAGGACTGTCAAATGGAACATCAATCAATTGTAAATCACCTAGGAAAACAGTTCCGCTGAGCAATCATGACCTTCTTATACTAGCTGTATTCTTTTTTTAATTTAACTGATAGATGAGAAAAAAGTATCAACAGACCCATTCTAGCAAAGTTCTAAAATATGCCCTGTTTTATTTTCAGGGACAAAATTAAAGGAAGGTTTATTTTCCCTTTCTTTTTTTTTTTTTTTTTTTTAAGATTTTATTTATTTATTTGACAGAGAGAGAGATCACAAGTAGGCAGAGAGGCAGGCAGAGAGAGAGGGGGAAGCAGGTTCCCTGCTGAGCAGAGAGCCCAATGTGGGGCTGGATCCCAGGACCCTGAGATCATGACCTGAGCTGAAGGCAGAGGCTTTAACCCACTGAGCCACCCAGGCGCCCCTATTTTCCCTTTCATGTACTTGTTTCTTTTTAAGTGATGACAAGTATGTCGTTGTCAATAGTTTCACTTAAATATTGAAGAGTAATTGGGGATCTTGGTGAGTAAAAGCTTCATAAACCTAGGTAGGGTCACATGTCCATTTCTGGACTAATCATTGGCAAGAGGAATGGGATTCCCTCTGGGACCATCATTCTCTTCCTGGAGGGAGAGTGGGGTTTACCTCATCAAGATATCTAGCTGTTGGGTTGTTGGCTGTGCAGTAGTAGTTACCTGAAAAAAAAATAATCAGGAAAGTAAGAAAAGAAAGGATACTTTGAAGGCAAAAATTAAGTGAATAAAGAACAGTAACAGTAGTTTGCATCTCAACACTTACTGTTGAATATTATTCGAAAATTTATTATTTCTTCTTACTTGAGTAAACAGAATTTATAAAGGATTTCATCCCCAGGGTTATCAATTTGCATTAGCATGAATCATCATTACAAAAAACAATGTAAAAGTGTAGAGAATTGAACTACTACAATATCACAAAATATATTGAAGATGTTTTAATGAATTTTTATGATATACTTATAATATTTTAAGAATTTAAATCCAGAAGTGCCTAAAACAATACCTTATATGCAGTAGGCTCTCAACAAATATCTATGAAATGAATAAATAAGGAAAAAATGTATGTTATCTTAGTTGTGATTTTTATCTCTCTCTGAAAAAAAGAGAATTCTCTCTAAATATTTTATATCAAATTATTAGGTATTTAATTTGTGCTGATTCTACTATTCCCTTTTATAATGTTCTTTCTAAATTTAACTATGTGTGACCTTCTTATTTGCCCTTCGACTTCATCCAAAGTTCTGGGTTTAGTCATATTGGCTTGTTTGTCTGCTTGGTATTCAGATATCCTGGTATGATTTGTTTTCAGTGGGCAGAAGTATATTCTTTTTGAAAGCCAATTTCCTTGAACTCCACTTTCTAAGAGAAACCCAAAGATTCACTGTACTAGTCTTTAAACTTGATATAATTAGCTTCCTAAAGTTAATTTTCCTAATCTTGCTGGTATTTCCATTCCCTTCCCTTAGGGAAAGGAATTAAATTTCATCAATTTGTGATTGTTTCCTTAAGGTTACCTTCTACTATTAGAAGCGCATCTAATTTTTCCTTATGAGGAAGTATTAGACCTGATGTTTGCCCTGGAAAATGTTACCTTCATCACAGGAGACCATTCTATGGAGATCTCATTGCTTCCAAACTACTCTATCATCAAGTATTCTCATTTTGATATCTACTTGTCAATCCTTATCTTTAAAATCACCATCAGTTAACTGAAGAAAACCTTATCAAACTTCTTTCCTGGTTTAGTGGTTTACACAAGTTATATTAGATTTAGAACATAGTTATTTTATGTGTTCTTACCATTGACTCTAATGCAATATTTTTCCCAAATAATCCCATTACAATACCTTTATTCCGAGTTTATGAAGGCTTTAATTTCAAAAATAATTATGAATGCTCTCTCTTTCCTAAGCCAGCCCTCCAGTTCCAAGTGCTATTCTACTACTTCTCAGGTATTTTAATAGCATCTTCTCTCTGTCCCTGCTATGGGGCCTCCATACACTCCTAATTAATTCCATCATTCAAATTCACATCAGACCATATTTGAATAGTTGTATGATTATTTCCTCACAAAAGAATATAGCAATGTAATAGATGAAGAGACATTTTAAATGTATTATATGATGGTCATTGAAACATATAAATGTCACTGTTCATTGAACATAAAACATTAAAGAAAGTAAGCAAATAACTGGGATAGAAAATGAATAAAAATCTTCAATTCACTTTTATAAGAAAAAAGTGATAAAAGATTCAGTGAGAGCCTATGGAGGAGTTAAATGAATAGCTGAATCTATTTAATGGATTATACAAGAAGATATTAGATGACTAAAAAAGATAAGAAAATGACCATTTTATAAACACTGAAAAATCCCTCAAATTAATTTTCATTAATTCTTTTTATTTCATTAACTAATACATTTTGAGTGTTACTATGTACAGGTTCAGAGAACACAGGGATAAATAACATGTAGTCTTTGCCAAGAATGAAATTACAACTTAGAATGAGAGACAGTTTATATAAGGCTTTGTTTTCTCTCTTTTACTGCATGTCTATGATAGAAATCATAAGTACAATGGGAATGTATAGAAAGTTTGGTAGAGAAGTCCGTTATCCTTAGGATAGGAGAAAATGATTCAGGGATCAGAATATCCATTTATATGTATTTGTAAATAAGATTGTACTGACTGCCCAAAGGTAATTGTATTCCACTGCTGTACAGACATCTCCAGGATAGAGGGTGAGAGAAGATGGTAAGAAAGATAACCACAGGCCAGACTGTAGATCTTTTCATTGAAAGTTCAGCCTCCGAAGTACAGAAATCTTTGGTTTCCTATAAGAGATGCCCAGGCAAATCACTAGGACACAGAGTTGGAGGATGGTTAGCATACAACTGGGTCAATGGACCAGGAGAGAGTGAAAGATGGATTTAAGGAAAGGCATTCAGAGTTAGAAGGCCACTGGGTTGATAACTTTTGTCCACTTGAAGGGCCAGAGGTGATGGCATGGATCAGGAATATGTTTATGGTGGGGAAAAAGTCAAATGATATTTCATTTTGGGTTATTTCCTCTGTTCACGATGCTGGTCAAGATACTTCCTCACTGGTGCTTTTGTCTACCCTAGTATGTCCTAAATGTTCTACTAGGTATCCTCAAGCTAACTGCAATGAAATGTTTTACTTGATTTTAAAACTGCATATTAAATTCCTTAAAAGGAGAATCTAATGATATTTTTGTTTGCTTCAATAATTTTTGAAAGGTATGTGTTTGACCTTTATGGAAGGTCACTAAGAAAACTATCTTATGATAGACACACTCATACAAGCACAATCTAGTCTCTTCCAAATTAAAAATGAATTCTCAGTGCCCCTGACCTCTACATCTTTCCACTATATTCCCATGTGTCTCTAACCCTGTTCAAAGCAAACCTTCTCAAGAGTTATCTACATTTGTTGTCTCTCCTTTCTCAACCATTATTCACGCACCAATATGGATTCATTCCCAAGCATGGCCCACACAATGCCATTTAGCCTACTCTTGCCAAGGTCAACTTACAATCTACAAAATGCTGAATCCAAAGGAGATTTTTTGTCCTTCTCTTATTAGGTCTCCTAGCAGCATTTGACAAGATTTAATATTACTTCCTTCTTGAAACAGTTTTTCTTCTTGGCTTTAATGACAACCCAGTGATCATAGCATCCATAGTAACCATTGTGGGTGGTAAATTTACATTTTTCTCTTTACCATCATTTTAATTTTCCTTTTCCATTTCCACAGATACCCATGCCTTGTTTGTGAAATACCTTAAGTCCTTGAGGGAAAGGGAATGTATATAATTAAGATAAAATTAAATATGCAATCAGTGGGGCGCCTGAGTGGCTCAGTGGGTTGAAGCCTCTGCCTTTGTCTCAGGTCGTGATCTCAGGGCCCTGGGATCAAGCCCCGCATCTGGCTCTCTGCTCAGCAGGGAGCCTGCTTTCCCCTCTCTCTTTCTGCCTGCCTCTCTGCCTATTTGTGATCTCTCTCTATCTGTCCAACAAATAAATAAAATCTTTAAAAAAAAATATGCAATCAACAATATGGTCTATCTTATGGTTAAATATGCCATTAAAGAATTCAAAGAACCCATAACCATGGACCTAGTGAAATAAAACTGTGTGTCCAAGTATGTTATCTAAAAAGATACCAACTTTCAACAACATCAAATAGAGAGCGTTTGTGTTTACATATGGACTACTTAATGATTCACATAATTCTCATTAAAAAAAAACAGAATAAGGGCAACAATGAAAACCAGGCTCAAAAAATTCTAAGGGACTATATACAGTTGAATTCTCCCTCTAGTAAGAGCCAATTTTCTTAGGGAAAGGCCTTCATTAACCTTGAGATCCAGCAGCAGTTGTAATAAAATCTTTCTAACCAAAATACATGGAATAGTTTATCAGGATGGGGATGTGATATAATCATAGAACCACTGGATGTGAGCCAGAGCAGGTGGATTAAAAATTATGGTGTTGCACTTTAGCTGTCTAGGGTATGATTAGGCTAGGCCTCTGCAGGCAAAGGAAGCATAGCACTTACACAGTTATTCAAATAAATATCTTGCTCTTGAATACATTTCACAGAGAGATCATATTATAAACTAAATAGTAAGCGATTGAGAATTGGCAAGTGGAAAATTTTATCAAGAGATGTCTCTGAATTAAGGTAAATTCTACTGCTTTTCCAAAACAGTCAAAATGAATTGCTGACAGCTTTTATTACAGCATTTTATTCTTTCCGAGGAATTAGTTGTGTTCAAGTCTGAAAGAAAGGTCAGTGAAATTCCTGGTTGAGAAAATATTTCATAGAAACCAGAGGCACCGTCATGGAGTTTGAACAATAAATATCTCTTCCTTGGATGGCTTTTCTAAGATTGCTGTCTTCTGAATAAATATAGAAAAAATTTAAGCTAAAAAATAAAAAATAAGTCAATTTAGAAGAAGCATGGCAATTAGGCATGGCTATTTTTCTGTTTAACTAAAATTTACCAGGGTGCGACATCTTTGTTTTAATTTCTGGCTTTCATCTCACCAGTTCTATTTGTAGCAATAAGTCCAATGGAAATCATTAGAAATATGCACAAAGAATTATAGAAAAGACACTAACTATGCTGCCTGGCTCTCCCCACTCCCCAAGGAAGAGTCTGAGACAAGGACTTGTGTTTCTGTGGTAATACCAGCAAGCAAGAATGAAGGGCAGGAGACACTGAGAGATGGAGAAAAAAAAAACATAAAAAGTACCTATTGTCAGGGCCACCAACTGGGGCTTCATCCCACCTGGGATCCCCTCAAGAGCCTATAAACAGTTTTACTATTGACAATCAGCTGGGAGAAGCATTCATCCATAAGGGCTCATCTCCCATTGGTTGAGGGCTACTCTGCAGGCATTATTTCTGTTCTCCATCCCCCTACGGTCTGCATGGATTAGTGCCAATTCCTGGGCACTCTTGGCCTCATAGTGAGAGAAGGATATTGCTTTAGGAGAGATGCTGTTGGCCTACAGTGAATTAAATCCCAAACAGTAGTGTCTACACTACTACAGTTGCTGCTAGAATCAATAGTGAGGTCCAGAGCATGCTGGTGGGACATCAGAGGCATGGTGGTTATTTTCAAATAATGTTCAAAAATTGAGAAATAACAAAAAAAATTGAGAAATAACCAAGTAAACCAAATATACACAAAAATGGAGTTTGGTTATTACAGTGTATAGCCTATAGGACAAAATATTTTGCAGTCACTTAAATATGTTTTAGGAGAATATTTAATGCTTTGGGAAATTGCTCACAGTATGAAGTGAACAAAATAGATAATAAAAGATCTATATCTTTTATTTTATAAAAGATATATATCTTAGTTGTTATATGCATAAAATAACTTTAAAAAATATATCATATTAACAGTGGTTACTTGTGTGAAGTAGGATTACATATTATCTTCAGTTTCCCTTTTTTACCTTTCCATACCCCTAAATGTTCTATAAAGAGCACAGTACTATTTTGTAACTAAAAGTCAATGCAAAAAAAAAAAAAAATCCCATTACATAGAATTCATTCTAAATTCCCACTTTCCAGGAGTCCATCCAGTTTTCACTCTAAAATCTTTTTCTCCACCAAATATTAAATGTATATCTGAAAGGCCCATTACAAATTTGAGTGTCTTTGACTTGGTGATGTAGCCACAGTTCAAGCCTTCCTATCTCTCACTGACTTGCTCCTACAAAGCAACTCTATGCTTGGACCCCATCAGAAGTTTCAGTGTAGATAAAAACATATTCATTAAGTTGAATTATTACTTCTTGATATAGCCAGTAGAAACAGAAAAGCCAGAAATTTCAAAAAGTGCTGAGAAAAATTAAGCAGTCATTCAATACATTTTGTGTGCAAAAAATACTTACAGAATTATTTATTTCCTGAGAAAGAACTAGTGTCCTGTCACTTAGTATGGACCAGAACCTGGTGTCACATGACCACACACTCCCAGAGAGTATGCTATCCTTTCTGGTTAGATTTCTGCTTCTTTAAAAAAAAAAAAAAAAAAAAAAAAGATTTATTTATTTGAGAGAGTGAGTGAGAGTGTAAGCAAGGGGGAGAAGCAGACTGCCCACTGAGTGGGCAGCTTGATGAGGGACTCCATCTCAGGACCCTGAGATCATTAACCTGAACCAAAGGCAGATGCTTAACCAACTGAGCCACCCAGGTGCCTCTTTCCTTCCTTTTTCAAAAGGGTCTCACATAATAAAGAATTGAGGGTTGAGGGGTGCCTGGGTGGCTCAGTGGGTTAAAGCCTCTGCCTTTGGCTCAGGTCATGATCTCGGGGTCCTGGGATTGAGCCCCGAGTTGGGCTCTCTGTTCAGCAGGCAGCCCGTTTCCCCCTCTCTCTCTGCCTGCCTCTCTGCCTGCTTGTGATCTCTCTCCTCTCTGTCAAATAAATAAATAAAATCTTTTAAAAAAACAATTGGGTGTCGAGGGGCACCGGGATGGCTCAGTTGGTTAAGCTCCTACTCTGGATTCAAGCTCAGATCATGATCTCAAGGGTTATGAGATCAAGCCTGGGCTCAGGCTCCGTGGGGAGTCTGCTGGAGATTCTTTCTCTCTATCCCTCTCCCTCTGCCCCTCCCCCTGTTCTCTCCCTCTCTCTCTCAAATAAATAAATATTTTAATAAATAAATAAATCTTTAAAGAAACAAAAGAATTGAGAGTCCAGAAATACACAGTTTATCTGAACAGGTTATATTTAAGCATGAAAGACAATTTGGGAAGCAGATAACTTCGCAGCTGACAGCAACAAAATGCCAGCTGTAACCGGCTCAGAAAATAATGGCAGGAAAGAAAAACAGCTAGTCTGGCTTGTGTTCATTGGAAATAGAGTGGTTTTTCTTCATCGGAGTTTAGACTATGGTGAATTTAAGAGAAAAAAAGAATTAGAGTTTGTGCCAGATTAAAAATATAACTCAAAAAATTGTCTTCAAATATTTGATAGAAAACAGTGTTCAGAGAGCAAATGGACTTTTTTCTGCTACATTTTATTACTTTTATAGAAAGTTGACCATTAGTAAATCACCACTGCATATGATAGGCATTTTCAAATGTTTCAAGAATCATACTTTATCTCGATAGTTTTATTATGTTGGCTAATTTCATTTCTTTGTGGAAACCTTAAAAACTATGTACTTTTGACAAGAATGCCTCTTCCAGGCAAGTGAATTCATTTATTCAATGAATATTTTCGCGCATCTGCAAGATAACAGATATGATAATTGGTTCTGAAGACAAAGATAAAAAAGATGAGAGCTTTTGTTGTGAACGACCAAGAGAAGAAGAAATCATGATAGGAAAGCTAATATTGCGGGACGGTATAAAACACAAGGGTCGGAAAGAGGCAGTAGAGTGTAGTGGCAAAGGGCATGGACTCTGGAGCCATTTGCCTGTGTTCAAACCCTTCTTTTACCATTCTCTTATAATTTGGGTATCTTTGGACTGATTAAGCCACCTCCCAGTTTCCTCATCTATAAAATAGGGACAATAATAATGCATTTGCCTTTTATAATCTAAGTGAAGTTTTAATGAATCGTTACGATTTACACGTATATAAGTCAAGATACTTAAAGAGTTTCTTGTGTACATTAGGGATTACGTAAGTGTCAGCTAAAGACACACACACATACACACACACACACACACACACACACACACACACACACATACACTCCTAAGAAGCAGTTCATGAGGAAAGGAGAGAATGTTGCTGGGAGGAATTTGTCAGGTAAGCCTTAACCAAGGAGGATTTCAAAGATGATTGGGAACTGGTAAGAATGAGAATCTGATTTAAAATTATTCTAGGTCAGGGAGGCCTGGGTGCCTCAGTTGGTTAAGCATCTGCCTTCAGCTCAGGGCATGATCTCTGGGTCCTGGGATGGAGCCTTGAATCAGGCTTCCTGCTCAGCAGGGAGTCTGCCTCTCTCTCTTTTTCTCTCTCCCTCCACCCCTGCCTACCACTGGTCCCCTCTCTCTCTTTGTCTCAAATAAATAAATAAAATCTTTAAAAAAAATAAAATAAATAAAATTATCCTAGGTCATAGAAATCACTTTTCAGCATGTATCCATAAATAAATAGAAATGCATAAAAACTTAAAAGTAGTTTTGTTGGGGGATGGATATTTGTGTGGGAATCAAGGGTTGGTTTTTTTTTTTTTTTTTTCAGTATATGTGCTAATGTTTATTGCAGCTGGCTCTTTTACTGGGAAAATCTAAGGCACAGACTAATTAATGTTCACTCCCCCATCTTTACAATGGATTTTTACGCTGCCTCCAAACTTCAGATTCCCTAATTAATTTAATCAGATATTTTCAATGTTTCAGCCACTTGGCCAGTATCTAAGTAAATATACTAACTTTGCTTCTAAATATTCTTGTGATCACCAATAAACCATTAAGAGACTAGATGGTCTTTTGTTAAATTTGCAAGAATTGGCCCCAAGAACTTTAAATGAAGCTTATTGGTTTGAAAGCTCTTTGAGGGCTACTATTGTACATTTTTCATCATGGTAGTCATTCAACAAATGCTCACAATGTGCTAGTTATTATATTATATGCATTTTAATATAATAGCTGCCAGGTGAATCTGGAGCTCGATGGGGAATAGGTGTCGGAAGAATGTAGGTCACACCATACCGCGGTCGGGAGTTATGTTGATGGGTTTAGCGTTCGCGTCTTTTACTACTGTTCTTTCCTCAATTATTTCCAGTTATTTCAGGGATCGTGGGATTGGGGCATAGAAAACTAAAAGAAAATGGACCTTAATTTAGACCAACAGCTGGTGGTTATGCATGTAATTAATGGGGAAGACTGTTTACTGGTATTTATTTTAGAACAGATCCCGTCCCTGCCAAGGAAAATGGCGGTGCTGAAATTTCACATTTCCAAACAGCGAGTTCATTTGGCTGCCTTGAACTTGTGGCTGTAACAAATTTATCTAAATTTTTCTAATTTCTTCTACCGCATATGTAAGAGTCAGAATTTATGCAGGGCATCGAGTTTTATTTTCACTTGATAATAACCCTCTGGTTTTGATGCAGATTAAATGAAATCCATGGCATGTACTCTGGGATATAAAATTGTATGTCTTAAAATATATTTAATTTGTGTTTTCCCATGCTGTTGAGACATTGCAGTACCCTAATAGATACCACACGTTAGTCTAATGAAGTCTGTGGGTGACGTCCATGCCATAGTCTATGGAACTCTGACATTTCATAATTAATCAAAGTCTGGGGATTCAGTTCTAAGTTGGTCTTTTGCCCAAGCATTCAATTCTTGAATATGATTAAGAAGCTGAATTTTATTTTTGAGTCCTTGGCTTCAGTTCCTTGAAGCCATGCTACTGAAATAATTTGGTCTCTGAGCATTTCCTTGTGGAGGGAATAATTTCCATAAAATAGTATGTTTTTTTAAAGCTATTTCAGTTCAATATTCTGTATAACATGATTCTCACTGCATGACATTCCTTTGCCTTTGCACGACTGGTTCTTTGTCTTCCAGATTTTAGCTTAATTATTACTTCATAAGAGACCTTTCCCGAAGGATTTATGTAGCTTCCACCACATTTTCCACCTCAAATTATTTTAAGTCATAATATATTTGTCATATATGATGTCTAACATTAACATATATTTAAATGCCCCCGATACATGGAAACTGTCGATTTCTCTTACTGTTTTTGCTCTGAGTAATTCAGCTAATTGTTTATTGACATTTTGAAATTGTTTCCCTTTCCTGATTCTATGGAATGTTAGGAAAGATTAATGAAAACAAAGCAAATTTGTTTCAGTTTTCTTAGCTGAATATATAAGGTCAAAGGACTTAAACAGCTAGCATTTCTTCATACTTAGCTATACATTAAAGTTCATAAGACGATTTTCAAGGGGCACCTGGGTGGCTCAGTGGGTTAAAGCCTCTGCCTTCGGCTCAGGTCGTGATCTCGGGATCCTGGGATCGACCCCCGCATCGGCTCTCTGCTCAGCGGGGAGCCTGCTTCCCCCTCTCTTTCTGCCTGCTTCTCTGCCTACTTGTGATATCTCTCTCTGTGTCAAATAAATGAATAAAATCTTAAAAAAAAAAAAAAAAGAAGATTTTCAAAAGAACAACTCTTCAAACCCTATAAGAGGGTTTTGTAACTACTATCTTTCTCCTCCCCACCTTCTCTCACCAGAAACTCAGTGCAACTGCCTATTTCTCTGCTCTGGAACTCTAGGTCTCTGTTCTTGATTGTCACACAGACCTCTCAAATCCAGCATGTTCAAAACTGAACCAATCATATCCTCTCCAAACCCCATGCCTACTGAGTCCTCCTCTCCTGTGCCTTGTATGGATTACTGGTACCATCTTCTACCACTTCTGAGCAAAGATCTGAGAATGGTATAGAATTCTCTCTCAATCCACCACTCCATAAATCACCAGACATATCTTTCTATATTTATGTAGACATAAGTACTTACCTATCTGTAATAGGTACTTACCTGTCATGTATATATACCTATCTATAGGTAATATCTATCTTCCTATCATATATTTGTTTACCTATATGTCTATTTTTCTCTTTAATAAAGTTCGAATCAGTTCCTTCCTCTCCATCCCCATCACCTTTGCCACTGCCTGGGTTTGGGTCCTTTTTTGGTCTGAGTTACTGAATGCGACCTCTTGCATTGCCCCTTCCGGTTCATTCCACCACCACAGAGTGATTTTTTTTTTCCCTAAAAGTCCATCCCTTCTGTCTAAACTCCCTCTATGGTTCTTGAATGCCTTCAGGATAAAAACTAACATCTTAATATACACAACTCTTCATGATATTGCCCTTGCTACCTTTTAGTTTTATTTTTTCTTTCTCCCCACTTTGAGCTTTACATACAAAAATGTAGAGCAGCTTTAGCAGTTTAGCAGAGCAATACTGCATGTTCTCGTCTTTTCCATGTCTCCTAAATTCTTGTGCATTCATTGCTTTCTCTCTAAAAAGATCTCAATGCTTTACTTACCTCAGTACCTTTCAAAATTTAGCTAAGCCATAGTTTCACCTAAAATGAGTTTTCAAGTCTCTCATTTCAGGTAAGTGCTTCCTGTTTCCTGTCAGTATTTATTACTCTGAATTTATTGTTTGTTTTTTTTTTTCTGTTGCTTCTACAAGGCTATGAGCTTAAGACAAGGATTATGTTCTTTATCTAAATCTCTGGTGTAGGAGCGCCTGGGTGGCTCAGTGGGTTAAAGCTTCTGCCTTTGGCTAAGGTCATGATCTCAGAGTCCTGGGATAGAGCCCCGCATCGGGGTCCCTGCTCAGCGGGGAGCCTGCTTCCCCCTCTCTGCCTGCCTCTCTGCCTACTTGTGATCTCTCTGTCAAATAAATAAATAAAATATTTTTTAAAAAAATTAAAAATCAATCAATCAATCAATCAATCAATCTCTGGTGTATAGAGTAGTGTCTGGCCCAAGATTTACATTTAACATATGTAGATGAATGAAAAAATAGTCATGGAACCAAGAACAATGGATTCGATTTGAAAGAAATCTGCAGCTCGGAAAGGAGATATAAAACTGATTGGTACATAAAATTTTGCCTTGCATTCTGCTTTTTGTGTGTCAGATTATGTTCTAGGTATTTTTCATATATGAATACATTTGGTCAGTGCAATTATCCTAAGAGATGAGTACGACTAGTATCCATTTCCATGTTAAGAAATTTGAGACATAGAGAAGTTGAGGTACCTAAAATCGCATACATTTTCTTAGTCTGGTTTCCTCTGAAAGCAGAGACTGAGGCAAAGGGTTATGTGCTAAAATTTTATTAGAGAGTGCGAAACCAAGGAAGCAGGAGTTAGGGAAAAGGGACTGAGACTAGGGAGGGCAGAGCCAATACAAGGTAGCATTACTGAGCCGATCAGCACTCGTATCAACTGTCTGGATCTCTCAAGACCATCTCCTGAGGGGCTTTATCATGAATACATTTCAGGATTGTCTATCTTTTGAAGAAAAGGAAACTGGACGAATCATCCATGGGTTCATGTGTCCAATCGGTTACATGTTTTTGCCACATTTATTTCTGCACTGGACAAGCACAGTTGTTGAAAGGATCCCCTGGCACTTTATGTCCTTTCGTCAACAGGGATACACCAGAGGAGGCAGGGGAATGATTCAAGGTAGAGTTGATTTACTTCCCTCCGGAGCCATTTTGAAGCCTGTGCATAGATTGTTGCAGCAGGATGGATGGAATGACAGCCAAAGGCCCTGGAGAAGGTATGGCGGAAAGGATCTGCACAGGTGTGTAAAATAAGTTTGATATGTCCCTCAAATAAATGGTGAAATCCTAATTCAGATGCTAGTGATTTGACTCTAGCTCTTGTAGTCAGTGTCACCCTTCAGCCTGGGCAACAGTGACCCTCACCCAGTGCCTTGGCAGGACATACGTCACAGAGATACACCAGAAACAAAATTATTAAAGAACACATGGATGATTATATTTCTGGCACAGCACCATCTACAAGCCAAACCATCTGCTCTCTTGACTGTATACTGCTTGGGTCTCAGGAAAATACTTCTCCACATCTTTTTTTCAGAGTCCTTTATCCAAAGCCATGCTTGACGGTTGTTGGGCTGCTGACACAGAAGACAGACAGTGACTCAGAGTATGGGGGGAGAGGGGGAATCTGCTGAAACACCTAGGTAAGCAAAAAAGACAAAGAAACTTGCCAAGTCCTTCTCTCAGAGAGCATGATGCCAACAAATTCTTACCTAGTAAAATATCATATCTCAGTGTTCTAACTCATAAAATGGGAAGGGGTATTCATGAAGGCATGCATATACTTGCAATGGTTTTATATAGCACGTAAGGTTATTCTCTACCCGGCCATCTGGGTTACTACTGAATGTTAGAATTCCAAATAGTTTTATTTTTATAAACTAATTTAGTAGGATTCAATTAAATTTTTTAATTAAATTTAAAAACTCAGCTGTATATAAAATCTGGACTTGATATTATTATATTCGTCCAGTATAATTTGTATTTGCCTATAATTTTAGTAGATAATACCAGATGTTTTAGGGAAAATGTAACTTTTTGAAGTACATATGAGTGGCAATTAAAGTTAATTTAATTTTTAAATTTGCTTTAATGTATACTTCTTGATGAAGATAATTCAATTATTATGAACTCTGAATATAACTGTTATCATTTTAGTTCTTTACATCCCTAGATATAATTAGAATACAAATTATGTGAAAATCTTGGTAATAATATCACAATTCATGATTTTACTGAAACAAAGGCATAAATAAATGTTTGGAATACATATATAAAAATATATGAATTATGTATTATTTTATATTTGCCCAGATATCCTCAGCAGAATATTCAGCCATATACATTAATTATTGAATTTAGCAATCTCTGGTGTTTGGCCCAGTCATTCAAAAACCATAGATTTAAACATATTTCCTAGTTTGGTATTATTCAGTTGTATATGATAAAACAGTTTACTTCACAGTTGGTTAACTAGAAATATAATTTTTAAAATATTTAGATATAATGTATATGTGCCCCCATTTGTACGCTTCCCCCAGACTTCCCAGATACTAGGGGAGGTTTGGCTCATGTTTATAATAAATGCCTGTACTCCGTTCTACCATACTCCACTCCACTCCACCCCACCCACCCAGTATGGCACATACTCTATCTACTCTACTCTGACACTGAACTGCTTCCCTAGGGTTTTAGAGATTGGTCCGACTGAGCAATTCATTCTAGTCAGTTATTAAATTGACAAAACTAAGACAACACTTTTGTGCAGTTAAACTATTGATATTGTATTTAAATAGATTATGTTTAACCGTCCAAATACAAATATGAAAATAATTATAGATGATAGAAGGACTAAATATTCCAACTTATAGTACGGTACACCCGTAATACTTTTAGCTCTTGAGGCATATCCTATTCGAATATCAGTCACCTCCTCAGTCCCCTCACAGGATTTCATTTAAGTCATCTTACTTAATTCCTCCTGCAGGGAGGAACCCTGCTTTTCCTCTTCCCTCACCGCATGAATAACTCCATGTAAGTTGCCTCAGGTAAATTTCATCAGGCATCTGCTTACTATGTTATTTTTGCATAAGACAAAATATCTTCTGGACCTGTTGAAATTTTATTGGGTAAAGCTAAAAATATTTCTAAAGGGTTGTCGTTTTACTAGCTTTTATATATTCTCTTTTGAATTGATTTCCACCAAGGAGCTTCTAGGGAGGCAGAGGTAATTAAAAGTTATATCACTTTTACCTCAAATGTTGTCCCATCTCTACTTTTCCCTGATGAAGTCACAAACTCTGGGCACACTTTACAAAAAGACACCGTTTGTTTGATACCAAGTTGTTGTTTTTGTATTTCTCCTCCATAGTTACAATTTTGGCATGTTATACTCAACAAAAATTTGAAGATTATAAAATATCCCATTCTTGATCTCCCTATGAAGGCCAAAAGGGAAGACATGGCTGCTATATAACCATCTTGAGAAAGTACTCTTATGATAATAAGCTCATCTTAAACCACAAAATAATTTAAATGTATTTTTGTTTTTCCTAACAATTATATTTTCATCTCAGACTCCATCATAGAAATCTCCCATGATGTAAATTTAGATATTTTGTATTTCTGTATGGTAAAGATCTTTTTATTTTTGATCTTCTATACATAAAAACTAAAATAAAACCCCCCTATTTCTTTTTAGTTATTGCAAAATAATATTTGGTAATTTGAAAACTCTATTTTCACTTATAGGCTATCAATTTATTATATTCTCAGTTAAGTTCAGAAATGCAAATACAGTCTTTAATATATTCTCTGAAGTCTTCTATCTGAAGTTTAGCATAATGTAGGCTCATTCAAACGAGATAGCAAAGCTACTAATAGGCTAAAGTATTTTTAAAATAACCCAAATATTCACCCTCAAGTATCCATGCAAATGAGACAAAAGATTGGCATAGTAATTAAATATTTATAAAAAAAATCTGCTCTACTTTTTGTGAGGCACAGATGTATTCTTAACGTTAAATCATGACACAGGAGGGAAATCAGGTGTCCGAGCATGGCAGATTTCTCAATGCCAGGCAACTCTCTGTCTCAGAAGATGTTCTAATGAACTTGACCTGAGCCAAATGGAATCACCAGGACAGCTGGGAGGACAAGCACACTGGTGAGGGCAGGGAGTCTCTCCCCCTTCTGGCTGAGTTAGTTCTATAACTCACACTTGAACTGTAATTATCTGAAAGTTGAGTAAGAAGTCATGACATCCAGACATCATATTTCTTACAAAATCCTCTCTGGTGCCAGAGGCATATAGAAATTTCCTGCTCCAAGACAGATTGATGCTCATAATCATGACGATTTGTGACACTCACTTGACCTCCTCAAGCTACAAATAATCAGAATATTTGACCTAAAATAAAAACTTTTCAAAGTAAATTAATTAATTTCTTTGGAAAGCTTTAGAGTAGTGAAAGTGTGTGTGTGTGTGTGCATGTGTGTGCATTGCTGCTGCTCTATACATCTCTTTTATTTTTAGTTCGTAAGATAGCTTAACTGCTAATGTTAATATTTACCTTAAATAGCTATTATTGCAGTTATCTAAAGCGATCCCTTTATCTGTGAAGAAAATGACTGCTAACAGGTTATGGTTCTATGTCTTAGAAGTGGATTGTTCTCTATAAGAACACATTTTTTGAGAGCTGGCAATCTCCTGCTAAGGTCAAATGGTTTTTAAAGTCAAGTGGTGAAATTAAATGGCTGTGAAATATTTGGAATGCAAGTTAATACCTAGAAATTTGCAAACAAAAATATTTTGGAAGAAATCAGCTGAAATCAAGATGTTTCATTGAACTCAGATGTAAAAGAATAGACAATGCAAAGGGCAAAGCACTAGAAGGAATATGTTGCTGGGGCCAAAGAGCAGGTTTGCTTATAAGGCGCTTGTACAATATGACAGTTTACTCAACTGTGATAGATTCATGTTGTCGTTTTCAATGTATGATAAATGCAAAAGATTTTCTAATCCAGAGACTATGGAATGTTCCAGAATCTCTAGCTATTCCATCAAATACCAAGAGTTCTGGCTACACTGAAAATACCCACCAAAAAAAAAAAAAAAAAATACCCACCAAATATCTTCTATACCTTTGCACACATTAAACCGTGTGCTTGTAGTCCCATTTCCTCCCTTTTTTTCAACGTACAAAATGTCTTCTCATTCAGCAACAGGAAATTCAGTATCAGCACTATTGGGATCCTACCTTGACTTCTCCAGACAAAGTGAATTCCCTTTTCCGTTAGTCAGATTACATTATATTCTATTTATTTAATTGCAGGTATTAAATTCATTTTTATCACACTTCATAATTATTTGAAACCCCAAACCTCAATGTCAAACCATGTATTCTATGACTACTACAGAAAGCATTCATGTTCTTTCTTACATCCTCAAAACGTTCACAATGCATTTGTATGTAGTGTTCTCGAATCCCATTTGTTGAATCATTGCTGTGCTGTGCCTCTCCATCAATCTATTTCTCTCTGTGTGCCCCATGCTACCACTCTTCTCTCTCCTTCCCTAGCCTTCCATCCACATCTTCACCCCTGCCACCACTAGGTATGACTGGGTATGACTCTTAGTTCACAAGCTCACATTAAGATGTCCACTTGGAAGATTTTTTTTAAAAACTCAGTTATAGGGGCACCTGGGTGGCTCGGTCAGTTAAGTGTCTGCCTTCTGCTCAAGTCCTGGGATCTAGCCCTGCATCGAGCTCTTTGGTCAGCAGGGAGTCTGCTTCTCCCTCTCCCTCTGCTGCTCCCCCTCCTTGTGCTCTCTCTCTCTCTGTCTCTGTCTCTGTCAAATAAATAAATAAATAAATCTCAGTTGCAAAATTCTGTTATCTTGCTTAATTTTTAAGGTTGCAGATAAGACAGTTTAAAACAAAACAATAAACCTATTTTTTTAAGAGGCTATAATCTAAACCACATTCTCAGATAAATATTTTACCATAATAGTCCAAGGAAAGAAAAGTGGGTGAATCTAAAGGTGCCACTGAGTTGCTGAAGTTCCACTCTCTTCCACCAAAATATCCTGAATGTCCTTAGTCAGTGCCTGAGACCCTCAGCCCACCCACAGACAGGAAGGGATGCCCATGCCAATGTGCATGTTAAATATCTATAAAACTTGACTTATTTCCTTTTTATCTTAATGTAAAATGAATATAAGTAAGTTTTATTTTGTTGTATCATCACATTAGAAACCATTAGTTCAAAATGTTCTCTTTTAGTATCTGCATTATGCTCTACAAAGAATATGATAGGTCTATGTTGAAAAATACCCTTATACTAAATTATAAGAAAACAGAATGGAAGAGAATTCAGAGCAAATGCAATTTTCCCCAGTCTTTAGTTTTTACTCTTTTGTGGCTATTTTTTAAAACAGCTTTATTTCACGTATAATTTACCTTCCATATGATTTACCAATTTAAAGTGTACAATTTAATGGTTTTTAGTATATTTATAGAGTTGTTCAACCATCATCACAATTGACTTTAGAACCTTATCATCATCCCACAGAGAAACTCTGTGCCCATCATTAATAGTCACTCCCCATTTCCCCCCAACTTCTCCTCTCCCCTGTCCCAACCCTAGGCAACCAAAAATCTACGTTCTCTATTTGTCTATTCTATACATTCCATATAAATGTAATCTTAAAATATGTGGTCTTAAATGAGTTTCTTTTAGTTAACATGTTTTCAAGGTTCATCCATATTGTAATATGTATCTGTACTTCATTCCTTTCTAGCCTAATAATTTTCCATTGTATGGATACACCACTTATGCAGCACTTAATGGGTATTTGGGTCCTTTACACATTTTAGCTATTATGAATAATGCTGCTATGAACATTCAGGTACAAGTGTTTGTATGGGCATATATTTTCATTTCTCTTGGGTATATACCTAGGAATGGAATTACTAAGTCATATGGTAACATACATTTAATCTTTAGAGGAACCGTTAGACTGTATCATTTACCTTCTTCTACATTTTTTCCCACCAGCAATGTATACATGTTCCAATTTTTTCCACATACTCACCAACATATGTTATTATTTTCTTCTTTTATTATAGTCATTTTGGTGGGTGTGAAGAGATATCTCACCTTGGTTTTGATTTGTATTTCCCTGATGGCTAATGGTGTTGAGCATCTCTTCATGTGCCAATTGCTTATTAATGTATCTCCTTTATAGAAATGCCTGTTCAGATACTTTGCTCTTTTTAAATTGGGATACCTGTGTTCTGATTATTAGGCTGTAAGAGTTCTTTATGTGTTATAGATATCAGTATTTTATCAGATATATGATTTCCAAAATTTCTGCTATTCTGTGGGTTTTCATCTCACTTCCTTGATAGCGTCATTTGAATATGAAGCACATAAGTTTTTACTTTTGCTGATATCCAACTTATCAATTTTTTTCTTTCATTCCTCATACTTTTGGTGTCATAGTTAAGAAACCATTGTCTAATCCAAGGTCATAAAGATCTACACCTAGGTTTTCTTCTAAGAGGTTTATAGTTTTAGGTCCGGTAGTTAGGTCTTTGGTCTATTTTGAATTAGTTTTTGTATGTGAGATGGGTTCTATTTGTTTTAAAATATGTAGTATAATTTAAAAAATATAGGTGGTCTTTGTCCCTGGTTCCTGGCACATATCTCCTAAGTCTTAAGATCTCCTTAATGATAGGAGTGTCTTTTGTATGCTTATAATATGACTGATGACTGGGGTCTCCTGAGTAACTTCAGAATCAGGACTGGTCTCCAGAAGGACCAAGGCATGATTAGAGAGTTGTAATTTTCAGCCCTGCCTCACAACCTCCAGGAAGGGGAGAGGGGCTGGATATTCAGTTCAATCACTAATAGTCAATGATTTATTCAATCATGACTGTGTTATTACTCTACCTCCACAAAAACCTCTAAGTGATGGTGTTCAGAGAGCTCTTGGGTTGGTGACATATTGACATGTTTTGAAGGTCATGTACGTTGAGAGGATATAGAAGCTCCATGCACCCACACACTCCCCCATACATTGCCTTATACATCTCTTCCATTTGTTGTTCCTGAGTTGTATCCTTTATAGTAAACCAGTAAATGTAAGTAAATTGTTTTCTTGAGCTCTAGCAAATTATTGGACTTTAGGAGGAGGCTGTGGAAATCCTCAGATTTATAGCTAATCAGTGAGAAGTACAAGTGGTCCCTGGAACTTTTGACTAGTGACCGAAGTGGAGGCAGTCTTGTGGGAGTAAAGCCTTAACTAGTGGGGACTGCACTGATTCCAGATACTAAGTTTCAGAATTCAGTTGAATTATTGGACATTCAGCTGATGTCAGAGAATCAAAGAATCACAGAACTGCAATGTTGTTTCTTTTTTATTTTTTTTTTTTTATTTTTTTTTTTTTTGAGAGTGAACTTGAGTCGGGGAGGGGCAAAGAAAGAGGGAGAGAATCCCAAGCAGGCTCCATGCCCAGCATGGAGTCTGAGGCAGGGCATGATCCCAGGACCCAGAGATCACGACCTGAGCCAAAATCAAGAGTCAGATGAAAAAATAAAATAAAAGTAATTGGGGGAAAAAAAAAAAGAGTCAGATGCTTAACCAACTGAGCCACCCAGGTGCCCCTGCAATGTTGTTTTGACTGTTACTAGAAACTTTCTTTCCTCCTTCTCTCTCTCTCTCACTCTTCCTCCCTTTCTTTCTCTCCCTCTCTCACAAAAGTAAATTAAGTACCATAATAGAAACAATAATGCTTAACAAAATCCATTTGTTCTCCCCTACTTCCTAGCCCCAGTGCAATGAAGGGCCAATGGATCAGTGAGCAAATCAGGCAATGAAAAGCCCATCTACAGTTTCCTAGTCTCTTTTCCCTGCTGTTGAGACTTAAGAAGATCTTTCCTGAGATGTCACACTGGCCATCAGCCCAGTCCCTGAGTAATTATGTGCATAGAGGCCTTTGCTGACCTATGTCAGCTATGTAGTATGAACAATAACTACACTTCTACTGTGTTAAACCATAGTTTGTGTTTAGTTTACTTTTATTTGTTTTGGCTGTCACAGAATATTGTAGCCTATCCTAACATAGGTCATTCTGCTAATAATTTTCCAGTAGCTCTCAACTATCAAGAGGTAGAACAGCTTTCATGGAGTAATTAGGTGAAACTGCTTGCCTCTGCTTATTTAACAGAATGACCTTTAGAGTATGGCAACTTTTAAGTCACAAAATTTCTTACATAAGTAACATAAGTTTTCTTCCTGGCATTCCTGAGTTAAGCAGAGTTGTATTCATAGCCATACTTTACTGATAAGGAAACTTGGCTTTAAAATGGTTACGGAAATTAATCACTTAATATTGCATGCCTGACCAGCAGCAGATTTGCCCTACAAATCTTGGTCTATTTCCTCCTGGTCAATATAATTTTTGAAACCCTGGGGTTTTCGGGACTTCTAGGACTTCTCTTTCTAAAAGGTTTACTTATAATTTTCTGTTTCTGAATAAATTGATTTTCCATGTTGTTTCTCACTTAGCATATTTCAAACAAATAATATATTCAATCATGGTATTGGTCCAATAGGTAATAATTAGGTTATCCTCAAGCATTTTTCAAAGATTATATGAGAAGTCTTAAAGAATCAAATGTGATCATGGACCACAGTTTTGTTATCTTTATTCAAGACAGTTTTTTTACAGAAATTATGTAATTTAATTTCTTTTAGTGTCCTTGTCTGGTTTTGGTATTAAGCTAATGCTGGCCTGGTAAAATGAGTTTGGAAGTGTTCCCTTCTCTTCAGTTTTTTGGAGGAGTTTGAGAAGGATTGGGTTAATCTTTTTTTAAATGTTTCATAGAATCACCAGTGAAGCCATCTGATCCTGGGGTTTCTTTTGTTAGGATGCATTTCATGGCTCAATCTCCTTACTCATTATTATTCTGTTCATATTTTCTATTTCTTCATGATTCAATCCTGGTAGGTTGTATGTTTTTAGGAATTTATCCATTCTTTTAAGTTATCCAATTTGTTGGCATGTAATTGTTCAGAGTAATCTCTTATAGTGCTTTGCGTTTCTGTGGTATCAGTTGTAAGATCTCTGTTTTCATTTCCAATTTTATTTAGGCCTTTTTTCTTCTTAGTCTAGATAAAAATCTATCAATTTTGTTGATCTTTTCAAAACACCAACTCTTATTTTCATTGACCTTGTGAATTGTTTTCTAGTATGTCTGTTATTTATTTATTTATTTATTTTAAAAGATTTTATTTATTTATTTATGTATGAGAGAGAGAGAGAGAGAGTGTTCATGAGCCAGGGGAGGGGCAGAGCGAGAGGAAAAGAAAGAATCCCAAGCAGACTCTGTGCCCAGCACATGCCTAGCACAGAGTCTTACACAGAGGCTGACATGGGGCTCTATCTCACGACCCTGAGGTCATGACCTGAACTGAAATCAGGAGTAGGGTGCTCAACTGAATGAGCCACCCAGATGCCCTCATATGCTATTTATTTTTGCTCTAATTTTCATTATTTCCTTCTTTCTGCTAGGCTGGGGTTTAGTTCGTTCATTTTCTAGTTCCTTGAGGTGTAAAGTTAGGTGGTTTACTTGCAATCTTTCCTTTATTTTAATGTAGGTATTTATGACTATAAACTTCCCTCTGAAGTTTAGAACTGCTTCTGCCGTATCTCATAAGTTTTGGTATGTTGTTACCAAGAAATAAAAAGCATGTAAGTTGGAAAGGAAGAATTAAATTTTTCTCTGTTTGCAGATGACATGATCTTTTATATAGGAAACCCTAAAAACTCCACTAAAAAATTGTTAAAACTAATAAATTCAGTAAAGTTATAGGATATAAAACTACCATACAAAAATTAGTTGCATTTCAATACATTACCAATGAATTAAGAAAACAGTCCCATTTACAATAGCATCGAAAACAATATAATACTTAGGAATAAATTTAACCAAGGAAGTGAAAGATCGCTATACTGAAAACTATAAAATATTGATGAAAGAAATTGGAGAAGACACAAATTGAAAGATACTTCATGTTCATGGGTTAGAAGAATTAATATTATCAAAATGTCCATGCTATCCAAAACAAGTTACAGATTCAATGCAAACCTTGCCAAAATTCCAATGGCATTCTTCACAGAGTAGAAAAAACAATCATAAAATCCATGTAGACACACAATGACCCCAGATACCTAAAGCAGTCTTGAGCTAGAAGAACAAAACTGGAGGCATCATACTTCCTTATTTCAAACTATATCACAAAGCTACAGTAATCAAAGCCACATGGTACAGGCATAAAAACATACCAATGAAATAGAACAGATAGCCCAGAAATAAACTTACACACATATGGTCAACTAATCTTCAGTAAGGGTGCCAAGAATACAAAATGGGAAAGAGTAGTTTCTTCAATAAACAGTGTTGGAAAAACTGGATATCCACATGTAAAAAGAATGAAATTGAAATCTTATCTTACAATGTACAAAAAAACCCAATTCAAAATGGATTAGAGACTTAACTATAAAACCTGAAACTAAAACTCTTGGAAGAAAAAACAGGAAAAAGCTCCTTGGTATTAGTCTTGGCAATGATTTTTTGGAAATGATACCAAAAGCAAAGGCAATGAAAAGCAAAAATAAACAAGTGGAACTACATCAAACTAAAAAACTTCTGTGCAGCAAAGAAAACAACAAAATGAAAAGATGCCCAACAGAATAGGATAAAATATTTGCAAACCACATATATGATAATGGGTTAGTATGCAAAATATATAAGAAACTGCTACAATTCAATAGCGAAAATAACCAGATTTTTAAAAATGGCCAAGAATCTAAATAGACATTTCTCCAAAGATGATGTACTGATGTCCAAGAGGTACATGAAAAGATGCTCAACATCACTAATCATCAGCAAATCAAAACCACAATGTGATCACCTCACAACTTTTAGAGTGGGTATTATTTTTTTTAAATATAGTAAGTATTGGCAAGGATGTGGAGAAGAGAGAACACTGGTACACTTTGGGTGGGAATGTAAATTAGTACGATCATTATGGAAAACAATATGGAGGTTCCTCAAAAATTAAAAATAGAACTACAACATGATCCAGCGATGCCAGTTCTGAGTATTTATCCAAAAGAATTAAAATCAGAATCTCAAAGGGATACCTGCACTTCCATGTTCATGGAAACATTATTCAGAATAGCCAAGACATAGGAGCAAGCTAATTATTCATAAGCAGATGATTGGTAAAGAAAATGTCGTATAATTATCTTAAGTGAAATAAGTTAGACAAAGACAAATTCCATATGATTTAATTTATATGTGGAATCTCAAAGACAAATCACAGCAACACCAAAACACCAGAAACGGACTCATAAATGCAAAGAAAAAACTGGTGGTTGTCAGAGAGGAAAGATTTGGAAGGATGGGTGAAATAGGTAAAGGGGACTAAGAGGTACAAACTTCCTGGGGTGCCTGGGTGGCTCAGTGGGTTAAAGCCTCTGCCTTCGGCTCAGGTCATGATCTCAGGGTCCTGGGATCGAGCCCCGCATCGGGCTCTCTGCTCAGTAAGGAGCCTGCTTCCCCCTCTCTCTCTGCCTGCCTCTCTGCCTACTTGTGATCTCTCCCCTCTCTGTCAAATAAATAAATAAAATTAAAAAAAAAAAAAAGAGGTACAAACTTCCAGTTATAAAACAAATAAGTCATGGGGATGAAAAGTACAGCATAGGAAATACTGTAGCCAGTAATATTGTAAAAACATTGTATGGTGACAGATGGTAACTACACTTATTGTGGTGAGCATTGCATAATGTAGAATTGTTGAATCTCTATGATATGCACCTGAATCTAATATAACATTGTATGTCAACTATACTTTAATAATAAAAATTTAAAAAACAAAAGAAAGAAAAAAGAAAATGTGTTATATATACACAATAGAATATTATCAAGTGTTAAAAAAGAAGGAAATCCTGCCATTTGGGATAACATGGATAGACATGGAAGACATTATGCTAAGTGAAATAAGCCAGACACAGAAAGACAAATACTATATAATGTCAATTACATGTGGAATCTAAAATAGTCAAACTCATAGAAGGGGACAGTAGAATGGTGGTTGCCAGGGGTTTGAGGAGGGGAAAAAAAGGAGGTGACGGTCAAAACATATTAAGTTTGTTACACAAGATAAATAAGTTCTGGAGACTTCTAGTAATTCAGCATTGTACCTTTAACCAACAGTACTGTATTGTATATTTAAAATTTGTTAAAAGAGTAGATCTTATGTTAAGTGTTCTTATCACACACAATAATAATAATGATAATAATAAAGAAGGTGGGAGGAAATTTTGGGAGATAATGGATATATTGTTTATGGCCTTGATGGTGGTGATGTCTCCACAAGTGTATACTTATCTCCAAATTCATCAAGTTATATACCTTAAATATGACAGCTTTTTATATATCCATCATACATCTATAAAGTGATTTTAAAAAATAAATTATGCAGGGGTGCCTGGGTGGCTCCATAGGTTAAGCATCTGCCTTAGGCTCAGATCATGATCTCAGGGTTGAACTCCCTGCTCAGTGGGGAGTCTGCTTCTCCCTCTCCTTCTGCCCCTCCCCCCAGCTTATGCTCTCTCTCTCTCTCAAATAAATAAATAAAATCTTTAAATAATGCAATTTCATAAATCTAGTAAATATTGCACTACACTGAAATTTTGCTACAGGGAACCTCATTGGGTATAGGTCATTATCATCTCCAGGGAAAACTGATACAAGCTGTCATGAAAGGGTTTTTTATTACAGAGATTGCATGACAGAAACATTAGGATGGGTTTGTGGGATCAAGTTATGCATAGTAAGGCATAGTACTATTCCACAAAGATGTGGGTTCCTCTTACCCACCCATTCACTCAAATGGCAAAGAAACCAAATGCAATTAGTTTGAGGCAGCCCTTTCTAGAAGGCTGACTATTCATTGTGTAGTTATAAAATATTGTGTCATCATCTACTATTTGAAGAATTAAACTCCTTGTAAAATATTTAATATTAAATATTAAAAATGTTAAATATAATTCTTAAAGACTTTCTCTTCTTTTCCAAAGAGATGAAAAAGGTTGACAAGAGGCACAGTAATTTATGTATTGAACCATTCTGAAATTTATTCAATACCGAGTTACCATGTGAAAGACTGAGTGCTTCTCTGGCACAGGTTTGCCAAGCGAGGAGGCCAACTGTGTTTGACAATTCTCTCACTTAATGGACTAAGCAACTGTATTCACGAGCTTAGTCCCTGACAACACAAGTGTGACACACTGCACCGAAAAATTATATATAGTGAGATATTAATACTTTGGGACTCACTGAATAAAATAATACTTTTCCACTGAATTGTTTCTCAAAACGTTTAATGTGTTAATGTGTGTTTTCAATCTCCCCTAAGAAGATAAAGCCTAACACATCTCTAATGTTGTTTGGCAATACAAACTTATCTTTGTGGAATATCCATGGTGGAACAAAATTTGAGAAATGTGAAGGTATTAAATATAACTCTGAGCTGGGAATAAGGACACTTTATATACTCACTAATTCTGAGGACTGGCAAGCTATTTGATTTCTGGTGTTCAGCTAATAATACTACTTCTGCTTATTTCATGAGGAGGGTTAAGGAGATAACAATATCCAGATAGGACTGTTCATATCCATCATTATATGCTCATCACCAAGTAGAGTGCTAATACATGGTAAATATTCAATAAATATTTATTGGACATTTCAGTAAAACAGCATGTTTATACACATAAAGCATAACTAGATAATTATAAAGTACTCGACAAATATAAAATAGTATCTCATAATATTAGAATGACTCATCTTGACTTGAAAATAATTTCTAAAGTTTTATCTCTGCCATTATAATTTTGGGTGACTCACGATTTTTTTTCCACTGTGTAAAGAGGCATATAATTAGCCACTCCTAATGACTATTATTAGTGTCAAGTACTCCATTAGCAATAATCTTGGAAAGAGAACAGTAGTTGAATATGAAAAAGTATAGGAAAACTGTGATAGGAAGAGAATTATATTATAAAATGCTATACTGGACTGGAAGAGATTATGCTGAGTGAAATAAGTCAAGCGGAGAGAGTCAATTATCATATGGTCTCACTTACGTGTGGAGCATAAGGAAAAACATGGAAGACATTGGGAGAGGGAAGGGATAGATGAATTGGAGAAAATCGGAGGGGCGAAGAACCATGAGAGACTGTGAACTCAGAGCAACGGACTGAGGGTTTTGGAGGGGAGGGGCGTGGGGGATGGGCGAGCCTGGTGGTGGGTATTGAGGAGGGCACATATTGCATGGAGCACTGGGTGTGGTACATGAACAATGACTCTTGTAACACTGAAAAAATAAAAGTATTTGGGAAAAAAATTAAAAAAATTAAAATGCTATCAATATGGATCTTGTTTGGTTTTTCCATGGTTTCTCTTTAGCTCAAGAATAACTACCGAAAATAAGATGGAACATTTTTGTAGCATAATAGGTTACTGATGGTGATGTAAGTGTTGTAAGGTACTAAGAATGGATGGAGATAGTGACGGTAACAAAGCTTATCATCAAAAGAGTTACGTTTAGGTCCGGATTTCTTCTAACATGGTTTTTCACTAAAACTCTTTATGCTTTTACTTCCTTTGCTACTACTCCAGCTTCTCCTCTTCCACTAGCGACTTAATATATTTATTTGCACTGTTAGGTTTCTCAAGTGACATTTATTTCAGTCATCTTAACTTGTTTCAATTAAAGAAATAAAAATTATGAAATATCGCACCTGTCGGACCCTATGTTTTGAATAAAATGTTTGAGCCAGCCATAAAGATTCATCATTTCAACCTAAGGAAAACTGCCTTTCAAGTGCTTTATATGACGTTCCTGACAACGTTTTTGAACTTTTTTGAAATCACTGAACATATCTGTTACCAGTTCAGGAGCAGGTTTGTGAGGGGAGCATGCCTTTATTGCAGATAGAAATCCCTGAAGAAATCAACCATGTGCGCCCTATGCCCACAGGATGTAACTGATTGATAACTGGTAAGGAATTAGACAAAAAGTGGTTTAGGGAAAGTGATAACAAAAATTAACATCTTATTTCAAAGATACATTTATATTTCATTACTTCAAAAAAATCATAATTCATGAAATGGAAACTGAGGATTCCAGAGAAGAGGAAAAATAGTTATCACATTGTTTTTTTCTGGTCTGAAGCCGAAGTACACTTGTGCAGCTGTGGGGTAAAAAAAAAAGGGCATTCAAAGACTCTCAACAGGCATGCTTCAATAAGACATCCTACTGTTCTAGAAAATGCCTCAACAGAAAGGTCAATTTTTAAGAAATCATTCAAAGGAATAAGCCAAACTTAAAAGAAATTTGTTTGGGATCCTAGGTAACCTTACTCTGCCCCTTCTGAGTTGATTCCGTTTCATGTCAGACACACACTAGACAAGTGGATGTGAAAGGGAAGGGCGATTCGGGCTTTCTTGGCTGATCCACCACAGCCATTCTTTGCGATGCTTTCTCCATTGTCAATACTTCAAACAGAAACTATATATGAATATCACCAGTGAGAGATTTGGAAAATGCACCACATCAATGACTTACTCCCCTGCCCCCCCAACACCTGCTACCCTCCCCGCAAAAGAACATCAGACCTTATTATCAAGATACTGTAAGAGAAGTTGCGGACAAATGAAGAGTCCCCTCCATGCCTCATTGTTACCTCATTCAATGGCATCCCGGCCTCTTGCAACAAAGCCTTTGATGATAAGTTTTGACCGTGCATTCCAACTCCAGAAAGCTTGTTAGGGAATTTTATTTTTTTATTTATTTTTTAAAAGGTTTTTAACTTTTTTTTTTAAGTAACCTCTACACCCAACACGGGGCTCAAACTCAGAACCCTGCGATCAAGGGTCGCATGCTCTGCCCACGGAGCCAGAATGTTAGGGAATTTTAAATAAAAGTCATTTGCCCATAAGAGTTCAGTACATTCAGGATTTTTCTTTGAATATTCTTCTGTCTACAAGTGCAGCAGTTAAGAAACTACAATTGTATACGATTTCAAAACATGAAGAAAAGAGGAAAGAGAAATTTTCTTTGGATGACCATACTGTTTTTCAAAAGGAAACACATTCTGACTGTTAAGTCCCTGCTATTTCTACCGCATCATGCTTCCCCGTACCACAAGGATGAGTTTTCTCTACACTAGTATCGCTATTGGAAATGTGCCACCTACTCTGTTCTTTTGGTCCATTGAGCTAGGAGATTTACATGCATTATTTAATAGAGAATGATAGAGACTCCCCGTTTTAATTTAGAGCCACAGCTCTCCTCAGGATTGGCAGACATAGACAGAGCTGGAATCTACATATTTACATATCTCTATTCGAGATAGCTCTGCTCCCAGCCCCTTCCTTTCTCCTCTCATTCAGGAAAAAAAGCTGAGAAATTCCAAAAGTCCATTCTGGAAAGGCTCAAATGAGATGCCATATTGTACCAGGACAACTTGAACAAAATTCCAGTCATTCTCACTGGCTCCATTTTATTTTATTTTTTTTACTCCAGTCCATCCAGCATACCATTCTCAGGCAGATATTTCAAAAACTTCACTTTCATTGCTTAATCACTTAATGAAGAACCTACCCTGGACTCCAATTTCCTCCCACAGCATGTTCACATACATCAGCCTGATTTCAGCTCTCTGCATAAATAATGTAGCCACAACATATGTCCCACTTTTCTAGAACAAACAGCAGTCTTTCTGAAAGGAAAATGTTCTTCACCTTCTCCCTTTATCAGTTATATTTATTCCCAGTTCTATGATTTAGCTTTTGCTGCCACTCCCCAACCTAGATGCTTTTCTTTTTGTTCTTGAACTAAATAAAACTATTATTAATGACTGACCTCTTCTATGAAGACTTCCCTGAATATTCCTGGAAACTGGAGAGAGAACACCTCTCTCTTACAATTTCACTTAGAGTGAGTGACACATGGTTGATCACTTCACTTTTGACTGAGGTTGTCCTGACCATTCGTTTTCTCTTTCTGTACTTATGGTAACCTATTCAAGGGACTATGTCTAGCAAATAATCATGTTGTTGTTGGTTTGGATGCCTACCACTAGCTATCTAATTGGAAGGACTTCTGAACGTGCTTTATTTTAGCAAAGATACTACTTATACAAGAAGAAACGTAGAGAGAAAATCTCTCTTTACCTGTCTCTCTCTCTTTTGCCCTCTGTCTTTCTGGACAAACTGCACAGATTTTGGGTGAGGTAGACAAGAGCTATGCAGATAGTTTCCCACTAGTTACTGATGAGCTACCAAAACCTGTTTCCTCCTGTAGATAACAAGAATAACCATCTAACTCGTGGTTCATGTGAGAAGTAAATAATACAATAAATGTGAGGCCATTAGCACTATTCCCAGCATAGAGTCAGTACGTAATAAATGGTGTCTTTATTTCTAATTTAGGAGAGAAAATCAGTCTAATGACTAAAAGAATAAACCGTAAGAAACACGAACCTAGCTTCGAATTCTAGCACGATCATCTATTAATTTACTAAGGTCTCTTAACCTCTGTGTTCCTTATTTTCTTCCTTTCGAACATTTGGATAGTACTTTCTGCACAACACTGGGAAGATTGAATGGGTAATAAAGATGTGACTAATATGTTGACGAGCATGATGTGCGCACACTGTGATCACTGAGTAAACCTAATGGGATAGTGGGAGACGATATACCTTTTCTTGTCCCTGGAGGGAACACTCAGACAGCTTCCCCTGCTTTTCCTCTTATTAAAGGGGATTTGACCATTACTATAAATTGAAAACACAGGCTCAATTCGGTCACCAGAATGTTTAGTCTGATAGAAGAGTGGAAACTACAAATATGATTTAACATGCAACTTAACCCCTCAACCATCTGGCACCTGTTTTAGGCTAGAACTTACAACGGTGCAAGGGCTCTGGTACTTGTCACTTCCGGTTCACCCTCGCTCCCAGTCCTCAGCTGCATTCCGGAATCCAAGTCGAAGAGAGTGAAAAGAAGTAACATCTGAGGTCTTTATGCTTTCTGGTCTGGCAAATAGTTAAAGCTGGTAGCAATTAGTGAAAGGCCATGCAAATGTTTACAGCTGACCCTTGTCCTCATGGGTGCTTTTGGGAGCTATTTCATTCTTCTCTTTGGCCAATTTCTCTCATGATTCTCTTGGTCTCAGCAGGTATGTTTCTATTGTAGGGCCTTGGCTCCCACCTCAGCTACTACTTACCAACTGAACATCCTTCCCCTGGCATCTTCTCATGCCTCCAGAAGCCCCACGACAGATCTTAGAAGACCTAAGATAATTCTATACCAGGGCTCCCTTCCAGATGGCCCACGGCCACCTCTCCAGCCTCATTCCTTGTTCCAACAAACTCGATCACCTCCCTTGATCCTCTGTTTAGCCTCTCTCTTAGCTGACAAAAGTAGGAGTTGGATCTAAGCCATAGTCCAGTGGAGCTTCCTCAGGCAAGCATCAGAGATCAGTCCTTCGTGTCCCCCTTGAGTCCTTATCTTCCCAACACAAAAAGAGAGGGGACTCATAGCAAGGGGATTGCTGTCTCTGAAGGAGTTTCTTTATGAGTATTTTCTCTCTAACCTACTTTTAGATCCTTGGTCTGCCTGAAGGATCTGAGACATATGGGATGGGTTCTGATGGCTACTTCCAGTGTAACCCCTCCTGTGGTGGGGCAGGTTGCTTCATGCTCACCTTGGTATCCCAGCATGTACTCTATATATTGTGCTGTACTTCAGTCAAACTGAAGAAGAAGGAAAACTGAGGAGGAATCCTGTTATTCATAAAGCATAAAGCAGTACCGGGCACTGGGACTGGCTACAGAATTTGTTGGGCCAGTACAAATGGCTATTCAGCTCCTCTTGTTCACAAGTTATTAAGAATTTCAAGATGATGCTAGCAAAGCATTAAAGCACCCATCTGAGTTTAAGGCCCCATGTGACAGTGCACATTTCATGTCCATGAAGTCAAACTTAGAAAACAGGTGGTAGAAATAGTCATTGCTGTTAGTCCTTTGGTTCATATCCCAAATAATCCCACTCTGCTCAGATGTGCCTAAATGGTCCTCGCAGCCCTGAGATTTTATTGATAATCCATTACCAAAGACCCCACTGCGGCACATTTGTGCACGGTTCAGAACTGATTTCACGCTGAAACAAAAACCAGTCAATTCGGATCAGAACTGACTTCCCCCAAATTAACCGGCTACTTCTCTTATAAGGAAAGGGGGTTCATTAATATCCTTTGTAATTTCTTTTTCCCCATTCCGTTGAGTTGAAGAAAGCAAAGATGTGTGTGAAAAGCATATAAACAACTACTACTTCTACTCATAGACTGTTTCAGCTTTGAAAAAAAGAATAACGGAGCAACAAGACAAAAAGAGTCCTGTAATCAGGAATATTGAGGATGAAAGCACAACGTGCTATCCATCAAAGTACCTAATGCGTGTCATTATTTCCATTAAAGTATTTTGTATTGGGAGAAAATAAGACATTTCTTGGAAGGGGGCGGTTTGCCGTTCTAATTCGATGGCACACAATCGAGCATCCCCGAGGTAAGGTGCGGCAGGAGCTCACAGAGTCAGCGTGGAGATGTAGCCACTGCAGATATCATCCATCTCCCTGACACATGCGGGCCTCATTGTGTAGCTGCCAGACACAGTCGGCTGAGATGAGAATGTCACAGAATACAGAAAAGGAATCCGTGCCGCTGGACTCGTTACTGCTCTTCTCTATGAACAGCTCCATAAAGCGGCTCTAGCGAGCAGGATTCTGAGATGAAGAGACGGAGATTCCGTCCATGGCCATCATAACCAGGGCAGGCAGTCGAGGAGTTAAGTGAACAATACCCGCAGAGTGCGGACACTTTAGGTGTGAGCAGGGATGAGCGGACTGCATCTTTCTCAGAGCCGTATTTTTCTGGTGCAGACGCTGAGTCAGATCGGCTGCCTCTGGAGACTGATGATCCTCCAATCTCTCCCATTCCTTGAATTCTAAACTGAAATGACCAAGAGTGCCCGATGGGAAAGACATCACTCAGTCGTCATTGAAAAGGTAATTAAAATGACGGTGGGTGTACAGAGGCGGGTTGAGTACAGAACAAGAAGCACCCGTTAGAGTTCACGTCTGAGGCTTCCTCCCGGATTGAAAAACAAGAAAAATATAAGTCATCTAGAACAGGGGAACCCAACGAGGACAAAGGGCTATGCGTACATAAATAGAGCAAAAAGGGATAGTGTGTGGTCTTTGAGGACCTATGACAAGGAAATAGTTTAGGCCAGTCTCAAATGAGGAGCATCTGGGCTAGGCCAAACCTGTCCCTTAGCACACCTCACTGCCATATATGGAGGATTATATGGTTTACTGCTATGCTTTGGGATATATGATTTGATCTGTGACCTCTAAATCTGCATAATATTGATTCTTCTTAAAAGGATCTCCTACGAAATATGGATCCACACCTCCCCCAACTCCCCCCCCCCAACCTGTTATTTTAAACAGGACTTCTTTCAGGAAAGAGGGCAATTAGTGCAAAATCTATCAGAAGGCGTCTCAACCTGTCCTCCAGTCTCCAGCCAGGAGCTCCCTGGAAGGAAGCCATGTAACTCTCATTATTTGTTAGGCCATGGCCTATTTTTCCAGGCTGTTGTATAAGACAAATCCATTGCCTCATTCCTCATAGCCTCTCTACAAAGGAAAAAAGCAGACAGATCTTCCCAAACTCAGACAGAATATTGTGCACAGCCAAGTGGGCTGAAAAAGCACGCTGCCAAATTGGCTAGCACAGTCCCACGGATCCGTCTCTTTCCAGAGTTTCGGCAACAACAACAAAGATGCTGACCCCCAAGAAATGAAAGAGAGTGCTCATATGCTTCTATTTGAACAGAATCAGGGCCCTAAAAAGCAAGCAAGAGATGCTGCAATCAAGCTTCAGCGCTCTTCAGAAGTATCACAGCAAGGTCTGGTAACTAATATTTAAAAACAACAACAACAACAACAACAACAAAAATGGAAACAGAAAAAATATAAAGCCTGAACTGTGAGTCAGATAGGTAGATGAATACTGAAATGGCCTAAGGTGCCACCACATAGAGGACAAGGCATTTACACACACAGAGGGGTCGTAGGTCAAGTTCTGCTGCTAAAGCATTATCATTTCTCACAAGCATAATATGGTCATTATAATCCTAATAAATAATTAATAATAGCTACCTTTATGAGTTGACCAAGTTTCAGGCACCAAAGCCCTTTTCATGGCTTATCTCATTCCTACCCCAACCCTGAAAGTATTCCAACCTTACAGCTGAGAATACTGAAGTTCAGAGAAGTTCAGATACTTGCTCCAGATAATAGTGGCAGATCAGTACTCAAGGTCAGAACAGGCTGATGCAAGTGTCTTCCATTATAAACCAGTTCCCATGCACTTCAGTTGCCCGAAAATCAACTGTGGCTTTGATCCTCATTGGTTTTATCAGTACTTATGGTATGTAGAGCAATAAACTTCCATAACAGATTTTCTTTTTTTTTTTTTTTGCTTTCAGAGAGTTAAAAATCCCCAAATGGATCTTCTATACATGAATTTAATTTGGGGGAGAAAATATCTTTGAGATTACCAACAATTAGGAAAGAAATGGAACATAAACTCAGCACTTCAGGTATTCCCTTGTCCTCCCCAGCAGTTGATCAGCCTCCTTCCCTCCCTCCCTCCCTCTGTCCTTCTCTCTCTCTCTCTCTTCCCCCCCACCCCGTCTCTCATTCATTTGTTTGATCACAGCACTCCTATGCCCATGCTACACAATGTGAAGGCTGACTCCCATCTGCCCTCTTTTCTCATAGACCAAGAGTGAGGCATTCAGACTGCAGGGATCACACCCTCAGTGGCTGCGGGGCCTCTGGTGGCAGTCAAGAGATTGGAAACTCTACAATCTCAAAACACTCCATCAAGCCATTCAGCCAGTGGCATTTCACATAATGCTACATGATTAAAGACCATGAAGGTTAAACATTCTAACCAGACACATATGTCTAGCAGTGGTCTTTTGAAAACCCCCATTCTGAGGAACCATCTGGACATTCCAGGTGATCTCCATGCCTACTGATGGGGGTCTACTCCATCACACATAATAGTTTGTGTAATCCAGCAGAGAGAGTATTTGATGGCCTCTTTTGTTTTAGCTTCTTTAAGAAGAGAGCCAAAGATTGGCTTCACTTCCATCAAAAGAGTATTGTTACACATAGATAAGAATGCCCTGGCTCTTAAAGAGTTTTAGAATTTAGAACTTGTTCCTGAGTTGTGTAAGGATTTTGATTCTAACTGAGACTCGGAAGACTAAGGATAACTCAGAGAATGGATGCCGACAGGACACAGGGCTAAGTTTTAGCTGAACGCCAGGAATACCGTTTTAACAGCAAGAACAGTACAGGGTTTAAATAGATTCCCTGGCTCTCAGAGAGTGAGATATTCATAAAACCCGAGTCAGACAAGATCTGAGTAATTGTCTCTCCCGCACACTCTTTCTGTAGAGGAGGAAAAGAGATGAAGCCTGGGGGCTTGAAGACAGGACCTCAGACTCCTAGACAGAGCATTCTCCTCAAAACCAAACTGGATATGTTCAGAGACTTGATTAAACTTTGTTCAGAATGTTACAGTGATCATTCAATGTTTAGACAGGAGAAAAGGGCTCAAGGATTATTTTCAATTCTAACAGTCTATAATACTGTAGCTCACTACCTGGGATAAATGGTATAATGCTGGTAGGTGACAATACACTAGATAACTTTCTTAAGATTTCTCCATCATCCTAACGGTGTATATAGATAGAAGAATCATCTGTTATTTAAAAGAAAAAAAAAGAATACATCCAACAAAAATCACTTAAATAGAACTCTATCTATCATCTACCTGTGTGTGTATGTATGTGGATGTGTATATGTACATGTATACATATGTATGGACACAATTTTGTGTGTGTATGTATATACATATTACATATGCATTTATATATACACTTACATATACATAACTTTGCTTTTTTACACAAAATTGTGAATACAGAAGCAAAATACAATGTTATCCAGATCATTTTATTAAATTACCTAAATAAACATCGTGCTAATAAATAGAGTGCTACCCCAATTCTCAGGAAAAAAATTCTTAGTAACACATTTTTTTTTTTACTACGTAGTATAAGATCTTCCAAAGAATGTTTAATTTGAGCAGAAACTGATTTGTTAGACACAAAATGGATTTTCATAAGTTGTCTCTGAAATGTAATGCCTTGCAGTGGGCCAGAGCATTCATTGATTTAATATTTGAGGTTTGGAAACTGAAAAACAAACTCTGGAGGCCAATGCCATTTTATCACACTCAATTTTGCTGAGTCATAGATATAAAGGTCAGTATGCAAAAAAGGAATCACTTAAGCAGATAAATGAAATTGTTCAACAAACGCTTTTGCTGAGATTCAATTGAAGTCAGCCAAGAGTTTTGAACTTCTATTCTTCGACATTATCGGCTAAGCAGTATTTCTCATTAGCTTCTGAAGGATCATTTAAACATTTCAATAATGCTTCATTCCATTATATGTGGACAATTATATGCCATTTTAGCAGTCTTGAATTTGAGGTTTCCTGAACAAAAACAAACAGGCCTTGTGGAAGTCCAGGGCCTGATATTAATTTTGCAATAAAAGAAGGAAAAATTTAGAATCAAAACTTTAGAATCAAATATAATCTTGCTAGAGTTTTCAGTGTTTTCATTAAACATATATACATTATCTTCTATTATCCTTTCCTTGAAAAGTTATTTATATGACTCTATCTTTTTGTCCATATGTTTTGAATGGGCAGCAAAATATTGCCACTTTTAAAGTCAAACTCATACTGACACTAAAACATTCACAAAACCTTGTCTATTTTTACTTAAATTTCTTTTTCTCCATTAGGCTATATCCTCTAAATTTCATCCCCCCCCCCATTAAGTTTTGTAATAAACTTAGCACAATACGCTCTCCAAGATGTCACTGAATATTAAATTCTATATATTTTCAAAAATTTTAATTTCTCCAGCTCTAGTCAGATTTGACGATACTTAAAAAAGGAACTACCATAACCCTGGCAAGAGGCACTGGGTTGAGCTTAGAGAGAAAGCCCAGAGTCATGGATTTGGGTCCTGAAATGCCCGATCTCAACTGCTTTGCACTGGTTCTTTCTTTCTCCAAAGCACTGGTGGTTGTCAAAATCACTAACATTTCCATTTATATTCTCACTTATCCTGCCAGCATGGCCAAGATGACCATTCTCTTTAACTTAACTCCCTTCCCTGCTTCCATTTCACTATATGATGCTCAGATAATGTGTAGGCTACATCAAATTCAGAACGGAAAATCCCGATTATCATTCTCCTTATTCTCCCCAGCTGAGAAACAGGACCTAGACATAGATGTATTTGATATTTCAGAACCCACAGAAAACACTCTAAAGCTTCAGAATCTGTGTAGTCACTGAAGAAATGTATTGTGTAGGTGACAATTATAAAAGCTATGGCAGCTCATTCTCTAGTTTTCTAATTTTAGGAATGAAAGAGTTTTTATTTACTGTCTGTAGTGACACAATTTGTGCAAAATAACAACATGTTTTATGCTTATTTATTCTATTATGGCTTTCTTTCTTTTGGTATGCTAGAGAGAGAAGTAAGGATCACATCATTTGGAGGATTTTTCCCCCCTTATGTTTGTTATCAGATGACACTGTATCTGAATAGAGCTGGATCCTGGTTGTTATTCAACTATGATCCAAAGGATATTGATAACAGAAATTTCCCCAATTGGTTTCTTTGTTTTTAAAGTAAAAGGGTAATTTAAAATAAAAATAACTTTGTTTCAGTTTTTGATATTTCAAATAATTACTATGCTATAGGATAAAAACTCGAAATGGTTAATTTAATTGAAATGTCTAAGCCTAACACTACTAGACCTTTCAAAAGTGGATGGCTTACACTGATACACTGATAATGATTTAATAATATGTATTATCTTCCCTTGAAGTTGGTATACTTACATAAACAATGGTTCAAAAGCCATAAGCCAAATTGAAAGTGAACTAGTACAGAAAGTGCTGAATGCGTCTATTATGCATTATTTTAGCTAGGGTGATGAATATTGTATTATCTCTTAATGTCGAGGTAGTTTTGTACTATTGTGGTGTCTATTATTCTTTGAGAATCCTTAGCATAATGAAATGGAGCTAAGCTTAAATGCTATTTTGCTGGTTAGGTCATTATTTTTCCTTTTTGCTTGTACTTTGGATTATATAAAATCCTGCAGAGGCAAGAAGACGCTTTAAAGATACAATAGTAGCAATGCTAACTTTAAAGTGAATCTTTCCTGGGCTGAACACAAAGTGTTTTCACTTGTGATTTCTAATTACAGTATAGGTGACTCAAAAATCACCACATATTTCATTTGTAGAAAAGGTACCATAAACATTTTATAGATGAGGAAATTTAGGGATGATAAGATTAGGTGACTTGCTTAGAACTAAATACATATATATATATATATATATATATATGTATATATATATATATATGTATATATATATATATATGTACATATATATATAACCAAAAAATACATATATTAATATATTTATAAAAGGAAAGGGAACTAAAATTAATTATTATGTTCTAGGAATTAAGGCAAATAGGTAAATGTTTTATAAATAATACCTCATTGACCCTCCTCCATGTTTTTCCAAGCATTAAACCCTTACAAAATTCCAAGCCACTGTTACCAAATCCATTCTACCATTAAGATTATTTCACACTCATACCTCACGTAGTGAGCGATATTCCCTACTAACCAGACAAAAGCATGGAAGCATGCTTTTTGCTACTTTGACTTCCTTCCATGACTCACTAGGGAGCCTAAAGCCTTTCTGAGGTCAGGCAGCTAGGAAGGAATTCTGCTTCCGTCCTTTCCAGAGATCTAGTAGCCCCTCTCTTCTCTTTCCATTGCTGCCCCTGGTTCTTTCTCCATTGCTTCCTTTTGTCACTGCCACACTTATCGACAGCTGCTCAAATGATGCCCACTTCAGTTCATTATTTAACTCCCTTAACATCTCCCTGCAATAATCATGTTCATTCAGGAGTTTCATCTTTGAGGATAGTGGACAGTGGATAGATAGCCACCATCTTTGTAAAACTGCCAATTCATCACCTTGCTACACATGGTTTGACCCTTTTCCCAACTGATTATTATGTGTGACCACTAGTGGTGATCATTTCCTGACATGATTTTCTACGTTTTCTGGAACTAGTTTGCTTCTTCACTTTTCCCAACATCTATCCTTACACAGATGCAGATAAGTTTATATCTATGCTTTATAGGCAGATTTGAATATAATTTATAAAAGACCACCTTTGTAGTTCAACATTACCACTTATTTTGAAATTAACAAAATATGTACACAATTCATTAGTCATTTTTTCCTTATATTATAACTACATTTTATGTGCTTAATGTTGACCCAACCGTGGCTTGAATTTAACTACCAAACTGAAGCTTTAAGAATTTATTTCCTGTTGGCCAAAATCAAACTTTTGACATTCAACTTTTCACCATTAGAGCTCTACAATGTTTGGAAATCTACTTTAGACCAAGCTCTTTTTCTGTTTTTAGCAAATATCAATATATATATATACCTTTCAGGAGACTGTTATGCAGCAGACCAACATCTTGAGCTAAATTGGTAGGTCGGTAATTCTAGAAGCAGTGTGCTTTACTTAATAACAGTTTTTAAAGTCATAAGCTGATGTTTCCCTATGTCATTTACTTTCTTTTCCCCGATGAGATTTAAACATTTATTCCCATCTTCTTGATCTCAGTGATTTTTTTTCTGTCTCCCATGCTATATATTGTCACTCTAAGTCATGTATTTCAATGACAGTGTTCCCCAAAGATCTAGAAATTTTAATTTTGGGGATATAAGATTAGATTTTATTTAAGTAAGCCATAAAGGAACTTCTATGGTTCATTAGTCATCCTCCTCCCCTTTCCTTGTTTCTAATCCCCCTCTAGCTTTGGGGAAAAGTGGTATGATAATAAAGATTATAATTAGATAAGGGTACATGGGTAAAATATGATATTACTGAATAATTCTTACAAATTATTTCTTTTTGACCAATGGCTAAAGGAGCATAGAGTGATTTCTAGGTGAAAGACCAGATAAATTTGATAGCTATCATTATTTTAGTAGGAACATGCTCCCTGAAAATAAACAATCCCAGCCACTTCCTATTGCAAATTCCTATTTGCATTCCTATTGTACTGAATGCAAAGAAACTTATTTTTATAAATCAAGTCCACTATTTCTCTTATATTTTGCTTCTCCTATTGTTGTTGTTCTTATTAATACTATGTTATCACAGGGTGTTCCAGTATTGAGTTGTAATCCTTTAAAGGAGCTTGGACATAGAGACATAGATATTTAATACCTTCTGTTTTTATTAAAATCTTATAACTGAAGTTGAAGTAAAATAAGTTTAGTTTAAGAATAATCAAAAAGAAAAAAAAAAGAATAATCGAGAAGAAACATATCAGACAATTGGAAACACTCACCCCTAAAGATTATGTAGAACAATGTTTTATATATTCTATAAAAAGTTTACAATATTACTTGCAATTTCAAGTACCAATATACAAAAGACCCAGGCACAACTGAGCTCTAACTTATTCAAATTGCAATGTTATAGTTACATTACATTTTGTTGGCCCTTTCCTATCACTCCAAATAAATCCACATTTAACAAGGTCTCAGATTGATTTTTTTTTCAAATAAAGTAAATCCAGGAAATTCAGAAAGTTGTACTTAGCTTAGTTTGATTACAAACATCTGTCATTGGCATGCACTAGGACTGCTTACCTGTGTCTCCAATTTAGCACTCGGTGGTAGCTGCAAATTGCCCCACTAAGCAATCAGATAAAACTCAATCATCTTGAAACATTTTTTCAGGTTTTTGGTTTTAAATTTTAGTATGTTAGCCAACTGTATCTTTTTTTAATAATGTGGCAATTTAAGCTCAGCAAAAGTTCTGTTTGGGGAAATGTCACTTTAAGAACACTCCCATTCTGATGTTAGCTATTAAATTTTTACTAAAGTGGTGTCAGTTCCAGTTCAGTAAAATAAGTTTTTATATAACTTAAACTCCTAGTTAAGTAATGTAAAACATGTTGTTCAGAATTTGTTTTACTCCGGTAATATAATATTCATGGTCACCCGGAGAAATGCATTCTTTGATCTCCATTAAAGAGGTAATGGGTGGCTTAGAGAAATTAAGTAACAGGCCCCAAGGCAATGCCAGCTGCCATGGGCTTACCCAGGTTTTGATTTCAAGCCATTCTGACTCCAAAGATATAAATCCAAGTTAAATGCAATTGATGTCTTTGCTTTCTTCTACTCTTCTCTATCTTTGAAAGAACTGGTCAACCATGCAAGACCTCTCCTATGTACTATCACCTATAGAGATTTTTCTCTTCTAAAATATACCAAGACCATAGATTGTTTTATGGTTTTAATTGAAATATTGTTGACATAACATGTTAAGTTAGTTTCAGGTGTACACCATAGCGAATCAATAATTCTATACATTACACAGTCTATACAATGCTATTATGATAGTTAACTATACTCCCTATGCTGTACTTTTCATCCCCATAAGTTATTTATTTTATAACTAGAAGTTGCTCCCATAGCTTCAAAGCCAAGGCTCTGCACATAGTAGGAACAAGATAAGTTTTGCTACTGACCAAAATGCCTTCTTAAGCAAGGAACTAATACTAATTTTTCTTAGCAGACATAAAGTGAGTTAAATGCTATCTAACCATTGTAAATGAATTTCAGTAGCACAATAACTCCAGGCCTACCTACTTTTATTCTCTATTGTTTTGGGGTTTTTTTTCAATAATTCTTTAGCAAAAACCCCAGCTAATTAGAATTAAATATGGGGTGTTTTTTTCTTTCTCCTAGTGCATGAATGTGTCCCTAATTTCTGAAAGGAGGTAAAATATTACCAGAAAGCTAAGAGAAGAAAGAAGTCATCTATCTATAGAAGATGATATAGCTGACTCATTTAGAAGTTTACGAGGAGGTTTTGTTTTGTTTTTTCATATAAATTAGATGGGTAACTATTTTTGCTATAGGTGCTATCCTGGTGCTTTCCAGATACTTTTGTTAGAAGGGAAGCAAGGATTTACAATTATGGAGTGGCTAGATCTATCTTTTATGAGAGACATTGGAGAGAAAACCTGTTAGCACTTGTTGTTGGTTGGGAATCACCACAAACCTTTCAGTTGTGGTTTCTAACTGTGGATATCTTAGCAGAATGCCAGCTATTGGGTTCCTGGAAAATGTACTATGAATTTTAATGTTTTCATTCTACCATTGACATATATATTGGAAATTTATTATTTGTGAACCACAAGAAAGAAGTGCATTTTATAACTGTCCAGATAAATAAAATTAAAACATAAACCTCATCCAAAAAAAGTGAGACTCTTTCTCAGCCAAAGAATTCTTTCAGCAGTTGGCCTTAGAAAGAACAGGATAATGTTTAACCCATAATCATGCTTTGAAAGTTGCCAACTGTCCTGCCCCTTTGATCATTCCAAAGAGAAATACTTTCTTGTCTCTTTGAAAGAGAACCAGATACTGTGTACTTTGGTTACAGGCCCTATGCTTGGTCACTAGATTTGTAAATAAGTTTAAAATGCAAAGAAATGACTGGAAAAAAAAAAGCTGTTGGAAATTCAGGAAATAGTAGAAAATAACTGCAGAAGAGATAAAAAAAAAAAAGAATACCCTTGTGGATGAGTACTGTAAACTTACAATATACTTGTGAGTCAAAGTATTAGTTTTCCCTCAGAAATATTAAACGTTAGGTTCTTTTATGCCACTGAGAAAGACATTGTCCACGATTATTTGGGGGATAATTTTGGTGATTATATGTAAAAAAGAACTAAACTTGTGAGGGACAATTAGGAAGAAAAGTTGTATAAATACTTGTATTTCCAGAGATACTGAAGTGAACCGTCTGTTTGGATGAGCATCAGAGAATTCTTAAGGGCACCAGAGCATCTTGTCAGTGGAGTACAATACACAGATTTAGATACTGCAAAGAATCTAGTTGATTTGAAATCTCACTTCCTGAATAAAACTCCAAGAAAAATCGTCAACCTAACTAGTATTCAACCTTTACCACTTTGGTATCCTTCAAGTAGAACTTAGTTCTTCATTGGAAAAATATTTAAAACATTCCATTGTTAGGATAATTTTTCTTTAAAGACTAAAAAAGACATATTCATAAGATGAAATTGGTTCCACTTTGGAAGTGGAGGCAAATAGATACTCATATTAGGGTTTAAAATAGCATAAAGCAGTTTATAAGTTAACTGCTAGACATTTTTGTCTCTAGCTTTTATTTCATTCCCTCCATCTTTCTCTGACCCTCTTCTGGATGGACATTTTTACAAGGTGCTCACTCAGATGTGTATTTAAAATTCGGCTATATTGAATTTGGAAACAAAGAGGAAAACCTGTAGGCAAAGCTACAGGCAAAAGACATAGTTAACCAATCTTGCCATCAATGCAGTCCAGAATAAAGGTTTGGGAGAGATTTCTCCAGAAGGGAAAAAAATGGGAGAGCTAAATGATTATATTCTTGCTTTATCTTAGTGGGTTCTACTATACATCTTTAGTAAATTTCAGTGAATTTTGACCTGCTGTTATTATAAAATAATTAGAGGTTTCAGGATAATTCCGAGAAAGGCTTGTTTTCTGTTAGGTTCCTATTAGCTATTGCTACTTAACAAAGAACTCTGAAACTTTGCAGCTTAAAACAACAATCATTTTATAATACCTCACAATTTGTGAGCCAAGCATTTAGTCAATGCTCAACCGAGTGATTCTTCTGCTACCTATGGTGTTGATGAAGGTCACCAGTACATTCAGCTGGCTGATGGGCTTGTCTGGAGGGTACAGGACTGAAATGATCATGCCTTCAGTCTGAACAGAATCTTCTTACAGTGTGAAGAGCAGATTTCAGGGAAGAGGGAAGGAAATGTAGATTCAGGGAGGTTGCAGTAGATGGACATGGAGACAGTTTAAGAAGAAAAATCAACAAAATTTGGTGATAGATTAAATATGTAGAATACATAAGAGGAAATGAAAATCGAAGTGCTTGCTGTTCACCAATATCCATTATCTCCTGCTTAATAACACATCTTTTAACTGAAAAACAGCTAACTGTACCAAGCACAGTTCTAAATACTTTAAAAAGATCTTCCTCTGAAGTAGATGAGATCATTCACTTTTCCCAGATGAGGAGTCTGACACAGAGAGAAGAACTCATGAAAGATCACACAGTTGGTGAGTGGGATTTGAACCCAGTCAGTCTGCCCTAAGAATCTACAATTTTAATTCCAAACCTTGCTAGCCCATTCCAATTGTAGTTAGGCTCATGGCAAATCAGCTAGAGATTATGCTTCTCAGATTACAACTCCCTTGCAGTTTGATGTGTTCTTGTGATTAAGCCCTGGCCAGTGGTATGTAAGCAATAGTGACACATGCTACATATGTTTTATTTCCCTGCCTTTCTTTCCTTCCACTGAGAGATGGACACCACTGGAAAAACTGCCTTGAACCCAGAAATGGAAGTCATATACTGATGACAGCAAGACTCTCCCACAACCCAGGACCACTTATTTAGAAACCATGTGAAAGAGAAATGTGTTCTTACGTTACCTAACCTATGCTAAATTAGTTACTATTTGTTGCAGCAAATTAAACTGTCTCCTACTTAATGTAAAAACTGTCATAGATAACTCCCCACTTTCTGGAGTTCAGAAATAGAGGTATGATGACACTATTCACTAAGAGAGGAAACGATCAGGTTTGGAAAAGGAAAAGATCACATTATAATCATATTCATTATAAACATGTTAAATTGGAGATAACTTTAAAGCTTTCAAGTAGAGATGTTGAGTAGGTAGTTATACACATGGATCCAGAGCTTTGAAAAAAGGCAGCTGAAAATAAACACTGATACAACTCTGAAACCAACTGCACATCAGTGAAAAAAAAAATATATGTATACATATGTATGTATATATATATTCTTCTTGAATAGTTCGTAATAATCTCAAGTGCTATAAAAGAAGCTTTTTCCTTCCATTTTACTAACTTCCAAAATTTATGTTGGAAAATATACTTTTAAATGTGAACGTTGGGAATAGATGATCATTGAATCTTATATTTGTGAAACACCACTTGTTTATAGCCTCTGGAAAGTTAGCTTAGTAATCTTGTATCAGAAAAATTACCTGCTTTAGGGAGGTTGAGGTAATTGGTAATTCTATTAGTTGTCTACTGCTACATAACAAATTACTCCTAAACCCAGCACCTTAAAACAACAAAACATTTATTACATTATAGCTTCTGTAGGTCAGGAATCTGGACACAACTTAACTGTGTGCCTCTGGCTCCAAGGTCTCTCATGAAGTTGCTGTCAAGCTGGAGGTCAAGGCTGCACCTCGGAACTCAACTGGGACTCCAAACATCAGCTGCGAAGCTCGCTCCAGTGGTTCTCAGAAAGCTTCAAGATCTTGCAGTTGGGTGAACGGAGGGCCTCATTTCTTTACCAGGCTACCAAGACCTCCCCACAGGACTGCTGGCAGCATGGCAGCTTGTCTCCCCCATACTGCAATCAGTGAGAGAGAGACAGAAACTGCAGATGCAAGGCATTGTCTTTTCAAAACCTAATCTTGGAAGTGCTATCCTGTTACTTCTAAAACAGTCAAACTCTTGGAAGCAGAGGGGGATGGGGATGACTAAAGGGCTGGGGAAGTGCAAGTGTGGAGATGTTGATTGAGGGCTCAAATGTTTGTTACGCAAGATGAGTAAGTTCTGGACATCTACTGTATAATAATATGACTACAGGTAAATACTGCTTTACATTCTTAAAATTTGCTGAGAGAGTAGATCTTCAGTGCTCTCACCATATACACACACAAATGGTAACTATGTGAGATGGTGGCTACGTTAAGTAGCTTGATTGTGGTGATTATTTCACCATATGCATATCAAAACATAAAGTTATACACCTTAAATATATATAATTTTTATTTGTCAATTGTACCTTAATAAAGATGGAGGAAATAAAGGAATAAAAAATGTAAATTGATTAGCCCAACCTACTCAGGGAAAGGGATTACAGAGGGCTGAGTACTAGGGGCAGAGATTATTGGGGCCATTTTAGAGGCTGTCTAGCACAGTAATGAAGAGTAATCCTAATGACATTAATGTAGATATTGTGAGGGTACTTAAATTTTCTCAGTTCGAAGTTTTTTGAACTTACACTGAATTAACATTAAATTTAAAAATTTAAATTTATACACACACATACACACAGACATTATCCAAAGTACTCTATGGAATTTGGAGATAAATAAGTTATGGAGCCTGAACTCTTAACAGTTTCTAGTATAACATGTGTTATTTACATCTCAGTTGGAAACTTATATTACTTTTGGACTTCAGCTAAATAGATACGTATACATATATTCCTCATATAGCAAAATGGGTTATGAAGAAATACTGTATTCTTTCTTATAAATAAAATAAGGCCTCTGTATTTAACATTGTAAATGTCCTAGGAATAATAAATATTAATAATATCATGTTTAAAAATTGATATTCTTAGCTTTCATCAACAAAATATTTTTATTCTTAAGAAATGAAAATTTTTCTAAAAAATATGCAGAGGTGAAGAATGTAAAATACTTTTACATTTCATATTTATTATAATCAAATTCAAGATGAGGGGAGTGATGATAAACCTCTGCAAAGCTTCTTAAAAAATTCATTGCAGATATATCATTTGTTAAGTATTAAGATTAATAAAAAGCAATTAAATTAAGATAATTAACACAAAATACAGTGTTCATGCTCAGTAGGGTTATTTTATATGGCATTTTAATTGAAAATCTTCTTACCCAGCATACTAACCAAGGGCTTTTATTTCATCTTGAAAAGATTACATATCAGTATAAATCCAGAGATTAGAAAAGTCTTTGTAATTATACAAATTGCCTCTCTAATATCATGTCAATTTAAATGTTACATAAAGATACAACAAGAAAACTAAAAAAGTTATAACAAACAATCATTGAACTGCTGGGGAAAAGTCCATATAAAGGGCATGTTGTGTCCTCTACTAAGAAAATATCAGTTTCAGGGGTACCTGGGTGGCTCAGTGGGTTAAAGCCTCTGCCTTCGGCTCAGATCATGATCTCAGGGTCCTGGGATCGAGCCCCGCATCGGGCTCTCTGCTCAGCGGGGAGCCTGCTTCCCCCTATCCCTCTGCCTGCCTCTTTGCCTACTTGTGATCTCTCTCTCTGTCAAATAAATAAATAAAATCTTTAAAAAAAAAAAAGAAAATATCAGTTTCAATTCTTTTTTGATCAGATCATTTCCATAGTGTGAAACCATGTAAACTATTGAACTAGATGAAAAGAAACAGATAAATTCAAATGTTGCAAATAAATGATTATGCTAATTCTCAGATTCAGATACAATTATAAAACATTGGTTTTACCATGGTTTGGTTTATTCTGCATTTCAAATTAAATTTCTATGGTGAGGTAATTGCATTTCTCATAGCACATAGGAGTTATCCTTATATGTCAGTACTACTGTTGACTAAGTTTGTGGTCTATCAGTGATTATATTTAAAAATATATTTAAACAAAAATCAATTAAGAAATATTTGGGTAGATACAGTGTTGACTGGTTAGGTAAATTTGTCTACTAATTGAGTAGGAAAAATTAATTTTCTTGGGTAGGGAGAGAATTTCTCATATTTTGTGTAAGACAAGCATAAAAAATTCATCATTATTTTGATATGTAATATCAACTATTCAGTCATCTCTTAGATTCCAACAAATATCGGTTAAGCACTTATTATGCAACAGATGCTGTAGTAAACACTCTCAGGAAGATAGAAATAAATAAAAAGATAAGTACAAAGGTAATATTAGAAGTGATCCGTGAAGTTCACTACAGATAATGTTATGGAACCTAACCTCACGTACTGTATAATAAAATATGAAGGCTATTTATTTCCCAATTTGAAACATACTACTTTTTGGAGCTCAGCTAAGGAATGATTAAAGGAATCTCCCTGTATAAGTCAGCACATGAGTTGCCTTTCTCCTCCTAAAAATCATGCAAAAGTCACAATGACAATAAAGACCCCTCTAACTACATTTTCAGAGAAACTAGGAAGTGAAATTGAAATGTACATATTGAGGAGAAGCTACACAGAAGAAATTGCAGAGAATAATACGGGAGTTATAGAATTGCTTAGTGCCAGCATATATCAGAAAGCATCAGCAAAAGCATATTTCCTGAGGTGAATGG
>CM052898.1:169594769-169644438 GCA_028534135.1 Potos flavus
AAAAAAAAAAAAACCTCATGAAACAAGAGCCTGTATAAAATTAGACTAGAAACACAAATAAAGAAGTCAGATAAAAGATGTCAAAAAAATTTGGATCTGAAATGAACTATCTTACTTCAGAAAAGAAGTAGAAAAAGATCATTGTAAAATAAGGGGAAATATGAAGGTCACAAAGAAGGATGGTTGCTAAAAAAGAAAAAAAATTAGTAAAAAGATAGAGAATAAAGAAGTGAAAAGTGAAACATGAAGAGTTTAAAATAAATAATAAAAATTTATTTTTTGAAGAGTTAAAAATAAATAAGTAGCTAAAATATTAGCTATTTAAATTAGGTGGCGGTCTCTCCAATATACGCATAGAGTCCCTGATGAAGTCCCTTTGAGGAAAGCCAAATAAAACAAAACAAAAACCAGAAAAACATGTTCAAAGGCAAAATTTCATAAAACTCATGAAAGATCACAAAAGGAAAATATTGTATGATTCTACTTATGTGACATATCTAAGGTAGCCAAATTCGTAAGACAGAAAGTAAGGCTGTGAATGATAGTTGACAGGGGTAGGGGAGGAGGGAATATGGAAATTTTTGTTTAATGGGTACAGAGTTCCAGTTTGGGAAGATGGAAAAAATTCTGGAATTGGATGGTGGTGATGGTTGCACAACAATGTAAATGTACTTATTGCTACTGAACTGTGCATTTAAAAAATAGTTAAAATGACAAAATTTATGTTATGTATATTTTACCACAGTAAAAAAAAAATCATGAAAGAGGATTTGTCTTTTCATAACAAAAAGGAACACTGTGTGTCATAAAAAATTGACCTAGAACAGGCCAAGACATAGTCCATTAAGAACATTGGACATTGAAGATACAGAGACAAGCAAAAGTCTCACAACACTTGTAAAGGGAAAAACAAATCAAGCTGGTCTCAAATTTCTCCACAGTAACTTTCCATGCTGGAAGTTACCTAAAATACACTTTTGGAGAGAAAGCATGAACCATGGATTTTACATTCAGACAAGCCATACTAAATTATGAAAGTTGCAGATAATTATTTTAAACGTGCAAGAAATATGGAATTTTATTCCCAAGAGACCTTTTTAAGAAAACTGCCAGAGGAAGAGACTGGCTAATTAAGGAAAGACTGGTGAAAATATGGCAAGATAACTAGAAGAAAACACTGAATATATTTAACTGCAAAACAAATGTAAAGATTATGGTTAAAGTCAGAGCAGACAAAGGTATATTACCTGACAAGAAAAAAATGATAATAAATAGGAAAGAGAAGGTAAGGAAAGACTGGAAGAGTTTCTTGATGGTCTCTTCTGATATATCTGGGAGCCAATGAATACCATTTATAGATGAAAAATAAATAATAAATATGTAAAATATAGTATTTGTAATACCATCGTATATATAAAATATAATAAATATTAAAAAATAATATTAATAAATAAATTAAATATATATATTTGCCCATTGTTTCAATCATGCAAAAAAAAAATCAGTGATTAAGACAATAATATTTAATTTGCAAGAATCTGTATTTTGGTTGGGACAGAGTTGCTTCAAGAAGAAGGTCTGGGTCCAAGTCTTCTCCATATGGTTATCATATGGATGGGGACAGTGGACTAGCTGGTCAGGCATGATTTTATGCGTGTGGCAGAGACTTAAGAAATATATGAAGCTTCTTGCAACTTACCTTTGAAAAAAGCCCCCCTGAAACCGACGAAGGAGCTCAAAAGATAGAAACTTCAGGTATAAAATAAGTGTCCTAGAGATATAATGTACAGCATGGTGACTATAGGAAATATCATATTGCATATTTGGAAGCTGCTAAGAGGATAAAAGTTCTCATCACAAGAAAAAAATTGTAATTATGTATGGTGATACCTGTTAACTAGACTTATCATGGTGATCATTCTGCAATATATACAAATATTGAATCAATATGTTGTACACAGAAATAATATAATGTGATATGTCAAATTATACCTCAATTAAAAAAAAAGATTAAATAAAAAAAAGCCCTCACTTTTCTAAGCTCATCTCTTTCTTGTATTTTATCATTTGTAGCTGAAAGTAATCAAAATATGTTTCTGGCATTCTGCCTGAAATTATCTTGCCCAACCTTCCATTCTGCCTGGGATCACAAGATCATTGGGTCCACTTAAGAATTTTCAATATATAGTAAGGGACAGTTTTACCAAATATTTTGCCACTGTCTAACATTATTCAATGTTAGGTTCAATATTGCCCCCTCAAAGATGTCCACATCCTATCCTGGGACTTGTGAATATTTTACCTTGGAGCGCCAAAACGTCTTTGTAGATGTGATTAAATTAGGGATCTTGAGATGGGAAGATTATGCCAGGTCATCTAGGTATGCCCAAAAGTAGCCACGAGGGTCCTTATAATATGGAGGCAGGAAGATCAGAGTTAGAGAAGGCAGTGTGACAACAAAGCAAAGAGAGATTTGAAGATACTACTCTTCTGACTCTGAAAATGGAGAAGGGGGCCATAGCCCAGAAATGTAGGCAAGCTCGAGAAGTTGGACAAGGCAAGGGCACAGATTTTCCCATAGACCTGCCCTTAGGAACCCAACCCTACCAAAATCTTGACTTTAGACTAGTGAGACTGATTGTGGACTTGAGACCTCTAGAACTGTAAGATCATAAATTTGGGGTGTTGAAGTCACTAAGTTTGTGGTAATTTGTCACAGCAGCAAAAGGAAATCAACACACAGGGCTTATCAATTTCCCAAATTTGTATAATAATTTCTTACCATTTTTTCAACCTCTTGTAATAAATATGACACAAACATTCATTGGGGAATGTAAAAATTGAACTGACCATATAGAAAGTTTTTCTGATTGTCTCATCTAAAATACCTGAGCTAAATGTATCATTTAAATTTGGCAAGTCGAGTAATATAAGTTTATGTATATTTAACAGTATGAAGGTAAAGAGTAAAATAGATAATCAAATGTTAGAAGAGCGATAAGAATGTACTGATTTTATTATTATAGGGGATGCTTGGATGGCTCAGTCGGTTAAGCAACTGCCTTCAGCTCAGGTCATGATCCCAGGGTACTGGGATCTAGCTCCACATCAGGCTCCCTGCTCTCCCTCTGCCCCTCCCCCTTGGGTCATGCTCTGTCTCTCTTTCTCTCTCTCAAATAAATAAATAAAATCTTTAAAAAAATTTAAAAACATAATAATTTTATTACTATAGGAAACTAATGGACACTGTCTAAATCAATAAAAAGGGGTGTCAAAATTATAATTATAGCATAGGAATAAAATACAAATATTCCTAAACATTAAATACATGTGTAAGCATACACCACATACACACCCCATAAATATACCCAAATGAAAGAGACCACATAGCAAAAGTATACTTTCAGAATAGAAAAGAAAAGAATAGAAAACACAAGATAATAAGAAAATTTCAAAATGAGCAAGAATGTAGCATGCAAATGCCAATCAAAAGAAGCAGAGGCATGATTTTATTATTAATTATGATGGAACTCATAGTGAAAACATGAAACAGTACAAAAGGGGGAACTTTACAATCATATAAGGTACAGTTCACAATGAAGATGTAATAGATATGACTATCCATGTCCTAACTAGCATAACATCATTATTCAGAGGGCAGAAGTAATAGAATATTCAAGCATAAATGTACTAAACACACTAGCAGTTAGACACACAGTTTATTCACAATTTAATACACTCCAGCAAATGATGAACTCCCGTCAAGCACTGGGGATATAATAGTTAAAGAAATAGACAGACTCTTTCTTCTGTGTGTCTCATTTTCTAGCATGGAAAGATAAACAGCAAGTGGAAAAAGGAAAATATATAATATGGTGGAACATGATTGTTTCTATGGAGATATTAGGGAAGAGTGCTGGAGTATGGCTTTCCGTGTACGTAGAGGAGGCAAGAGAAACCTCAACGAGAAGGTGATTTTGAGTGTTGTTTTGAAGGAGGTTACATGGTTAAGGGAGGTAACCTCCTTCAGAGAGGGGCTGATGGGAAGCAGGTAAAATAGGCAAGGAGTGAAAAATATACTTCTCACTCTGCCTTTTATAAATTGTGAACGATGCAGGTATAGTACTTTTTCAAAAAATGAAAACATAATAGAGAACTAGCATGATTTGGAAAAACAAGCTGAAAAATGAGATAGAAGATTTGGATTTTGGTTCAGGGTCAGTTCCTAACTTGCCTGTGGTTGTGGATGAGCCACTTAACTCTCTGGGTTTCCTTTCCACATCTGGAAAAAAAGGTGGTGCTAGATTAGGTGATCTTCAAATTCCTTCCTCCTTTAATATTCTGTGGGTCTATGATTTAATACAGTGTTTGTCAAACTGTGGCCTAGGAAAATAGTTTTGGAGTCTAGCCATTAGTCAACCTGTTTATCAGTACCCTGTCCCCGGCTTCCCTGCAACACACAAATAATGAATAGATGCCTTTCCAATTCTAGAATTATGTAATTCGAGTCATGTAAGGAATAAATATTAGAAAACTCAAGAAATACCACTTTTTCAAACAGATTCAAAACTCAATGACAACAGGATAGTTCCCTAAACATAGACACACACAGACACAGACACAGACAAACACACAGACACACACACACACACACATACACACACGGGACTATCCTTTTAGGTCTCATCATCATAACAAAATCATGACTATATTTTAATATATATATTTAAATTTACAAAAAGTACCTTTTTACTCTTTTGTAGATGTGGCCTTTGGGTAAGTCCCAGGAAATGTTCTGTTCATTGTAAAATTTCGTGCAATTGAAACGGTGGGTTAAGTATTTCTTCCTCTAAGTGGTTTGGCAATTCATGATGTAGCGTGATTTATGTTCATCTTATAGCTATGTACCTAAATTCTGTCCCCCATCTCTGCATTCTATGGAATTAACTCCTTAGAGTAAGATCTTACCTCCTTGATGATTTCCAGAGCACATACTACAGCACTCTATACAAATATGAGCTCAGGTATGGTTCTGTCTTGACTCCCCATAATATGAGAAAAGATATGAGGGGGAAGGTCAGGTGCAGCCCTCTCAGTGATTGATCACTTCTAAATTCTCCTGCCTTGATATAAATGAGCAATTAAGAAAAATAGGCAAAGGATACAAAATCTCTCCTATCTACAAGGTCAATAGCTCTTCCCCAAAAGAATAAATGTCCTATGCATAAGATCATACCGCTTACACAAGACAATGTTTGCATGGCCCAAAAATATAATAATGGCATTTTTGTCTTCTATCCAAGGGGGATTTGATACCTGGATATTTCCCTTAATAACAAGAGAAGGATGACTGTGACTTTTATAAATAGCTTTTGTCTCAAAATGTAGATTGAATGAAGTTTCTTGAAAATTAGACTGCAACTTCAAATACAATCTCTATATCTCCTCTGGAAACATGGAATATGGCTGCTGTGCCATGTCGGTATGCCTTACTGTGTTTCTTTCTTCCATTAATCTAAATGTTTTGTTTTCCATGGGGACTCTCCTGAACTGTGGTTTTCTTGTCTAGGAAATGATAAAACCAGTTTCAAATCTTGCACTGAAGTTAGAATCAGCATTTCCTAAAGAAATAGTCCTGCATATTCCTACTCTTACACAATTACAAATTGGTACACTAGTTTTATATCCCATACAGGAAAGTATGTGGTGATTTTTTTCATCAATATCTCCTATAGAACTGCATAACTTCCTAAAATCCGAGCAGCAGAACTGAACATTTTTTAGCTAGGGAGGGATCAAAGTTAATCAAAACAAGAGTCAAAACAAGGGCAATAAAACTGCATCTCACTTCTTTGTAGATCTGACACAGCTGCTTTAGCACGTGAGCCAACAGAAATTTGGGCCATGCTCCGTGGAGGAATTCTGTCCTAATTATCCCCAATTATCATGGATATTACCTGTTTTGAATTTCCTACTCTTACTCCTTGACTAGTTTCCATTATAGAAAATTATTTGTGTTTGTATGTATCACGTAAAAGATACACAAAATGTATCTAAATATTCTCTTTATATTTGTCCCCCCATTCTTTTTTGTGTTAAATTACCATGTTATTCATGTGTAAAAACCTATGACAACTGTATCCCAATAGAATAATGTATCATGTTATTACAAACAAGTCTAAAAATGAAATACTGCAATAATTATTTGGCAAATTATTTGTCCTCTCAAGTTTATGCAAGATTTTCAGGAAAACTAAAAAGAAAAAAAAAGCCTCAATTTGTTCAATTACATTTTTCTTTTTCCTGCTCCCAGTATTCAGAGAGGTCAGAAAATTGAACTAGAAAATATCTTTATTTGGATAAATAGCTTTGTAGGAAAAAAATACTTTAAAGATCAAAACTTGAATTAGTTGTTCTTGGGAGATGGAAATCCCACCAATTCAAAAACTAGTGTTTTCATTCCTGAGAAATAGGTAAAACTAAAATGTTATTTTACGGTGTTAGTAAAACTGACAGACGTTACTAGAAGAGGGGCGCCTGTGTGGCTCAGTGGGTTAAAACCTCTGCCTTCAGCTCAGGTCATGATCTCAGGGTCCTGGGATCGAGCCCCGCATCAGGCTCTCTGCTCGGCAGGGAGCCTGCTTCCCCCTCTCTCTCTGCCTGCCTCTCTGCCTACTTGTGATCTCTCTCTCTCTGTCAAATAAATAAATAAAATCTTTAAAAAAAAAAAAAGAAGTTGCTGCAAGAAACAAAATCAGTCATTTTCCAAAACAGACCAGAAGCAAACACAAGAAAAGTTGATTTGAGTTTTAAATATTACACATTATATTAGATTCATAAATGAATCATGATGTTAATCTGAGATAGACACAAACTGAAAAATATATTGTACTGGATATGCCCTTAATGTTTCCTTATTTTCCATCTCAATAAAAAATTTTCCTGGTTTCATTAATCAAAATATATTTATGCAGGAAATCTTCATGATGTATGTTTTCAAGGAGTGTTTAGATTAAACTTGGGTACTCCAGTATAACCAGAAGTGATATAACCTTTGAGACATTAGTACATCAATATTTTTTATCACTTAAAACCACTCAGTACTTCCTGGGATCTGGGATTTAGAAATTGATCAGCTGGCTTAGCAAAATCATAACTGATCACCAACCAACTGTTCTTACTTCACAGGACACATGAATTAGCAAAAGTCTTCCGGGGATTCCACACTGTCTGAAAGAGAACACATTTTGCTTGGAAGAACTTTGTGCTCATCACTGAGTTTCTAGGGCAGAAGGGAATAAATGCTTGAAATTTCTTTGCCTTTGAAGTTGCAGAAGTGATCTCTTATGGAACCACGGGGCCCTAACCAGCCAAACCAGAACTGCTTCTGAGACCTATGGAACCTCTCCCAGCTCAACGTATTTCCAATTCAACTGTTAAAGTCAAGACTCTGGATAACGTACAGGAAAGGTATAGAAGAAAAAGCTATAGATCCTACACTGAAGGACCTAATAGTCTATGAGCAGAGGTAATAATTCTACATCAATATCTGGATAAATAGTGAAAACTAAACTCACTCAATCTGGAGCCATCATCATTCTGACTTGGGCCACATCTGTGACTTCTCGTGCATTTTCTGTTTTAGGAATGAGACCCCTCAACACAGATACATAGCAATCTTCCTAATCCCTTCTTCTATCTTTACCTCTCTATCTCTACAACCTATGTTTTAGCTCAAAAACTAACCTTATTTTCCCCTCTAAATAACAGTTTAACCAGTTCCCATAATCCCATAGCTTCTTCAAAATGACATTTCTAATAGGCACATCTGATCGCATTCCTCCTCATTCACCTACAAGCTGAGCTCCAAACTCTCGCGTACAGAAAGTTAAGCCTTTTTCACCTTACTCTTCATTTTCTGTCCCATCTTCTCACTTTCCTCCATTCAACTGAAGGTCTGGTCATTCTGAATTATTTCGTTGTCCTCAAATACGTGATTAAACATGTGTCTCTGCACGTGTTCATCTGTCTGGACTACCCTATGCCACCCCACTCTATACCCAATGTGGCTCACTATGAACTTCCGCTCATCCTTCATTCTCAGTCTAAGCATTATTTCTCCTTTGTCATATATTTCACAATGCCTCAGATAATAATATGGCCATTTATTTATACAATAGCATCTGTTGTTCTATAGATTCAGAGCCTTTTCAACATGATATTGTATTTGTTCTCATGTCTGTCTCACTACTAGATTGTGAATATCTTGAGGGGAGAGGCAATATGAGGGCTTTTTTCCACCTTTATATCCCAAGCTCTTCCTGCAACACAATAAATTCTTGATAAATATTGAGTTTAAAACACAATTATAAAGTAATAACTCAAAATAGCCTGTGGAAAATACTATAATAGTTATACTTTAGTTGATAGTAGATCAAGCTGAGAAAATTAGGAAAGACTTCATGGTATAGGGTGTAGTTGACACAAACATAAAAGAATGCATAGAATTTATAAACATGGAAATGGAAGGGAGGAAATGCTTAGGTTAGTGAACTTCGTGATCAATAACAGGAAGCTGAAAAAACATCTCCTTTGTGTGAGGATCTGATCTGAATAGAAAATGGGTGCGAGGTAAAGAACTGTAATAAATAAGATAGAAAAGTCAGCTTGTAAAGCTTTGGCCCTAAGTGAAAAAAAAAAAGTCAGCTTGGAGAATACGTTGGTAAACGTCAAGAATATCTGGCTAAAGAGTATAAATTTAGGTTTTTTCCCTAGGAAATAAAATATAGATATATTTAAGGATTGTTGTCCTCACACACACACATACGAACACACATATATTCTATCAGGAAAAGGAATCTTAATAAATTAAGTAGGAAAGTTAGTTCAGGGAAGATATTATGGAACTTCAGATACAATTGTTTTTTCTCTTGAAAATAAATACATATATATTTTAAAGGTACTGCCATAGCCATAGCTCTAGATATAGATGCAGATGTAGACATTCGCATAGATATTTGGACAAATTTAAAACCAAGATATGAAATAGTAGGATGTTGACAAAACGTAGAAGGGTTTTGACAACATGAATTTGGATGACTATAATTCAGAGTATATAAAATTCTAGGAGAGGCAATCTGCATAATTCAGTATTTGGCTAGAGAAAATGGAGGTAAGGGAAAGGGAAAAGTCAGAACAGAGATGAGTCAAAATTCCCACTGAGTAGGCATTGTTTACATCTTATCTGGTACAATTAATTCCCTTTCTTTGCATCAGCCAGACAAGCTTACTGGAGGTAGGGTCATTCATTACCTCTTTTGAAACCCCACCACTCAACAGAGAGTGTGGTCAATTTTGGGTAATCAACAAAATTGAATTGATCTGACCACAGATGGAGACTTAATGCATCCTATTCCTTACAGCTGCTGCCAGCTATGGCATTTGACTGTTTTCTTTGAAATTTGCCTCGCCTGGGCCATGGAAGGGGCATGGCTCTGTTCGAGTTACCTGTCTGTGGTTTTCTTGGGAGTGCTGGTCATGTATCAAATATCTACACTGTGCCTTCCGAAGACCTAACACTATAGCACTTAGCTTCAACGTTCTTACATAGTTCAATGGCCCCTGCTGTTTAATCTTACTGCACATGGGGAAAAAAAAACAAAAAACAAAAAACTGTGCCAGCTTGAGGAAGCACTGTCTTATTGTCACAGTAAATACACTGGTTTATGCTAAACTTAGTGAGATGTACCATGTTTGCCAACAAATTATTCTTAGCAAAAATAGCAACACTTGTGCATCCATCTAAAGCTCCAAGAAAGTACTGTATTTATCTTTCAAATAGTGAAATGTAAATTTAGAAAACCAAGGGAATTAAGACACTGAATCTTTGATGCCCTCCTTATTATGTTTTCTCTTTGTGGAAAACAAGCTGTGCGGTACACAGTATCACCTCGAGAAAGAAGGAATACCAAAAATATGTGTGGCTACCACTTTAAAAAATGCAAGTTTGTTCCCTTTTCTTTCCAAACGATTTATATTATAGTTTAGACATATAGAGAAATTACCTCCTCGACTATACCAGTCCTGAATACTGCCTGTTATGTCTAGAATAGCTATTACAAAGCTTTCTAAAAATCCTTGTAAGGGAGATATGGGGGCTCGTCTTTTAAACCAAGTATTTTGGCTTTTCTCCCTCTCTTTCCTCTGCAAATTATAAAGCAACTGCAGTGCATTCAGCCAGTGAGGATGTAGCTTGAATTTTTTTTTTAATGTAGCTTGAATTTTTAAAACATCGGAATTGTTACGGGATCGTCTTTCAGCGATGTAGGCATTGAAAAGAAACTTGGGAATTACTACCGTTCTTTTCTGTGTCTGTACACGACAGATCTACTGTTCATATGGTTAATTCAGTCAAAGAAACCATTTGATCTGAATTTTTAACTCTATGACCAGCGGCTTGACTGAGTTCACAGCCATCGTGCCTGCTCTGGCCGCGCATGTCCACCCGGGCTTTGTCTGCGTGCTGGCAGTCTCTGCACAGAGAACACACAGCATATGCCAGGTGGCCATGTGTCTGAGGCAGAGGGAATAGAGAACAAAGCAAAAAAAGCTTCCATTTGGACAGAGATACTTTAAGCCATCCGACTGCCAGTAACGTATTAAAGAGAGAAGAAAATGCAGTGATGCCTGAATATACTCAACAGTAAACAACTTCAAGCCTGAGATTCAGATCACAAATCTTTCTCTGCTGCTGCTGACAAGCTCGGCTTGAGCATGGCTGCAGGAGACAAAGAAACCTGCTTCAAGAGGAAAATGGAAGAGAAGACCCTTACGCTCATTTTAATCTATCTCCAGTGCACGTTTTAGGAACCCATTATATCGTAATCATTGTATTCTCATGTCAGAAGCCTGTTCTTTTGAAAGTGGGAATGGGGGAGATGGTTCTAGAATGGCAAAACCAAGAACTTCTTAATTCTACCCTCCTCTTGGTAATTACCATACTGCTCACAACTATCTTCCCCACAAACTGAGGAATAGAGTGGGCAGATACTAATGCCATCTCAGAAGCATTGGGGGCTACAGAATATTACTTTAGAAAGTAAGATGGGGTGGGTTCCCTAAAGGTCAGAATGGGTAATTTCTCATATAAATACTATATTGTCCTCATCCCCTGCATCATGCTTTAAGATAAATAAAATGTCTTGACTGCATCATTTTCCTATAACTCATTTCTTGAGTTATGAGCAGAGCCCTAGCACCTGCTATGGGCTAGGCAGTAGGCTCGAAGCCTAACTTTCAGTTCAGTATTTCCTGTCTTCCAACTGTAGCTACTAACTGTGCTCCACTGTATTCATCTTACAAATAAGAACAGCGACATTCAGAGCAGTTAGTTGATGTGCCCAAGCTCACTCAGCCAATTAGTGCGATAGTGATTTAGATCAAAGCTTATCTGATTTTTTTTTTTTTTTTTGAGAGAGAGTGTGTGTGTGTGCATGAGCAAGCAGGGGGTGGGAAGGGCCAAGGGTGAGGGAGAGACAATCTTAAGCAGGCTCCGTGCTCAGCGCAGAGCCCGACACAGGGCTCAATCTCATGATCCTCAGATCATGACCTGAGCTGAAATTGAGTCAGACACTTAACCAACTGAGCCACCCAGGTGCCCCAAGCTTATGTGATTCTAAAACGTGTATTAATCACTCTATACCAAGCGACAACTATCATTCATAAATAAGTCAGTTTTGCAAGGGTCTCCCAGATGCCCTGTCTTCTGCAATCTGTGTCATTTAATCAACCCCATATGAGTCTTTTAATAGAGTATTATCCTATTTCAGATATTAGAACACTAAAACAGCCAGCTGGCCTAAGGCTGGGTCGAAATTCAAACATAGGTCTTTCTCAATATATATACATCAATGCTAGTCTGAAAGTTCTATTGACCTGAACTCTAGCGAGTGTAAAGGGTTCGTTCCACCTTCCCTGAAGGTGTCGTATCATCTTGAAACTAACAAAATGGGTGCAAATTTGAATGGATTTTACACCACAGAACTGCGTGTATTTGAGTATTTTGTTCGCTCTGCCAGGAATGCATTTCTCTCTATTCCGTGTGACAAATTCCTTCCATTTGAGCTCTCCTAATCTAGTGCTGATGTATGTTTTTAGACACACTCTAATTCCGAAAGGGAGAACTCGTTGCTGCCTTGCTGGTGCTCCAAAAAGAACGGCATTTGCACCTGTATTCGAGCATTTTGTCATGTCGTACCAGATTGTTATATGTCTCTATGTGTATGACTCCTCTAGGCAACTTGGGATCCCCCAAAGGACCCATTCCCTATCCTGCTGACCTTTAAGCTTCCACTATCCAGGTCAATGTCCTTTCAGGTCTGTGTTCAAAAACGCTTGCTAAGAGTGTGTAATCAAGTGATATTAGAATGAGGAGCCATTAGAAGAAATACAGGTGTGTATGTGTTTGTGTGTTTCAGAAGCAGTGTGGAAAAGGAAGAAATGCCATTTAGGTTGCAGGGACAAAGTTATATTACCTCTTATCTGGCTTTTAAGGGGATTTTGCTGAGCAAAAAAGTCCTCTATTTGTAGAAAAGCCTTACCTGAGCCACCAATACCATCTGAGATTATTAAAAGAAGGATTTTAAAGATTTAATTTACTTTTTGTCATGCACTCCTTGCTATTTGCATTCCACTCTGGTTGAACATTGAAATGAGATGAGCCTCTATCACCTTTGTGTCTGGTCACGTCTGCTTGCTAGTCTCCCTTGCTAGCACAGCGCCGCAGTATCAGGCTATAAACACAGCAGCAAAACGGTTCAAGGAAAGAAAAAGGAAAAGAAAAAGGAAAGTTGCTTTGGTGAGTAATTGGATGGAAATATAGTTAATGAAAACATTTCTACTGGTAGCAGGCTTTTTATAAATTCTTCTTTTCCTTATAATTAAATTTTCTAAAATGTGGACATTTGGCCTTAAGTATCTCCTGGCTATAATATTGGCAACAGATCAGTACAGCTTGCTTGCCAAGCTTAACAGGGAAAATACAATGGGAAAATACCGTAATTTTATAGTTCTTGTAAAAATGAGGAAACCACCACCTGCACAAAAACCCCAAAGAGTATGTCCCCAAATCTGCCCACAGAGGGACCAAGATACATGTTTGCAGTTTTAGGGATGACCCTAGAAACCTATTTGGGGTTTATTCTCGTTTACCCTAACATAATTGTAGATCCATCTCAGCAAACAGATGTGCCGAACGTGAACTTTATGTTCATTGGCTCAGGAAATGGAGCTGAGAATTTAAACTAATTTCCATTTTTATTATGTAGTATGACTTTTGCTTCTTTGTTCTCTCATAATCAACTTCAGTCCCCCTGAAAATACCTTAACTGATGGCTTCTAACAGGGTTAGATTGTGTGAGCTGAATGTAGACTTGTTTATGACTGCCTTATCCACATATGCACCTGACATACTTTCTCTCAGTGGAACAACAAATTGGATTTTTCAAGAGCAGGAGAAAGGTACAAGCTCCTTCTAATAAAGTAAATATGATGCCACTTGTGTGTGGCAGAATCTTTTGAACTGAGTTAAAAGTGCATTTCTGAGGCATCAAGCATAGGAAACTCGGCATCTATAACCTTGCTACAGAATAAATTGCGCTGAGCTCCCAGGTGGTGGTGAAGAAGACCATGTCTGAGCACACACACAGATTCTTCTTTTGCCCACAGAACACATTTCCCTCCTCTCTCTCACCTCATTGTGCTTGTGTTGGTTAATTTTATGTGTCAACTTGACTGGGTTAAGGGATGTCCAAATAGCTGGTACAACATTATTTCTGGGTGTATTGGTGACAGTGTTTCCAGAAGAGATTAGCATTTGGTTCAGCAGACTGAGTAAAGCAGACAAAGAGCCCACCCTGGTGCAGGCGGACATCATCAAATCCACTGCGTGCCCAAATAGAACAAAAAGGCAGAGGAATGGTGAATTCACTCTCTCTACTTGAGCTGGGACATCTATCACCTCCTGCCCTTGGGCTCTGTGCTCCTGGTCCCTGGGTATTTGGGCTCAGACTGGGTCATATACCATTAGGCCTCCCACCCCATTCTGAACTCAGGCCTTTGGATGGGGACTAAATTATTCCACCAGCTTTCCTGGGTCTCTGGCTTGTAGATGATCGGTCATAAGACTTCTCAGCCTTCATAGCCATTATGAATTCCTATAATAAATCTCTCTCTCTCTCTCTTCATATATGTGTGTGTGTGTGTGTGTGTGTGTATATATATATATATATATATATATATATATCCTATTGGTTCTGTTTTCTGGAGGACCCTTACTAATAGAGTGTTCCTACAGATGATAACTGTGAACTGCATGTCCTAGGCTTTCCTGCAGGATGACCTTCAGTTAGGTTTGGCCACTGAGAGCACATGCAATAGAAGAGGGTGGGAGAAGTGAAAAAACTGCATTTACTTTCCCTCTCCTCCTTGCTCTGATGCCTGCCAAAAGTGTGACAGTGGCTGTATCCCTCTACAACTAATGTTTTCATCAGAGTCTTTCTCCATCGTCCTCACCCCAGTGGTCTACCATAACTGTGTCCTTCCAGTATCACTCTGGCCCTTGGAATGGCCCAGGCTCCCTAATATTGCTAGTATTTGGGTACCTCACCAACTCTTGCTTGCTCTCTTATTCCCACTACAACTCTATATGTTATTTATTTAAAACTTTTCATATGAACCATCTGAGATGAATCTAGTGTCCTGTTAGGACCCTAAATGACAAAGAATGCAACCATTCTTTTTTTAAGTTAAATAGTCACTTGAATAAAATGACCCACTGAATAGCCATGGATTGATTAACTGGCTTCCAGTAGGAATGATGTTGTAAACAAAGTCATCTAACAGCTTCCACCTTTGACATTCAGAGCAAAGACTAATAGAACATAAAGCAACTAAATTCTGCATCTTCTAAGGAAATTAAAAAGTCTATCAAAACCTTCTAGGTTCTTCAAGGAATCTGCTAGATTGAGTGTAAATTATTTCATCTCACAAAAGGGGTTGATTCATGATTCTCCTGGCTGGGATACGGCATCAAATCAAGGAGGAAGGGGTTAGAGAAGGCCCAACCAAACTAAAGTCCTTTAACTCAAAGTGGCAAGGACAGGCTGGCTTCCAGGACATTTTAGCAAAAAACAGTTTTCTAGGTCATCTTTGTGGCCAGAAAAATAAGGAAGTGCTCAAAAATGATAAAAAATATTAGAAAGACAAAGGATTTAAAGGTGCTCCCACTGGCTAAACATGGCCATTCTGAGCTCAAAATACATGATAATCAACACACTGAATAAAAGAAGAATTCTTATTTTATACTGAGAAAGAAAGAAAGAAGAAAGAAAGAAAGACAGAAAGAAAGAAAGAAAGAAAGAAAGAAAGAAAGAAAGAAAGAAAGAAAGAAAGAAAGAGAAAGAAAGAAAGAAAGAAAGAAAGAAAGAAAAAGAAAGAAAGGAAGGGAGGGAGGAAGGGAGGAAGAGAGGAAAGGGGAAGAAAAAAGAAAAGAAAAAGAAAAGAAAAAAAAAGGAAAGGAAGAAAAAGAAAATAAAAAGGGGAGGGAGGGTGGGAAGAGAAGAAAAGTAGGAAAGAAAGAAGATCCTCCTTACAGTAGAAAACTAATATATATATATATATATATATATATATATATATATATATATATATATATGTATATATATGATGAGGGGGTTAATAATCAAAAGGTGCTAAAATAGTGGGTGAATCTTTTGCTTTGATGAAGAAGACATGTCCAGAGTCTCAAAGAACCTCATCACAAATTACTTCTTAAATACTAAGCTATACCTTTTGTAGGTTACGGACCTAGACCTACTAAAATCCCACATGATCATATCAGTTATTTTTCATTTTCTGTTCTAATATCTTAGCCTACTCCAAGGATTTGGCTAAAGATTGAATTTGTGAGTCATCTCTTCAGAGACTAAGGCTGCCATTTTAGAGAAGTTTGAATCTCCCACAAATAATCCAATGAACTGATTATTTCATAACTCCACCAATTCTTAAGCCAGGATTTAGATGACCCATTTGAAAGAAAAGGTCTCTTTTATGTTGGATTCCTTCTAATGACAACTCTAGTTACTTACTATATCTTCTATTAAATCCCCACATCCTCTAATTGCTTCTTGTTGAGAGGATGGGTCCCTTTGTTTTATTTCCATTTTCCATCAGATACAATCTGAGGTAACTTTTCTTAGACTCTATGGTCAACTTTGTCCCTTTACAGCAAGTTAAAAAAAGACTGCAAATATTCCCCATAAGTAACTATACATACTATTTGCATAACGTACATCAGCTAGCAATTAGTGATGACCACCTCTCTGAGATGCCTCAGGCTAACAGCTATATCCTGATAGGGAATAGTATCTACATAGGAGATTTAGCAAAGGCTAAGATTCCCCCTCCAGAACGCAACAAAATGAACTTCTGTAAGAACTTTTCTTTCAGGCTATAACATTATTTCATTATTCATTATTTTTTCCCATTAATTTTCATTCATTTAAAAAAAGCACTCATCTGGAATACTTTAAACTTATTTCTTTTCAGATTATAAAGGCAAACCAATTTCGCATAATTGTGTACTTTGTCTACAGAATCCTAGTATGTCATTCTCATTTCATGTTGCAAAACCTCATGAAGTCTGTGTGCTAATTTTGCCAATGGTTTCCATCCAGATCTAATCAGACAGGGTCACTCAAATAATGGTCAAGGGATTTCCCTAACCCTGATTACAGCAGAGTTTCCAGCTCTTCTTTAAACTGTGTATGTACTTCTTCCAAAATTCTGCTTGCTTAACAGGTTCGTGTTTATTCTGTATGGCGAACCTAAGGAAGTAGAAAAGCCAGAATTATATTTCAGACTTTTCCAACTGTCAGTTTTGTACTCAAACAAACTAGTCATTGCTGTCCCTCAGAAGGAAAGCTGCCTCTCACTTATAAAGAACCTTCCTCTTGGAAGATTCTGTGTCTTAAAAGGTTGTTTTGAAATGTTGATATACATACAAGTAAAAAAATTCTCCAGGCAGATTAAATGCATATATAAATTTATAATAGCCCACTGACTCCAGTTGGCAGAGTTATAGCTTTAGGATAAGTGGCAAAACACTTTCCAAAGAAGTTTGGAGACTCTTTTTTGTCTTTCTGCCAAGTCTTCTCCACTGAATCTCATGCACTGACTAATGCATATGCTTGTTTGTTTAAGGTTCCAGGGAATGGTCTTTATTAAGCCTGGTAGGTGAGAATACTATCCGCTAAGGCCTATTTGAACTTCTTGACTTGGACAGGTTTTGGCTTCTGCTATATTTCTAGTGGCTGTCCTGCTGTATGCACATCAACATTAGCAAAATGGGAGTCCTGCAGCTTTTAATTCATATTCAGTAAGCTCAAATATGAAATATGTTTTATAATTTTAAATGTTCATTATGAAACCATACACACATACTTATTACTGACCCTCCCACTTCTTCAGGCAATTTCTTTCTTCTCTAGTAACAGTGTTCACTACAAGTAATTATTATTCATTGCTGCTAAATATTTCATTATATAAATATACTTTAATGTACTTATTTTTCTGTTTATGCATAAATGGCTTATTCCCTGTTTGGGACAACTATAAATAAAGTTAGGGAATGTTACTGTACTGCTTTTTTGTTGCCATAAGCATTCATGTCTATTGTGTATACAACTCAGAGAAGAAGTGATTATGTGTATTTTTAGCTTTGGTAAATACTACGAAACAATTTTCCAACAAAATGATTATCAACTGGGGTATTAATCTGCATAATGTTTGAGAATTCTACTTGATTCGTATCTTCTCTAACACTTGATATTTCTAGTCTCTTAAAATTTAATCATTCTCTTTGGGATGTAGTGTTATGTCATTGTGGTTATAATTTGTATTTAGTTGACGCTCATTAAAAAGAATTTTTCTCACTGAGTTGTTGGCATTCTTTATATATCTTATGTAGAAGTCCCTTGATTTTACATATTTGCTGATATAATGATTTATATGCAGTCATACATTATAACTTATGAATTATAAGCTTATGTATAGTTATAAAATTTATATGTTACATATATAAAACAGATACGATCATTCTTTCTCATTTGGTAATTTGACTTTTCATACTCTTACTACTACTCTCTTTTAAGTGAACACAGTTAATTTATTTAAATGAATTCCTACTTCTTAATCTTTTCTTTCATAGCTAATTACTTTTGTCCAGGTTAGGAAATCCTCCTACCACAACATCATGAAGGCATTCTCCTATGATTTTTTCTACAAGTGTTCTTTGGTCTTTCACATTTATGTCTAAATTCCACTGCCAATTCAGTTTTGTGAATGGTGTGAGGTACAGACTAACTTATTTTTCAGATGGATTTTCAACTGACTCGGTAATTTATTAAAACCACCATCTTTCCTGCATTAAACTGCTATGGCATCTTTGTGATAAATCAGGTGACCATACATGTGAGTCAGGTTCTGGACATCCGATCCTGGTCTATTGGCCGGTCTGTTTATTATTTTTACATAACTGTCATTCAATACCACACTGTTTTGCTTACTGTACCTTTGTAATGAGACCTGATCTCTGTCAGTACTATTCTGCCAGGTTTGCTCTCCTTTAAAGATTGTCTTGCTATTCTAGGTCTTCTGCATTTCCATACACGTTTAGAATTAGCAGGCCAATTACCCCACCTCCATAAAAAACAAACAAGCAAACAAACAAACAAAAACAAGAAAAAGAAAATATGCTTCTGTTATTTTGATTGAGAGAACATTGAATATATGTATCAATTTTGGAGAAACTTAAATTTTAATAATATTGAGCTCTACAATGTAGGAACATATTCTATCCATCTATTTATTTGGATTTAAAAAATTTTTCTTGGCACTCTTTTTTATTGTTGTTTACAATGCAGAGGAGTAAGATGTTTTTCATTTGAACTATTTCTAAATATCTGGGGGTTTTATAAGTGCTACTATAAATACTATTTATTAATTTCTTTCTTAATACTTGCTGCTAATTTATAGAAATGCGATCATTTGTTATATATTGATTTTACATCCAGTGAATTACTAAATTGACATTATTCTAATCATTTTTTGTAGATTCTTTTGAATTTTCTAAGCACATATCCATATCATTTGCAAATAATGACAGTTTAAAGTTTTTTTGTTTTTCAGTTTTTATTTTAGAAAATGGGGAGGGGCAGAGAGAGGGAGAGAGGGAATCTTAAGCAAGCAGGGCTCAATCTCAGGACCCTGAGATCATGACCTGAGCCAAAACCAAGAGTCGAACGCTTAACCGACTGAGCCACCCAGGCATTCTACTTCTACTTCTAATTTCCTTAGTTTTTGTCATGACTGGCTATTGAATTTTATCAAATGTTTTTTGTATACATATTAAGATGATCACATTGTTTTTCTCCTTTATAGAGCTAATATTGCTTTTTGAATATTAAAAGCCAACCTTGCAATCTTCTGGTAAGCCACGGTACATTATTATTTACTATGTTTTTAAATATACATATAGAGATTCAATTTGCTAAAATTTTGCTTAGAATTTTTTGCGAAGGTGCTCATGGGAGAACTTGGCTATAATTTTCTTTCCTGGTAATGTCCTAATGAGAGTTTGCTATTGAAGATATGCTGGCTTCGTGTAATTTTTGAAGCATTCTTCGCAGAGCACGGTGATTAACACTACAGTCTCTGAAGTCAGATTGCTGGGTTCTAATTTCAGCTCCATGATTTACTAGTTGTATAATTTTGACCAAATAATTCTAAGAAATGGTGTCAGAAGTCTCGGATCACATTTGCTCTGTAAGTCTAGAAAAATTGTTCCCTATATTAAAATTTTAATTCACCATATTAAAATTTACATTTATATGTTAAATAAACATAATAACAGTACTTACTTTATAGGGTAGATGTGAGAATTAAATAGGATGAACTATGTAATATATTTAATATGGTGCCTGACATAGGAAGCACTTAAAAACTAGCTGTGTGTAGATGATAGACAGATGATAAGGGATAACACAGACACATAAACAAATACACAGTTAACCGTGTCAGTTGGACTGTAAGCATATTTTTAATCTAACATTTTGATTACAAAATCTGGACTTTAGTGTCACTGTCCATTCTTATTCTCTACCTGCCAACCTAATACTTAAACACTTTCCTAACTTTAATGGAAAAAACAACTTTCACTTTCAATGTACCTAACACTGTGTGTGTTTAAGATGGCTGTTAACACTGCCTTGATTTGTCCATTGTATTAGCCAAGTTTCTCCGGTTTAATAGAACTAATAGGATGTGTATATAGAGAAAGATATTTGCTATAAGGAATTCATAATAAGCAAGTGTGGAAGCTGGCAAATCCAAAATCTGCCCAGTGGACCAGTAGGTAGAGATCCAGGAAAGCCAGTGTCCCAATTTAAGTCGAAAGATCCTTTACTGTAGAATTCTCTCTTGTGTGGGGGAGGCTGGTCTTTTTTTCTATTTAGGCTTTTGACTGGTTGGATGAAGTCCACCCACATTATGGAGGGCAATCTGCATTATTCAGAATCCACCAATTTAAATGCTAATCTCATCACAAAACACAAACACTCAGAATAATGTTTACCAAATATCTGGGCACCCTGTGGTCCAGCCAAGTTGACACATAAAATTAACTCTCATATTCATATTTTAAAACCATGCAATTTTGATTTCAGAAAGAATCTGGTTCTAGGTTCTGATTTTTTTATTTTCAGAAAATAAAATATACTTGTGATTTTTTAATATTTATTTCTCATTTTGGGGCAATTTAGGAGTGTAAGGGAGATTTGTATACTGAGTCCACCATTTTGAACTGGAAGCTTCTGTTGTATAACCTTGATTAGAGGGAAAAATTTGAAAGTATAGCATCTGAATGATTGATAGGTGAGGGTGATTGATAGATTCCCAAGGGCAAAGTTTATTGGATATTTTCATTTAGGTAAAGAAAATGAGATTTTAACTGTGTGAAGCCAGTGGCACATAGCTACAGGTTCAGCTGCAGTCTCCAGGTTGGAAACGCAAGCTCCCCTCTCTTGCAAGGTATCCTTCTGCGGATGATGGGTAATTGAGCAAGATGAGAAAACTGACGATCATTTTAGGTCACAGAATGGCCACCTGAGGTCCTGCTCAGGATGAGAGTGGAATGTTCTTTATTTTTTGTGGTGTGGAATTAACTGCCACAAACTATAACTGTATATCAAGGTTCTAGTTTTCCTTATTCTTATATAACAATTACCTTTTAGCAAGTTGTGGGCTAACATGGACCAGTTCAAGCATATTCATAAGCAAAGTATCAGATTTACATGAATCAAATGTCAATTCCAATCATCTCTGGAATCTCACCATCCCAAGTAAGATGGCAATTCAGGACTACCTAAAGTCCTATCTCTATAGCTTCTGAGATTAGAAGATATTAGAATGAAGAATTAGAATATTTATAAATATCATAAATCTTTATAAATTATTTATATCTTTTTAAATAATTTATAATTATATATAAATATATATAATTTATAATATTTATAAATATTATAATATTTATAAAATAAAGATATTAGAATATTTATTCTAATAAATTAGAAGATATTAGAATAAACATAGATAAGAATACTATGTTGAGGGCAACTGGGTGTCTCAGTCGGTTAAGCGTCTGACTTCAGCTCAAGTCATGATCCCAGCATCCTGGGATCAAGTCCCACATTGGGTGCCCTACTCAGTGGGGAGCCTGCTTGCACTCTCTGTCTCTGCCTCCTATTCCCCTGCTGGTGCTTTCTTTCTCTCCCTGGCAAATAAATAAATCTAATCTAAAAAAAAAAAAAGAATACTAAGTTGAGTTCTGCTTAAATTTATGTAAAAATTGGGGACAATAAACATATACATATGCATATCAGTGATTCCCTCTTGGGATGAGGGAAAGATTTTTCTTTCATGAAATACCCTTTTACACATTTGACTTAAATTTTGTCATGTACATACATTATGTTCTTCAATTAAAAGTTCCAAAGAACTTTAGCAAGTCATCTCGTTATAGAGTTAATATTTTTTTTAAAGAAACTGATGTGGTTATTCCTTCTATGAATGAACAGCTGTGGCCTAACGAGATTATCCCCTTATGTTTCTACCAAGAGAAGTAGGAAGATCCTGACTTCAGATACCACTGGTTGCCAGCTAGTAACTTTTTCCTAAGTATGAAGTAGACATGTAGGGAGTTTTCACGACTCCTGAATAAAATTGAAATTATGGAGTTTTTAATTCCTGAAAAGGATTCGGAACATATATGCTTCTTTAATGCAACTGAGTTTCTGTGGTTTAAAAAGGGAAAGTACCTACTGCAAGGTCTAAGTCAGATCCCAAGTAGATAATGTATTCATCTGGTTGGATCTGGCTTTAGTTATTGAGAAATTACCAGAATTTAGTACTTAGCACTTCCAAACAAGCAGAACTTTGCAATTGAATTCATTTCTAAGTTTTAGTAGATTTGTTTTTCTGGAAAAAATTGTTTATATTTTAATATTATTTTATATGTCTTCTTTATTTTTTTCTGTCTAGCCTACTGGAATCAATGCCTCTTAAGTGAACCAATGATTTTTCAAAGTGAGACCATTTGTCCTGGTGTTTGTAAGAATTTCACTGAACAAAAATTGTCCCTAAAATTGTATTTAAATCTTACCAGAACCAATAGAAACAGAGACTCCTCCTTTTGCCTAGGCTTCCAGGATTCCGGTAGAAAACCGCTGCCATTTGCACTGTACGCTAATGACAAGCTGGATGTTGGCATGAAAGCCAATATGTTCTTACACTGCTTTCTGAGACAAGTAATAATCAGTCTGTCATCAATGTCATGCTGCAATCAGGCTTTGACAAGGTTTGCAAATAACTTGAAAGGAATTGCTTATCCCTGAACACTGCAGATCAAAACCAGCCCCGAACAAAAACTAAGAGTCTGCTGCGCATCAGCTGCACGGTCTCTGGGAACGTGCTGTGCATAAGCAAAGGGAACAACCAACCCCTCATCTCCCCCTTCTCCTCCATTTTTAATTTTCTATTAAGAAGAACTTTCTCTGCTACCAATCCCAGAAACTCACTCACTATTCAAAACCATGAGGGAGCCACCTAGAAGGCCTGACCTGATTGGAAGTACCAGTTGTATTATTCCTGAAAATGTTTGGAAAAGCAAATAACGCTCCCATCCTTGGGGTGGTGTGTTTTCCTAACTCATGAGCAGCAGGCAGGATTTCTGATCAAACTCAGTAATGCCATCAGGGAGGGGCCCGTGTGCATGTGGGATTGAGGCACCAATTGCTTTCTTTTCCTCTCTTCCCCTGCTCAATCTTTCCCACCCCACAGAGGAAGTGGCATGTGTATTATTTATTCAACACTGTTCCTGACCCTTGTCGATTGATAGCTTTTGCAGTCCTAAGAAATAACTGTAATATATACAACTTTGAGAATACTTATATAAGTTAAACTTATAAAGGTTTGAGGACAAGATCCTTTGGGAGCAAAAAAGATTTTTTGAGATGTGTCAGCTGGTCTCAGTTCTGCTCAGAACTTCAAAACCTGTTTGTACTTCATGGTATAAATAGCTGGGCAGCCACATGACATATGGACCTAGGCATTCATGAATCATGCCCAAAACACGAGCATAGATTTGAGATGTGAACGAATTTTTTATTTTATTTTAGCGTAAAAGAAGAATTTAGTTCAGTTATCTTGTTCTTCATAAGGAACCCTGAAAATCAGGTGTTACTAAGGGGACAAGACATTCAAAGCTAAGTGAAGATGGGAATGAAAAGAAGAAAGCAAATGCATCATAAGTGAAAAGACCACATTATAAAAAGAAAGATGCAAAACATATTTAAGATCCTATTTCAGGCGATGACAGTCATCTAAGACCATAGACCCATATAGCCTTAAAAAGAACTGTTCAATAAAATGTCATTTAATAAATATATGCTGAGCACCATAATATTGGCTCAGTATCATGTTAGATATTATAAGCAAGATGTATAAGAATGAATCCCTATTTTTTCAAGGAGTTTATAATCTGGTTAGAGAAAAGATACCAGTGCACATGAACATGTAGCAGTAATTTAAAGTTCATAATGTAAGCACTGAAATATGAGACAAGAACCACTAGTGAACTACATTGAGGACTTGTAACAAATATCCATAAGCAATTTCTTTAAGCCACATTTGTGTATGTCCCAATTTTCCCAGTCTTCTAAGCTTACTTGTTACCATTTAACTATAATCCAAGGCCCATCCTTAGGAATACAGGAAGTTCAGACCCCACCTCTGTTGTGTGTGAGGACCGCACAACGTGCACTGCACTTCTATATCTAGACTGTCACCTCTCGATTCTGACCACAGAGCTGGGATTCCTCAACAAGTGCCTCTGTCCATCATTGTATCTCTTTGCTGATCTTGTTCTGTCTAGTCAAGCTCACCCCAAGCCATGAATACAAAGATGCCCATACTTTGGTTTCTCTAGAGCAGTTTACCTGACACTATATTGGTTTAATGAATTGAACTTAAGTTTTAAGGACCGCATCAAGGAATTATAATGCAGGAAAAAAAAAACAACAACACTAAAAATTTGTTATAAAGTAGCACATCTCTTGGACTGTACCACCCATGCCCGCTTTTTTTGCCGAAGCCTCAGTACAGTGCCTTTCTGTCTTCCCCTGGAATCGGAGACCCTTCTTTCCCAACTACCTAGATCTCTAATCTCCCTCTTCTGGTTTCCTCAGTGCAAATCCCAAAATCGGTTAACATGACAACAGGACAACACCTCAGGTGTGTGGCCCGGCTCAGAATGAGGTCAGACTTCTATAAAATTGACAAAGCCTTTTAAACCGTTTCTAATGAGGGGCGCCTTGGTGGCTCAGTCAGTTAAGAGTCTACGCTCCGCTCAGATCACGATCCCGGGGTCCTGGGACTGAGCCTTACATCAGGCTCTGTGCTCAGCGGGGAGTCTGCTTTTCCCTCTGCCTCTGCGCCTCCTCCTGCTTGTGCTTTCTCTCTCTTTCTCTCAAATAAATAAATAAAATCTTTAAAAATAAATAAGTAAACCCTTTCTACCGAGTAAGCTTTGGAACCCAGTAACTGACAATTTTTAAAATTACATTCCTGAAAACTCTACCTTCTTATTCAATTACAAAGGTCAATGTAACAAATTTTGTGTACTATTTAACAGGAAAGTTTTTCAGTTCCCAATATGTAATATTGAGGTCTGTAAATAAACAGATTTATTCTTTCCTTATTTCCCAGATTCGTCTTTGCTTCTCTTTCCGTGATAGTAGGAAAAATTAAGTAAGCTAGAATTCTCATGAGAGAATCTTCTCTCTTATGGAAAACCAAACTGTGATTTCAACGTAATTATTTTTGAAGATGGCATAAGGAATTCATATTCTAAGATATTAAGTAGGAGTCTCTTTAAGTATTGTGCTTATTGTCTATTTCAAATGGTTCGGCATACTTCCAAACTAATCACAAAGGGCACCAATTGTTCTAGGAGACTCAGAGGTAACTGGGCACAGCATAAAGGACTGAGATCCTTAGCAGCTTACTAGAGACCTTCTGGTGGGCTCACATTACTCCACTAAATCATTCACCTGCCAAATATTTCCAGAAGGGAAAGTGCTGTGTTGGAGCTGATGAGTCAGTGATGAACAAGAAAGTGGGGTACTGACCTTCAAGAAGACTATACAATCATCAAAAGGACAAATAATGGCCAAGGACAGAAGTAAATAAATAAAATATTTACACATTGCACTGAGTGCAAGGAAGGAGACAGACAGTGTTAGGATACATTGAAAATAAATTCTAATGTTCTTAAACATATGAAAACAGTCTAACCTCCACAAAGAGAAAAAAATATAAATTAAAACCATAGTGACTGTATTTTGTACCTACTTATTGACAAAGACTGGAAGTTTGATAGTACATTCTATAAGAATAAAGGAAGAGGGCATTTTGATTGTGGATATAAATCAATTCATCCTGTATGGAAAGTAATCTGACAATATCTATCAATTTATAAAAACATAACTTTTGACCCTTACTTCAGAAATAGAAACAAAGTTTATAAATTTTTTTCTCATTTGTACAACATATGGTGTTATGTACAAGGTTATTCATTGCAATGCATTTTAATAAGCAAGATTTGGAAAATATCAAAATATCCATCAACAAAATACCAGTTTAATAAACTATACTACATTTACATAAATTAGATGCGGTATAGCCATAACATAGAATGAGAACACAGGTTTTTGTTTCTTTACAGATATGAGCCAATATGCAAGAGTGTTTAAAAAAAAACATTAAGACTGTACAGTTTATGTACTAAACTAAAAAGAATGTATATATTTTTGTTTGTATACACCTAAAATGCCTCTGAAAAAAGGGAGTGGGAGGAAGCTTTTCCAAAGTACATATTTTCTTTTGTACCTCTTTAATTTTGAATTATGTGAATATATTCTCTGTTTTTAAATATTTAGATTTTTTTTTTTTGTAAGGATAAAGTTTCTTAGTAGTGTCGACTATGGGATTCACATTACCAGCTCCATAAGCTATAGGGTCTGAGAGCAAAGTTCTTGAAAAATTCATTATGTAAGATCCAACTAAAGAAAATACACATTAGAACATATTGGGTTCAAGGTTCTGTGCTCTTGGGATATCAAATTAAAATATAGACCCTGTTCTTAGGAGAATATATTTCAGGGGAGGAATTGGATATTTCTATAAAAGGTAAATGATGATAAATGTAATTAGTAGGAATATAAAGACTTTTCAGTTTTATTAAAATCTTTCAAAATTCTTCCAGAGTTACCATTAAGTATTGGGTTCAAATAGATACTAAAAATTTCTAGTATATGATTTATAAAACACAATTCATTTGATGTAAACCTCCAAGGTATTATAGGGCATACCCTTCAAATATTATTGGCATATATATGATGAAAACTATTCATTCAAAGGATATAGAAAAGGAATTCTAAAGAGCCCTGAGTTAAACACCTATTTAATTATATTTATCGTAAGATCACCCAAAACCTTCCAGTCCGAAATCTGATGTTTCCCACAGAAATTACGTAGAATAGACTCTAAATAGCATGGTTAGGAGATAAACTAACTATTTAAAAATCACTCAATCTATTTATTTTCTATTAAGGAGCATTTAATTTTCTACTCATAATTTCTATTAAATGGTTTTGAAAGTACAACAAAGTATGCAAACTACATGTTCTTTGTTATTTTTGTTTAAAAATGTGCAAGCTCAAGATTAATGGAAGATCTATAATATCCCCCAAAGCAAAAAGAAAGAAAGTAAAACCAGACATGAGGATTCAAAACAAAACTACAAGGTTACAAATCTGAGTATCATAAGAAGTGATAAATTAGCAATAATATGTGATCAAATAAATCACTTCAATTTCCCTTTGTTTTGAGAGATGGACCCAGAATCGTTAAGGGAGTGGCTTTTTAGAAATAACAGTCATATTTTTACAAATGCATATTTAGAGACAGGATCTTGGAAGGGTCCTTGCAAGTGAGAGGCCCTGAGTCCTGCTTTTTTTTTTTTTTTTTTTGCTCCACAGAAATCCACTCTGCTTCTCCAACCAAATAGCATTTTTCCTTAAACTTTATTCCTTAGGTTTAATCTAAATATTTCTTTGGGGGGAAGAATGTGAATATCAATAAAGTCACGGGTAATTAAAAAAAGTTTTCCATCTCGCTGTCTAGATGACACTCCACTTGTTTTAGGTTTTCTTCATTTAAGAAAGTAAAACGAAATCTGCCATATCAGAATTCAGAACAGAGCAGAAATTTCCACTTGCAGAACATAGCATCTTGCAATCCAATTTACATACTGTTCTTTTAGCCCACGTGTGGAAATTCAACAATGATTTTTTTCATTCCTTACAAGTGGTTTGCGGTAGCAGCTCTGACAAATTCTTCACCATCGAGCCTTTATTAAAGTGTGCGAGCACACAGCTCTTTTCCTTCTAAGAGTGTGTGCTTCCTTTCAGTCTTGACTGCAGAGGTATGGTGAATTTCCCCTGATAGTAAGAAAAAGGCAGACATTTCTAAGTTTTCTCTCTTTCATTATGCTGGACGCGGGGGCTGGGGGAGAGAACCAGCTTCCACTAATTCTGGTAACTGCGTTATCTAACTCTCAAAACAGGGAAAATGACGGGGAAGAGAGGAGGCAGAAGTTCTGAGAAGCATCCCCTGGTTATTGTTGCTAGGGCAACTGCTACTTGGCATCCTCCAAATAGTCATCGTCTGTCACACTTGGGGTATAATTCACAGACATACAACATATCTGAGTGGATTGGGGGAAAAAAAGGTGGGGGAGGGGATAAAGATTCATGTAAACAAATGAGAGAATTTTAAATAGGCACATAAACAAAAGTGCATGCCTAATATTTAGGAAGAAGAGAGAGGAGAGAGGCATAAGAGGAATACAGTTTTGAAAATGAGTGTCACTGCTAAATATTAGTGTTTTTCTTATTGTTCGAATTAGTTAGCCTCTACCCATTTCCCAATAATTGTCTACCCATCTGCCTCCTTTTATAAAAATCCCTTCTTCCTCCAAATACTAGTCTTCTGTAGAATGACATCAAACCAAATATGTGCAAAGATATCGATGTCATTTTCCTGTTCGCAACCCTTAAGAGAGCAAAGAAGATTTAAAAATACTTCTTCCTTGTTTAGTAGAATGTCTGCCTCAGAAGCAGGCCTGGCTTTGTTAGAAGATAAAGCATTTATTACCCAAATAATCATTCACAAAAACAGACATGAGCCCTGAAACACACCTGCTTAAGTCTAAGCTGTACCTTTCATTTTTGTTATGTCTTCATTTCTTAGAGCCAGGGTGTCTGCTTAATCTTTAAAATCAGTTCTTCTTTGTAACATTATAGGAATGTTATCTTATACATTGTGGAAAAAAGAGGTACCACTGCTTAAATCATAAAGCAGAAAAGAAAGCCTGACGATGTCTGTAATCAAAGTCACATAAAACCCCAACAGTTTCAACCTCCTCTTAGCATTCACTGGTGTCAGCCTCATAAAAATGTGCAGAAAACTCATACCAATGTATCGCATTTACAAAATGAGTGTTTCTTTTTAAGGTTCTATTTATTTATTTGACAGAGAGAGAGAGAGCACAAGCAGGCAGAACAGCAGGCAGAGGGAGAGGAAGAGGGAGAAGCAGACTTCCTGCTAAGCAAGGAGCCCAACATGGGACTTGATCCCAGGACCCTGAGATCATAACCTGAGCCTAAGGCAGATGCTTAACCAACTGTCCCACCCAGGCACCCCACAAAATGATTTTTGGAAGCAAGTGGGAAGAAAGAGAAAGATTTTAACCAAATACACTGAATGAATTTAAAAAAATGACAGATTAAAGAGGATGAAATAAAATCAGAAAAAGCAACTGCTGTAATGGCTTCCCCAAAACCTTTTCTTTTCCCTTTAGAGAGAACTGCTAAAGTTCTCCTATGAAAGCCAAATATATACTTTCATATGACCAAATTAATGAAACTAGACACTAAGCAAATAAAGAAAAACAATTACTTAATTAACTATGCTTAACATTGTGCGTTGGTTCCACGAAATCGGTCAGGCTTCGGGATTATTTTACATGTTTCATTTTAATGGAGTCACCCAAATTTTGTGAACCAATACACTCACTGCTTAGAAGTCTAAGGAAAGGATAATCACATAATGCTAGCCATAATAAAAATGATAGTTTACTTTTGCTAAGCATTTATTATCTGCCAGACACTATCATATAAACTTTATGGGGATTACTTCACTTAATGCTCACATTACAATTATGAGGTAGACATGGAATTAAATTATTCTTATTGTACAGATTAAGGAATTGAAGCACATATAAACTACGTAACAAGCTCAAATTTACATAGTAAGGAAATGGTAGTACCAAGATAGAACCTGTTTTTTATGTTTGTGTCACGTACTGTAGGAACTTGGTTGGATGCCCACCTCTACTTGGGCCCATGATCTCTTGCCATCTGGAGTATTTCTGTGCATTTGGGCTACACCTTCCCTATCCAACCCCCACCTTGTATATGGCAGATGCTCCTGACTGTCCTTCTTTCTGGATCTCTGCTTCCCATCCAAATCTCTTATGACACTTACATTAGCCCTGAACATTAATATCGCAGGTTGAGGCAACTAATTCTTCCCCTTCGCTATTGGCATCATTTCGCCTAGGTAGATATCTAATCCTTGCTAATATCTTCTACCAATGCCTGCCTCGTTTCTTTGGTTTAAACACCTGGGATATTTTATCATTTGAATTTGCATTTCCTCTGCTTTGCACTTAGGGAGTTGTTTGCTGCACCTCCCTCTCTCCACCACACACATACAGACACACACACATACAAACAGGAACATGCTACCCCATGATAATTCTTATGCTTATTCTCCAACATGCAGAATAGAACTGCCCAGCTGAACATAACCTGTACCCAGATATTAAGGATAAAACTCTCCTTAGAATAAAGTCTGAGCATCTTGAGAGCAATGATTTGAGTTTTACTGATTTCTGTATCTGCATCTCAAATAAATACCTAGTGCTGTTCCTTATGCACAGAAGATTTCGATAAGTGATTGTAAATTAAATGGGATCATATGCCAAGAAACTAGCTTTTTAATTTACATTAATGAGTATACTAATCAGGATAAGCTAGGCTGTGCACTAAGAAGCATACCCAAATCTCTGTGGCTTTTCTTAAGAAAAGCTTATTTTTTACCCACCTAGTCCATGCCTTGCAGGGTAGCATGGAGACTTTGCTCATCATAGTCATTCATGTTCCAGGTTGATAGAGCCTCCATCTCAACACATGATCCCATGTGGCTGAGAAAGGGAAAACGGTAATATAGCAAAACACATAGATTCTTTAAATTTCTGCCCAGAAATGACATACGTAATCTCCTCTCATGTATTATTCACCAAAGTAAAATAATATGGCCATACGGTCATCCCAAACTTCTAAGAGTGTAGGGACGTGTAACTTCTCAATACCACCACATTGGGGATTAGGTTTCAATATATGCGTTTTGGAGAGACACAGACATTCAGTTCATAACACTTGGATATTGCTCATATTTCACAGCATAAGACATGGAAAGGGACTATCAGGGAATCAGGAAGCAACGTGTGTATATAAAAGGATACACACATACACAAAGAGAGACAGAATGCATGAACGAGGGCTGGATAAATCCAAACTACAATGCCATTCATAAAATATCCCAATAATGAATACAAAATTTACTTACTTCAAAAAAGGTGTTATCAAGATGCAGTATGTTCAAATTTTACAGTAGGAAAATTGTTTAATGAAAGATCAGATTCCTACCTAGTGCCATGATTCACACATGGCATAAGGAGTCAGTGGCTCCAAGATTATCTTCCCGAAAAGTGAGCATACTACATGGGTAGGAGACAGGGTAGAAGACAGGTCCTTTTTTCACTCAATTAGTACTAGCTTTTTCAGAAAGTAATGAGAAAGCACTGCAGATAGTCGAGAAAGAAGAAAAAACTAAGGTCAGCCTGTGGTTATTTTTATGCAGTCAATCATAGTGATTTGATTTTTCCATGGCATGAAATCTCTTTCTTTTGAGCTTCATGTATGCTTTATAGATTATTTCTAAAACATATACCAGGAAATTCAAGTACTCTAGTAATGTTTTCCAAACGTCAGAGATTCTTCCAAAAATGTTACTGTATCCTGCATCTTGTCTTACAGTGTATATCTATACTGTGCTTATGCCTGGACATCCAGACATAACTGGGGGATTATGAATGGGACAAAATTGAGAAACATCTAGTTGCATGGAGAATAAGAGTTCTTCTAGGGGGAAAATATACTCCTAACGTAACACAGATCACACAACTGTGAGTTTGAATTCGTTATAAGATGCTAATAGTTAAAAGGGAATAGAGATTCTGAGTACAGCCTGATAGCTGTTGTAAAAATCTGATGCTGGCTCAGGCCCTTGAATGCATACCCATTTGCCAGGGAGGAAGAAACCTTAAGGTAAGTAAAGGGTGGATTTGCTGAACTCTGTCACATACCTGGACCCAAGAAACACTGTGTTCGAACCTCACACATAGGAGGGAACTTTTCCCTGTAATCCCCTCCATAGTCTCCACACAGCTTTGGAGTCCCCTAAGGCTGAAGGAACTATTAAAAGATAATATCTCTGCCCAGAAAAGCAACAAGAGAGATGACCACACTCTGAAGTGGAAAACAAGTCATGCCAGTGCCTGTGATACCAAGGAGAGGAATGAGAGTGGCCATTTTGCTGACAGAGTGGCAGCAGCCTTCAGAAAGGAGGTGCTGGATCTGAGTAGTAAAGAGCAATAAAGGTGCTCATCACACTGAGAGAATAGCAAGTTACCCTCAGTGGAGGAACTGGAGCTGTTGTCAGAGGATACACTGCTCTGTCTAAAACAGGGGCAAGGGGAAGTGTCAGAACATTCCAGATCTGAGTACCCCTAGCTTTGGACAGTGGCCATAGCAGCAAGGAATGGCTATGCCACGCAGAGCAGTTTCCGGCATCGTCCACTTGTATCTCTACATATGTATTTACTTTTAAACATTTGACGGATCCTTGGAGACCACCATACATGAGTCCAAAGTCTTTGCAAGAAGCTGAAGTCTCTGTATTGTTAGCACATATGGACAACCATTTTTCTTATTAATTTAGATATGTATATGACTTTGTGTATACTCATAAACTGCTGAGAGGTCATATTTCTTAGTGTCATCATTTCAAACTTAGAGGTAACTTTGTATTAAATTATGCTGCACGTTTGTTAATGGCAGTTCAAGAGGCAATTTGGTTTCTCCATACATTTTTCCAAACCAAACCAGAGGATGGAAAACTTCCAAAAAGCGTGTATTTTGAAAACCGTTCTTAAACATGTGATGTGGATTGTTCTTAGATTAAGTCACAGGGAATAATCCTTCCTCACCTAAGTGTGTCATGCTTTCCATGACTCTGTTTCAATGATCTTTTGTCCTGATAATTTATTTTCTGAAATCTTGACAATCCTTTGAAAATATAATTACTCTAAATTTCTGCAAAGAACATGCCAAGTTAACAGTTGTTCTTGAGCTTTCTTTGTTCTTTTCTTTTCTACGTGTGTGTGTGTGTGTGTGTGTGTGTGTGTGTGTGTGTGTACATGTGATTGCATGCATCAGACACCTCTCATAGTAACATCTCTCAAAGGAAGACACAATTACAAATAAGGGGATGGGAAAGAATTTCTGAATTTCCTCTGCAGTGAGAGTTTGAAAATAAGCCCTCACTTCAGTATGAAGTTATTTTCTAGAGGCTTTGCACATACGAAGAGCTCAGTAAACATTTGTTGAGTGATGAAATCACATTTTTATACATTTAATTAGGGATTAATGTAAAGCTCACTGATCTGTTTGATGATGAAAAAAATTGCTTCTATGATCCCTAATAGACAAATCCAATGCCTAGAATCAAGAAAAGTGATATCCTTAAGGCCTTTTATTAAAATTGTATATCTTTATCCGGAGAGTTCCTACTTACACTGAGTTGAGAATTTGCCTCTCTGAAACATCACCCATTAGGCCTAATGATTTTTCTATCACGTTTCACAGAAAAAATCTACCATACCACCCAAGCTATATAAGATAATTTCAAATATTTTAAAGCAATCATATATATGCATATATATGTACATATAAAGCAAGCATTAGGGCACCTGGGTGGCTCAGTCATTAGGTGTCTGCTTTCAGCTCAGGTCATGATCCCAGCGTCCTGGGATTGAGTCCCACATTGGGCTCCTTGCTCAGCGGGAAGCCTGCTTCTCCCTCTCCCACTCCCCCTGCTTGTGTTCCCTCTCTCACTATCTCTCTCTGTGAAATAAATAAATAAAATCTTTAAAAAAATTTTTAAAAATAGGGGCACCTGGGTGGCTCAGTGGGTTAAAGCCTCTGCCTTCGGCTCAGGTCATGATCCCAGGTTCCTGGGATCGAGCCCCACATCGGGCTCTCCGCTCTGCGGGGAGCCTGCTTCCCCCTCTCTCTCTGCCTGCCTCTCTGCCTACTTGTGATCTCTCCCTCTCTGTCAAATAAATAAATAAAATCTTTAATAAAAAAAATTTTTAAAAATAAAGCAAGCATTATATGCACATTTTAAATCAGTCATTATATGCACATTAATATACAATGCATTATATAATAAATTAGTATTATATGAAGTTTATTTATAAACTTTCAGTTTAGTATCTCCAATTTCAACAATTCTTTCAATTCCCTTCACCACCTAGGTTGTTCTTCCCTCTATTTCATCCAATTTGTCATGACCTTGTTAAACTGTGATCTTTAGAACGGAATGCAAAGTTCCACATATGAACTAATCAGTATTCATGGTTCACTCTTTCAATAAATACTTAATGAGCATCTATTATAAGCCAGTTATTATAGCAAGGACTAGTGGTTAAAAAAGACACATCATCTTTACCTGCCTTTGGAGCCTTTAAGTCAAAGATAGGTGTGGGACTGTGGTAAAGACAATCATATTAACATTAAATTACAACTATGGTAACTTTATATTAAGAATAAGGTGGATAAAATGTCTTTCTTTGGACATTATAATTATATTACAAAAATATAAAATTATGTCAGTATTTTTAGAATCCACATCAAAAGTTTAATTAAAATAAAATCAGTGGTCATTCATGTTTTCATATAATTTGCTAATAAGGTCAGTGATACAGATAGACACATCTGACACTGAATTTCTTAGAATGTGTGAAAGAAGCAAAACCAGAAAAGGAAGAGCCTAAGAAAAAAAATGATAAAACAGCTCCAGATTTCTGATAAATTACAACTTGTAAAAAGAAAGCATATGCTTAAACAACCAAATAAACAAACAAAAAATACAAATAAAAATCCAGAAGTCATCATACTTAAAAAGTAAAGAATTTAGGTTTTCCTTGAGACAGCATTGCACAGTGGACAGAGCACTGAAATAAAAATTAGAAAAATGGATACCAATCCAGATAGTTTAGGCTAAAATCACTTATTCTCACTGATGCAAGTATTCTTTTTTTTTTTATGCAAGTATTCTTATAAGAAATATGGAATTTAAAATTTCCCTTCTTCCCTAATTATCATCCTGAGTGCTAATTCATTTGATATTTTGAAAACAAAATTAGATAATGCATGAGGGTGCTTTAAAAAAGAATAAGCCACAATGCCAAGGTAACTATTTGTTCTTACAGAGGAAGGAGAGACATGGTGGTTATAGCCAATAGGGAATAACAGGTATTGACTGACTCTCCAACCATAAACAGCTATAAAATGGTTTTGTCATGCACAGACAGTGCAGAGCTATGATCCTTAAAAAAAGAACACATGTTAAGTAAACTCCACATTTACCTTAGCTTCCTCTCTGGGGACACTTTCTAAGCTGGGATGTAGAGAAGTAACGACAAACAATATTGCTGGGCAGACAAACAAATCCTTTTGTGATGATTTGGAGCTGCTGAGGGGGCTGAAATTTATGGGACACAATACTAGGGAGGAGAGACATACACAGAGAAAGAAATCAGAAATCTGCAGGGGGTCTCTTGATTCTTTTATGAAATACTAAGTTGCATTTGCTCAAGGTGACATCCTGGGATCTGAAAGAGATCTGAATGGGAGCTAAATGAAAATTCTAGAGGTTCTTGAGTGCTGAGAATACTAAGCAGTCGGAGTAGATAAACCTCACTGAAAACTAGGGACTTTTATTTCAGACTTCAGAAAGACCAAGTTTTAAGAGTAGGGCTATTCCAGACATGTCCAATCCTTGACAGGATCAAGCTGACCTGTGAACAAATTAATCATTTGCCAAAACAAAACTTAATATTCTTTAAAAGAGGCTACATCCTTTGGATTTCAACAATATAACATCCACTGTGCCCAGTAGAAAAGCAAAAATACCAGACATGTGAATGAAGAAAGAAAAATGAACAGTCAATAGAGACAGATATAGAGATGACACAGATGATACAATTATGAAGACGAAGACACTGACAGAGCTATGATAAATATGTAAAGGACAAAGCGAACATAATAAATAAACATATGGAAAAATCTTAGTAGAAAAAGGACAACTATAAAAAAGATGTTCTAAAACTGAAAAATACAGTATTTGAAATGAAAAAAAAAAAGCACAATTGGGCACTGCTGAAGAAAATATCAGGGAATCAAAGACAGGCCATGGAAACTATGCAAACTAAAGCACAAACTATAAAAGAATAAAAACAAAAAAAGGCCTCAGTTATCTATAGGTCAGTATCAAGCACAGGTAAAAAGGTATAAAAATGTTTTAAAACATATCGGCCAATATCAGCAACATAAAAGAAGCACAATTCATATAAACACAAAGAAAGCACACTTACGTACACCATTGTCAAATGGTTAAAGCTCAATGATAAATAGAAAAATCTTAAAAGCTGCCAAATAAAAAAGACACATTATGTGACAGAAAAAACTAACATTGACTTTTTAAATAAGAAATTATACGTTTCAGAAGACAGTGAAACAACATTTTAAAATGTTGAAATTAAAAAAAAGTCAAGCTAGAATTCAATATATTGCACAAAATAATATTTGAAAATAAAGAGAAAATAAAGACATTTTTGTTAAACAAATGCTGGGAGAATTTGTCACTAGCAGATTTAACATTCAATCAATGTTAAAGAAAGTTCTTTTGAAGGAATACATACCATATAGAAATTCAAATTTATGTGAAGGAATAAAGATTAGGAATGATTAATATGTGGTTAATATGAAATATGCTTTTATACTTTCTTAATTTTTAAAAGACCATCGACTGTTTGAAGTAAATATTAATAACAATGTATTTGTAAGATAATATATTTAGAAGCAAATGGTATGAAACAATAGCATAAAAATAGAAGCTGGTAAGGGGAAATATATTGTCAATATATTTTACATTAAGTAAGAGGTGACAGAATATTACCTTGAGGCAGAGAGTGATAAGTTAAAGATTTACCTTATTTTTAAAATAAAGAGGAATGATGGAAGTGTATGTAGTTATATAATATAGGAGATAAAGTGTATTTCTAAAGGTAGTTGAATAATCCAACAGAAGGCAATTTACTTAATGAAGCAGCAAACTTCTGATGCCCCTGATACCACACGATGGGGAAAAAAGAAAGAACAAATGGTACCATAGTAAATCAGTAATCATAATTATATTATTATAAACCCAATCATAATCATAATTATATTATTGGGGGGATCTGAATACACATTTATGGCATAAAAGAATTTCAATTTTCTGTTTTCACAAAGGAAAAATCTCAAGTCTTTGTGATTGAGTTTCACATTAACTGGTACTTTATTTGTTTAAAAGCCAAATATTGTCAGCTAAGACGAGATTCACTCTGGTGTATAGATCTTGCCATTTAAATACTAAGTTTTTGGGTTTTTTTGATCCTTGGTAAAATTTTATTCAAGAAACAGAATAGATACATATATAGTCGAAAACATGAACCATTAGAGAATGAAATAGGAAATCAAGAGTGATTTACGTTTGGGGGCTCCTGGGTGGCTTAGTGGGATGAGCTTCTGACTTGTGGTTTCAGCTAGGTCATGATCTCAGGGTTGTGAGATCGAGCCTGATTTGGGCTCCTTATTCAGCGGGGTGGGGGTTGTCTATTTGAGATTCTGTCTCTCTCTCCCTCTGCTCCCCCATTACGTGTGCATCCTCACTCTCTTGCTCTCTCTCTCATACAAATAATAAATCCTTTAAAAAAAGAGAACAACTTAAGTTTTGGTGGCCCTCACTTTTTTTTTTTCTTTTTTTGAAAGTTCCTTAAAGACTGTAGCAGGATAGGGTCGCCTGGGTGGCTCAGTGGGTTAAAGCCTCTGCCTTCGGCTCAGGTCATGATCTCAGGGTCCTGGGATCGAGCCCCACATTGGGCTCTCTGCTCAGCAGGGAGCCTGCTTCCCCCTCTCTCTCTGCCTGCCTCTCTGCCTACTTGTGATCTCTCTCTCTGTCAAATAAATAAATACAATCTTAAAAAAAAAAAAAGACTGTAGCAGGATAAAAGGATACTGCTCTTTGAGATAATAAGTGATGAAATTAAAACACACATACACACACACACACACACACACACTCTCTCTCAAAAAAGCTCAGATAACACAATCCCCTGCCCTTTCCCCAAGGTAAAAAATATGAATACTCTTAGTAACAATTCAGAATTCATCTTTATCTCCTACCTGCCCCATCAGTGAAAGTTTAACATCACGATTTTTTTTACACATCTACACTTGTGTATGTGGATATATAAACTTGTATTAAATGACAATTGATTTTTTTTAAGTCCAGGTAGAGAAAGAAGCAATCATTTTTAACTAAAATCCTTCTACGTTTTTTGATTACTGTTCAACTTGCTACTGTTTAGCAAAAAGCAAAATTTCCATACCATTCAACTCAAATCTTATTGCTCTATGACTGTGGTATACCTTCCATTAAAAAGATGAAGCATTCAATCGAGTGATTACTTTGACATGTCTTTCATTGGGAAGGGGGGGTGATGACAAAGAGAAGACCATAGCAATGCTTTTCTTAAAAAAAGAGAGAGAGAGATATTATTTTCAAGAAAAGGAAAAAAGCATTGAAAGCCCATGAGTCAAGCCATAGCTAAAATCATGTTCTATCTTAACAAGTAGCTTTTCCTTTTTTTCCCCTCACTTTTTTTTTTTCTTATTTTTTAAAATAAAATCTCTCTCCAATTGGTTAAGTGTCCCAATCTTGGTTTCAGCTCAGGTCATGATCTCAGAGTCGTGAGTTGGAGTGGGCTCCACACTCAGTCTGTGAGGCTGCTTGAGAATTTCTCTCCCTCTCCCTCTGCTCCTCCCACTTGTGCTCACTCTCTCTCTAAAATAAATAAACGAATCTTTAAAAATAAAAAATAAATAAATAAAATAAAATTTCTCCCCAAACCATCATCACTTTTTTAATCCTTCCCAGACCGGGCTTCATCTTCAGACCCTACATCTACCGATTTGTCAGGTGGACGGCTTGCAGAGATTTTCTTTTCTGGGGGGCTTTCTGGTTCCTCCTCTTCTTTGAGAGGATTCTTTTCCTTTGATGTCTCTGAGTCTGTGGGGCGACCTACTTTTCCCTTTGCCTTTCATAGGGCTTGGTGTCACTGCAGCCTTTAGCCTGCCTTTGGGCATTTTCTTTTCTCTCAGGTTTGGACTTTTTTTTTTTTTCCACTTATAGGTTATTTTATTTTATTTATTTTTTATTGTGTTATGTTAGTCACCATACAGTATGTCATTAGTTTTTGATGTAGTGTTCCAAGATTGATTGTTTCCATATAACATCCAGTGCTCCATACAATCCATGCCCTCTTTAATACCCATCACCGGGCCAACCCATCCCCCTACCCCCCCTCCCTCTAAAAACCTCACTTTGTTTCTCAGAGTCCACAGTCTCTCATGGTTCATCTCCCTCTCCGATTTCCCCCCCTTCATTTTTCCTTTCCTTCTCCTAATGTCCTCCACGCTATTCCTTATGTTCCACATGTTCTTTGCATCTTTGCTGTCCTCTGCTGAGTGAGAATCATGCTTGGTCTTCACATCTTTTTCTTCTGAGTCCTCACTATCTTCCTGTGACTTCTTTCCAGGTCACCTCTTATTTTTAGCTTCTCTGGAAGATGATTGAATTTTCTTAGCTGGAAGGCCTCAGTCTCTTCCATAATCTTCTCAGCATCATTAAATTCCTGACATCGAATAATCAATGACCTTTTTATTTCTGACAGGCCGAGACATAGTCGCTGTCAAAACAGGATTGACTCAAGAAGCCAAAGACCAGGACACCCCCTGCCAACCTCCACACACTCAGCGCACTCCCTTCAACTTTGGCCCATGGGACTGTTGCTGAATCCCAACTTGCTGGCTTCTCAAACTCCACTGCTTCTTGGTTCAGGGCCCCTTAATCAGATGGGCCCCCCCACAACCCACCCCTGTACCCTGTTCTCCCATCTCTTCAAAATGGATGACTCAAATTAGCTCTCATAATTATATTAAATGCTAGTGGACTAGACATTCCAATTAATAGATATATCCAATCTACCAGGAATACAGAAAAACGTTCAATCCTCAATATGGCACCAATGGAAGAAGAAACCAAACAGCCACTTAGTGTCAATTTCACATTAAACCCCTTCCTTCACCTTGACTATGATTCATCATGACTAGAGTTGACATATATTCTGATTATTTTCTGCTTCATAGGACTTCAGCCAGCTCCCATATCTAAGTATTTACAGAGTATTATATCTTCAAACATAAACAGTGCCCAAAACCAAAGGACTAATTTTAGAGCAAGAAGTATGGTAATGGGCACAGAACAATGGAATCCAGTGGTCTTAATGCATACACCACCCCCAGAAGCTGCCATACTGACCTTTCAATAGAGTGGCTTATTGAGGTTGCAACTGAGGCAGGAGTTCAGATATGTTATTACGTCCAGATGAGTACCACCCTCAAGGATGCAATATACAGTCTTAATTGGCAACCAATGTATGGTGCTATGTCTTCAATTAATAGAAATCATAGGTCTAGAAATCAAGATGCAAAAGTGAAAGTGTTTACCTGTTTGCCATCACTTTTCTTAACCCACACTTCTGGTCCTTGCAACACTAACCTCAGTAAAGATCTTTGGAAATCCTGGTTTTCCAAGTGATTAACTCTTCTAAATGGTGCCGGCAAGGGTCTTGAAAGGGTTCTATTCAAAGTCTCCTCCCCAGCCAAGCTTACAGATAAAACTCGTAGGTGTCTGTACTTGACTCTAACTCCATTCTTCTAGGTCATGGTGCCCACATTCTCAGAAAATAGACTACAACTACTCTCCAAAACATACTCTCCTTCAGCTGGACCACAACCCACATCAAGGACAAGCCCTTGACAGAGCCCTTTGAAAAACCAGTCACTTCCTGCTCTACCTGGCCAAGAGTTGACCCCCTCCCCATGGGTGCAGCTGCAGCCCTCTCACATCCTTAAAACCCCTTAAAAGGCCCAGTGTAACAGAAAATCAGAGCCAACATCTCTCTTGATGTCTGGCCCCTCTCCTCTTTCAGAGAATGAATAAACTCCATCCTGCTTGTTGCTCTACTCTTGGTGCAATTCTTTGCCATCCCTGTCACTGGCCACCCTAAGAAGTCTCAATAGATTTTATTCTCTGGCTATTGCCTGAGAACTTTGAACTCAAGGGCCCAAAGAAAAGCAGAAACATGGAGGAGTCACAGACCTGCGGGATAGTGTCCCTGATTATCACAAGGAGCTAGAACTACTGTTACACAATGGAAGAACAAATTTATCACTCAGATGACACACAGCATTTTTTAGTGCCCCATCTGTACAAATAAATAAGCATAGCAGCCACATCCAAAGAATGGCATGGTGACCAGGCTCTCGGTACCCTCAGATATTAGGTTCTTCATCATGCCCCAAGTAAACTTTCCAAATGAGTTTAATTTCTAGTCAAAGGAGAGGGGAATCTTGAATGGCTAGAAGAGGATGGAGATGATGCATATCAGTCGTGCCAAGAGACTGGCTTCAGTGGGAGAGGCTATAGTTTATCTCACTAAACTTCCTATGACACATTTGCTCTTGGAAATAAGGCCCATTAGAGACCTAATGGATTTGTTCCCAGAAATTTTATGAAGTTAAGTGGATTTGCGTGGCACAAAGGATGAACTATAGTGGATGCAGTCCTGCGCAACCCAGCACACCAGCCTTTTGGTACTGAAGGAATTATTCTCCTAGCATTGTTAGAGATAGCTGTCGGCTGTGAGTCACCTTGGTAAATTGCTGTCAGCTAGAGACAGCAAACTTATCCAAGGCTACATGTTCTCCTAGTATAACCTCAAACCAACAACTGATTGATAAGGGCCTTAAAAGTCCCGTCACTTTGCTCCAGTTCAGAACAACTTTGAAAGTCTATCCCAGATTTTGATATTCCCATCAGATGAACTGGTACCTTTGTGGTAACTGCATTTTAACCCAACTTCTCCTTCGAACTAATCCCTCTTCCACTGCTTGCACCATTAGTAGGTATTTATCCCAAGGGAATGCTCTGCAATAAACTTTTTGCAAGTTAATCTGTCTCAGAGTTGGATCTGTAACTCCTATACATGGAAAAATACAAAAATTTTGAAGAAAAGAAAGTAAAGAATATATAAGGAAGTGAAAATATATATTAAATTAACAGATTGCAAGGGTCAATATTCCTAAGGTGTCCCATAGTGTCCTTTGCATCAGTGTGATTCCATTAAATTTTTCTTGCAGTTTTTTCTGTAGAACTTGGGAAAAGGATTCTAAATCATATATGTAAATAATAAGTATCTAGATGGTCTAAAACAATCCTGACAAAGACAAGTTTGGAGGATTTATATTACATGACTTCAAGATTGAGAATAAGGTGCATTAATCAGGACAATTTAGGTTTGTGTAAGGATGAACAAATAAATTCAATGAAACTAAAAAATCTTAGAAATAGACCTAATACATATACTCAATTAATTAATTTTCAACAAAGACATTAAATGCAATACAGTGGAAAATAAAAATCTTCCTGCCAAAGGATGCTAAAATAGGCAACATTCATAAGAAAAAAAGAGAACATCGATCCCTAACCACTATTTTTAAAATAGTGGAGATGGACTGTAGACCTAAAAATACACACCAAAATCATAAAGCTTATAAAAGAAATTGTTGGAGAATTTCTCCAACCCCTTTAGCTTTCTTAGATAGAACACGAAATGCATGAACCACCAAAAAAAAAAAAAAAAAAAAAGATAAATTGGATTCCATCAAAATTAAAATAGTTGTTCATCCAAAAACACCTGTCAAAAAAAGTGAAAAGGCGAGCCATAGCTCAGGGAAGATATTCAGAACACTTGTATCTGGCCAAAGAATTGTATCCAGAATATATAAAGATCTCTTACAATTAATTAACAACAATAAAAGAACCAAAAATTTTTAAATGAGCATAAGACTTGAATAAACACCATACAAAGGAAAATAAAGAAGATATACAAAAGGCAAATAAGCACTTTAAAAAGTGCTCTGTATAATTATTCATCAAAGAAATGCAAATTCAAAACACAATGAGTTATCACTTCACAAACTAGAATGGCCATAATTAGAATGTTTGACAATCTGAAACACTGGTGTTTTGGAAGAACCAAAAGTTTCATTCATTGCCGGTGAAAAACTGGCTATTTCTTACGAAGTTAAACATAGATCTATCCTTTAATTTAGCAATCCCATTCCTTGGTATTTGCCCAAATAAATATATGTCAAACAGAAGATTTCTTTAAAAATATTCATGGGAGCTTTATTCATAATGGCTCAAAGCTAGAAACAATACAGATATTCATCAAAATTAAAACAGATAACCAAATGGTGTATTCATACAATGGAATACTACTTGGTAATAAAAAGAACGATCAAAGAACTTGGATGATTTCACTTAAGAACTTGGATGATTCCAAAAAATATTCCCCATTTACATGAATTTTTGTAACAGACAAAACTGATGTCATGAGAGCTATTAGACAATAGTTGCCTCTGAGGGTTTAATTGACTCAGGAAGGAAAGGAAGAAACTTCCTGGGGTATTGAAAATATTCTATCTTCATAGGGGTGTTGAAAATATTCTATCTTCATAGGGGTGTGGGTAGCGCAGGCACATGCATTTGTCACATACTCTATACTTAAGATGAGTTTATTTCCCTGTATAAAAACTATACCTCATAAAAATTTAATAGGAGGTAGAATTAAATGTCAGGAAGCCACTAAGAGGCAACACATTGGAATATTTCTGGGAAGATCAAAGCCAAATTATAAGTGGGTTGTTTTTAATGACCACAGAACTCAGTATTGTCTTCTTTTCCTCCCTATAAAATGTTTCCTTTCTTCTTGTCAGCCAGCAGATAACTATTTGGTGAGCATCCACTATATACAAAGCACTGTAATCTCAGGTTTCCTATGCCTGATAGCTCATGGCAGAGAGTTAGCTAGTTAGTTAAGTTACATCTGGTTTGAACTTAATATGTTTCCTTTTCTTTATCATTTGTAAGAACATTAAGAAAATTAACGTGGAAGAAAAAAATCAACTGTTGAACATTGTTCCGTCTGTGATATAATTTTTCATTTGAGAAATTCCTAGCCCCTCATGAAATAAGTGAAGTCATATTCTTCAACTTCAATCCTCTTTAATTCTCAAAGAGTTTAATGAAACCACAAAAACAAAACAAGATTCGTCAAGGGTAGAGATTTACTTCACTGTCATGTTGAGTATGCCTTGCTGGAAGTTTAAGCATCATGGGAAGAGCTTGATAAATATGTAGATTTTTGAGTCCCTATCCTGAAAACTATTTTAGTATGACTATGCCACCGGGTTCTTAAAATAGGATTACAAAAAACTAGGTTTTAGACATAAACACAGAAAAAGTCTGTGGAAAAAAAGGTCTATATGGAGGATTGTTATAGACTGTGTCCCCGCAAACTTCATTTGTTTAAAGCTAACACCCAATGTGCTAGTATTTGGAGGTGGAGCCTCTGGGAGGCAGTTGGGTCATGAGGGTAGAGTCCCAGTGAATGCAATTAATCCTTAGAAAGGAGACCACAGAGAGATCCCTTGTCCCTTCCCACCACGCAGGGGCACAGCCATTGAAAAGACAGCTATACATGAACCAGGAAGCAGAACCTCACCAGCGAATCTGCCGGTGCCTTGATCTTGGACTTCCCAGCCTCCAGAATTGGGAGAAATAAGTTTCTGTTGTGTTATAGCAGTGTGAGTAGATTAAGACAGAGATCATCACAGACAAAAACCATGGCTGTGTGAATGATTTTTCTCTTCCCAGGATTTACACCTCCCTCTTGGTTCTCTTTTGTCTCTATTTCAGCCTCCAGGGACACCATATTGTCTCCTTGCTGCAAGACCCAGAAATGGACAAAAACTCCTTTCCCATTTTGCTCCTTGGTTAACAAAGAAAAGCTAAAATTTGAAAATAACTTTACTAAGAACTAAGGAGAAGTAAAGGAAAATAAAGAAAGTGCAAAAATTAGAAAAGGCTCAGTCTAATAAAATACAGATTTCTGATTCAAACATAGTTAAATTGAAGCCACAAGTTAACTGGTCCAATTTATCAACATTCAGGCCATGGTTTTGCTCACTTCCTCCAACACATTCTACTGATTAGAAATTCATCTAGGTTTGAAAAAAAAAAAAAGAACTCCTTTTAAATTTACGAATTATTACTTATGGAGGTTAAGTCTATTATAAATTTTAATTAGACATTCCTTTTTGTTGCTGTGTGTTGTTGTTTTTTTGTTTTTTTCTAATACAAAGCTGAGATAACTGGGGAGGAACAGGGTTAAACAGACAATTTTGGAGCAAAAAAACACAGTAGGGAAACAGGTCAGAGTCTAAGCTTTTAGCAACTCCTTGCATGCCCATGCTGTAAGGACTGAAGTGCCCTATAAAAAGCAACTAGTCCTTTTTTCACTCAGAGTCTTTCTTTAGTCCCCCGTTTAAAGACTCTCCCTCTCTTCTCCTGGCTTTTTAATTCTCTTTGTATGGCTTCTTCTGAACAGCAACTGAATTGGCCAGTCTGTGACTTGGCTACAAATTACTCCCCTGTAAGTTTCCTCTCATTTGATTGGCTTCAATCTCTATAGTCTGTCCTCTTCCCTGATCTTGGCCTAGACTCCAAAAACACTGCACTACAGCTTAGTCTGTGCTAGGGGCTCCTCCTTGTCTGAAAGTTGACTCAGATGCATGAGGAGATGAAATACAGAACTCTGTATGAGCAAATCGCTATCAGGGCACAGAGTATGAGTAAGGGTTGTGTGTGGGGGGATTCGAAGTTGAAAAGAAATAAAGAAAGGGAAGTGAGAGATTGTTAGAATTTTGCCTGACCTTGGGAATTACATTGGCTTATGACACACATCAAATCATTTTGGTTTCTCTGATGACGTAAATGCCAGAGGTTTCTGACCTCAGGGGTGTTTGAGTTATCTTGGTTCCCCACACACCTCCCTACTTTTCCTCTATCACCTTGAAGGGACCTTCTTTCTCCCCTTCCCAGGATTTAATCCTTGGCTTTCTGCTCTTCTCTCTGAGCTTTATTTAAATCATCCTTCCGTATATACATTTTCAAAATCTGTCCCTATGTTTTCAATTTCTAACGCTGTAGTGTATGTTCAGCACACTTCTTCCCACCCTCTATTTTCCTTGAAAACAAATGTCACTTGACCTATGGCTCCCAATAGCTACCTTACTCCTCCTGATAGAATTATTTGCTGACAAATTTGTTGGAAAGACAAGAATTATTTGCTGACAAAATTATTTGAAAGATTTTACATCCAAAGCATATGTTTTCTTTCTGTAGTTTCTTACATACCGCCATCTGGTTTCTATTCCTGCTTTATCTCCCTCTACATTCTCTCTTAGACCTCTTTGCTGCATTAAAAACAAGAAAGCTGCTTGACTGAAGACCATGAAAATCTTTGAGTAAATTTCCCTTCTTCCTGAGTTGCTTAAACCAAATGGAGCTGGGATATATTACGAAGAAAAGTAGTACTAATAAAGCTAGGTATGAATTGGAAAGCTGCCTCCCTCCCAGTCCAAGTTAGCATGCTTTCATTGAGGTCTTACCATATCCCAGATGCTTTATTTAAATGCTAGAGAAGTAAAGGTGAGGGAGGAAAGAAAGATTGTTGAAATCTTGGATAATAATTGAATTCTTGAAAAGAATTCAAGAAATTATCATGTGTATTTTATCTGGTTGAACTTGAGTTCTAAAACTCCATTTGCAAGGGCCTAATAGAACTATCTTTGCCACAATCTCAATATCAGCAAAACTAAACTCACTAGCATCCCTTCAATTGTTCCTGAAAATTGCATTTTATGTTTTACTATGCAACTCCTTATCACATTTTTATCTCTTTCTTACATCCTTTCATGTATAAGCAGTCACCAACTACATTTTCTGAGATCTGAGTACTACGCTGGTAATGCCTCTCCTGGAATTGATTTATTGAGTTCAGTTTTGCTTTTTAAGTCTACATAAGAATAATGTAGCATTATTAATATCAGAAAGCTGAAATTTAAGGTTAAGATCATTAGGATACAAAGTGGGATATTTCATGTTGAAAAAGAAATGATCCACTCATGGAAAAGATTTAAAAATTGTAAAACTTCCTCAACCTAACAAAAGAGGAAATTAACATTTCGACATCATCATGGGAACTAGAGCACACTTTTTCCAGAAATTAGAGTATAAAGTAAACCAAAGTTTATAAGACAAGGGAGAATTTAAGTAATATAAAAAGTAAACACTGCTTCATTCAAAAGGCAATACATGTTCAGTTGAAATGCACATATAATATTTACAAAAAATGACCACATATAAATTCATGAAAGAAGAACCCATAAGTAAAAATTAAGAAAATTATTTTATGCATACAAGTTATGTTCACTATTAAAGCAAAAAAAAAAGTTAAAATTCGAGAAACATCCAATAAAAGAAACAAAAAAACAAAATCTGGCAAACAAGGAAGATAATAGAATTCTCTTAGTCTGATAGTGATTATTTATTAGAAGTCTAAGATGCACATCTTGCCAGAAACAGCTAATGGAAAGCATTATATACTTTCCTACCAAAATCAGAAACAGGATTATAGTTTCTGCTACCACTACAACTATCTATCACTATATTAAAGATCTTAGCCAATGCAATAAAATAAGAAATGATAAGTTGGAATAAATGATAAATTGGAAAGATAAGTTTTTATATATCATTAATATATATGAGAGTGAAAAAGTAATATCTCTATAATAGTTAGAACCAATAAGTGAGTTTAGCAATAAAGGAAATTAAAGTATAATGTATAAATAAAAATAGCTTTTCTAAATCCTGCCAATATGAGATAAAAACAATCATGTTCACAGTACTAATAAAAAGTATAAAGTGCTTATGAGTATACTTCATAAAAAAAGATTAGTATTCAACTTATGACAGCAGAAAAATTTCAGAATAATTCTCAGAAAACAAAATTTAAAAATATGCTAAAATTTATGAAAATAAAAATTCAAACATGACCAATAAAAGTAAAACTGGATTATATGAAAAGATTTAACTTAACGACAAAAATATTAGATAAGACTGATGCAGGAAAAATAAGAAAAGGCTTAAATAAAATATAAAAAATGAAAAAGAAGTATATTTAGAGATAGAATAGAGATTTAAAAATTGAAAGAAGATATTTTGACTTCTAAAGAGAAAATTATGAAAGTATACAGAATGGAATAGTTACTTCTGAAAAAATAAAGAGATATAACATCTTCATTGATGTCAAATTTCAACACAGTTTTTTCTTTACTAATATAAAAAAGTCTTCACAATGTAAATCAATAAAATCAATATCCAACAGGATTTAATAGAATTTTTCAGGCTGATTATAAATTTCATGTAAAAAATAAATTCGTAGGAATCTGAAGATGAATAAAAAGGACAATCTATCCTACCACAGTCAAATATACTTCTAAAAGAACTGTGGTATTTATGCACAAATAGACAACAAAATCCTAAAACTAAATAAACATTCAGTGAGACTCACAAATATTTGAAAAAGATGGTACTTCATATCAGTGAAGGAAAGAAACATTATTCCATAAATGTTCTTCGAAATTAGCTGGATATTTGGGCAAATAAGTTAGCTCTCACCTCAGACTTATCACAAATATAAATTTTAGGTGGATTCAAGAAAAACATAAAATGAGATATTATAAATAAAAAACAATGCTTTCTTGAGTGTAGGTTAGGGTATATAAGAATAAAAAGGAAAAGTTATAAATAAAAATATTGATACATATAAACCAGAATTAATAGCATGAATTCCACTAATACAGCATTAATAAAGTTAAATGCTAAGTAAAGATGGAGGAGGAATATATGCAATATTTATGATGCTAAAATTTCAAAAAGCAGTAGCTCTCAAACTCTCTGTAGCAAAAAGCCTTTTTTTCTATTTTTAATCTTTAACAGACAATACATTTATAGAATACAATAAAAATGAATTATCAGGAAAACAAAATTAAAAAAATACATAAATTGTAAGTCTTTTTCTTAAATGATATTGAATAATCATAAAATTATGTTCTGAAATGATCATTACAATCAAGCTAATTAACATGTCCATCATATCTGTTGATATTTTAACTCCTTGTGTTCTTTGGAAGATTCCTTTACATAACATTCCATAGCTGTCTTTAAAACCAATTATGAGAATAGAGGAGCAAGATGGCGGAGGAGTAGGAGGCAGAGATAGTGTCTGATCCCAGAAGTTCAGCTAGATGGTTATCAAACCACTCTAAACAACTACAAACTTAGCAGGAGATAGAAGAGAAGAAGAACAGCACCTCTAGGAACAGAAAAT
>CM052898.1:169644938-169699828 GCA_028534135.1 Potos flavus
CAAAGAAATTTTGCCTTTCTCTCTATATTTATATAGATATAAAATTATTTTTATACAGACGATTACTACCTCCAGTATTTTTCAGGAATGAGATGCTATAAAATGAATGCCTCATGAAAAGAGTTCGGTCAAAGATGCACATGAAATCATAGATGCAACTATCTCTAAGGAACCCCAAAATGAAAAGTAAAAGTATGAGTGCCATGTGTGGCAACAGTTTTGGTGTATGTACTAATAATGACAATGAAGGCTAGAAAAAGTATTTGCCTCTGACACTGTCAAAATTCACTTTTTAGAGGCTTCCCATTTTCCTGTTTTCAATTTAGAATAACTACTATTGGTGATTTATGTGATGGTTTTGTGAATATATCATTGATTCTAAAATAAATTACATGCGACACAGATTTAAGAATTGCCTTACATTTTTTCTTTTTAATTTGAAAAAACAAAAACAATAGCTGGATTTAATCCCTTATCTACATTGTTTGGATGTACAACCTAGGAAGTGTAGACAATGTATTGCACCTCTAGAGTCCTGGTTTCCAGCTATGTAGTTAGAATAATTGGAAAGCTAATACCTACTTCTGACTGATTATTATGAGGTTAAAATATAAAAGTCCTTATCACTTACGCATTCAATAAACGGTAGTTTTTAATAGATTTAATATTGAGCTTCTGTTTTTGAGCTTTTGCTATAACCACAGGTAAAATTACCTTGTTTTATTTTGCAAAGCCAACTACATATGATTTATAAAACACAAAATGAGATATAGAATGAGTTAATTTTATCATCATCATCAGCTACAGAACATGGTAGTTTCTAAGGTCATAAGGTTATTTTTATCAGAGGTAGGTAGATGGGACATGAATTCTACTAATCTATTGCAATGAAGTGATGAGAGTTCAGATGCATGAGACATAAATGGTTGGCTATGCTTGCAAACCTCTTGGAGTAACTTAAATATTGGTTAAACTTTGGGATAAAACGTGACATTTAACTGAACCCACTTATTAAGTAGATACCTGGGAGGAAGCATGTAAGCATCACCTATCAGGCTGTTTCGGTGACTCCGTAATATAGATTCTGTTCTTATGCTTGGTGTGAAATCTATGTGACCATGAACTTTGCCCTCTAAGAGCACATGGTGTAATGAGGAGGAAATCTATAAAGAGATCAATGCAATTTCAACAAAGAAGGTGCTGAGATAGGGGTATGCATAAGATGCTATGAGAGTATACAGCAGCAATATTTATCTGTAGTCAAATTATCACTTATCATATAGACTTTCAAGTCAAGAAATTAATAGAAAAAATAGGCAGATATCAGTGTAGATAACAACAAAATCAAAACCACCATCACCTTGTTTTTATCAGAAAAAAAAAAGGCTACTAGTACCCTGTTCTCAGAAAAACAAAAATGTGTTGATATCATTATAACCTTTTATTATTCCTCTATACTCCTTTGAAGAAGACAAGGCAAAAATCTGTTTTCTAAACTTCCAGCTAATATGATTTATATCCCTACTTTCAGAAAACAAACCCAGCTTCAACTAAATAGCTTATTTCCTACACTTTCCTTCTTTGAAATATGAAAAGAAATTCGAAGCAAGAACAAAATAAAAAGCGAGGCAGTTGTTTGGGCTATTAGTAAATAATTATAATGCTCATCACTATGTTTTTCCTTTTAATGTTAATTTAAAATATATTAGGCACTGTAAAGTACAAATGGTAAACACATTTTAAGGAAACTTTGGACTGAAATAAATAATATTTTATTTGAAAGAAACAAAAGGAGAAAAAACAGAAGCCAGAGGGTAATTTCCTCTTATCTGGGGGGGAAGAAGCAGCCTGTTAATTGGAGTAAAAAAGATACTGAATAGGATGTTCTAGAGCCATACTCACTGTTTATCTAATGAAATCACTACAATAAATAAATTTAATTATTTTTCCCAAAGCCAGCCTCTTAGCCTTCTTGTAGAGTTTCATGTTCTTTATGAGTCTCTACTTTTATTATGAAAAAAATAACAGTTATGATACCATATAATAGCTAATAATATTGTTATATCTCTTTATTATTCCTTAGGCTATGGAAATGTAGGAAAAATTCACATTTATTCAAATCAAAGAGATTTTATATGAGCATTTAAAAAAACACTCTTTTTTTTGTATTTTATCTTAATCAAAACCTTTTAGAATCCATCAGAATATTAAGAAAAACTACATCAGAAGCTGTGAATATGTTATTTTTGATAGCATGACCTGAAAGTCCTTTCTAAGTAGATACCCGAATGAAATAATGGGAGTGAAACTTGTTGATTTATGGGGCAAATGGAGATTAGAGCTTCTTCTTATGGGAACCAAAAAATATATACAAGTATATATGTAACAATTTTCAAATTAGAAAGCAAATACAAATAAGGAACAGGTAAAAGGAAATTTCAGTATTTGTTAAGAAATGGGTATATCCATATATTTAAATAGAGACTTAAAAACTAGGTTGTGGATAAAAATTACACTGTGAATAAAACAAATTCTTTTGGAGGTGCCTGGGTGGCTCAGTTGTTAAGTGTTTGCCTTCGGCTCAGGTCATGATCCCGGAGTCCTGGGATCAAGCCCCACATTGGGCTCCCTGCTCAGCAGGGAGCCTGCTTCTCCCTCACCCACTCACTCCCCCTGCTTGTGTTCCCTCTCTCTCTGTCCCCCTCTCTGTCAAAAAATAAATAAAATCTTTAAAAACAAAACAAAACAAAACAAAAAACCAAAAATGTTTATAGAAGTAATAGTAGAATTAAAGTATACATAGATATGGGGGCATCTGGGTCGCTCAGTCATTTAAGAGTCTGCCTCTTGATTTCGGCTCAGGTCATGATCTCTGGGTCCTGGGACTGAGCCCCACATTGGGCCCCCCCACTCAGTGGGTAGTCTGCTTCTCCCTCTCCCGGTGCCCCTCCCCCCATTTGTGCTCAGGACCACACTGCACACATGCTCTCTCTCTCTCTCTGAAATAAATACTAAAAAAATAAACAAAGTATACATAGATACAAAAAATTGACATCAAAATTGAATAAAATTTTCTGGATACATATAAATGCATATACATATAAATAAAATAATGAATATATAAATATATATAAATGGATATAAGGAACATATTTTTGTGCTTTCAGAACCAATGATTACCTTCCTAATAAGGGTAAGAGATTAATTCTTGAAGGGTATGTGTACTGATTTGTTTTTAGACCAATTTTCTCTTATTCTCTTGACAAATTTTAAAATGTTATTTTTTTCATCCTTAAAAAAACATGTAGTGTGAAGCTGAAAGACAGAGACTCATGTTCTCAGCAGCTGTGCAATGCTAGCATGTTGTGAATATTCAACAAATATTAAGTGACATTGAAATATGAATTGATGGATAATGAATCACTTTAGGGAATTATCCTGCCAAAATGTTTTGGAAGATTCATGAAATGTTTGACAAATCCAAAGGATCCCAAGATTTGCTTTAGCTGAGATTTATTTACTTATTTGGGGGGGATGGGGAGACAGGTTCTGATTTTTCATCTGGCTCATTATGTCCTTCTGTTAGAGAGTAATTCACGTTCAAATCATATTACTTTAACTTTTGTTCAGCAATTGATTTCTTAGTGGTTATGTAATTGGAAAAACAGGACATCTAGAAAAATTGCCTCTTTTTATTAAGTATAGAAATAAAATTGATTAAGCAGAAACTTAATTATAGTAATGGGATTGACCCAGAGGAAGGGAATGAGCACCAGGACAGGACACGAATACTGCATTTACAGAGTTTATAACTAACAACATTATCTTATTTAGCATTTACTTAAATGGGGGAAAAAAATCTACAGCATGCATATACATATATATACACACACACACACATATATATATACATATATATACACTCACATATATATAAATATATATATATACACATATATATATATACACACACATATATATGTATTGTTCCTATTTTCTTTTGGTTACATCCAAATGAAAAGAATATAGTTATTTTAACAAATGATTTCAAATCATCTCACTTTAAGTACTAAGAAATGTTAGCTTGTTTCTTTCCAACTTTATGTCCTGGACATAGTTTTTCTGTGTATACTCATCACTATAGTTATGTAAATCTTCTCACAATGCCTGTAATATGGAAAGTGTATGGATTAGTCAAGATTATTAAAGTTGCAAACTGCAAAAGGAAAAATCCCTGTATTAGGATATAGGGATCTGTAATAGTAATTAAAAAAATAATAATAATGCAGCCAGATGTCAGGTAGGACTGGAAGGAGCACTAGAAGATTATTAGCTCCTGGGACCATCCTCTCACCATCTCTTCATTCTGCTTCTCTCCGTGCCTTTTTGTCTCTCTTTTTGGGCAGACTTTTTTTTTTTTTCCCTCCTATTCAAGTCACACAATGGCAGAAGAGCAGCAGAGGCACGAGTATATCTGGTACATTTCAAGCCATACTGGAGAGAGATGAACTCCCTCAATCCTAATTCCTAATTCCTAATATGACTTGGTCCCAGAGTGGGGTGTCCAATCATTTCTCAATGATTTCTGGCCAGAGACTCAAGATGCCATTTTATAAATATGGCTGCTACATGCTAACAGTATGCATATGAGGAGGTCTAAAGTAGGTGAGAGTAATTAAGTGCTTCATTACGAGCTGGGCAATACCCAAAGGAGTCTACTATATTACATGAAGTGAAGTTTTATCTAAGAGCCTCCTTCTCAAGTACTTTACACTTTATAGTCACTATAATTTTTAGGACAACACCGTTTTGCCATTCAAAATCTAGTTTCCAAACATTTCTTAAGTCCTCCTGTTAATGGAGAAATGATCACCCAACAAAGCCATCCTAGAAAGAACCGGATAAACTGGAAAAATTACAAACCTAACTACCTGAGGTTCTGGAGACTGAAGTATGACAGGCAGATTCTGAAGCAGAGCCACAATGGGGAAAGCAACTAGACAGTTTGAGCCCCTCGGGTTTTTTGCAGTTTTGTTCTAAGGGAAGCCTCAGTCCCAGTGGCAATGGTGTGGTATAGGGATGATTCAAATACGGATAGAAAGCCCCGGCTGAAGGATATAAGGCAAGAGGCACAGGACAACTGCAGTTACCAGAGAATAGAAAGGAGAGAGCCAGAGAAAGAGGATCCCAATTTCTGTGCTTAACCTCAACCCAAGCCTCTGACTGACCACTAAACCACATATTGAATGGGACAAATGGAAAGCAGCTCAGAGCTATGGTTTAAGGAACTGATCTGAGATCAAAGCTGCCGTCCACCGCAGACATGCCTGTTTGCACTTTGAGTCTTACCACGCTAATTGTCTGCTAAAACAAAGGCATCAACACTTCTTGGAGCAATATAACAGAATCCAGATTCTCCACAACCTAATATTCTGAATGTTTGGGATACAGTCCAATATTATTCACACATAAATAGCCAGGAAAATGTGATCCAGTCTCAAGGGAAAAGACTTTAAACAGATGCCAACCCTGAGGTTAGCAGATGTTGGAATTATTAAGACAAGTTCTTTAAAGAAGCAGTTATAATTTTGCTCAATGACCTAAAGAAAATTACACTTGTAATGAATGAAAACATAAATTATCTCTGCAAATACTGAAAATTAGAAATTTTAAAAATGAAAACGTTAATGCTTGAAACAGAAAATCCACTGGATAAGCTTAAGAGAAACAGAGATAAAAGAGTCAGTAAATTTGAAAACATATTATTAGAATGCATCCAGTTTGAAGAAATTATATCCCATACAACATACTTATTAATTTAAAAGAAAAATAAAAGTAACTTTATAGTGGAGAAAATGGCAGACATCGCTTCCACCAAGTGATAGAGTAAATATCACCATTAATAAGACCCAGCGACAACCTCTACCTCTTAACATGATACACTAAGGAGAGTGCAGCATCACTTCTATGGTTTTCTTTCTGGAAATGAATAACCTGAATTTAATCATGAGGAAACATCAAACAAACAAAAGTTGGGAGGTAGTCTACAAAATAACAGTACTGTTCAAATGTGTCAAGGGCATGAATGACAAAGACTGAGGTTTCTTCCAGAGTAAGAGAGACTAAAGAGACATGACAACTAACTGCAGTGTGTGCCCCTGGATTGCATCGTGGTCCAGAAAGAGGACATCAGTAGAACAGCTGATCAAATTTGAATAAGCTCTGTAAATTAGCTGATAGTATCTTACAATGTTAATATTGTGATTTTGCTAATTATATGTGGTTATGTATGTATTGTTAAGAAATCTGTTTTCACCAAATTTATAATTTCAATGCAATCCCAATCAAAATTCCAGCATGTTTTCGCAGAAGTTGACAAGCTGATTCTAAAATTTTTATGTAAATGCAAATGAACAAGAATAGCCGAAGCAATTTTCGAAGCAACAGAAAAAAATTGGAGAACTTAAATGTTCTGATTTCATGACTTACTATAAATATACGGTAATTGAGAGAATGTAATAGTGCAGGAAAAAATAGACATATAGATAAATGGAAGAGAGTAGAGTCTAGAAATAGATCCAAAATAATGGGCAAAATGATTTTTTTTAAGTATAAAGGGCCTTTCAGTGAGGAAAAGAAATGCCTTTTCCAAAATAATATTGCAACAACTGGATATTTATATGGGAAAACAAGTAAACATTAATCTTTACCTAAAACCATACACAGCACTTAACCCGAAAGCATCTCCAGACCTACGTATCGAAACTAGAAAACTTCTAAAAGAAATAGGGGAAGAAAATCTTTGTGTCCTTGAGATAGGGAAATCTATCATTGATAGAATGCAAAATGCTTAAGCCATGTTTATATGATAAGTTAAACTTAATCAAAATGAAAACAGGAAGCCCCAGAATGGGCATAACCAGGGAGACGCCCCACCCCAGACTTTTTTTTGTAATTGTTTGCATCTTTGAGATCTACTTTTCCAAAAACCCAATTTGATAGATGCTGCCAAAGCGTGTCGCTTATTAGTGCCAAGAAGTATTGTTTCTGGAGCTAGGTTGACCTGCACATTATGATACTGTACACTGACAACTTCTTTCTAAGATTAATGTTTACAAAGGATTCTTTACACTCAATACACAGAACATTCACACTTAGGCGAAACCATATGGGAGTCATCTGCATCAAACATACAGAGTCTGTTTGACTACTTAGCATGACCAACGTGCCTGCCTTGCGGTACAGATGAAAGTTCAAAAGTAAGGACTAGAAAACATTTTCAAAAAAGGGGAGAAGGATGTTCTCCTCCCTGGAAAACCTAGGAATGCATCACTAAGTGATCTCAGGATGGTCTGAGTTAATGTTAGGAGAGTGACAGTGTGAGTTAGGCCTTTACGCAGCTAGCACCTACTCTGAGAAGATTTCTGGCAAATGGCAACCTATTGAACAGAATCCCCCATTACATCTCTGACACTCTCAAGATATTTTTCAATTGTTTGGCTCAACAGCAACTCACAAAGTCTTTTGCACAAGCAATTTTTCAAAGCCTCGTAATGCTTGTAGAAGTGTATTTAATTCCCATTTTGATTCTCTTTATGTTAAGACACCGGAACACAGGAGTTTCTGTTTTTAAATAAATGTAAGTTGAATGTCGCAGAATCCTGCTGAGTATTTCTTAAAGATTTTTCCCCCTTGCTTAAAAGCTTTACACTGTTTTCCTAAAAGCAAACCTATTCCAACATTAAAAGGTTCCAATTAGATATGAAACTCCAAACCCATGAATTTTGAGAGGGTTCTGAACTTGCCAAAACAATTTCTCGTTAGACTTGATACTTGGATTACACACTCCCACTGCATATTTTAAAAGCCTTTACTATAAAGGTTTCCTATAACAAAAGAGAGATGAAAAGATACTGTAATTATTCACGGAGCATATTCAAGCCATCACTGCTGATGAAATATGATATCTATGACATTCTTCCACTGTAAATAAGGCAGTGATTCAGAAGAGTGTTATTAGCTACAGAAAACCCATTCTTATTAACACATCCTTATTAACACATAAACCAATAGCTTTCATCTCCGGGTGCTCAGCCTCGCAGTCTAAAACATACTAAATCTAAACTCTTTGGGAATAAAATTTAAATTGCAGACCGGTTTCAGCTTTTCATACTTTCAACTCAAGTGGGAACTTTGGGTGCTTTTCCTCTAACAACACGGCCACGGCGCTATGTTTTGCACCTGGAAACAAGCCCATATTCTAAGCAGCCTGATGCTGTTGGGTAGGTGGCCCAGGGCTGGGGAGCTGGGCTGGAGGAAGGTTGCCCATCCTGAGAGAGGGCTGAACTCGTCCACCTGGAAATTGTCCTATAAGTTTCTTGTGAGGACTATGAGGCAGGGATGGCTCTCATCTTTCAGTGTTGCAGAAAGTTACATCAACTCTGAACTGGATACTGAACATGGAAATTAGAGTGAAGCACTCTTGATACCTAAATACAGCTTGCAGCTTGCAGCCTGCAGAGCGAGGGCTCCCCTCACATGCATTGTGATAAGCCATCCTCGAGACTGCGTGTAAACCTATTCTGGGAATGACAGAAATGCTGGTACATGGACAAACACTTGATTAGAGGAGTTCCCCCACTCTGCGTGATGCGTTCCGGAGGTGTCTGTTTTGCCACCGGCAATGCCTTAGAAAAAGAGTTCTGCGCGCATTGCATCTCTTGGTTTAATAAGGCCTCGAAGCTGCCAGTGAGATGATTAAGGCTTTCAAAGGGGCATGAGTAGCTTCAGTGCCCTGAGATCTCCTCTCTGATTTGATTACAATGAAACTCATGTAAAAAAGTGGCGGGAAGATGGCAAGCTGACGCAGCGGCCATTTCTTCTAAGCCAACAGAACCTGCCGCTGCGTGAGTTTTCTTGCAACCGATGGTGTTATGCGTTATGACCTCGTCGGACTTAGAAAACTTGCATCCATTTTAGCTGCTCGCTGAAAGCACACACAACTGCTGAAGATAAAATTTCCAAGAATATATTAAAACAAAACTGCAAACTCAGCCAAATTTCCTGCACACTTGGAAAGCCTGTAAAACAGCAGGCCAATGTTAATACGCAGAGAGAGGAGAAGATAGTATAACTAAGTAGAAGCTGCTGTCTTAATGTCAAAGTTTTGAAAATTAGAGGAATGTTTCCATGAGTGCCAATTATCTTTTAGTGGCCACAATGAGTTCTTTCAACTTACCTTCGGGTTATTCTTAACACTGAAAATTAAGATCGCAATTTGCTGAGTGTATCAATTTTACTTTTTTACTAAAGTGAAGAAATAATTTGGTAAATAAGGTTAGGGTTTCTGAGAAAATGCCATGTGTTCCAGTTTTAGGGAAAAAAATCCCCCAAATTGAGAAATACCGTTAATAGTAGGTAACATGCAACGACTACTGATATTGACAAGTAATTTGTGACGTGTCTGATAACTTTATGTCTTGATCTAGGCACTGAATTTATATTAACTCATTTCTATCTACTCCTCAACTCATTTCCAAATATTCTCATAACTCAAAAATACCTTCCTCAATTATCCCCACACCAGATGAGTGACCCAGCTCTTAGTTTTTCACCGTGTCACAGTCAAAACTGTAGGCTGTAGGTTCCTCGCATAAACTCACTGCTTTATTCAACTGAGAGTGTTCTTGGCAAATAGTGGTCCCAGAAAAAGTATTTATTTAACAGACTCAGAAGCTGCATTCCTCACACAACTTATTTTGATATTTAGACTGAAAAAAAATTCTAATGCAAAATGTATTGAGTTATTCCACAGATAAGAATATATTATCAGTTTAATGCCTATAACAATAGACACAGCACATTTAATACCTTTTATTTCTGTCTTGTACCTTTCTTGAATGTTGTGGCAGGTTTTGTGTATATACATAAATTGCTCAACTAATCTGAGGTGAGGAACTCTATCATATTTTTTTTCTATAGAAGCTCAGACCAGAGCTAGATACTAATTCTGTTGGGCCAAACTAAAATCAAATTGAGGAACTTGGGGTTTCCTTCACGAGCAATGGTCTTTGCCACTTAAATTAGCATTAACAGAACATACTGATCACTTGACTTGATACTCCATTTTTAAAAAAAGAATTATTTCAATGAGATATTGAGCCTGAACCAAAGGAAAATTATCTATTAATTACCTAGCTATTATTTGTGAGTTAAGGATTTAGTATCTACGCCTATCTAAATAGTATTTCTATGTAATTAATAAGCTTTCAAAAAATGTTTCCAATACTGGAAAGAAAATGCTGGAGGAAAAAAAAAGGATCTTTCTCTAGTGAACAAACAACATAGAGTAGGAAAAAGGATTACTGTTGAATTCAAATTTTAAAGAATATTTGCACCACTGTATCCATGTTCTTTATGTTTAAGGGGTTAATGAAAATTAGGATATCTTAGGAAGCAGATTTGTGAAATTTGGTTTTTCTGCACATAAGTAAATAAATAAAATAATAAAAACTGTCCTAATCATGAGTGGATCTACTTATCTAGATGTCAGATTGTGTCAAACTGAAAACACTTCAACCAGGAATATTGAAATTACAAACAATGTCACACAGAATAAGCATTCATCTGGGAGTCTGAAGATCTGTGTTATAATCCTGGTCCCATCACTAACCAGTTGCTGAGCTTACAGTCTTTAATCTCTGCCCATAATCTTGCTGTTACTGAGTTAGTTATCAGATCAGTTGACCTATGAGCTCCCTTCCAGCCTTAAAACTCTCTGATCTTTCAGAAGACTCAACTGGGCTTGGTTACGGCCAAAGGTTATGTTTAAGATAGTGTCTTCCTTTCTTTATAACCTTATATTAGCTGATATAGCAAAGATGTTTTCAGAGAATTTTGTCTGAAAGTAGATAATAAAAAAAACAAGATATAAGAAATAGATTTGTTTTGGGGTCACCCATCACCAACACCTATGTACACGAGTATGTGTGTTATGTGTGTGCATTTCATGTGTTAAATTTGTTTGTTTTCTTTGTTTCTTCCTCTTTCCGCTTTTTAACATTTCATGCCTTCAGAAACTTTCAAGTGCCAAAAGAACCACATTTATATAAAAAGATTTTTTGGAGCATTATTGCCAACCTTGATTTGAAGCTGGAGTTTACAAAATCTTCACAGAGCCCATTTTAATGAGGTTTCCAGCTTTAATAAAAAGAGTGTGGTTGCTTAACTGAAATGACCTGCCAAAACTTTCCTAGGTTCATCCATGGTTACACAGAATATTAAAAATATTGAATAATAGATGGAAGCAAGAGCGTAAGCTTTCATCTAAAAGGCAGAGCGGCTGCTCCAATCCTTTATATTAAGAACAAATCGTCTCAGGGCATATGTAGAAACAACTAATAATTCTTATTAAGTAACAGTATTTACTACAGGTACAATTTGTGGTGGTTAGCATTTTGCAAAATTGAACTTGCTTCAGTTTTGATTAAAAGTATTTATTCAGGCTCTGTGAATTAAAGAGCTCCAGTAAAAATGAGGAAGATTTTGTAAGTTGCTAAAACAAACTAGCTTTTGTTCTTGATTCTTAAAAAATATGAAAGCATATTTGTTTCCAGATGGAAGATAATTAACACAAAAAATTTGCTTTATCCATAAATATGTTTCCTTCTTAAGTTTCAGTAAGTTCATCAAAATATATAAATTCCCTTGAAGCAATTAAAGTAAAACTGGTATTGGAGAAAAATTAAACAAATAAGAACCAGTTATTTCCCTTCCTTTTATTCAAATCATGGGAAAGATGGGTATTATAAGTTGAGAAATTGTGTCTTTGTCATTCTCATTATTTCTTTGTGCAAGATGTTTGTTCCAATGAGGATCAGGCTGTCTATTGACAAAATTATGTGACAACCTGCATAATTATGTTGCATATATGTGAGACTAGTTATGAATGACTAGATTATTGTTCAAAGTTAGAATGTCTTTATTTTATAAAAGCCAATGGCTACAAAATGAATGGGACTGTAATATGTCCTAACCGCAGCATTAGACGGCCTATTTCGAAAGGACTTAGGCTGAGTGGCGTTATTTACCTCAGTCCATTAATGACAGGAGCTACATAAAAGAATCTGCATAAACACAACCGTATAAGTCACCACTAAGTATGGTGTAACTTAAATTATTTCTGTTCCAGTGCATTTAAAGTGTCAATTAATTGCCTCCATTTCAAATGCACACCTTTTCCCCAATTATCAAATTAAAATTTGAGCTGAATCAATGAGCACAATGATAGTTTAATTATATTAAACCACATGAAATAAACAGTGAGGAAGTGTTTGTGCAGATGGGCACCTGAGTCTGTCACCTCCAGGCATAGCCAATGACAAGTGTCATTCTCTCGGTAAATAAAATTGCTTTATTTTACTGTCAGTGTAGCATCCCTCCTTATAAAGACAGGAGAATGCGTTGAGATAGAGAGATTTGAAGGGAATTACAGAAGGAGAAATTGCAGACGCAGATGTATTTTTTTTCTAAGGGCACCAGGTGTTTTAAATGCCACCAGAAGGGTGCTCCAGGCAATTCCGTGCTGTCCAAGATAGCTTGGCATAGATTATCTGAAAGCTTTTGTGTCTTTTCAGCTTTTGATTAAAGGCCAGTGTCAGGACTCCTCTGGGCTTTTGCTTGGTACAGTAAAGCCGAGGGATTTTTTTTAAGCTGCTGCCAAAAAGATGCCAGTTAGGATAATTACATTTCAATTTAAATTGGTAATTTTATGAAAATTTAAACCAGAATATGTGTCACCCAAATCTCCTCACTTTCATTCCTCCCAAACATGCATACACACACCCCTCTTGTTTTGGGGGAGACAATGACAGCAGCCCACCAGAACCTTCCCATGACCCAGAGATATGTGCCAGGAATTAAACAGATGAGAGAAAATTGAACAGAGCCTGTTTTCTCTGTCCAAATTTATTTTCTAGCTTGGATTTATCACTAGTGTACACTGGAACCATCCCAGGGCATCCGAGCTTCCAGTATCTTTTTCCCGTGGACCCCAGCAAAAGAAGCTTTAGACCATAACTGTAGTATTTAAGACATTGTTTTCCATTCACAGTCAAGCTTTGTATTTGTTAACAGGATGTAGAAAAGGAATCCAACCTACTTAAGAGTCTCTCACCCTCTTGGTGAAAGGAGTGGGGACACAAGTGGCTAGATGAACCCTGAATTTTCTGTCTGCCACTTTCTTTTTCCAGGACACATACGCAAGCTTGGCAGCACCAACAAAGTGGAAGTAATGTTCCTTTGTTTAGAATGCAGTGTGTACGAACATTTACATAATAAAATACACACACAAATAACAGATGGTGAAGAGCCACTCATTTCGCCACATGTTGTAAGCACGATACCGTTCCTTGATGATCTCATTTCTCTTACTTCTGCCTACAGATGTCTACCAGCTATTTAACCTCAGGGGTTATTCAGATGGTTGAAAGTTTTGAAGAGAGGCACAAATCTGTCCACAGAATTTTCTTCTTCCATCAGGTATAAATGCCCTTTCCGGGTTGAGTTATCAATCCACAAAAATGCTGTCCTCTGTCTAAAGGACTGAATAATAAACTCCTTTCTCATGACACTTGTTGGGCAGATATCATCTCCAAAAGAGAACAATAAATACTGCCAATATGTTGACTCAGAAAAAGGTCTTTTCCCTCTAACCTTTTGTTCGGAGCAGAAAGTGGCTTATTAATAATTTTGGTTACTAAATGAATAGCCTTCTTTTACGAAGTGAAGAAGGACCTTCTGAAATGAGTGGAAGTCTCCCAGATGCTGTTTGCTCACATGTCCTATCTGTAATTAGAGTTAAGCCTCAAATGTGTGGTAATAGACATGTTGTATAGATTTAACTGCCACTTCCCTCCCTAATTTACACTTCGATAACACTTTTCTTCCCAAAAGCACAAATTACATTCCTTTTAATTAGCTCCCAATGTACTTTATTAAAGTACATTGAGAATGCACATTATTAGCCTAATAATATATGAATGCACATTATGCAAAAGCACATAATCATTAATTAAATATTGCGACATGGAAGGAGACTGCATTAGCATACCCATTTTACAGAAATGAAGACATGTGAAATTATTTGCCCAATGACAGATCTAGAATAAGAATCCATGTTGATCTGTCTAGAATTCATTACTTCCAAGAGAATATGTCTTTGACTAAATTCTCTTATTGTGTCTTATATAAAGTGAATTATAATGTTTAAGCTACAATTGTTAAAAAAAAAAAGAGGGTGATGCCTTTAACACTTTAATTTAAAGAAATCTCATGTTTTGACAAGTATAAAGATATCTCACAATTTACCTGTGGGGTTCTGTAATAAGGGTTTAATATCAGCACCAATCTAAGCCAAGAAAGAATGGATATTAAAAGCAGTCTGCCTAACGTTGATATCTTAAGGAAAGAACAATCAATTTTATTCAAAATGGCTGAAAACAAACACTGTTATCCCTCAGAGAATATTAGAAAGTAATATTCAGAAAGTTGGGATGTCTAGGTGGCTCAGTCAGTTAAGTGCCTGCCTTCAGCTCAGGTCATGATTCCCAGGGTCCTGGTATCGAGCCCCCTCATGAGTGCTCTGCTCAGCGGGGAGCCTGCTCCTCCCTCCCCCTCTGCAGCTCACCCTGCTTGTGCTCTCTCATGCACTCTTTCTCTCTGTCAAATAAGTAAATAAAATCTTTAAAAAAATAATATTCATAAATAAGCTTAGGGACTGGCTGGAATGTGAATGAAAACAATTAAAAAGGTAAGAATAATTTTTGGAAAGGGAAGGCAAAGAAGCAAAAAAGAGAATTTATTCACACATATTCCTGAGCATTGATTAAAGGATATTTGATGACCAATTAAGCACAGGCATATTCCAGAATTAGCAAATGATCCATTAACAATTAGAGGAAAAAAGAATGGTTACAGAATAAGGAAGAAAAGACAGGAGAGTAGAGGGGAGCAGGAAAGAACAGACTGTAAGGTGGTTGGACGAGGGGACAAAAGGGCTTTCTACTTGTCAGGGAATTTAGGCAAAGGAAGGAAAATGAGAGAGCAGTAAAATGAGAGCTTGTAAGAGCAGAAAAGGAAAAACAAAAACAAAACAAAAACAAAACAAAACTATATTTCTGAGGATGGGTACTCTAGTTAAATGATTTCATTTGCTTATTTCGGACGCTTCCTGCTGGCTCTCTTTTCCTATATGGTAATGAGCAGGAGACACTCACGGGAATCTGGGTCTTCTCCCATCTTCTTCATTCCCCTTGTTCTGTATAGTTCCATGTGCTTCTATCACCAATGCCTCTGTGTCCCATCCTTCTTTCTTTTACCTGGGGTAGCCAACAATTGGGATAAAACAGTCATGGTGGACTCTTCCTTTGAGTTTACACCTAACTCAAATCATCTTCAGCCATTGACACAAGAGATGAAAGAAATTCTGAGCTGTGACAGGGATGTGCCAGATGCAAGATAAAATTCCAGTTCTCGGCTTCTGAATTTGTCTATGATACCCTCTTAGAAAATAAGCAAGGAAAAGGAGACTGCTAAGGCATGAACATAAAATGCAGTAGGAATTAAGTAAATTCCAAATCACAGACTAGGCTCCTCCATTACATTTGGAGCCTTTCCAATTTAAAACTGTAGCCAATCACTTTTTTCCTTTCTATGGAGTTTACAGAGATCCCCAGCAAGAGCAGAAATTATCCATTAGTGTCTTCACGAAAACTTGACTGTCAGTATCCTTTGCCCAAGTCTCGGACTTCTCTTTGACCACCTTCCTTTGTCATTGTCTGCTCCATCCTCCTGATCTCACACTCAAAGAAGTTCCATAGATGATCGAGATGCCAAGCATTATGCTAATTGCTTGCGTGTGTTAATTTATTTAGTCCTTTCAACAACGTCCCAGAACAAGCCTTCTTTTTTCCAGTTAGGAGGGAATGGTAATAATACGTGCCAGTCTGAGTTCAAGGAAAAGCCTGGGAACAATCCTATAACCCTCCACCTTCCTCCTGCAGATCACCCTTTCTACCCAAGTGCTTTTGGCATGGATATCCCTCAGTGAAAATCCAAGGTAACTCATCAGTTTCCTTAAGATTGCTATATTGAGAACACTCTCCTGGACTGCCTTAAAATCCCAGGTACCCACACCCATTGCACTCCAAACCTTCACACAACTTAACATCTGGGTCATCATGTGCTCCCTCTCTAACTCCTTCCCCAAGCTCTTCTGTTGACTCGAATCTTCCCTGCTTCTTCTGAATTCCAAAAACATTTATTATATTTTCTGTAACATCCACTTTGGCTATTTATTTTATAATAAAGAGCTTCAAGCTCTATTTGTAGCTTCAAGATAGAGATAGACTCTTCTTTTTTTCTTGGGCATTCCCAACGCCTAAAGCTAAAAAATTTTTAGTTCATCACAGTTATTTTTTTTATTGTACTTGCTTTATTACTTATCTCTCCATCATCCAGATGAGTTTTTAAGTATCAGCAGCGACTGACTCTCAAAAGGTGACAAAGTTCTTATGGAGTCTTTGAGCAAATGACTTCTCTTTGAACCTCATTTTCCCTGTCTGTAGAATAAATGTTTGGGGTAGAGAATGGCTTTCTGTCTGTGCTTCTTGGAGCCCTCCAGTTCAGGGGAGGGGTGGGAAGGCTGGTTCGTGGAGGTGGCAAGGACAGTAGGAAGTGACGTGGATCATTCCAGTAGCCCAAGCTCCAAGCTCCTCCACAGCCTCAGCCAGAACAGTTTGGCCTTATTTGTTTTACATTTTGTGTTTCCATGTGTTTGCAAAGGGGAATTACGCAGCTGAATCCATTTTAAAAACTCCTGAATAGCAAGATTTTAAAACTCCTTTTTGGCTCACGGAAAAGGTGCATCTGGTCTTTCTAACTAGCTTTTAAAATTTGAGAGAGGATAAATGAACAACCATATTTGAGACCCTCATATGTGCTTGGAACCCTGAAAAAATAAAATAAAATAAAAACAAAAAACAATCCCTGTCTCACAGGGTTGTTATGAGAAGTAAATGCAATAACATCTGAGAGTGGCTGGCACAGTTGTTATTTCTTGCCCATAAGAATTACAAAATGAGGGTGTGGAATTTTCATAGGTGCTTGACTGAACTTAATATTTTCACATTGCATTGGTCTGTATGAAGATAAAAAGTTTTATTTAAATGATGTAAACTAATGGCTAGTTATTGCCTGATAATATCATCATGTTCTAGATGATAGTTACACACATGAATGTGCGTGCACATACACACACACACCAACACAAAGTTATACAACCCAAAATGTCACGGGTTCCCTGAACAGAAATATAAATAATAGCAACAGAAATGGGTTGATTATATTGACACTTTATTTGTAGTTGATTTGAGTCAAGAACTGCTTTGTTTTCACTCTTTCTTCTTGAAATACTTCTTAAAATATTTTCCTAATTTCTTTCCTTGATATCTTCTCTTGGTGGTACTCCTTTTCCATCATTTTTTTCTTTTCTTTTTTTTAAGATTTTATTTTATTGTTTATTTGAGAGAGAGAGAGTACGAGTGAGGGGAGGGGCAGAGGGAGAAGCAGACTGCCCGCTGAGCAGGGAACTTGACTCAGAGCTCTATCCTAGGACCCTGAGATCATGACCTGAGCCAAAGGCAGATGTTTAACCGGCTGAGCCACCTAGGCAACCCTCCATAATTTTTCTGTAATGAAGCCTTCTCCAAACACTACTTGGTCTAAATTTCTGAAGCCCTGCTGGCAATTACATTGAAAAAGTAACATTTGAGATTGACTTACAGCTCCGCTGCCCCCATTGTTTCCTAACAGAGCATTAATCCATGGTGACCACTACCCTTTATTTCTGTTTCTGTTTTTTTATGAAATAATAATTATCTATGGGAAACTGTAGCTCTCTTCAATGTAGAGCCAACTATAAAACTTTGAAACTCTGGCTGAACTGAATTAAAAAATGTATTTAGTCCTTACTGCCTTGCCTTACTACAAATATTGGTGGTCGGCTCCATTTTGAGACACATCCTCAAGCAGAGATTTTTAACTCTAAAGATATTATCAGAACTACAAGCATTCCAAGCATGCATCTTTTGCTGTATATTTTTTTATTTCCTCCCTCTAGATCAATTTTCTAGGCTTGTCCAGCTTTTCTTTTTTTTTACCCTATTCTATGCCCAGATGATCTCTATAGATCACATCATTCTGGCTCTTTTACTTTGTGTTTCCAGTTGGTTCAACTATGGGAGAAAAGGGAAATGAAAGGAGAGAGAAGTAGGAGTATTTATTCTCCTAGCTCCCTCCCTGTTTGGCTGAGAGTTAACAGAGGCTGTGTTCCTCTAATTAAAAGGCATTTCCTGGCAGATGTACCTTGCCTAGAATTATCACTCTCATAGGCTTTCAATAACTGCTCCCTTTCTTCATCCTGTTCATCTCAGGAGTGGTAATAAAGTCTTCCCAATACTGCCTCATTTCTATTATCCTATTTTTAGTGTGCGATCTGCTTTCTTCTGGAACACTAATGGCTACTGTCTTTTTCTCAACATATTCAATTTTCCATCTCATAGCTAAAACTCAATAATTGAACCTTTATGGAGCAAATTAATACTTAAAATAGAAAATTTTAAAATAGGAAGAATAACTATAATAAAAAAAAACACCCAACCTAAACTATAAGATCTATAACTATTATTCTTTCATTTCATCCTTCTGAGACTACTAAGAACCTTTCAATGTTGTATTCTCTTATTTCAATCAATAAACTGAGATTTGCTTGATAAAAAAAAGTAGAACAATCTTTAATGCTTGAAAAGGTAAGCTGAAATTTTAATAGTTATATTTTATATTCACTTAAGTAATCAAGTATCATAATTTTTCTTCTATTAAATAAACTTCTATTAAAAATGCTCCCCCCACACCCACAGCTATAAGTATGTGAAAGGAACAAAGGATTTCATAATTGCTATAAAGTTCCTGATGCATTTCTTATACTAGTATCTTTAAAACTAAGAGTAAAATAACATTCAATATCTGAAATTTAACTTTCTCAAAAATACCTCACTATATTCCCACCTTTTTGTTCAAAACAACCAAACACAAAATAGTTCTCCTTGGGAAAGATGAATGACTCGCTCTCTTCATCATTAATGACCTACACAATTGCTCTTAAACTTTAAAGAGAGAATATCTAAAGAGAATCAGGTTTCCAAACAAATCTCTGCATGTTTCAGTTGTAAAACAGGTAAAATTCCTAGAACTAAATACCCTGCATGGTTATTTCGTTAAGGACATACCTTTCAGCCCTTGAAAATTTTCTCATAGACTGAATACCAATAGCATCACAGATTAAATATTTTTCAAGGATTCACCTACATTTTTTCTTTTCATGAGAGAATAATGAAGAACACTGCAAATGTTTCATGACAACATGGACTTCTTTCAAATCGTAGTGTTAACTGAAAATAAAATGTAGTTAACACATGGAGACAAGTATAAAATAGGAAAGAAAAATGAAGGAAACTCTTAAGCCTATGTTCCTCATGGGGTTTGTGTATCTGCCCACTATAACACGGCAGTGTAAGAAATACTTCAAAACACCCTCACTTCCTTCTTCACTCTCTGGAATGGTTTTGCTTCCTTTAGGTTCATCGTTTGGCCTTCATAGTCCTATGCTTTTCCCTAAAGACTCACACCATACATGGTATAACCTTGGCCTCTTGTTTCTGCATAGGCCCTAAGGTGGGGGTAGAGGGGATATCAGCAGACAGTACCCAGGGCATTTCTCTGTATGTTCCCATCTCACATCACTTCCATGGTTTAGCCATAGTCTCTCTTATGACTCCAATCTTCCTAGGCAGGGCTTCTCCTTGTCTTTAATTCTTCCACCACTGCAGTAAGTTTCCTCTGAGCAGCAATGGCCTCCCACTGTGTGAGTCCCTGGGTAGATGAACATCTCCTGCTGGCTCCTTTCACCCTGCTCTGAAAACAGCCTCCAGGATTTCATCAGAGTGAAACTTATTTTGATTCGAAATGTTGAATTTAACTTTGAATTCAGAATGCTGATACAGCCTCATTCTTTTAAATTCCAGTAATAGTACAACATGAGATTTGCCCTCTTGATAAAAATTTTAAGTGCACAATACAGTGTTGTTAACTCTAAGTACAACGTTGTATTGCAATCTCTAGAACTTACTTATCTTGCCTAATTTGAACTTTTTATGCCCGTCGAACAGCAATTCCCCATTTCCCCCTACCCACATACCCTGGCAACCACCATTCTACTAATCTATTTTTAAGAGTTTGGCTATTTTAGATACTTCCTATAATTGGAATCATACAATATTTGTCCTTCTGTATTTGGCCTATGCCACTTAGCATAATACCCTCTATTGTTATCAATTATGGCAGGATTTCCTTGTTTTTTAAAGCTGAATGATATTCCACTGTATGCATATACCACATTTTCTTTATCCATTCATTTGCTGATGAGTATTTAGGTTGTTTCTATCTCTTAGCTATTATAAATAATGGTATAATGGACAAGGAGTTACAGATATCTCTTTAATATCCTATTTGCAATTATTTTGACTATACACCCAGAAGTGGGATTGTTGGATTATATGGTAGTTCTATTTTTTGGTTTTTGAAGACTGTCCATACTGTTTTCTACAGTGGCTGTAACATTTTACATCCCTACCAACAGAGTACAAGGGTTCCAATTTCTCCACATCCTCACTAACATTTATTATCTTTTTTTTTACACTAGCCATCCTAACAGGTGTGATATCTCATTGCAGTTTTGATTTGCATTTCTATGATGATTAACTTTAAAATAAAGTTATCTGTCTTCTTGTTATTAAGTTGTAAGTGTTCCCTATATATTTTGGATATTAATCCTTTATTAAATACATGGTTTTCACATATTTTCTCATACTCCATAGGTTGCCTTTTCATTTTATTGATTGTTTATTTTTGCTATGCACAAGCTTTTTAGTTTGACATAGTCCTACTTGTCTATTTTGGCTTTTGTTGCTTGTGCTTTTGGTGTAAAATCCAAGACATTACTGCCAAGACCAATGTCATGAATCTTTCCCCCCATGTTTTCTTCTAGGAGTTTTACAGTTCTAATGATACATCTTCTTTCAACCACTTTGCCTTATCTGTTCTAGATACTACTTAAGTTCATAGTCCCTGGCCACTACTCACAATGTTTTAAGAGACTTAATGTGTTTTTTCTGCTGAGGAGTATTTCCAGGTGAAAGTGGAAGTATGGTAGGGGATCAACTACTCTGGAAGCAGCAAGAAGTAGATTACTTTTTGGCAAAATGGATCTCCTGATGTTCTTAAATTTCCCCTCTATGCCCTGCCCATCAGATTCCCTTGCTCTTATTGCCTTGATTTATTGCTGTGGTTAAGGATTTAAAAGGATGAATTGTTTCAAAAAGCCAGCACAATATCTAATAGCTGCCAAAATGAATAGGGCAGCACTACAATAAAACCATAAAGATTTTAGTGTCTGGAGAATAGGTGTTCTGAGTAGAATTTCCAAGTAGAGTTTGGCTTCTGCCTTCTTTTCTGTTCCTTTCTCACTGCCCTCACCCTCATTTCCAAGGAGTTCACATGTGAGAAGTAAGAAGGTAAACAATCTGCATTGGGAAAGGAACTATATTAATGAGAAAATACAGCAAAGCCATGTTTAGGGAGGAGGAATAGAACAACATGGAGACAGAAAATGCATCCTAAGTCAGTCTGTACTAGTCGTCTTCCATTATGCCTTGTCCTTTTAATAGAAATGTGTCTGATAGAAGAATGAAAGACTAGAGTCATATAAATCTTTCCGGTCTCCTTTTTATCTCTAAATGAATGAGACCGAGGGAGCCTATATAGCTTCATGTTACAGTTATGAGTCCACTGTAGACTTGCTACATACTCCATTAGATGTGTGCTGGTGAGTAAACTCCCTTTCTCTGCAGCTGGGCTCAGAGCTCCTACACAGCTGACAAGACCCAAACTAAAGACACTTGGAATCAGCAGATTAGTGAACCAAGATACTGTTCAGTCCAGAGTATACTGAAGGAAAAAAAAAAAAGGAAAAGGCAGATCCCTAATATCACTTTTCTAGCAAATAAAATCGTTCTCCATTTTATCAACATACACTATCCTTCTTTATTATTTGTAGCCTCTCCAAAGTGCCAGAAGGCCCAAAGCTCTTTCTTCTAAATGATGCTTTAATTCACTCATTGATGCTTCCATTATCAATTACAGTTTGTTCTGTTTTCTGTACAGCATCTACAGCATTACTGACCTGTCAATTTTGAAAACACAGTAGTACAATTTTCATTCCACAGATTCGCATAAGACTAATTATGTCCTCCAAAGTATAAGAAGATCATATACTAAAAAAATATATATCCATATCTAATATTAGAGGAAGTAACATGTAATGTTTAAGAGCTCAGGTTCTCATATGACATCGCCTTTGTTTGAGTCCTGGCTCAACTACACATTAGGTTTATGACCTTGAACAAATTCCTTAACTTTTCTGTGCATCAGTTTCATCACCTATAAAATTAAGATAATGGTAATACCTGCTTCAGTGTGTCATTTTAAGTATCAAATTGGTTAGAACAGTGCCTGATAATATAAACAGAGGAAAAAATCCTACAGAAGGCCAAGAGGCCAATCCCCAAGGGACCTACTCCTTACAATAGGCTTCCTCCCAATAAAGACTAGAGTTTTAGCCTGATTTTTTCTAATGGTGCCCCCACTTCCATCTTTAGGGAAAATGTTAGGATAAATTTTGAACGTGTTCGTCCTACCTGCACACACCAGCCAGGGCAACCCTAGATCATGGAGCATAAGAAGAATAAAGCTGGCTATTGTGCACTATTCATATTCTAACACTGCCTGATCTTGAGAAGGGATCAATTTGCAAAGGACTGTATAAATTGAGGGTGGAATAGTGAGGTGAGCTCAAAGAATCTGTCTTGGGAAGGATTCAATTTCGTAGGTCCTATCGATTTGCTTAGGAGATATGAAACATGGCGAACTTGCAAATGGCTAGAAAATAGAGAGAAACAGATCCAAATTGGGATAAATAGTTTTTCCCAAGGGAAAATGTCTTAAAAATTGAGAAGCTGGAGATCATAAAGATTAAAAGTGAGTTCCATAGCCTCAACAATAACATTAAAAGAGCAATACATTGAATACTGAGTATATTAGCTCAGACAGTAATTTAGTTTCATTGTGTATTTCTAGAAGACTTTACACAAAACGTTTAATATTATGAGATTTGTAGACTAGACTGCATCACAGGAGACAAGGTAAATGAAAGACAGAGAAATCAGATCCATGTTGGATAGAATTAAAATGCATGGGATAATACCCAAATTTAAATTGAGATATAAACTGAAGGCTTTACATTTGTGTGTGTGTGTCGTATTGAGCATTGAACATATATTGCCTTTATGATAACAATTCTTTTTAAAATATCTAATAAAACATAAGATCATTTTCCAAACCAAGTGGGAATAATTGCAGAAGTAAAATATAAAGCAAATATATGAATCTTGGAGTTGACTTAATTTCACTGGGTTTTTGGTAAACACTAAAATTTCTACAATAATGACCAGGGCTCAGATTCACTGGTCCTTGCCGGACAGCGTCAGCATTATTAGCTGGTATAAGTTGAGAGGACCACTTGATCTCTCAAAACAATGTCCTACCTAAATCACTGCAGATTATTCCAGAGCAATCAGCTGGAAATTGCACTGAATTAAATATAATTTGGACTCATTTACACTGGGATTTAATGTCAAACCAGGGTAGCATATGAGCAAAATGCAATCACTTTTCTAAAATATAAGAAAGTATATTAAACCTTGAAAGTTGTGAAAAATGCTTTGTAGAGATATGGCTACATATCCCTCCAACCCATATAAAATAGCAAACCAAATGTCTGATCAAAATATAGGACTTTTGAAGTTCCATCATGCAAAGAAACAGCCTCTATTCCTTTGGTCTTCATATTTCCTTTCTCTTTGTACATAGCTACATAAATTGCTAGTATGACCCTGACATCACTTCTCAAACTCCTATTGCAAGTTTGAATTCCCCTGTTGTGCCCTTTGTGTTACATTACTAATAGGCCTAACTACAAGAATGAAAGTGGGTTAGGTTTCTTTACAATTGGTACTCATCTACTAATTCCATCATTGCCCCAGCTGTAGAGCCTAGTGAAGGACTAGGCTGACTCTATCTAAAGGCATAGAAATTTTATCAAAGTCAGCATGGCAGCCTGAGGTCAGTGAAGAATAAAGTTGTAGTGGAAACTGTGTGGACTTTGAAGTACAACTACAAATTAGGCAATGAAAAAAAAAATGTTTTGTTGATTTCTTGGAAGCCAAAAGAAGGAAGAAAGAAGAAAGGGAAGGGGAGAGATAGAAAGGGGAGGGGAAGGAGGAAGGGAAGGGTAGGGAAGGGAAGGGAAGGGAAAACAATCGAAGTGAAGGAGAAGGGAGGGGAGAGAAGGGAAGATACTTCAGCTGTTATCATTGGGATATAAAAATACTACACTGGGATTTCTAGGTAAGATAATGATTTGCTTGGAATTCAGAAACAGAAAAACCTAGACTCTGGGTTGTATCTGGCCACAGTAGCTATGTAATATCTTTGATTATTATTTTCTTTTAGAGGATGATATACTTCATGGAGATCTTGTGTGACTTAAGTAAGTCAAACTCGAATAATGAGTTCTTCTTATAATAGGTACTTCATGAGCACTAGTTCTCTTGCTTGTTATAAAAGACTGGTTGGATGCATTCTGTTTATGTCCACTTCTTTAGATCATTGGATAATGAAAGGAAATTTATAATGTCTAGCTGGGAACCCATGTAAATTTTAAACAGAAAATTGATTTAGGCAGTGTGATAAAGATCTTTAAAAGTGAATAATTAAATGTGAGCAGAGAAAAAAATGAATAGACTACTAATGCACATGTATTAAATTATGCTATTAAAACCTAAAATTCTCTCTAATTTTCTAACAACAATGTTTGCATTGGACATTATAAAATTTTTATTATATGTACAAAGAAATTGGGAGTTTTCATTTAAGTACACACATTTTTTTCCTATGTAAAATAAAAGTGAACATTTAACAGGAGAGGAGGAAAAGGTTGCTATTTTTCTAAGAGAAACATGCCAGTCTAAGAAAAAAATATTATCAGGACCATCCTTAGAACATATAAAAGTAGAGAGATTACTGATGGGTCCATTTTTCAGGGATCCTTTGCTAGGGCTTGGCAGTGACACAGAGAATAAAAATGGAGAAAGGAAGAGTACATGGCTTCACCAAACGGTGCAAAAAGAATGAAGAAACTCTCAAAGACATCTAAATAGGCCAAAGTCTCCAATGCTCATTACCACCAAAATTGCCACGGAGTAGAAATTTACATTTCTTCCTTGGCCACACATTTGTGGTTGGTTATTTTATTTTGTAATATAATTTTTTCAAATATCTCTTTGATGTCCAAATATGTAAAAATAAGTTTTAATATGTTGAGCTCCTAAACACAGCCATTCTTGGCACTAAGCCATAATGCATTAAAAATGAAAATAAGAAGGTATTCACTTTGTACTCAATTACTCAGATATGCCTTAGCAGAGAGGACATGGTCAGCACCTGTCTAGATGCATATCATACCTCTATGAATTATCTCATTATTATAGGTAATAACATTAAGATATTTAACCAAATTAACAGGATATTGCTTTCATTTATCCATAATTCTTGCATATTTTATTTCTATAACAAAATTAAATAACAAATTACTTTTTAGACAGCTAAATGAAAACTTTCTTAGGATGAAAATAACAAGTAGAGTTGAAACTTTACATTCATCTTTCATATTTGCTTTTTATACCAAATACTTGTTCAACAGATCAATTTAGTAAGAAAGATTTAAGAAATGTTTTACAACCATATAACATGATAGTGTAAGTATCAAGTTGTAGAATAGGTTATAGTAAAGAATGGATTTCCAGAGTATCTATAATGATTGAATACTACCCTCAAATGTTGACATCAGCCACCCGAGCTATTTGAAATATTTTTACAGTGAGTAGAATTGTTATCTCTCCAGTAAAGTATGAAAACACTTCTTCAATAAGAAAAGGGAGAAGTTTCCTAGGACATTTTTTTTTTTTTATATCTCTCAGGAAAACACCAAGAAGAAACAACTGAGAACTAATAAGTGATGGTGTACAAGCAGGAAACAAGTTAGATAAAGAAATTGTTATTATAATTGAAATTTCTAAATTGTATAAGGAAGAATAAAATAATAGAAGGCTCATCCATGAGTCATATATATTCAATGAGTCATTTAAGCCACTCTGACATTCTTTTTTCATACGGAGAGGAAGATATAGATATCTACTGTTTTGCTATGTGACAATTCTGAGTTTCAAAGGAGAAAATGTATGAAAGTACTTGATGAAACACAACATTGTTTGTTTTCACATTGTTTCTGCACCTTCACCTCTTCCTCGGTTATACACAAAGTAGAACACTGAAATTCTCTAGTCTGACCTTCTTTTTCATACTTGATTTAGAAAAAATCTTATATTTATAAAGAAGCCAACGTTCCCTACTCACCTATTCTGTGGAAAGAATTTTTCTGCTACTTACATGAAGCATTTAGTTTCAGACATTCTAAAGGTCTTTAGGGAGGTTGTAGAGCTCATTTTCATGGCTCTAAGTCTGAGACTATTCACAACGTCAACATCAGTTTGAGGGGCATTTTAGACAGGTCAGCTATGCGCATAATTTGACATTATGTGGCACCGTGAGATCAACTGCAATTAGATCCTGTAAGACTATAACTCTACCCACTGCTACATGCTGCCAGTGAGGGGCACCAGATATTCATAGCAGATAACATAACCTGGAGTAACCATAAGTAAAGGAAATGGAATAAGAAGCTCAAAATTCCTGAGAGCATTCTTTGGAACATTCTCTAAAAGCAGTCTTTAAGCTAAGTACTTACTTCTTATAACCACTTCATAATGTAGGAATTCTAATCTCCATGTTACTAAAGATAAAACCAAGATTAGAAAAGATAAAATACTTTGCCCAAAGTTTATAAAGATAGTGAACAGGGAAGGGAGATTTTGAACCTATGTATAAATATGTCTTAATTAAATTTATCTAGATTGAAAAATGTAGATGTATATAAATGAATTCTATAATTTGCATTGTATTTCCCATTAAAAATAGAGATTTAGATATAATTCAACTGAGAAAAGATTTTTAAGATATCATACAATTTATACTTAGGAAAAAAAGGTAACTTTGAAAATCATATATGAAAGAGTTCTAATAGCCAATTAGCAATATTTAATTAAAATGTTATGAAGAAAATGTCTACTATAAATAAATACTAGAAATTGTGATTATTTGTAATATCCAAGAAGAAAGAAGTTTTAAATCAAGAAAATTTACCTGGGTTCCATAAACTTTGTCACATATATTAAAATATTAAAATTTTCTACAAAACTTTGTGTTTATATAACTTTGGATCTGAAAGTTTGTAGCTTTAGTCTTAGACTGTCCATTATCCAAGGCAGGGTAATAATTATTTTTGCAAAGACAAAAAATGAAATTGCTTTGAATAAAACACTTAGAAGTTGCTTTTTCCTTTTCTGATTTCCTCCTAAATAATTTAAGGTAAGCAGTCAGGCTACAGAGAAAATGTGATTTTTATGTTTTTTAATGAAATAATTAGGTATGTAGGCCACTGAGGAGTAGACCTGATTTTCTCCCACGTGGTAGAAAGTTTACTTAACAGAAACCAATGGAAACTCATTTAACAATGCAAAAAGTCTCTTTTGATGGTTTCAAATATGGGCTTCATATGAAAATTCAGTCATGATTAATCTAAGGAGTAAAATAAAATCTAGATTTCCAGTCTGACATGTAAGGAACTTGGAAGTGGTCATTACATCCTAATAAAATAAAATGCTGAATAAAATGAAAAATGAACAACTCTTCTTAGATGCATCAGAGTGAGGTCACAGGGCTAATTGCTATCCATAAAACTGGAGAGATAGATAGGCAGATACAGAGAATCACAACTTACCAGAGCAGAAACTCACCAGCAGAAACATCCATGGGAACCAGTGCTAGCATAGGAAAACCTGAACGGTGATTGAATTGCTGGAGGCTCAGTGTGGACAAGTCTGAAAGTTAAAAACTCCAGGGGTACCCAGTCTTGGGCCAGGGGGAGGGAGGATCACATTTATGAGTTTTACCTCCAGAAGATCTACCGGGTTCTCAAGTGAATACGAGAGAAAAATCTCCTCATATTTCAGGCATAGCTTCTCATATTTCAGGCGTATTTTCAGAAGAGGAAAAATAATCATTTTTAAATAAGCCAGAGCATTCTGGTTTTTATAACAAGGCCTGCTCTCAAGAGAAACTATTTTACCAGAGCCTAACCTACTGGAGTTTTATCAGAGCTTTACCAACTTGTGAGAAGGGAAATACCCAATTCTAGCCCTTTCTGGCCATCCTGTCCCAGTAAAGGCTGGAGGGTGGGGAGAAACCTAGAAGTACTTGTGAAGTTCACAGCTGATAAACACATGGTCACCAAAAGACTGAGACCTGCTCACAAAACAACAGAACACTTCCTCTCCTCCACACCTTACCACATTACTAAAGGCTTTTTTCTTTTTTTTTTTAATCAGAGTTCCTTTTACCAAATATACCATGTCTGGCTTTCAACAAAAAAATTACAAGGCATACTAAAAAGAAAAAAAATAGAAGAGATTGACTAAGAACCAGATTCAGATATAGCAGAGATGTTGGAATCATTGAGTGAGAATTTAAAATAATTATGATTAATATGTTAATGACTGTAACAGAGTAGACAACATACAAGAACAGATGGGTAATGTAAGAAAAGAGATGAAATTCTAAAGCAGAGTCAAAAAGAAATGCTACAGATCAAAAACACTGTAACAGAAATGAAGAATGTCTTCATTAATAATAGTCTGGACACAGCTTAGGAAAGAATCTCTGATCTCGAGAATATGTCAATAGAAAACTCAAACAAAAAAAAACAAAGAGGAAAAAGACTAAATAAATGGAACAGAATATAGAACTATGGAACAACTACAAAAGGTATAACATATGGATAATTGGAATACCAGGAGGAGAAGAAAGAAAGGAATGGAAGAAATATTTGAAGTAAGCATGACTGAGAATGTCCTCCAAATTAATGTCACACACCAAACCATAGATCCAGAATTTCCTCCAAATTAATGTCACACACCAAACCATAGATCCAGAATTTCCTCCAAATTAATGTCACACACCAAACCATAGATCCAGATCTATAGATCTGGATCCATGGATCCAGAGAACACCATGCAAAAAACGGCTGAAAAAACCACATGTAGGCATATCATAGTCAAATGTCAGAAAATGAAAAATAAAGAAAAAATCTTGGAAGATATCAGAGGAAAAAATGAACTTTACCTAACAGAGGAAGAGAGGTAAGAATTTTATCTAATTTCTCCTCAGAAACATACAAGCAAGAGAGTGAAGTGAAATATTTAAAACGTTGAGAGAAAAAAAAGCACCAACCTAGAAAACTGCATCCTATAAAATTAACCTTCAGAAGGGAAGGAGAAATCGAAGACTCTCTTAGACAGACAAAAATTGAGGGAATTTGTTGCATGTATACCCCCCTTACAAGAACTGTTTAAAAAAAAGTTCTTTGGTGAGAAGGAAAATGATACAAGTTAGAAATTCAGATCTACATAAAGAAAAGAGGAGCATTAGAGCAGGAATAAGTGGAAGCAAATAAAAACTTTTAATAATAGTAACAATGAATTTGATGATTATAACTTATGTATAAGTAGAATGAATAACAGCAATAATTTAAGGAGGGAGAAATTAGAAATTATTTGTTATTCTAAGGCACTTGCCCTACTCATCAAGAGGTTTGTTTGAAAGTGGACTTGGAATAGTTGTGTTTATTACAAACTCTAGGGTAATTCATAAAAAGTTTAAAAGAAAGTATAATTGGTATGCTAAGAAAGGGGGGAAAATCAAGTATATTAAATACTCAATTTAAATCACAAAAGGCTAAAAAAGTGAAAGACACAAATGGAAATAAAAAAACAAAAACAATGAAAAGAAAACAGTAACTAATATAATAAATACTAATCCAACTGTATGGATAACCACTTTAAATGTCAATGGTCTAAATACACCAATAAAAGGCAGAGATTTTCAGAGTGGATAAAAATATCAATCCCAACCTATAAGAGACCCACTTATAAGACACATAGATTAAAAGTAAAGAGATGGAGAAAAAAATACAATGAATAACTCTTTGTACACAAATTTGATAACCTAAATGAAAGGGACAAATTTCTTGAAAAACGCATTCTGCCAAAACTCACACAAGAAGAAATAGACAATTTGAATAGGAATATGTCTATTAAAGGAATTGAACCAATAATTAATAACCTTCCCAAACAGAAAGCACCAGGCCCAGATAAGTTATTCTGGGTTTGGTGAATTCTACCAAACAACTAAGGAAGAAATTATACCAATTCCTTACAGTCTCTTTCAGAAGATAGAAGCAGAGGATATATTCCTTAGCTCATTCTATGAAGACAGCATTATCCTAATTCTAAAACCAGATAAAGATATTGCAAGAAAAGAAACCAGGACAAAGAAAAAGAAAAAAGAAAGAAAACTATGGATCACTATCTGTCATAAACATAAATGCAAAAATTCTCAACAAACTATAAGCAAATCAAAACCAAAAATGTATAAAAAATTATACACCATGACTAAGCAGTATCTATCCTGGGAATGTAAGGCAGGTTCAACACATGAAAATCAATTAATGTCATCCATCACAGCAACAGACTAAAGGGGGGAAAAAATCACATATTCTTAAAAGATACACAAAAAGCATTTAATAAAATCCAACAGTCATTCAGGATAAAAATTCTCGGCAAACTAGGAATGGAAGGAAATGTTCTCAACTTGACTAGGAACATCTTTAAAAAAGCTCACAGCTCACAACATACTTAATAGTGACAAACTAGAAGCTTTCCTACTAAGATCAGAAACAAGTCAAGGATATCCCATTTCACCACTTCTTTTCAACATCATACTAGAAGTCCTAGATCATGCAATAAGACAAAAAAGTATACAGACTGGGAATAAAGAAATAAAATTGTCTTTGTTTTAAATGACATAATTTCTGTGTAGGTAAAAAAATCAGACAAATGAAAACAAAACAAAAAACTCCTGGAACTAATAAGTAATTATAACAAAGTTGCCAGATATAAGGTTGATATACAAGTCAACCACTTTCCTATATACTGCCAATGAAAAAGTTAAATTTGAAATTAAAAACACAATACCATTTACATTGAAACCCCACAAAATGAAATACTTAGGTACACATCTAACAAAATATATGCAAGATTCACATGAAGAAAACTACAAAACTCTGATAAAAGAAATTAAAGAGGAACTAACTAAATAAAGAGATTTTACAAAGTCATAAAGAGGAAGACTCAGTATTGCCAAGATGTTAGTTCTTCCCAACTTGATCTTTAGATTCAACAAAATCCCAACCAAAATCTCAGCAAGTTATTTTGTGGATATTGACAAAGTGATTCTAAAATTTGTAAGGAGAGGCAAAAGACCCACAATAGTCAACACAATACTGGAGAAATACAAAGTTGGAGGATTGACACTATATGATTTCAAGATTTACTATTAAGCTATAATAATCAATACAATGTGGTACTGATGAAAGAACAGAGATACAAATCAATAGAAGAGAATAGAAATTCACACAAATGTGGAAAACTGATCTTTGATAAAGGAACAAAGATAATACAATTGAGCAAAGACTGTCTTTTCCACAAATAGTGCTGGAACAACTAGACATCTGCATGAAAAAAAAAAAAAAAAGACTCCAAGCCTTGTAAACTTCACAAAAATTAACTCAAAATGGATTATAGACATCACTATAAAATATAAAACTCTTAGAAGATAAGAAAAAATCTAGATGACCTTGGGTTTTGTGATGATTCTTTAGATATAACACCAAAGGCACAATTCATGAAAGAAATAACTGATAAGCTGCACTGCATTAAAATTAAAAACTTCTGCCCTATGAAAGACACTCTCACGAGAATTAAAAGACAAACCACAGTTTGGGAGAAAATATTTGCAAATATTTTCAAATATCTGATAAAGGATTTATCTAAAATACACAGAGAAATCTAAAACACAACAAAAAGAAAATGAACCTGATTAAAAAATGAGGAAAAGACTTCAACACAAACATCACCATAGAAGATATACAGATGACACATAAGCATATGAAAAATATGTTCAACATCATATGTCATTAGGAATTGCAAATTAAACTAATAATGGCCTCTATTAGCATGGCCAAGATTCAGAATATTGACAACACCAAATGTCCTTTAGTAGGTAAATGGGTAAATAAACTGTGTAATTCCAGACATACAGTGCTAAAAAGAAATTAACTAACATATTGATCCATGAAAAGACACGAAGGAATCTTAAACACATATTACATATTAAGTGAAAGAAGCCAATCCAAAAAGGTTACATACTATGTGATTTAAACTATATGACATTCCAAAAAAGGCAAAGCTATGGAGACAGTAAAAAGAAAAGTGGTTCCCAGGGGTCAGTGGGGAGAGAGAAATGAATAGTCAGAGCACAGGAAATTTTTAGGGCAGTGAAACTATTCTATATGGTATTATAATGATGGATCTTCAATCATCTTTTGAAACCCATAGAATATACAACACCAAGAGTGTATCCTAATGTAAACTATGGACTTTGGGTAATAATGCATCACTGTGGGTTAATCAATTATCATAAATGTATCACTCTGTGCAGGGTGGAGATAGTGGTAGGGGCTATGCAGATATGGGGGCAGGATGTATATGGGAATTCTCTGTCCCTTTCACTGAGTCTTGTCACAAATCTAAAAATATCCTAAAATATAAAGTCTATTTTTAAAAGAATTTGTATAAAATGATTCTGCTAAATAAGGGAAAATTTAAGTCTAAGGATACATATGAAGAGACAACTAAAGTAGAACCTCTGTAGCAGGGCGAGCCTTAGAAAGCTGAGAAGAGAGAAAACAGATTAAGCTTGGTGTGCAGCAAACACAGCAGGAGGGGTTGTTCTCTTCAAAACACATAAATATGACAAGCCCACCAAACTCCATAAATAACTGTCATAGTTACAAACTAAAAGACTGTTTTCCACGGTCTTAGTAAAGAAAACACAAATTAGTCTTTTAAATTAAAAACATGAAAGTCTAGCAAATTCATAAATGGCAGAATGACTATGGAGAAAAGCTACCCAGATAGCTCTGTATCACACAGAGATCTAAATGTGTATGAACATCCTCTATGTTTGGCTCTTGTTCACCCTCCATAATTGTTTCTCTGTTCCTCTGATGTCTCTGGCTTTGTTGTCCTTTCTATTCTTAAGGATATTTTGAGTATGATTTCCTATTATGGAGCTATTTTGAAAATAAGGAGGGATTCTGTCAAATGATCCCTTTTAAAAATATTTATTCTTTGGGGTGCCTGAGTGATTCAGGTCATGATCCTGGAGTCCTGGGATCCAGTCCCAAGTCAGGCTTCCTGCTCAGCTGGGAGTCTGCTTCTCCTTCTCCTTCTGCCCCTCCCCCTGCTCGTTCTCTCTTTCAAATAAATAAATCTTTAAAAATATTTATTCTTTAACTTTATCATATCTTTATAAAAATTACTTGTTTTTCAAACAAGTTCTGATACTGCAATATCACGAAAAGCTATTCAAATACAGAAACTTTTAAATATGGAAGTATCCTCACTATGTTACTTTTGCAATAAAATAACAGTATTTATTGATAAGGTGATATGCTACTATATAGCCTATAATGCAAACTCAAAAGATACGTAAAAATTAGATTATGCAGGGGTGCCTAGGTGGCACAGTCAGCTATGTATCTGCCTCTTGGCTTCAGTTCAGGTCATGATCTCAGGACCTTGGGATCAAGCCCCTTGAAGAGCCCCTGGTAGGGCTCTGCGCTCAGCGGGGAGTCTGCTTGAGATTCTCTCTCCCTCTCCCTCCACCTCTCCCCCCTGAACTCTCTTCTCTCTAAAGTAAATAAATAAATCTTTATAAAATTAGATTGTGCAGTAAAACGCAAAAATTTAGTTTAAGTCAAGGAAAGAGAAAAATGTAAGTAGGCTTTGTGAAGCTGTAATAAACCATATATGAATATAACTGAAAATGATCTTTTTTAGATTTCCTTTCCATTAATGACTCTGTCATCCTCTTTTCTGTTATTGACCTTCATTTATCTTTTTCTATATTATTCCTTCCTCAAAACATGGCTCAAGACTTAACACCTCAGAGAATTTTCTTCTTACTCTTTTCTGACATTTCTCACTCTGTAATTTACTCCTTTTATGGATGTTTAACAATAATTTTCTCTGCACACGTGCACATGTATGTGTGTTGCACACGTCCATGTTTTCACATGAGTGTTAGCCAGAGAACTTATCAGAGGACTATTTCTAACTTATTACCATACCTCTGATAACAGGGCTCCAACACAAAGAAAAAGCTCAATAAACATTGCTGAGCCACTGGTGGTTGTAATAATGACTTTAATTATTAGAATAAAAACATAATTAGCACTAGTAGATGACATGAGGGTTTAACAAAAGCTTCCAGATACACTAACTCATATGCCTATTATTTTATAATACATAGTTTGCTCTAGTTTATCTATTGACAAAGTGTATAATAATAACTTCTATTTAACCTTTTAAAGTGTGAGGTTTCTTTTACATTTAGGTATGAACATATCCTGGGAATTCATAACATTTCAAACTGGTAATTTATCATTTGGAAGGTTGCTCAGCACTTCCATTATTCTTCTCTGCTTAAAATGCTTCTAGTATATATACCATCTTACTCCCATTCTGTTTTCTAGTCTCAGTCTTTTTTGTCTTCCATCGTTGAGTAACTATAATTAAAGATTTCAATTTTTAAAAGCTCAAACTGGAACTATACTGTAAATCCTCACACTCCTTCTCTTTTAATCCTACTACACTTTAGACAGTAAAAAGAAGAGTCAGTGTAGAAAGTAGGGAAAAAAAACACATTTGCCTAGGTCTCAACAGTGGTCATCTAAATGCAAGACTTAGGATAGGTTTACCTAAAGGCAAGAGCAGGCGTTTGATGAGGAAAAAAAAAAAACAGATTCAGTATAGTTGGAGAAAATATTTTCTAAAATTAACCTAAAGGTATTCTATAATTACTAATGTTATGGAATCCAGAACTAGAAGTAATATAACAGGAACATTTTTTTTAATGGCCCTCTGGTAAATGGGATAGAAAATTCTAAAAATGCACTTCTTTGGCCTGCACTAAGAACTATATTTAAAACTCTTCTTTAAAAAAAAACTACTAAGGGAGATAAAGAGAGTAATGTTTATGTTATACATAGTTCAATACATCAGCTGAATAAATGTTTTATTGATGTTCAAAGTTAGATCCAGAGGCTAGTTTATAATGTTGATTTAGAGTTGAATTCCTTACTGTAAAAAAGTAAAAGAAATGTTGTGTCATGCCATATTTTTTAACACCAGACCCCCTTAACCAGTAAAGACTGTGTATTTGGAAGAGGAAGAGAGGACAGAGCAGAAATTTGGGTCTCAGAAGAAGAAAGTCTGAACTATTTTAAAGAATAGTAATGTCTAATATTCACATTATTCTTAAATTTTTATTATTTGTTTGAATAGTTAATAGTTACATTTCAAAATTCAGAAGATACTATTTTAGTTTTGCTTTTTTACATAAATGATAGAATACAATCTCTATTTACACTAAATTGATTATTTAATAACAAATGTTGGAGTTCTTCATATATCAAAGTAACAAAGAAAAATATTTTCCCTTATTCTTTTTATTTTTTTTATTTTTCCCTTATTCTTTTTAAATGGCTTTTTGAATATGTGTAATATTTTTACTCCATCCTCTGTGAATGGACTTTACATTGTATTAAGTCTTTTGACCCTTGCAAAAAGTTACTCACTAAATAGCTTGGTACATATATAATTTTGCCTAGAAACACACTTAGGCACAGCATAAAGACGTAGAAGTGGAATTGCTGCATCAAAACTCATGCACATTTTTAATTTTGCTAGATATTGACAAGCTATCCTTCTAAGGAATTATACCAATTTAAACCTTCACAAATAATATATGAAAATGCTTGTTTTTTCACATTTTTGCCAGCATAGTGGATGATTAAGATTTTGGGTATCTGCCAAACTTCTAAATGCAAATAGCACAACAGAATAGCTCTAATTTGTAATTATCCTATGACAAGTGTTATTGAGAATGTTTTCATGTTTAAAAATCATTCGTAATTTCTTTTCTGCTCACATCTTTTGCTCATTTTTTTCTCAGTTATTGGAATTCTTCTTGAGTTGCAACAGCATTATCAATGAGTTCAAATATCCTTCCTCAATTTTTAATGTCTTTGACTTTCTTTTGGGTGGTTATTGCTAAGAAGAACTTTTTATAGGAACTGAAATTCATTTATTTATCTTTTGCTTTGGAAACCATCTACGTTTCATCATTTTTTAAAAACTTTTTTTTCCCATGGGCTGAGTGGGTGATGGATATTGATGGCACTTGATGGAATGAGCACTGGGTGTTATATGCAACTGATGAATCATTAAATTCTACCCCTGAAACTAATAACACGCTATGTGTTAACTAAATTGAATTTAAATAAAAAAATTTTTAAAAAGGAAGGCACTTACGATGAGCACTGGGTGTTATATGTAAGTGATGAATCACTAAATAATAAATAAATAAATAAATAAACTCCCCCCACCACTTTTTCCTAGAATTTTTATGCTTTTCTTTAATAAACCTAAATATTTCAGTCTGGAGTTTATTTGGAGCAAGATATAAGGCTTAGTACCAACACAATTTTTTTTTCAGGATTTTGCTAAAAAAAAAATTTTTCAGGTAGCAGGATTGCTACCTTGTTATCCCAATACCAATTTTTGATTATGCAATCTCTACTAATTAGAAATGACAGTTTGTCATATATTAATTTCTCAAATGCATATAGGCTTATTTTTAAACTTTATATTCCTTTCTATTGTCATATATCTATTTCAAAACCCTCCCTCCAATATCAATATTAAATAAAAAGTGTGTGAAAGGAGTGTTTACATCCCATTGGTCTCTTTATCTCAATTTCCCAATTCACCTTTTCTCTTTTGCTTTGCCATTTAAACTTTATAATAAAAGTTTGAAATTTCTAATATTTTTATTGGGATTGCCTTAGATTTAGAGACTAATTTATTTTATTTTATTTTTTTATGGTCCACCATTACATTTGTTTAAGATACATCTTACATTCCAGAGTACCATCTTAAAGTTCTTTTTATATACATTGTGCATATTTCTTATTGCCAGGTATTATATTTTATTTAGTGGTTAATTTTAGTATGGAATTTTCTTGTTATAGCCTCTAACTAGTGTATTATATATATGATGGCTACTGATATCTGTATATTAGCTTTATATACAGATACATTTCTGAATTCTTTAAATTTGTACTTGTTTAGTTGTTTTTTCAAGATTCTCCAAGTATAAAATATTGAAGTCAATAAATAATATAATAATTTTACATTCTCTTCAAAAATGTTATATTTGTATTATTGTCATCTTTTCTATCTGCATTGGCTAGTACTTACGAGGTCTGGATGCCCTTTCAAAGCAAAAACAAAAATTTTTTTAAAGTAAACAAAAAACACCCAGAAGTCATTAAAAATATAATTGATAAATTCCAATTCCTAAAAAAGTTTAGAATAGCAAAACTACCATAAAGAAAGTCACAAGGCAGATTTAAAAACAATAAAATTTTTTTGAGCTCATTAAAGAGCTCTTACAAATCAAGAAGCCCAACAACCAGGTAGTAAAAGTTGTAAGTATATAGTCCACAGAAAAGAAAATTACTCTAAATATGAAAAATGGTCAGTATCACTTTTCACTTGATAATTACAAATTAAAACTCTCCTACAATTCCTAACCTAACAGTTTGGCATTCTTTTAATAAAGATGTAGAAAAACAAGTACTTTCACATATTGCTAGTGAAGGTTAAGGAACCGCCATAATATCAACTTTTTCTTTTCCCTAATTTATATGGGAACAATTCTGTATTTTAGGTTGAGGTAGATTTATTTTGCCACTTTATAACATTCATCTGCTACATTTTTTTTAATTTTTAATTTTTTTTTATTTTTTAATTAACACATAATGTATTATTTGCCCCAGGGTACCTGTCTGTGGATCCTCAGGCTTACACATTTCACAGCACTTACCATAGCACATACCCTCCTCAATGTCCATAACCCAGCCACCCTATCCCTACCCACCCCTACCTCCAGCCACCCTCGGTTTGTTTCATGAGTTTAGGAGTCTCTTATGGTTTGTCTCCTTCCTGATCCCCTCTTGTTTCATTTCCCTCTCCCACCCCCCACAACCCCCCACCCTGACACATTTTATTGAGAGTTTCTATCTAAAATGGGTGTTGAATTTTATCAAATGCCTTGTCAGCACCCTTGCTGATTATCTAGTATTACTAATACTAGATCATTCAAGGTTCAAGCTTATAGAGTTATAGTTGCTCAGACCTATAAAATTAGAAAAATCATTTTTCCCTTGGCCTACCTCACTGAAGTGGTCCTTTGCCTTTCTAGACTTTTTAGACTTGCCAGGCCTCACCCCACTTTCACATAACTAGTACATTTTTAGCACAACCATTTGCCACCACAATCACTTCTGTCCTGATGCAGCCCAAAAGTCCGGATAGTGAAACTCTTGACACAGAAGTTCCTGAATGTAAAGTACCTGGTGAGTAGGGTGCAGCTTCTCCACGTACATTAATGTCGATAAACCCACAGAGTAAAATATATCCATGTGAAGCATAATAATCTGTGTTTGACTGTCCTTAAAGTTTTAGCACCCCTATATTGAGGGGTTGATTTTCTTTGTTGACTTTTAGGTTTTGTTCATTTGTTTGTTTTTACTATGAAGAACTTCCCCATTCCTCTGATGTGGAAGGGAAAATATGAGAGTATCAGCTAAAGAACTTTGTTATACAATAATCGCTCTTATGATTTGTAGCAGAGCTTACTAGAGAAGAGTAAAAACATTCACGGTGGCAGATTATGAGTAATAAAGGGGTAAATTTAGAATAGGCCTAATATTATTGTCTTCCGATGAATACACTATTTATGTGCAACATAACCCACCAAAGCTTCATTTATTCCCAAACAATTCCTAACTGGCATTACAAATAACCAAAGGATTGGCTCTTTCTCTATTAACAAGATACTTTAGATAAACCTATTTATATTTTTAGTTTATAGGTGATGCAACCAGTTCAAATGGTAGAAATAGCATATTCATATAAAAATCACTGTAATACATCATTTACTGATTTGTTTAGAGGTCTAAGCTTTCTCAAACTGAAAGAAAGTAATTCCTTGTGGTTTATCTTGCTTTTAGGGTCTGCTATTTTCTGGACTTAAGTCATCCATCATCATGTCTATTTTTAAAGTAGAGGCTTTTAAAGGGTCTCATGATAAATGTCTAATATTGATATTTAGAATAAAAGAAGGAATGTAATCTCATTTATCTAGCTCATTGTTTCATAATTGCACAGTGTATGGGATTCAAGTATAACCTAATTATAACTTCTGTTCTAATTTTCAAAACCTTTTCTAACATGAAGTATAACCTGACTGTTTAATCAAACCAGGTGATCAAACACATTGACTAGACCAGAATTCCCTTTAAGTGCTGCACACTCTGTTTTCACACTGCTTTCAAAGGTATGTTGTTGTGTTCACAAAGACCTGTATTTAAGAACGGAACTAACTATGGTGTCTGTGATTCAGGCTGCAGAATTATAAGCAAACTCTCTACATATGCGGAACCCTAAAAAAATAACTCCTTCGTAGGAATTTTCAGTACATATTTGTTAGATAAGTTACGTGATCCAGAACATTTTTACCTTGTAACAAAAAAATGACACTATTCTATATGAACTAGATTGATTAAATAATTTCCTAGTTACAACGGTAGAATTTTAAAAAGAGTCTTATGTCTTTAGATGGTGATCCTTTTTTTTTTTTTTAAGATTTTATGTATTTAATTGACAGAGAAAGAGAGAGAGACTACAAGCAAGGAGAGCGGCAGAGAGAGGGAGAGAGAGAACCAGTCTCCCCAGTGAGGAGGGAATCTGATGTGGGACTTGATCCCAGGACCCCGAGATCATGACCTGAGCCACAGGCAGACACTTAACCAACTGAGCCACCCAAGCACCCTAGATGGTGAGCCTTTAAAAAGAGACTCTAATTCACAAAATAAATATGGCAAAGACACAACTAGGTTTAATGCCATCTCCATGCCTCCTAAGACTCACTAGTCAAGTGAGGAAAGGTATAGCACAAGAATAGAATTAAGGGTTACAGTAATATCTCACCACCCCAGGCAGGGAAATGCAAACTTCAATGACAGAGAAGCCTGGTGGCCATTGTCTCCAAAGTCATAGCTTCAGAAAGCTAAATCATTTGATACACAGACCTAAAAGAGATCAAACTTCATCATATCCCAACAGGGATTTAGCTCTTTAGAACAAAGGTATAGAAATAAGTACCTAAGTAAAAATAACAGCCAATCCAAAAAAAAAAAAAAAATGATCTTTGTCTTTATGTCAAGTATAAAATAAACAAAGCTATACTTTTTGGTGTCAACATTAATATGGATCATTTGATTTAACTGAGGAATCTATGTCACTGGATGCTTAATTTTCAAGTTCAGAAGCAGAAATAAACCCTCACTGCCCAGATAAAGCACTCAGCAATATTCGAAGGTGAGTTATGGCAAAGTTATGGCAATACTCCATTATTGCCAATGGAGTAAAGGGTAAAGAACAAAAAAAAAATATGGTCCCCAAGCACCATTCTTTGATTTGCCTTATCCTTTTTGCTAGAGTTTGCTACAAATTTCAAATCTATATCTTAAATCCATAATTGTTTTTTATAATGAAAATGAGCATATTAAGATCTCTTGAAATAAAATTACAAAATTCTCACTAGTTTATATAGTGCATGGACACATGTTTAGCTGCCTTTTATCCTACAGATGACCATGTTGTGTGCAGATGTCATGTTTACTGTACATGTTCCAAACTAGCTCTCAAGTTATTCTGAAATGTCCGGTAAGTAAATTTGTAATAAGTGCATTTTTTTCATGTCCACATGTTTAATTGTATACACCAAATAACTTGTAATAGTTGTCCTAATTTGACCTGGAAATACATAGCATCTTGGTCCATGCTCTTTTCATTGAGCATTTATTTTTACTAGTGGCATGTCAAGGACACAAAAGTTCTTTCTCAAAGAAACAAAAACCACATCCAGATGGTCAAAGTCTCTTCCAGGAGAGTATGGTTAACAAACACAGAACAACCAAAAAAAAAAAAAAAAGTCTATGCTTCATCAAAAGAAACCCTCTAGCAAATAATCAAAATATGTCTGGGGAATCAACATAACCTACCTGATTATGTCTTTCCTCTCTTCCTGGTATTTTGCCAGCTTTTTGGCTGTTGGAAGTACCAGGTTCTTTGTTTCCAAAGAGCCGCCTGTGTTGGCCTGTCTTTCAGACTCTCATGTTGCAAAATCTGAAATTCTGTTGCAATAAACACCAGATTTCAAAGGAAAAGCAATGGAAATTGTGCAGAGATGAAACTTCATTTTTATAGCAACAGTCAGCAGTAGCATGATTATGTGTCTAAACAATGCCTCCTTTTCCAATATAATATATGAGACTGAGAAAGACAGACCTGTAGTTTATTAGTGTAGAGGCAGGCACTGATTTTGAGAGTGCATTTAGAAAAACATATTTAGTCTTGGGAAAAACAAAGGGTTGTCCTTTCCATAAACACAATAAATGTACCCTTTGAATTCCTCCTGAAGGAACCATATGCAAACAGATAACTTTAGAACTGGGTTCTTCTACAGTAATGCTCAGCCAAATGCAGTTGAAAAGTAATTGGGCAAAATAAGGGCAAGCCTGACACAAACATAAGCAATATGCTTCACAAGATAACAATTTTAAAAATATAAGTCAAACAAGAGCATAGTATTTTGGGAATAATTTTTTTTCTCTTGATGCTCATTTGGTTCAAAATTAGGAATGATGACCTCAAATAACAGTACCTTGTGAATTAGTTTTCCTGGTCTTTTTTCAAGGACATCTTCATTAACATTCTAATATCTGTAACTTTCAAGGTGAGGCACATAATGTTTAAAGAAGACTAAGAAGTTAAATTATCAAAAATTCAGAGAAATGCTCATAAACAGTTGATAAAACCAGTAATAGGCCCAGGGTACCAAGGAAACTGACACATTGCTTAAGATAGAACACCCTTGACATTGCAACTCGCTAACTTTTCTCTAGTTAAATTTGATAATTTAACATTACTTCTTGACTTTATAAGGTCAGGGCTCCCATGACCTAATTATCATAGAAGTGAAAGCTCTCAGATACCCATCATCACAGAAAGGTAGAGCTTAAAGAGTAATCATTTCAGTCCACCTATGTTTCAGATGAGGAAGTTGAAGTTTCAACAGGTTAAGTGATTTGCTCCAAAGTGATGGCTGCCCTGTGTCAATATGGGGAATAATATCTAGGTTTCTTAATTATCAGGTAAGCGTGCCTTTTCTAGCACACTACAATTAAACTTTCTAGAGTAAAGATTTCTTAAAAAGTCTACACTAATATAGACTACAGTAGGATATTTAGCAAAATTTAAACTAACTTTATAACAAGTGATGTTATAAATCAGAGATCTGACTGAATCAAGTTTGAATTATATATATATATAATAACACAATAGGATATTGATATTCTAATGGTAAATGTTTATCTGGGTGACTGGCTGACATTGGAATTCAGCATAGGTGAATTGATTGTGGAATATGATTCCTATAAAAAATGATTTTGGGCCATCTCACAATAGTTGCTCTGGAGACAACCCATTCTCGAAAAGTGGTTGGTAAAGATTCCATGTGTGTTTCACCTATTTTCCCTCAGAATTCACTCTTTCAGTTTTTCTTTTCTACACTACCTGCCATGAATTAACTATTAGTGATATTTGGGAATGATAATGTTACTTTTATTTTGTCTGTTTTCCTAATCCTCAAGAAACTGGCAAAACGGGGACCCTGGGTGGCTTAGTTGGTTGAATGTTTGCCTTCAGCCCAGGTCGTTATCTCAGGCTCCCTGCTGAGGGAGCTTCTCCCTTTCCCTTAGCAACTCCCCGCTTGCTTATGCGTACTCTCTCTCTCAAATAAATAAATAAAATCTAACAAAAAAGAAAAAAAAAGAAAGGTGCAAATTGTTCAAATTGTTCTCTTCTACCTTTTTATCCAAATGAAGATCCTTTTTAAAAATTTCATAGTTGTTTATCATACTTGCTTTGGTTAATCTCATCACAGAATTACCATTAATGTGAGAAGGTAAAAAGGAGTGTTCTGGTGGGTCACTTAAAACCCATCTATTGCAGAATGTTCATCCTGGAGCTTTCAGAGAGGCAGTGCAATCTGGAGGTTATTAAGGGCCTTGACCCTGGCTTTAATATGAAATAGCTACATAGCCATTTTCATCCCTGAGACTTAATTGCCTCCTCACTAATGTGGGAATTATAATAGTACCTGTCACATTAGCCTGTTTTAAGTATTACATGTTGTAATACATGTACCATGACTGACAGAGTTTACAGAAAGCCCTCAATGAATGTTAGATTTTATTTTGTTTTTGGTATATTATTATAAAAGTGAATATAAGTCTAGTTAACATCCATCACAACACATAGAGAAGTTTTTTCTTATGATGATAACTTTTACTTTCTTTGCAACTTTCAAATATGCAATACAATATTGTTAACTGTAGTTGCCATGTTAGCCCCATGACTTAATTATTTTATAACTGGAAGATTGTACCTTTTGACTCCATCCACTAGAAAAAATATATGCACCTCTATGCTTACTGTAGCTTTATTTACAACAGCCAAGATATGAAAGCAACCCAAATGTTCATAGATAGGTGAGTGGATTAAGAAAATGTCCGTAATGGAATATTACTCGGCCATAAAAAAGAATAACTTGCTATTTACAACGATATGGATGAACCTAGAGGTTAATCATGCTAAGTGAAATAAGAGAAAGAGACCATATGATTTCACTAATATGTGAAATATACAAAAACAAACAAAAAAACAAAACAGACTCTTAAATACAGAGGACAAGCTAGTGGTCACCAGAAGGGAAGTGGCTGTGGGGGGATGGGCAAAATAGATGAAAGAGATTAAGAGGTACAAACTTCCAGTTATGAAATAAGTGAGTCACAAAGATAAAAAGTACAGCATAGGGAATACAGTTAATAATATTCTAGTAACACTGTATGATGACAGAAGGTGATTACACTTATCATGGTGAGCACTGAATAATATATAGAATTGTCAAATCATTATGCTGTACACCTGAAACTAATAAATAAATAAATATATATATTTAAGGGGCACCTGGGTGGGTCAGTTGGTTGAGCGACTGCCTTCAGCTCAGGTCATGATCCTGGAGTCCCGGCATTGAGTCCTGTATCGGGCTCCCTGCTTGGCAGGGGATCTGCTTCTCCCTCTGACCTTTCCCCTCTCATGCTTGCTCCCTCTCATTCTCTCCCTCAAATAAATAAATAAAAACTTTTAAAAAATATATATAGAGAGAGAGATTTAAATTTGGTAGCATTAAAAAAAAAAAAATCCAACCCATAGGTGGAGAGAACAGATTGGTAGTTGTCAGAGACTAGGAGTGGGGGGTGGGCAAAAAAAGCTTTTTTGAGTCCAAGATCACCATTCATTTTACTGAATGATCTAGTAAGAGATCATGTGGTGTTACAGTGCCTGCTAATTTCCAAGGTTGCTGTCTAACCATCATGGTCCAGTGTAAACCTTGGGAAAGTATGACTCATTTTCCTTTTAGGCTTCTAGAACAGAGTTCCTCTGGTTTTCATTTCCTTTTAGATAAATCACATTATTTTTTAACACTCTTGCATTGTTTCCATCAAAATGCCTCAGTCCCATCACTGATATATTCCTTTCATTGTGGCAAGAAAAAAGTAGATCACAAAGGTTAAGAAGCTTTTACATGTAAAATGTGTTGCTAAAAATTCTTCTAACAAGAAGGGGAAATTTGCTACAAACATCATTTTTAAAATTTAATATGCTCTATCAATGAAATTAAAATTTCTAAACAATTTAAATTCTATTGAATGTATATGATTTAGTCCTGATTTGGTTTGGGGGATAGACTTAATTTAACTTATTTATAATTGATGTGGTCTTTGACTTGTGTAGGTTTTCCTTTTTTTTTTTTTTTTTTTTGCTTTGTTTCAATGTCTCTTTTTTGGAAAACATGACTTTACATAAAGGATGTAACTTTTATTCAGTTTCGAAGTACATTTAAAACTCTAAAAGCTTTAGAACATTAGCAATAGATTTCATTTCACAGTCAATGAACAAATGTGAATTTCACAGTTACTTTGATGTTTAGGGTTTATTTTCTGGCTAGGATATTAGCGGTAAGTTGAATGTTTGCCCTATATGGTTAATTCTTTCTAAACTGTTATATTTTCATTATATTCGCTCATATTAAAATAAAGCCATTTTTCAATAGTAGAAAGTATTAATAGTACAGTGCGAATTGTGATAATATTCTTGTGTTAATACCCTACCTTATTTTCAGGCCCCAAGAAAGAAGTCATGCACATTTATTCAATACTGAAATGTAGCATACATCTCGACGGGAAAATGAGTTTTATTTTTCTTAACCTTCAATCTCTAAATGAGAAAGAGGGGGGGGGGAAAGAGGCATTTTTCCCTAGCAGAGTACACTCCAGAAACAAATATGCTACATCTGTTTTAGCTGGCATGGATGGGGCCCTGCAGGGTAATGCATTGCTTTATATTTCAAAACTGACAGTCTTCAGACTAGTAATCCTCCATGTTGCAATGCAGCGACCTCCACGCACAGAGATTTTATTTTCCAGCAACATTTACTTAGGATTTTTTACTGGATGAATTGAGCTTGCGAGTTTATGAACTCTACTGAAGCAATTATCTCCCCAACTCAGAAGGAGCTGTTGGAATTCTTCATGTCAGTACCACACAGCCAGCAGGTTCCCTCACCACAGACCGTCACAGAAGGCATTTTTTGTGGTTTATTTGGAAGGCATTTTTACGCTAAATCCCATTTTTCGACACTTTGCAACTTCTTCAAAAGCTTTCATTATCCTTAATGTGGAGTTAAGAGCAATTTATCCATTCTTTGAGAGATTGATGTATGAGAGAAAATGTTCCTAGGATATTTGGTGATGGGATAATATCAAATTAGGCCATGATAAAATACAGTCAAAGCCCAGCATTTGAAATTGAAGAGCCATATGAAAGCATTAAATTCAGATATTTAGATGCTGAACAATAATACACAGGGAATATTTTACATCTACAAAGGATCTTCTTCCTCAACCCCCTTTCCCTATATCATCCATTCCCCAAACACAAATATGCGCACACTCTTTTGAAGTATGTGAAGGTGAAATCATAGCAGGCATGCCTCACAGTCTATGCCTGTGGGCATGATTTTAAACAGAAACCTTGAGGGAGTTTGTTTCTGTTAAAATGCATAGACAGAACCATGTTTTTTTTTTTTAATTTGCAGCACAAAAACTCAATAAAAGCAGAATCAATACATATTTATACATATGTACAAATATATACAGAAGCTTAAAATATAAATATATATTTATGCTACTGGCAGAGATGGGCAATTAAACAATGTGCAATTGGGTGTGTAAAACTCAGGTCCAGTCAACAGATGTGGGTGTATTTGAGGGTAAAGCTTCCAGCTCATGCTATAAGACAATATGCTTATACTCAGAAAATTCATCTTACACGAAAGAAACAAAAGAAAAGTGTGCTTTCTTGTTCTATTTCAAAAGGAGATTGGTTTTTGGTATTGTTTCCATTGCAGAAGAAAAAGCAATAATGATCTAATTGCTGGAAAACATGCATACAACATGAGACTTGGGAATCTGAGTTCTTGAAAGCCATATCCAGAGATTTTCTCTAATACCTTTATTTTCTGAGAATCTTTCCCCAGGAGAACAAAATAGTTCCACAGCCTTTATCTCATTAATCCTCACATGATCATTGTTAGGGAGTCAGGCAGGCTAGGACTTCTGTAGATTCCACTGGTGAAACAGACAGACAATGGCTGCTAGAGTGACTTGATTGAAATTATATAACAAGTCGGGGGCACAGCTGGTGAAAAGATCGGAGTCTGCTGTTTGCCAGAGCTTTCTTTCACCCGAGAGAACATATTGCCTAAAGCTGAGAATCCCACAGCGTCCTTGATTACGTATTTTCAAATTATAGTTCACTTTAGAGATTCCTATTAAAAATCAGATATGGCAGCCGGCCTGGAAATCATTTAGAAAACTCCAGGTTTCAAGCAAGTGGGAGATTTAAGAAGAAGAGCTGGAGGGATGGGATGTCTACAACATAGATGGGGATGGGATGTCTAAATGACTATCTACTGGCTCTTGTACCATGGAGGGCATCATGCTAGGTGCTATGCTCGTTATCAAAAACTGCGGAAGGTATTCGGTACGCATGCATGCAAGTATATATGTATGTATGTATGTATTTACTTTTAAAAGTGGCTTCTTGTGAAGGTTTCATTTCTACTTTTAAGATGCTGGAGAAGACAGATTAAGAATAGTAAGATATATAGCTATTATAGAAGCCCAAGGGCAGCTTGAAATGAACTCCCTCATAAAGTGGGGGAAGGGCTTCTCTCCTGGGAGAGATTCAGGAGGCTCCCTCTTGTCTCACTAAGATTTTTTTAAGACATAGTCTAGTAGGGATAGACTTTTCCCTCATGAATTATTGATACTCTAAAGCAATTTTAATTGTTTTTCCTTTCAGTGCTATATAGAGAAACCCAATAATGATTCTCACTGCAATATTAGCATATATTTTAAGTGTGCCATAATATCAAGGGAAAACATCTAATTTTCCTGAAACAATATGCTTCTTTAACTTCGAGAAATATGATTTAAATTAGTAATAAAGATGAGAAGTAATCTAACTTAGGTTATGAAATTGCCTTCTGTGCTGAAATATTCTGTAGGAAATAAGAAAAAATACACTTAATGTAAGATTTAATTTAATCATTGAAAAGCATGATTAAACATTGAAATACGGGATTTGTAGATCTAAATTTCACTATGATATGGCAGTCTTTTCTTGGTCACAAATACAAAAATATTAAGAAAAAATTTTAGAATATGTAGAAATTTGAAACATTAAATATTTATTGAAATATTTAGTAAATTTATTAATACTTATTTAATGTTATTTATTAATTTTTATTAAACTGATGTTTTATTAAATATCGTAATATTTTTAAAACTAATACCGTTTTCCTAATAGGAACAGAGCTTAAAAAATTGTAAGTAAATATTCTTTAATAAAGCAGTTTTCAAACTTGTGACCTTAAGATTAATTTAAATTAATAAAAACTACTGAGGACCCCAAAGTACATACCCATTGATATTTACTATACTAGAAATTAAAACTGAGAAAATTTTGAAATGCTTACTAAGTAAAAATAAACATTGCATGTTGACATGCAATGAAATACATTTTTATGAAAAAGTGTGCTTTTTTACAAAAATACATATAATTGAAGAGTGATATTGTTTTATATTTTTGTACCTATCTTTATTGTCTAGCTTAATTGGCTAGCTGTATTCACATATCTGCTTTTGCTTTCAATCTGTTATGAAGTCATACACAATGTAGCCTACAGAACACTACCATAAATTCATGAGAGAATGAGAGTGAAAATGGCAAATAACATGTTGGTATTACTGTGGAATGAGTCTTGACCTCATGGATCCTGGCAAAGTTCTCATGGACCCCTAGATCACACTTTGAGGTCAGTTGTAGAAAAGAGCTCCAGCATGGGGCATTTCTATTTCTGGTGCTATCATCAGCCAGATTTTTCTCTTTGGGCTGAACGTTCTGGTCTATAAAATGAAGCTGTCAGATCAGATTATCTCTGAGGTTACTTCTATACTCTCATTGTCCTCAAAAAATTGTTTTTACCATGTTAATCCATATCCACAAACATATTTTCATATATGAGATTATAGTCATGATTTTTTAATTTAAATTCAATTAACAAACATATAATACATCATTAGTTTTTGATGTAGTGTTCATTGATACATTAGTTGCTATAACACCCAGTGCTATGTGATTAAGGTCAAAAAATGAAGCTTATAAATAAATACTGATCTGTTAAATACTAGTCATTATTTCTTCATGGATTCTTACTTGGATTCTGCTGTAGACACAGCTTGTTTTATTGGAGAAATAAGGTAATCCTCAGGAAGTGGATGACTCTCACTCCCCTCTGTACTTGTATCCTGAATACGAGAACCCTCTCCGGAATTAAATATGTTTGCACACAAATCACAGCTTTCCTATTTAGTAGTTGTATGATATTGGTCAAGTAACATAACCTCTCTAAGCTTCGTGGTTATCAACTATTAAAAGCTGATACAGTAGCTGGTGGGAATGCAGAATGGTACAGCCACTTTGGAAGACAGTTTGGTGATAGCTTACAAAACTAAACATACCCTTACCACATGATCCAGCAATTGTACTCCTTGGTAGCTGAAAACATGTCCACACAAAAACCTGCACATGGATGTTTATATCAGTTTTATTCACAATTGCCAAAACTTGGAAGCAACCGAGATGTCCTTCAGTAGGTGAGTAGATTAACAAACCGTGGTACATCTAGACAGTGAAATGTTACTACCCAAGCCATGACAGGAACTATAAATGCATATTACTAAGTTATAGAAGAAAAAGGATGCATACTGTATTTCCAATTATATCAATTCTGAAAAAGGCAAAACTATAGAGACAGTAAAAAGATCAGAGGTTGCTGGAGGTTGGGAGCAGTGAAGGATAAATAGGCAAAGCACAGAGGATTTTTTGGGCAGTGGAAATACTCTGTATGGTAGTATATTGATGGGTACATGTCATTTTACATTTATCCAAACCCACAGAATGTACAACAGGAAGAGTGAGTGAATCATAGTGCAAACTATGAACCTTGAGTGATTATGGTGTGTCAATGAGGCTCATCAATTGTAACAAATGTACCACTCTAGTAGAGGATGTTGATAAAGGAGGAGGCTACGGGAGTTGGAGGCACAAGGAATATGGAACATCTCTGGACCTTCCTCTCAATTTTACTGTGAGCCTAAAAGTACTCTAAAGAATAAAATCTTAATGAATTATTTTTTAAATTCAAAAGATAATAATAGTCCCATCTTATATGATTTTTATAAGAATTACATGAGATAATCCACATAAAACACTTAGCAGAGCATAACACCCACCAAAAACTATGCACCCAACAATTATAATGCTATTTTCTTTTTTTTTTAAGATTTTATTTATTTATTTGTCAGAGAGAGAGAGAGAGATCACAAATAGGCAGATAGGCAGGCAGAGAGAGAGAGGGGGAAGCAGGCTCCCCGCTGAGCAGAGAGCCCGATGCGGTACTCGATCCCAGGACCCTAGGATCATGACCTGAGCCGAAGGCAGCTGCTTAACCAACTGAGCCACCCAGGTGTCCCTATAATGCTATTTTCACAAAAATTTCCACCCACATATCCTTTGTTACTATTGTTTAGTATATGATTATTAGTTTCCATTTTAATGCTTCAGATAACTTTTCTTTCCAACCATGATTATACTCAATGTAGTAAACCTTTACTACAAAACAAAGGAAAAAAAGCATAGAAATATCTACATTCACACTGTCAAGGAATAACCATACAATATTTTGATGTGTACTTCTACTCTTTATTATTTTGTGTTTATATTAATTGAAATAGTATTTTATTATACACATATTTTGTAGTCTGCTTCTTCTTCTTAATATGCTATCAACAATTTTCCATGCTAAATAATTCTACTATAATGAGATTTTTACACTCTTAATTGAATTATATCATTAGGACATTCACAATTTACTCAATTCTTATCCAGCTTAGGTGGGTAAATCATTCTTTTTAACTCTTGTGATAAATGTCATTGTAGACTGATCCTAGTACATATTTCTCATCTCCCATAGAATCCCTTTGAGTATGTCAGTGTCTTAAATAAAAATACAGGAGCTTCCAAATACTTGGCCTTCTGTGGGTTTCTGTCAAACTATTTCTTAGGGCTCAGTTTTAAGCCTCATTGTGGTCTCTCCTTAAACTCTCTCCCTGAGTGATCTCCTCTATTCTCTTAGCTGTTAACTCTTCCAAATTTATATATTCAGCCCTGAACTTTCTCCCGAGATCCAGAATCATATATACATCTCCCTACTTGATATCTCTATTTGGATGTATCACAAGCATTTAAAATGAAACTGAGTTTTCATCTCCCACATCCCTTAAATCTTTTCCTTTTTCATTTTTCCTTCCCATAAATAACAGCAAAAATTTCCTCTAAGTTGCTGAAGTCAAGAATATGGGACTCATTTTTGGTTCCTACATTTCTCTGCCTTTCTACAACCATCTATCGTTAAGTTGTCAAATGCTATCACTTCTGTATTACTAAGAAAAGCTTCTCTGTCATCTTTACAGAAGGAAGGGCTTTAGTTTCAAACAACCCAAGGTCTGAAATTGTACTTTGTTGACCAAATCTCATTTTATTTTGGAAGTATTCTTAAAAGTTTAGAGAATATAAAAACCTCATTTTTATGTAATATAGAATTATCTAATTAAAACAGTCCTATTGTTGGGGCACCTGGCTGGCTCAGTCAAGAGCATGCAACGCTTGACCTCAGAGTTGTGAGTTCAAGCCCCATGTTGGGTGTAGAGATTACTTAAAAATAAAATCTTAAAAAACCACAAACACACACAGTTCTGTTGTCAAAGAATGGAAACATTTATAAATAATTAAAGAAATAGAAGCAGATTTGGCATGGTTTAGAGAGCAAGGGGTCTTGCTTTGATTTCAACATTTATTTGAAGCAGCCTGAAAAGTGTGTTGACATAAGAAGGTAGATGGAATGGGGATTATCTGCTGGCTTACGTGAAGCTTCATGATCTTCTGTTAAGATACCTGTAAAAGTCTATACTTTTCTCTCTTTTATATGGAAAAAATAGGTAGAAATATTCTTTAATCATAAACTCCATACCCCACCACTCACTAGCTTATACAGTCTTGTCCAGTCTCAATATCCAAGGTTTAATGCTAAGAAAAATGACACATTCTGGAGGGAAGAGGCAACATAAATTTCCCTAGCATGATCAAAAGTGTGATAAGATTCTTTCATTGTATGTTAAGTATTTCCTGAGAAAACAAATTGGTATACCTTTGCTTCCTCAGGGAGGGATTAATAAATTACATGATTTCTTAAATTTAAAGGGGATAAGTAAAAACCTGGATATTTATGCTTTAAATATGCTGTCCCTTAACAAAAAAGAATCCTCTGTATGTTCAGGAAAAGCCAAACTGTGATGCTAAAGGTTGATTTCTAGACAACTTTTAAATAACCATTAAGCTAATAACTAATAATCATTAAATAGGCTAGTGAAAGTTTCTTTGAAATATTTAATATTTGCTAAATAAATATAGAGGGACTAAGTATCCTCAGTTCTGTAATATTCCTTTTAATCTAGGTAACTCTTTCAATGAATTTGATTAGTATGTTAATTTTGGCTTTGTGCATCTTCTTTTCGATCTTATCACAGTAATATAGTGGTTTCAAACAACAGCAATTTTATTATTTCATTTGAAATAATGGATTAGCTGAGCAGTTGTTTTTTTTTTGTTTGTTTGTTTAGTTGGGTTTTGGTTTCTTTGTTTTGGGGGGTTTTCTGGTAGTTAACAAACTGTTTTTGTTTTATGTGGACTCTCAGCTAAAGCTGAATGGTCTCAGATAGCCTCAGCCAGCTGGCTCAACAATGTTACCTGGGATGATGGAGATGAATTGGCTATCACCATCCAAGAGAGTAACCTGGGCTTGGTCAAATGGTGTTAATTGCAAGTAGGATCAAGTTAATAGCAAGTAGGATCAAGTTCCAATACGCAAGTCCTTTAGAACTTTGGCTTCTATCATATTTGTTAACATCTCATTGGCTAAAGCAAGTCACATTACCAAGCCCAGATTCAAGAGTTGGACTCAAGAAATAAACTCCAGGGGCACCTGGGTACCTCAATCAATTAAGCTCAATCAACTCTTGGTTTTGGCTCAGGTCAAGATCTCAGGGTTCTGGGATTGAGCCCTGACTCACGCTTTCTCTCTAATTCTAAAATTAAAAAAAAAAATTAAGAAAAAAAGAAATAAACTCAACCTCCTGATGGGAGAACCAATAAAATTAAATTGTAGAGATATGTTAAACAGATGAAACATTTGCAGCAATTTTTATAATCTACCACAGACTGCCTTCTGACTACAAATTATTCTTCCTATGTGTAAAATATGTTCATCTTTCACAAATGCCAAAAGTCACTCCCATTTATGGCATCTGGCTTGAAGTCTAGGTTCTCACGATCTGCCTCTAGCCTAGATATGGATGTGGCTCACTGGATGCATGTGTTCTTCACCCAGGCAACTGTGAACTAAAAACATAGATTGTCTGCTGCCAATTATCCTAAAATAAAAGAGTGAGATGGGAACAAAATAACCACAATAGTTGCCTCTAATTAAAAATGAGAGGAATGGGTGGCACAGAGCAGTCATTGGTTGGTACCAATTCTGAAATCCATACAGTCACACATTAAAAGGTTCCCCTACTCTGGGTCTGGGAATGTTCTGTGATTAGAGTCCACCTCTGCTTGAGAGTGATTTTTCTTGTCCACTATTCTCTGAGTCTCTTGACTCCACCTCTGGATTTCCATATCTTTACACAAGAAATGGTCATGATTCTCATTCTGATTTTTTAAAAAGATTTTATTTATTTATTTGTGAGGGGGAGAAAGAGAGAGAGCCCCCACAAGCAGGGGGAGTGGCAAGCAGAGGGAGAAGCAGGATCCCTGCTGAAAAAGAACATCCCAGAACCCTGGGATCATGACCTGAGCTAATGGCAGACGCTTAATGGACTGTGCCACCTAGGCATCCCCTCATTCTGATTTCTATCTGTAGAACGTTACGTGCCTAGAATCTAACTCTTTTTGAATTATTGCAATCACTTTTAGCCCAGGCAGTTCTTTTTTTTAGTATAATCATCTTAAAAACTTCAGGGTTACCCATGAACCTCATTCACAACTCTGTGTCATTACTAAAATTCTCTACTCCTAAAATTTACATTTAATTCTTTTCAAGACAGACCGCTCTCTGCTTTTTATGTGTCAGGCTGCTGTGGGAAAAAAAAATTGCCCTCAGGAGTATTAAGAGTCTATTGTATTCTTTGGAGAAGTGTCTGTTCATGTCTTCTGCCCATTTTTTGACGTGATTATCTGTTTTTTGAGTGTTGAGTTTGCGGAGTTCTTTATAGATCTTAGATATCAGACCTTTGTCTGTAG
>CM052898.1:169699928-169735934 GCA_028534135.1 Potos flavus
AGGATTTTGATAGATTCCTGTCTCATGTTGAGGTCTTTTATCTATTTCGAGTTTCTCTTTGTGTATGGTGTAAGAGAATGGTCAAGTTTCATTCTTCTACATATAGCTGTCCAATTTTCCCAGCACCATTTATTGAAGAGACTGTTTTTTTTCCACTGGATATTTTTTCCTGTTTTGTCAAAGATTATTTGACCCTAGAGTTGCGGGTCCATATCTGGGCTCTCTAATCTGTTCCACTGGTTCATGTGTCTATTTTTGTGCCAGTACCATGCTGTCTTGGTAGTCACCGCTTTGTAGTAAAGCTTAAAATCAGGCAATGTGGTGCCCCCAGCTTTGTGTGGTACATTAACAATGAATCTTGTAACACTGAAAAAATAAAATAAAAGTATTTGGGGAAAAAGAAAGAGTCTATTGTATTCTCCTAAGGTCTCTTTTGTCTAACTTAGAACTTTTAGAAATTATTAAAAAGGGTCTTCTACCCACACTTTTGATTTTATCTTTACACGTAAGGCTATTTTCTACTTTGTGAATTTTTAACAGCTTGAAAGACTGAAGACAAAACACAATTTTGTTTTTTAAGAAGGCAAATCCTAGTTTGACTTTTCATTTCTTCTAAATTCTTATAAACAAAACTATTCATTTTTTAGCTCATCTCGCTTTCCATATTTTACTAAGTTCAGCTAAAAGAAGTCAACAGATACTTTTAGCATTCTGTCCAAAAATGTCCTTACATAGATCCACAAGTTCTTTGGGTACATTTTCTATCATCCAAGGTCCCGCAGATGAAAGTGTTGCCAAATGTCCCACTCTGACCTAACTTTGTTCACCATTTTTCCAGCCTTTACGAAAAGTTGCCTCCATCCACGGCCTGAATTCAAAGCCAGTATCATTTATTTTAGGTTTTATTATGGTAATACCTACTTTCAGGTACCAGTTTTTGTATCGGTTAGCTTTTGCTATATGAAATAAAAATTTGCTTTAAAAAATAAACATTTGTTATTTTTTATGATTCTGTACTTTGCCTGGCTTGTTCTTCTTCTCTGGGCTAGCTGTCTAGTGCTAGAAGTTTTTACATAGCCTAATTCACATATCTGGCAGTTGGTTTGATATTATGATGGGGATGACTCTGGCACATGTCTCTCATCATCCAGCACATCAACATGGATTCATTCAGTTGTGGCAGAGTACCCAAAGAAAGCAAGAGAAATTCCAGTGCAATGTTTTTCCAGCCTCATCTTATGTCACCTTTGATCATAACCATTTGCTGAAAGCAAGTCAGACGACCAAGCCCATATTCAAGATTTGGAAAAATGGATTCCAACTCTTAATGGACAGAGCTGCAAAGTCACATTACAAAAGGCAGGGTGCATAAAGGAGTAAAAGAATTTCTGGCCATTTTCGCATTCTACCACAGCAAGCTTATTTTGTGTAACACCTGAATATAATTTTGTATGACAAATGTAGTCATTTAGAGTTTGCTAAATTTCCTTAGGTTTATGGGAAGAAAGAGGGTTATTATTTTCATGTTATTTAAGGTTATAGGAATATAAACATATGTATTAAACTAAGTTGAATTATAATATTGATGTCTTTTAAAAGACATCTTGTGAATGGGAGACAGTGTGGCAAATTATGTTAACTAACTTACTACACTTACTCTATCTTGATAAAATTGTAAAAGGTATCTCTTTGACACATATTTGATATAGATTTTGATTGTGTTGCTCTGAAGGATCAATTTAAATGTAATTTCCAAAAATAAATAAATAAATAAACTTCCACTATCCTTAATTGACTTTAAGACTTTGAGTTAGGGGGCACCTGCATGGTGGCTCAGTGGGTTAAGTGTCAGACTCTTGGTTCGGCTCAGGCTATGATCTCATGAGTTGTGGAATCAAGCCCCACGTCAGGCTCTGGGCTCATCTGAGAGTCTGCTTGACATTCTCTCTCTCTGGCCCTCCCCCCACCCCTGTGTGCATGTACTCGCTCTGTCTCGCAAATAAATAAGTCTTTAAAAAAAAAAAAAAAGACTGGGTTAGTCTTAATGAATGAGTAATCCTTATAATTAAAGTAGAAAGTCCAACAAATTATATGTATCCTCTTTTGCTGCTAAGTTAGTATTTTAAAGCTAATGGTGAAAGTCTTATATGGACTTCCATTCAAATCATTAAAGATTTGTTATGATAAAAAGTAGAAGATTGTTGGGGCACCTGGGTGGCTCAGTGGGTTAAAGTCTCTGCCTTCAGCTCAGGTCATGATCTCAGGGTCCTGAGATCGAGCCCCGCTTTGGGCTCTCTGCTCAGTGGGGAGCCTGCTTCCCCCCCTCTCTCTCTGCCTGCTTGTGATCTCTCTCTCTGTCAAATAAATAAATAAAATCTTTAAAAAAAAAAAATAAGATTGTTAATTCAAAATTAGTCTTGAAGGATTTAATCTTTTTAAAAAAAAGATAATAAATTATTCTCTGTATTCTACCCAGGGATCAGAGTTTCCTTAACTCAACAGACTTTTCTCACCCGAGATCTTGTTAAGTTTTTTCATCAGACTTTAAAAAAAACTGATAATAAACAATAAAAATTTCTCACTTCTGAAAGAACCGAAGTTACTTTATTATGTTATCTTCTGGTATGTTATTTTAATATATTGTCACTCTGATTAACAGTAATAAAGACTATAATAATTTACCTATAACTTATGTTCATATCTTGATTATAATGGCCAAAGTCCTCTCATTAATCTTTTTGATATTGCCTTTCCCAAACTGAGAATTATAAAACTGTTTAGATGTCTTTTAAACCTTCACTCTCCTGTGGAATAATGGGTTTTTTTCACTTTCTAAGAGAGAAGTGGCTAGAAATAATTAGGTAGGTTTGGTATTCTCTATATGTTAATTAGATCAACACTACTGTGTGAGAGAGAGCCACTCTATTTGTCATACTAACAGTACAGGAAGAGCTGTCAAATCAAAAAGAAGCTGAGCCTCGTCTGAGTCAATTATGTACAAGTAAGATATTATTAATATGAACATGTTTTCACAATCATATATGCTTTCAGGATGAATTGAAGCATTCTCGTGTTCTTATGCAAAACCTGGCACAGGTTACTAGAACAAATTGATTCTTTAAAGATTTTGTTTCTACATTTATAATACCCTTCTCAGCTGGTGGCACATATAACACACATTTTACTAGATGGCACAGAGGCTCTGCAGGTTTTTCAATGCCATCAGTGTTCATAATATGTTTGAATACTCAGGGTAATCATTCTCTTGATTCTCTCTGAGGAATTTTGAATTATGCCCAAATAGGCAATTCTAATCTCCTTAGTTCTCATATTTTTGTGACTTTTATAAAATAAATCAAGACTATTCAGTCTTATCATCATCAAGTGGTCCCAGCTACCTCCCTCCATACACACACTGACCTAAAGGGAATGCTATATAAACTGTAGGAAAGAACTATGTTTTGTTTTGTTTTTTAATATTTACTTATTTCAGAGAGAGAGAGTGCCTGAGCAGGAGGGGCAGAGAGAGAGGGAGAGAGAGAATCCCAAGCAGACTGTGCACTGAGCATGGAGCCTGAGGTGGGGCTGGCTCTCACAACCATGAGATCGTGACCTGAGCCTAAACCAGGAGTCAGACACTTAACCAACTGCACCACCTAGGCATCCCAAGAAATTGTCATTTAGAGGAAGCATCAAAAGAATGATTGTCAAAAAAAAAAAAAAAAAAAGAATGTCTCAGTAAAAGATTATATTAGCTATTGTTAACACTTGGTACTGAAATAAATAGATTTATGTTTACAGTGTTTCTAGCATATGAGCAAACAGCTGCCAAAGAGCATCAGAGAACTCCATTGGGATTTCCAAAACACCTCTGGTCAGAAGCTGATGACTTCCTGCAAGCAGATTGCTAGCTCAAGTTCTGATGTGACAAAAATTAATTAGGCAAGACTAAATAAAACTGGTAAGGGGAGTCTAATTGGTATTTTCTCATTGAAAATATGACGACGGCACTGTTTATAATGTTCCACATTCTGGTGGTCATATAGAAAAAAAATCCTTTTTTTCTTTTTCACCTATATCTAAGCTTCTTTTTAGTGAAATAAATTTGTACAAACTGGAATGAAAAATTTTCTCATTGTAACTTCTTCTAACTGACCAGTAAGAATTCAAGAAAGATAGGAGCGCCTGGGTGGCTCAGTCGGTTAAGCATCTGACTCATGATTTTGGCTCAGGTCATGATCTCAGGGTTGTGAGACTGCGCCCACTGTCAGGCTCCATACTGGCCTTAAGATTCTCTTTTCCCTCTGCCCCTCCTCCAGGGAAGAAGGAGAAGAAGAAAGAGGAGGGGGAGGAGGGGAGGAGGGAGAGGAGAGGGAGGAGTAGGAGGAGGAGAAGAATTCAAGAAAGACAATCTATAAAAAAATCTCAATATAGATTAAAACCTTATAAAGGATGATATGTGTAGAATAAATAATACATCTGGTATTGTATGATAATAATACATAGAGTTTTGTCTAGAAAACTTCAGAATAATGTTCAAAGACATTCAAAATGCCTTTACTGAATTTCTTTATCTTTTCATGGTATGATACAGCTATTTGTATAACTGCATTACTATATACCTACTTCTTACCAGGTTGGAATTGAATAAACAAAACACTAAGAAGGATCACGTTTAAAGGCAAATCTTATTTAATTAGTTGTAGCAAGTCCACAATTAAATAACAAGGACAGTTGCTCAACAGCTGACCTTGAGATGAGGAGACTTTCCTATATTAGGTGAGTGGGCCCAGTGCAATCACGTGAGAGAAAGAAGAGTCCAAGTCAGAGAGATATTTGAAGATGATACCCTACTGGCTTTGAAGGTGGAAGCAGCAGCCATTGACGAGGAATACAGGTGGCCTCTAGAAACTGGAAAAGGCAAGGAAATAGATTTTCCCAAAGAAACTCCAGAAAGAATCACAGCCTTCCTGATATCTTGATTTTAGTCCAGTGAAACTCATTTCAGACTTCTGATTTCAAGAACTATTAAGATAATAAATGTGCATTGTTTTAAGAATTCGTGATAATTTTTTATAGCAGCTATAAAATACTAATACACTCCCATATTTCTAACAGCCATTAGAATAAAAGCCAAACTCTTTTCCCATGTCCTCATGTCCTAAAAGGAATCACATCAACAAGTTTCTCCTTCCTTTCTCATGTCTTCTTGACACTCTTCTCTTTGGTAGGTCTACTCAAGCAACACTGACATTCTCTCATTTCTTTGGACTTGACAGGTTCTTCTACCAGAGGGCCTTTACACTTGCTACTCCTTCATCCAGAGGGCTCATTTCCCTCCTTTTTGTCACACGGGTTCTTTCTCATTTTTCATGTTGAGTCACCTCCCCACTAAGACCTCTGTGACTACCCCATTAAGATAAGTATATCACATACACACATACATACACATACACACTTGCACAGTTCTCCCTGTACCTTGTCATCCCTTTACTGCATTCACTATTATTTGATGCCATCTTCTTTGTTAATTTACCTTTATCTCTCACCCTCACTTGAATATAAGCTGCACAAAATTGGGAGACAAACTTGTTCTCTGTTGAATCCCTAAAACCTAAAATAGAATCCTACGCACGTGGAAAGCTCTATAATTATTGAACGAGATAAGTAGAGTATTTCACTAATACTAAATGACTTGCAGTTCCCAAAATATTGTGTTTCCTCTTGTGTCTGTGCCTTTGGAACACACTATTATTCACTCTTTCTGTTCTCCTTGCTTGTCTAATCAATTCCAACACAGTCTTTACACTTAATTTAAATACGACCTTTGGGAAGCTTTTGCTGACCAGAGGACTTCATTCCTGTTTTGGTTACCTATTGCTGCATAACAAACCACAGTTCATTACTTCTCAAGGGTCTTGGTTTTAGTAGGTTCAGTTAGGTAGTTCTCTGTTGCATGTGCAGTCATTCGCTCAGCAGCATTCAGCTTGGAGGCCTGGGTGGATGGCCTGGGGCTAAAAGGACAAATAAAGTCTTACTCAAATGTCTAGTGATTTGGCCCATTTTTAGGTGGCCACTCAATGTGATTAGCAAGGGCTTTCTTATAGCAGTGTGGTTTCAGGCTAAACTTTTTTATGTGGCGGCTGGTTTCAAGAGAGAACATGAACGATACTGGACCTCTGAAAGTCTAGACTCAGAATGGAATTGGCATCATGACATTTCGGCCACATTCTGTTGGCCATGGCAAGTAACAAATCCAGCCCAAATTTAAAAAGAGGTGTGATGGTTAATTTTATGTGTCAACTTGAAGAGGCCACAGGATGCCTAGAAATTTGATCAAGTATTATTTTGGGTGTTTTTGTAAGTGTATTCTTAGATGAGATTAATACTTAAATGAGTAAAGCAGATTACTCTTCCTATTAAGAATGAGCCCCATCCAATCAGTTAAAAGTCCAAATAGAACAAAAAGGCTGACCCTCTCACAAGAACAGGTTCTCCCTGTCTGACAGCCTTCGAAAGGGAACATCAACTTTTTTTCCTGCTCTCAGACTTGAACTGAAACATCAGCTCTCCCTGGGTCTCGAGCTTACTAACCCTCACACCAGAACTAAACTATTAGCTCTCCTGAGTCTCCAGCTTGCTGATTCACCATGCAATCTTGAGACTTGCCAGATACCATATTCGCATGAGCCAATTCCTTATAATAAATTTCCTTAGTGAGACTGGTTACTCTCCTCAAGCAACACTGACATTCTCTCATTGTTTTGAATTTGCCAAGTTTTTCTACCTGAGGGCCTTTGTATTTGCCATTCTTTTGTCTGGAGTGCTCGTTTCCCGACTCCGCCAGACAGGCTCTTTCTCATTCTTCAGGTTGCCTCTAAGTGGCATTGTTCAAGTGGCCTTTAAAATAAACAAGTATCTGGGGCGCCCAAGTGGCTCAGTCAGTTAAGCATCTGCCTTAGGCTCAGGTCATGATGCCAGGGTCCTGGGTTCAAGTCCCACATTGGGCTCCCTGCTCAGCAGGAAGCCTGCTTCTCTCTCTCCTTCTGCTGCTCCCCTGCTTGTGCTCTCTCGCTCTCTCAAATAAATAAAACTTAAAAAAAATTTCTTAGTGATATATATAGATATATAGAATGTATGTATATTTCTCTGGAGAACTCCGACGGGTGCAGGATGGGAAGAGACACTCCACCTCTTGAAAGATGAACACCAAGTATATGCAAGGAAGAAATTGGTAGTAGCCATCTTTGGAGATCATGTAAAATGATTTGTTCTTTCCCTTTGCAGAGCCACAGCACCCTGTGTTCTTCTGTTCTGCTCTTCACTACATGCCCTTACAATTTAGTTGTCCATCTTTTCTACTGGACTTCTACTACTTTAAAGGTAGGAATTGTGTCTCATGTATCATTATGTTCTTAGCACCTTCCCTCAATATCGTATTTAATAATACTTGATGGGTAAGGGAATGGTTGAATGAAAAATGTACCCTACACTCATGAACTTTTTACTGAGTTTTTATAAGCTTTATTAATTCCTTCCTCTTAACTTCTACTATTCTGACAAATACACTATTCTCTAAAACAGCATCACCACCTTCAAAATTCCCAAATAATCCAGAACAATGTGGAATCAATGATACATAATTATTGCTTACAGTGTCTGCCCTTTATTTGAGCAAAAACATAACCCAGTTCTAACTAACACTATCCTATAGAATTGATGAGATAAATTTAAAATTATAAATTTTTTTTATACTTAGAAATCCTAAAAATCACATTCTCTAAGCAAATATAATTTAAAAATCTAATTTAATAACAAATTCTTTCATACTGATTTTGTTTTGAATGTGATCTTTTTCATATCTGGAAATAATAATTATTCCAGAGCTCAGAACTCTTCTATGGTATAAAGAAGATCTGTGTACATACTTCTTTGAAAGATTTTGGCCGGTTTAACATCTCTGCTTCCTACTTCACTGTCTCCCCTTACCACTCTTCATGAGCTCTGCATTTCTAACAAAGAAAAGACAATTTCAGAGCTTTGGAAGGGCCTAAACTTGGCTTTATCAAGGACAATACTGGCAACTTTCCAGAAACCTGGAGGCCATGGCTCATCTGCAAATCATGTACATATATTTGCATGAATTTTATTTTGATTAGTAGCCTCAACCCATGATGGTACTCAGGATGAATGAAGCATTTTACATATATGAATAAATGAAGATGATTTAGTAGTCTGACTGCTCGTGGCTGTGTTTTCCCTATTCCTCTAACTCTAACTCTCCTCATCCATCCCCTTATTATTATTCCTTCTCTTTAAATCTAGAGTGGGTGTTGCATTTCTATTTTTAACATACTGATTCTATACAGGTGATAAGAATGAAGTTTTCCCTGCTTCTGTGTTTTATTGACCCATTTAACCTCAATCTACTCTGCTCCAGAATTTCTGCAAAGTTCTTTATCTTAACTGGCATAAACTGGCATTTTTTGAGGGCTGAGTCAGTGGAGTATACAAGGCTTGATAACTATGCAATTTTGTTTTGACAGGCTTGTCCCTAAAGTACTCCATAAACTGAAATACAACTTCAGGGACAAATATATTAAAAGTAATATATAAAGGTGCTAAAAGTAGAGACAAAGGAGAATTACCACTCTATTAATAGCTTTTTATTTTCCCTAAATTTCAAAATCCCCCTGAATGTAACTGTGTGTGTGTGTGTGTGTGTGTGTGTGTGTGTGTGTGTGTGTGTTTGACCTGCAGTAGGGTAAGTTGGTGGAGAATAACACAAAAGGTCATGAGTTGATCAAGATAAAGGATACTGAGGAGATGATGACATATGATGACTGCTCTCAGAAAAAGGAGGGGAGAAAGACCAATGCAGAACTCTAATCTAGTTAGATCTAGTTCTAGATTTGGGGACAATTTTTTTTCTTACGTTACTGTTTCATTTTGTGTTTTTCTTTCCCATTCTTTTGTTTCTTGTTTTATTTTCCTAGACTCTAACACACTCAACTCCTTTCTAGTGTTTCAGTGTAGCCAGGTCTCCTATGAACAATAATATATGTATTTTTGCATTAGTTATTCCTGAGTAGGGTCTAGTTTACTTATGAGAAATAACAATTATTTATTCCTATGTTTGGAGCAATAGAAAACATATGAAATTATTTCAGAGTATAATTAATATCTTCCATTTATAAGTTATAGGGGGTGACAATATAGTCCTAACTATTTAAGATTTAAAATCTACAAATTTTACAGAGAACTAAATTAATGTTACAAGGTAACAGAAATATTATTAGAAATAGCACTTGAATTCAGCTTAAAATGAATTTGGGGATTGAATCAGGGTTTGATCAGAGAAGGAGATCCACATGAAATAAGGAATTTATTCTGAGGATTAGATTTTACACAATTACGAGAGCTGGTGAGGAAGCCCATGGGAAAGTTCATCCCCTGTATCAGATATTGTGCCTGAAGTCACTGCTGGTTATTGGAGGCTGAAGTCAGGAAGGAAGGCTGCACTGGATAGAGTGGGATAGAGTAAGGATAAACTGGAACCAGATGAACAGGAATGCACAAAGGTAAAGGAGAACACACATCTAGTTTTCACAGCCTCTGACCTGGCATAACTGACCTGAAAAACAACCTGGTGCTGTTTGCCACAGAGTTGCTCATGTACTCGGCTCCAGAATTTGGAAATACTGAGATGGAAGATTGAACAGGACCTGGGGAGGGATGGGGCCGGGGGTGGAGGGGAGTGGACGGCAGTTGTCAGCCTGGGGCTGCTACACATCAACAAGAGGAGCTAGCGGATTCACAACAACACAAGGAAGCTGCAGTAGGATCTGGGACCCCATACTGACTTCCAGAAAGTAGAGTCTGCTGATTTGCTTCCACCTTCTAAATCTCTATGCAAATTTCTCTTGTGGCCCACTGGAACCTGGGACCATATCTGATGGACATTTAGAGAAGTGTAGTTCCAGCTTCCACCTAAAGGGAGGCAGAAAAAAAGACAACACAACCTCTTAAGCACTTTCGTAAGTGATCAGTGATATTATGTGTACATAATTTAGAATGTGCCTGGCACTTAGCAAGGGCTCAATAAGTGTTAACTGTCATTATTAACTTATCGCCATCATTTTGCTATCTTATCTAGATTTAGTTCTAAATTCTGGTTATCTAAGTTTTTATTCATGTATTTTTTATGTTTTTTCCCTTGATTGTGAATTCTTAATTGTAAAGATCATGTTTTATTCTTTTGTAATATGTAGAGTACTAAGCACAGAATTCTATAGTTACTACATAACCTTAAATTGTTGTATTTAACACATTTGGCTAGCGGTATTAGGAGTATTAGGAGAATGTTTAGATAGGGACAGAAAAAATGATGTCTGTATTAGTGATCTTACACTAAAATATATGCTCCATATATACTTCTATTCTGCTCATGGCAATATCCTTAGTGTCCAGGGCAGTATTTGGTCCAAAGTGAGGACTAAATAAACATCTGTTGAATAAATGAAGATGTGTGGGGTTTTGGAAAGTTTGAGGCATAAACTGGAAACCCACACCATGAATACCTGAATCTTTTTTAGGGGCACTACAAATTCCTGCCCTTTTCCTCCTCAATATGAGGTACTGATGTTACAGTATATTTATTACACATAGGTCGAAATTGTAGTTGCTTCCCTCTGCAAGCTTACAACCTTTTTAGGTATATAGATACATACGCACATACACTAAAGTAAAATGTTTAATTACATACCATTACATGGATAAAATAGATATAAATTGTAATTTAACATCTCACCACGACAATTTATAACAAATGAGTGGCATGTGGTATCTGATTTAGAGAGTAGAGATTCCAAGCCTAGAGAGTTAAGAGTAAGATTCAAGAAAGTATTTGAAGCCAAGAAGAAGCAGCAGAAAATTCCTGGAGGTAAGGGAAAAAAAAAAAGGAGGTAAAAATTGTCATAGTTCCAGAAGAACAGGTTAACTGAAGCAGAGTTCTGCACTAAAAAATAGTCATTATTCTTCACATTTAAATATACTCAGTGTCATCATGTGAGCAAAGAGTGCCCAGAAATGACTGCAGTCCTGTGTGCGGCATATCATGTGCTCTGCCTGCTGCTTTTCAGCTCTAAGTCTGCACTCAGGTGTCACGTGCACCCAAAGGGCCAAATACACAGTCAGCAGAACATGCTGAAATGACATATATTGTGTCTAGCCCTGTAGCCGAATTTATTAGAATCCCAGATTGTAGATAATACAAAGGTCCAGCAAACCTCCTTCCCAGAATAAAAACAGTAAACTCTCAAGATTGGAACAAATTAAAGGACTGTGTTGTCAATCCATAGGAGGTTTGTGGAAAATAGATGTGTATTTTTACAAAACCTCTAAGCCTTTAGAGTAGTTTATGTCACTTTGCTCTTACTCAACTTCAATTCATTTTAAAACAATGGAAAATAAAAAGGGAAAGGGATTGTTTATCCTTTCTTATCTTCTTTTTAGATATGTGCCACCAATTTGATTCTCATTTTGAACTCTTTTGTGACCATGATGAGCAGTGAGGAAAACTTACAATACAGTGTTCTGTACACTGTGTCCTGCCTGTAACACAGAATGATTCATAATAGTGATCTATTATGATATAAACCATTGTCTAAAAGTTCAGTACCCAAAGCCTCAATCTGTGAAAATACAATTAGATTGCTTAAGGATAAAGCAAAATTAAATGAGACCTGGTTTGAACTTAGACATCTATTGGATGTCTTGAATCCTACTGTTGGCCAGTAGACAGTCAACATGGGAATGACATACAGGGATGTACGTAAAACAGAATCAGACTGCACTATCAAAGAAAGCTGAGCAGAGAGTCTGATGCGGGGCTCGATCCCAGAACCCTGAGATCATGACCTGAGCCGAAGGCAGAGGCTTTAACCCACTGAGCCACCCAAGCACCCCAAGTTTTTATTCAAATTCCAGTTAACATACAGTGTAAGATTAGTTTCAGGTGTACAATAAAGTGATTCAACACTTCCATTTAACACCCACTGAACATCACAGCAAGTGCACCCCTTAATCCCCATCACCCATTTAACCCATTCCCCACCCCACCTCTGCTCCGGTAACCACCAGTTTGTTCTCTTTGGTTAAGAGTCTGTTTCTTGGTTTGCCTCTCTCTCTCTCTTTTCTTTTCCCTTTGCTCATTTGTTTCTTAAATTCCACATATGAGTGAAATCATATGGTATTTGTCTTTCTCTGACTGACTTACTTTGCTTAGCTTAATACTCACTAGTTCCATCCCTGTCATTGCAAATGGCAAAATTTCATTCTTTTTTTATGACTGAATAATATCCCATTATGTATATGTATGTACATATATACATATATATATACACACATACATACCCATCCTCCTCATTCATCCATCAGTTTGGGCTGTTTCCCTAATTTGGCTATTATAGAGAATGCTGCTATAAACATGGGGGTGTATGTATTTCTTTGAATCAGTGTTTTTGTATTCTTTGGGTCAATACCTAGTAGTGCAACTGCTTGATCATAAAGTAGTTGTATTTTTACCTTTTTGAGGAACCTCCATACTGTTTTCTGGGTGGCTGCGGCAGTTTGCATTCCCACCAGCAGTGCAAGAGGGTTCCCCTTTCCCACTGTTTCTTGTGTTGTTGATTTTAGCCATTCTGACAGGTGTGAGGTGATATCTCATTATAGTTTTGATTTGTATTTCCCTGATGATGAGTGATGTTGAGCATCTTTTCATATGTCTGCTGGCCATCTATATGTCTTCTTTGGAAAAATGTCTATTCACATCTTCTGCCCATTTTTTAATTGGTTTATTTGGTTTTTTGGGTGTCAAATTGTACAAATTCTTCATATATTTTGGATAGTAACTGTTTATTAGATATGTCATTTGCAAATATCTTCTTCCATTCCATAGATTGCCTTTTAGTTTTGCTGATTAATTCCTTCACTCTGCAGAAGCTTTGTATTTTGATGAAGTCCCAACAGCCTATTTTTGGTTTTGTTTTCCTTGACTCAAGAGACAAATCTGGAAAGAAGTTGCTAACACAGACTGCCTGTGTTCTCCTTTATGACTCACGTTTAGGTCTTTAATCCATTTGAATCAATTTTTGTTTATGATGTCAGAAAGTGGTCCAGTTTCATTCTTTTGCATGTTGCTATCCACTTTTTCCAACACCATTTGTTGAAGAGATTGTCTTTTTTTCCCATTGGATGGTCTTCCCTATTTTGTTGAAGATTAACTGACCATACTGTTTCATTTTAGAAATGAATACACTAAGAGCCTAAAAAGTTCAGAGAGCTGCCCTTGGTCACACAGGCCATGAGGAGCAAAGAAAGAGCAAGATTCCTTAGAAATCCCAGGAGAGTGATTTTTCCAGTAGACCTCGAATGCTGGGAATAAGGAACCATCCAGTTTGGAATAGCCCCTTTTGGTGGTAGTCACTGGGAGTTGGGCAGTTTGCGAAGACTAGACCAATGACAAAAGTGAGTTTCTTTTTAAAAGTAGCATTTCTTTCTTATTCTTTTTTCATGACTTTTCTCCCCCTAAATATTGTGTCTAATATGACTACAAGTTATCCAATGGGAAGACTTTCCAGTTCCCTGGGTGGGAAGTAAAGTCAGATGCACATACCCTCCAAACTAACTAAGTTGATATATATTTGGCAGCTAATGGAGTTTAAGAAGATAGGAAAGCATAAATCAATTTCTCCTGCAATTTAATCCACTTGTTTCTTTTACACTGTTGAATTTTTGCTCTGCTAAAAACTCTCATCATAAAAGCTTTCACTAAGCAAAAGTGAAAGCTGTGTTTTCTTTAGCTTCTCTTTCCCTTGTTTTATCATATGGTCTATAAATATACCACTGAAAATGATTTCACTCTTTAATCAATTACGCTACATTGAGTAACGGTTTATAAACCTCTGTGTGTCAGTTTTCTCTCTAAGCTATGTGTTAAAAATAGAAGTGTTGGGTGAAAAGTTAAGATCATTTTAATTATGGTCAAAACATCTATAAAAGGGGACACCTGGGTGGCTCAGTCGGTTGAGCGTCTGCCTTCAGCTCAGGTCATGATCCCAGGGTCCTGGGATCGAGTCCCACATCGGGCTCCTTGCTTGGCAGGGAGCCTGCTTCTCCCTCTGTGTCTGCCTGCCTCTCTGTCTGCCTGCTTGTACTCTCTCTCTCTGACAAATAAATAAATAAAATCTTTAAAAAATAATAATAATAATAAAAAAAAATCTATAAAAGTTTCACCTATTTATATTTCCACCAACAATACATGAGAGTACTTGTTAACCCACTAGACATTCACAACTTCACACTTACACAGTATACTTTTGTCATCATGAGTGGTTGACTTATTTTCCTTTATATCATGACATCTCATTCTTTTTCATATCTTTTGCCCATTTTTCTAAATGTCTATCATATAGGATTAATTAAATATATTACTGTGTAGACATTTAATAAAATAATAGGCAGTAATTACTAAAAGTCAGACAATTCTACATGACCTAGTATGGGAAAACCTCCAATATATATTGTTAAATTTTTTTAAAAGATGTCAAATGGGCAAATGGGTGAAGGGGAGTGGGAGATACAGGTTTCCAGTTATGGATGAATAAGTAACAGGGATAAAAGGTACAGCATAGAGAATATAGTCAATGCTATTGTAATTATGTTGAATGGTGGCTGATGGTAGCTACACTTATGGTGAGCATAGCAAAAGTATAGACTTGTCAAATCACTATGTTATATACTTGAAACTGACATAAAATTGTGTATCAACTATACTTCAATTTTTAAAAATGAATAAAGAAAAATGTGTCAAATAGTGTGCGTAACACGCTAACATTAATTTTCTCAGAAAGATTTATACATCCGTACTTGTATGGGCAGAAAATATCTCTGGAATGATACACAGAAAACGAGAAAACAAGGTTACCTTTGAGAAGGTGTATGATGGACTGACAGACAGGTTAAGGAGAACAACTTTCTTTTATACAATAGTCATTTGATAACTATCTTTTTGTTTTTTACTATACATATGTGTTAGCAATTTAAATTAAAAAATAGTAATATCTGAAAACTGAAAAAAAAAATAACATATTACATGGAAATAGTAAGAAGTAAGGCAGGGTGAAATAAAAAAGCTGTCAGTGAATGCTTCCCCAAACAGCCATGGGAAGCTGAAAATACCATTGTTGGTTTTAACTGTCAATGAACAGCCAGAGGGCAATATGATCAAGACCTGCTGTGTTGGCATCTACTTCCTTGGGTGACTGGTAATTCCATTTTTCCCTGGTAGACTCTCCCTCTCCCTTGAAGGAACCCTGAGGCACAGAAGTAGCACAAAGAGTTTTTGGAAGGCCAGTTAGTAGTGAATCTTCCTCAGAGAGGCAAATACAAAACACGAACAAATAAAACCTAACTCACGGGTAATAATTTTTATCACTGAGTTCCTAGAAATCATGTAACACTCTGGATTATATTCTCCATAAGAAAGACATCATAATTGGGATATGAATTATTTATTTATGTATTTTTATAACAGAAATATATAATTACAAAAAATTTCATCCATGAATGAAAAATGAAATCACCTATAGTCCTATTTTACAGAGAAACCACAATGTCAGTATTTTGATTTTTCTTACATAGAAATGCATACATTGCATATTTTATATGCTCTGTATATTTTTAAAATTTTTACATATACATAATTTATATATATATATATATTTACTGCATTTATTTTTACATACTTGGGATAGTGTTTTTTAAAAACATTTCTATAAATAGATAAAATGAATTATCTCAAGAATACTTTCAGAGGAAGTGAAATTTATATTGATGTCCAAAGTATTTTGGATTATTCTATTCTCTGTAAGTGTGATTATTGAGTTTTCTTGTCTTGGACATTGTTTGGCAAGGTTTGATATTAGGTTATACTAGCTTTGTAAAAACAATTTGGAACCCTCTCTACTGGTGTGCGCGTGCATATGTGTGTGTGTGTGTGTGTGTGTGTAAAGCAATTTAAAGGGTACTGCAATTAAAGTTTGAATATAATTTTATACAACACTGTCTGGGCCCAGAACCTTTTGTGGAGGTAGTTGACAGATTTTTAAAACTTCTCCCATCTCCCAAGGTTATTGTTATATTTAATTATCTATTCCTCCTTGTCTTCATTTTAATTATACATATTTATCCATAAACTATCCAATTCAAGGAAATTGTCAAATGTGTATTTTTAATCTTCTCTTCAATTTTCATACATGCCCTCTGATTTTCAAAATTTGTGGCGGGTGGTGATGAATAGCTTTCATTATTTTTTTACCTGATTGCAACTGTATATTAACTGACTTTTTTTTTAGAACCAACTCTTGAAGTTGCTTACTTACAATTAACAACTTACTTAGACTTAGAATTCTACTCTTTGATGTTTTCTGATTCTGTTATCTTTATTACTCACTTCCTCCTAAGTATTAATTTTCCCAATTCATGAGTTGAATGCTTATTTATTTTCCTTCTTTTATTTTTAAATAATAAAGGCAGTTAGAAATACATTGCATTATTGATGCATATTGAATGTTATTTCATGAAACAAGGATATATTATGTAATCTCTGAAGCTTTTGAAACATTTACAACTTAAAAATAATAGTTGAAGCCACATAAAAATGTACTAGCCATATTGATTACAGAAAAATCTCCTAAGTGCTATAAACATATGGAAAGTATAAATCATAACACTAATAAATTTGACCATATAAAATGAATATAGCAATGCTAAATAATAAGGTAATGAATTACCAGAAATTTTACCTTCTAAGACTTTAGAAGAACATTTGGAAATAAACTTTACCATAGCAAACAAAGTTCTTTACTATATCCATTTATAATGGATATAGATCATTTCTTCAACAACAAAAAAAATATCATGGGAGGTGATTTTCTACCTCCTATCCCCACACTTCTTACTGCACAATGTAAATTCAGCTTTGAAAATAAAAATAAATGATATAAAGGTGACTTGAGAATTGTGATTGAATGAATAAATCACCAATGCTCCCCTTTGTTGAAATAGAACTATGAAGGTTTTAATAAAACTATTGGCTATAAACTGTCAACTCATCATGTAAATCTAGAGCCAAGAGCAGCAGTATGAAATGTTATGTTTATTTGTTGGAAGGCATTCAACATAATCCACTCAGGTTTTAATGAGCAAATAAATAAAGATGGCAAAAGTTTAACTACAGGATTTCATTTGGTGATATTAAATAATCAGATTAACCAAATGGGTCATTCCAAGAACTAATTTGTACTGCTGCTATTTATATACATACATTTTGTATCTACTTTCTTAACTGGACTGAGGTCATATAAACAACTGAGTTTCTCCTCTATGAGCAGCCATTTTCAAAACACATTTTAAAGGAATACCTTTTCTTCTGGGTATGAAATGGACAGGAAGCAAAATTTAACATAAAATAAGATAACTTCTGATAAAAATACATAGATTAAGTTGGATTTTCTTAACTTTTCCTTCTTTTATTTATTTATTTATTTTTAGATTTTATTTATTTATTTGACAGATAAAGAGAGACAGCGAGAGAAGGAACATAAGCAGGGGAACTGGGAGAGGGAGAAGCAGGCCTCCTGCTGAGCAGGGAGCCCCATGAGCAGGGAGACTGATGAGATCTATCCCAGGACCCTGGGATCATAACCTGAGCCAAAGGCAGATGCTTAACGACTGAGCCACCCAGGCGCCCCAACTTTTCCTTCTTTTAAACAAGCATTGATTCTTGTAAGTTGATTAAAAAAATTTTAAAAACAACCCATTTTTAGTCAAAGAATTGCTATTATAATATTCATGAGATTAGGAAATGCATACTGCCATAATACTTAATATCGGATAGAGGAAATACAAACACTAATAGTCTTTTCTTAGCTTTTTCTGTTCCTACCCTCAGGAATTAAAAGAAATTTATTTGCAAGATGTTTACATTAATCTCAGGACCTGGACAGTATTGCAGAAATGCATATAATGGACAAGCAATCATTAAATGCCAAAGCAGTTTTGCTATTTTTACTCAGAATTTTTAAAACATCTAAATCTTCAAATGTGAAACAACAAAGTTATTTAAATCAGGAGGGAGTGTCACTTCTTTCTAATGCCCTTGTCAAATAACTACTCTAAAATAGTACAACATGTAATTCTGAAATGCCATAGATTAATAAGAGACATTCAAATCCTGCAGTGCAATTTGGTTTTTGCCTCCAGTCATGACTTCCTTTTCCATGGCCTTTGGTTTAGTTTCTCAACTCATATATGTGCAAATTGACAAATTTTCTTATGTAATAAAAATAAAAAGAAATACACAGTACAATAAAGGAAGTGGGAAAGAATTATTCACACACGGTTACCCATGTACACTTAGTTTATATACAAACTGTTTGAATTATAATTTTTTCATTAAATTTCAGAGAAGTGTAGGATCTACAGACTAGAAACTAAACTCTATCCAAGAATTTGTCTCATAACAGGTAGAAGATGTAAGTAGTGTAGAGGATAAATGGTTGTTTGGCGCGGCACAAAGTATAATGTTGACACACACATGCTAACTGCAGCTATCTGAGGTTTGATAGCTAGTGAAGTAAATTAAAGAAAAAAGTTATCTTTAACCTTCTAGCAAATCTTCAAAACCATTAGAAAGGAATTGAAATTTACACTTTAAGTCTACTATGTTCATTTTGTTTAAAAACAATGTTTTTGTAGGGATTTTAAAACAGAAATTTTTACAATAACATCTAAACCTAATTTTTAGAATTTCTAGTATTGTCCAAAGACGATTAGATTTTTGACCTAACCACTACCATAAAGGAAACTGACTTTAATGGAATCTTTGATATCTTCTTCTTCTTAATATCCTTTAGTGAATTCCACTGCAGAAAAAATAAAATCTTTCTCTGAGGGTTTCAGAGGGGCAAGGGATGGGGGAGATGGGTTAGCCCAGTAATGGGTATTAAGGAGAGCATGTATTGCAATGAGCACTGGGTGTTACATGCAAACAATGAATTATGGGACATTACATCAAAAACTAATGAAGTTACTGTATGGTAACTAATATAACATAATAAAAAAAAGAAGAAGAAGAAAGAAGAAAATCTAAATGGTCAATCTCAGTTTTAAAGCCCTCATTTCAACATTTCCAAACTTGTATCACTCCAAATGTGTCTGCCCAACACCAACCTTTGCTCTCAAACAAGGCCATCTGGTATTCCCAGCCTACAAGGCATGGCTTCCTCTCTGACACCAGCCTGTCACTACCTACTATAGAAATTGACTGGATAAGAACAATCAGAATGTTAGGAGCCGAAGATGTCTGACTTTTCAACTCTGGGTAACTGGGAGGTTAGTGGTACCTTTAACAGATAACACAGTTCACAAAAAGGAAAAGCATGTTGGGGAACATAATATCGTCAATTTCAGAAGTGCCATTTTGGGGTATTCCTGTGATATCCAGCAAGAGGTGCTTGACAGACAAGTGTAAACACAGTACTCAAGCCCAGGATGTACCCTTGGGTGTCATCTCCCTACAGATAATAGTTGAAGTCAATGAGAATATAAAAACAAAGAGTGAAGGAGAGAAATTTGGTAAAATGTGTATAAGATCTCCTGAGAGTAAGAGTTGATAGAAAAAAAACAATTAAATAGGAGGAATAGAAGAGTGATGAAATGAGATTTTCTAGAATGCAGAGGCAATCAAGGTACAGTTGAAGTTGTAATGTTGAAGAAAGATATTTGGAGTGGTACCCTTAGATCCAGGCAGACAGAGCCCCTCACACCACTGAGAGCCCTTTGAACTACAAGCACATTCACACAACACTGTGATAAAGAAGACAGCAACTCCTTCTCTCAAGATTCTCTAAAGATGAGGTCAGTGCCCCTAAACATTGGCTTTAATAACCCCCAAACATTTCTGATTATGGTTCTACGTATTCTAAAAAAAAAAAGGCGACTGAATTCCAGTGATGTCAAAGGCTATGGGTTGTGCTACCACCAAAGATGGGATGGGATGTTGGGAGGATTTGAGTGACAGAAGAGCTTAAGAAAGGAAAAATCAGACAAATCAATTAACTTTTCAAATCTTTCCTCTCAGATCTCATGAACGTAATAAATTCTTACATTACAAATTGTGGTTTCCCAGTGATGCCAAATATCTATTTCCTTCTTTATTACACTTTGTATGAGATACTTATAAATTAGTGCTGTATTTGGAGCACTTCTAATAGTAATTAAGCAACATCTGACAATATTTCACAATTTATACTCTCTTAAACTTACATATAAGTAGGTATAAAACTAATATGCTTGAACAGTAATATTGATTTTCACATTTACAGCTAGATAGACATTGAATTCTAAAATAATTAAGTTGCATATTTATAAAAAATTTTATAATTTAAATTTTCCAAAATACAAAAACAAAATTATTAGATTTAAATTTTTTCCTTAAAATGTTCATACTTCTTAACTTATAATTTTCTCTTCAGAGTCAATAGACTTTTTATTCTAGAATAAAAATGTATTTAACATATATGAAAAATAATTTTAATTTTTTATTCTTCTATTCATGTTTAATACTTTTATTAAGATATACTCAAATTTTATAGATTTTGTACATAATTTCATTTAATTTTTTATCTCTTTGATATTGGGAATGAGTACAAGTTGATATCTTGATAGAAATATGAAACAGAAAAGCAGAGCTTAAAAAAGATAAAAATACTAAAAGATAAAAGAAATAGAAAATCTTCGGAGGAGGATTACTCAAACTTTTAAAAATAAGAAATAACAAAAAGGAGCTAACGCCTGCAGAGCATGATTTACATAAAACTTATAAACAGAACATTACGAAATTTTTATTTAAAAAAGTTATCATTACTGATCCAAACAATGGGAATGGGCGATATCATTATTCTTAATCAAATTCACTGGGACAGGTTAAGCAAAATCACTGCAACTTCTAACCGTTTAATAAGGATTTCATTACTGATCAAAACATGATCGAGAAAGAATGATATGATATGAAACAGTTTCATATCAGATGTGCAACAAATGCAACTCCAGTCTGCTATTTAGAAGATAACAGAAATTAAATTCATAAAAACAAGAAACTGAAAAAGAAAAATAAAACCTCTAGTTATTATGCTTATTAGATTATGATTCTGGAAAACACCTATCTCATCACTCCCATTGTATGAAAATGGTTCTGGTTAAACACGATCCGACTCAAATTAAAATCTGATGAACAGATTTTTGGATGAACAAAGTAGAAATTTAGTATCTTATCAGACACCTAAATTATTTCAAATGAAGAAAGGAAATACAGAAGTTGAATGTTCTATTTCAGGTTGTTGTTACATGTTTTGCAAGCCATTTTTGAGACTCATTTTGGATGAAGTTGTTACTGGAAACACTTTAGTTTTCCATTAGAATACAAAACTTCACTTACACAGAAAAAAGCACATGCTCAATTACAAGAACTAATATAAAAGGGGCTAAAAAATAGCAAATGATCAATAGTGTTAAACAAATATAAACATAAAGTATAATATGATGTTCTTAAAGAATATGTTATTTGGCCAATAATTAGCCAATCCTAATGATTCTTTTCAAAGCACAATGATTACAGAAAATAACAGAAATCTGGTTTAGTACAAATCATGTCAAAATTGGTGTTAAAATGTCCAAATATGTACAATATATTTCTTTAAATATTATTATCACTTAGAGGAATCAAAATCAGATGATTAACTTAATGGATAATAAAGTGAGAGAAGAAATTTTACACAAAATTAAAAGTAAGTACTATTTACCAGTTCAACCAGATTGCTCAGGAAAATGAGAATCCAAGCTGAAAATGACATTTATTGTGTGTATCACAAAATTATCAGGGGAAGAAAACGAGGAGGTTGAAATTAATGAGTATTTCAATGTTTTTGCACTTGTTATTTTAAAAAGTACACATTTTTATTTAAATGAAGAACTGAAAAAACAGCTGGCATTTTAAAGCCTTGAATAAAAAGATTATGGAGGACAACACTGTGAAAATGTCAGTAGAATCACTGATTAAGAAAGAGGCTTTACAACCTAGCATGTAGGCTGATAATCCTGAAACATTCTTATGACATATGCAGCATATAGTTTGAATTTGTTATCAGGACACCTCAAGTGGACTCAAAGAAATGAAATACTTTGGAAAAATTTGAAATCTATTTGTGCTATTTTATGCATCTGCCTAAAAATGTAATATCTTGAAGAAAGATATCAATTTTACAAACATTCCTGGAGGCATGATAAGAATGCTAAGTACTGTTAAAAATGTCCAAAATTAAAATTGCACTTGAAAAAATAAGTAAAACAACCAAAGAACATCAAGCTAAAGGAAAATATGGTCTTTCATAAAAAATGCAAGAATGCTGAATTTGCATAATTCAAAATTATTTCATATTAATTGTTGAAAACTACTAAAATTTTCTTAAAAGTTACCAAAACAAATGTATATGTTTATTTCACTTTTAAAAGGATTTGCATTTACATTTTTAAAGGTTTATAGAGAATGTTCTTCCATACCAAAAGAAATTGCCTATGAAATATATAATAAAAGTGGTATTCCAATATAACTAGAATAAGGAAATATTTTTTTTGCACAACTATGCAGGAAATAAGATAGATAGATAGATAGAAAGATATAAATAGATAATCCCCAAACTAATGTTACTAGAGACTAATTTCTAGCCATTACAGATCAAAGTATAGTCCCAAATTTGCTGTCTTCTGAGTTCATAATATCCCAGCACAAAGGGTTTAAAAGAAAAAAAAATTAGTAAATATTCCATCAATCTAGTTATTACTTTAAGAGATGGTAGGATGCAGTATATAAATGATACAGATTTATATGAGGAAATTAAAATATGGTAGTATCTGAAATAATAAGTTGTTAGTTGTGGTCTCATAATGTTTTAAGACAGGGAAACTGAAGGGACCCCATGAAAGGAAGCCATTTCTTTCTCTTTGCTCCTTTCCTGCTTCTATTTTTATTAGGATCTATTTTTATTAGGACACCCCCCCCCCCCTTACGGATGCCTTAACATATGTACTCCTTGTAAATGTCAAGGAATTAATGATCTCCTTAGAGCCTTCCAGCATAATAAATGACATCTAAGGCGTGATGGGGTAAGGTTGTCATGAACTCATGAACACTCTCCAAGACCAATGACTCCAAACATCTTGATGCCAAGATCCCTGGCACCGGGGCATAAGTGATTTATAGATGACAGCTGAGCACTTGACCTTGTTCAACCAGTTCCTGAATGCCTGAAAGGACACATATACTAGACACCATCCTCAATAAAAACTCTAGACCCCCAAACAAAGACGAGACTCATCTTATGCTCCTTTTCCTTTCCGAGTCTCCCAGGTGCTCTGTCAGTATCTACTCTATGTCTTCAATAAACTCTGCTCTTGCTTCCTCTGGGCTCACATTTGATTACCATCCTGCATAAAATCAAGGACTGTCTTGGCTGGTCCTGTGGGACCCACTCTGGGTCCTCAGACATGGACTGCCTGTATCATCTCATCATAATATAAAAAATTTATAGTTTATTTCTCCATCTTAGTTTTAAGAATTTGTTGACCATTCTATTAGCTACTGACTCAACACAATAAAGCTCCTCCAAATTCAAATAACATTAATCAGAAAAAATTATTTTGGCATTGATGTTAATAGAACATAAGTTACTCGAAGATATTGACTATGAAAACATAACTAGTGAATTTCCTAAAAAGGCATGAAAAATAATTTTATGAAATTAGTATGAAATTTATGATTTAGGAATACCCTAATTTTGTTCTCATCCAAACATCACTTCCCATCAACAAAACATGCAAACAAATACAATATTTAAATTCATTCAACTTTGGTATTTTGCCAACTTTCAGTCATAAAATACCACAGATGTGCACATTTATTATTTTGTTATGAAGGTATATTTGTCAAGATAAAAGAATAAACTGTATTTTATTTAATATTTTTAGCTATTTATGTGTGTGTGTGTGTGTATATACATACATACATATATATATATATATATATATATATATATATATATATTTAATAATTAGACTCATGGCATGTGGGCCTCCATTTGTACTATTCCCCAGAGTCTGAAAATGGGTTTTTTTTTAGGATTTGTTTTGTTTTTTCAAAGTCTGAACATGTATTTTTTGTTTTTTTAAAAGATTTTATCTATTTATTTGACAGAGAGAGAGAGATCACAAGTAGGCAGAGAGGCAGGCAGAGAGAGAGGGGGAAGCGGGCTCTCCGCTGAGCAGAGAGCCCGATGCAGGGCTCGATCCCAGGACCCTGAGATCATGACCTGAGCCAAAGGCAGAGGCTTTAACCCACTGAGCCACCCAGGCGCCCCCAGAGTCTGGAAATGTTAATGGCAGCCCTAATCACTAGTGTCCTTTAAAAAAAAAGTTATTTGCATTCTGAATTGAGAACTAAGTCAGATTGAAAAATGTAAGAAGACATTTGTGTTCTAGGTAGAGTAAGACTAGAAGACAGATCTTCCCCATAAAAGCCAGGTGACTTCTTATACATGCTTTTTTGGGAGTAGGGGAGGTTTCTCCAAGTATGTTCATCTGGATCCCAATAGAAAATACATTTAAATTAGTGTTAATTCAAGGAAGGTTAACAGAAAACTACTTACAAAAGTGATAGACTATTCCTTACTGGAACCATGTTGAGGGTTAGACTAGCCATATTTGGTCTTGACTAATACAGTAATTGGTTCAGGAAATAGCTCTAGGAAACGGATACTCAAAATGTAATTCCAGAATGGAATCATTCATATATGCAAAAAACGGAGGGATAATAGCTGCCAAATGGGATGAGGCCTGGGTGGTCCATAGCATAGCATGGCATTATAATAAATCAAATCATTAGATGAAGCATAGATGGAGGGAGATCAAGTGGCTGTGGCACTTAGTAGTTATGGCAATGGTAGTGATTATACAATTGTTTGATTTCTTGGATTCAATTTATAGCTTTAGAGATGTATGTATAGGAAAAGTGAAAATATCAGCTATGAACAGACAATTATGAACCCCGTGGAGATCCGGAAGGCCTTTCGGCAATTTTGAAGGAATCCTTCATCTCTTGAATTCACAGGGGATGTAATTCTGAAGACCAACAGGGTTCAAAATGTCAATGAAATACTTGACCTTGCTAATTATTTCACACCAAGATAAGGACCATAGTGGGGAAGGATAGGACTTTTATGTAGGAATGGGGATATTTCCATAGTAGGACAAAAGTGTACTTTTCCTGTTTTGCCTCAAGGCTGTGTCAAATCTACTGTCTTACATGATGTAGTCTGGGGCAGTGCCTCTCAAATTTTAATGTATATGTGAATCACCTGGGAATCCTTAAAATGCAGATTTAGATTCAGTCTGGGGTGTGGGCTGGGTGTGGAAAATCATCTCAATTCTTTACATCAAACCCATTGTGCTAATTGAAAATTGTGAACAAGAAATAACAAGCACCATATAGTTTGAGTAAGCTATATGTGTGCCAAAAAATGGGGAGATAAATGCTGAAAAAGTTCAGTGGTATGCCATATCAGTTAAATTTTTAGGGGTTCATGGTAAGATAGCTCTTCTAAACAATGAAACAAATTATTCTACCTTACCTAACCTAGTGAAAAAGAAACAGCTTGGTGGATCTTTTTGGATTTGGGAGGCAATATATTCTATATCATCTTCTTTCTTTTAACCTGTTTCCTTATCCAGACCAGTAAAGATACTAGTATTGATTCATGTCTTGAATTATAAAGAGCTCTGAAACAAGGCTGGTTTAGGGTTAAGCCATTTTATAATTTGGGTCTAATAACCTAACATACCCAATGATTTTTTTTTTTTTTCAAGTATTTGTGACAGACACAATATCGTACGAGACTCTTCCAAATTCAAATAAGAGAAATCACAGCTCAGGCAGCTACGGTTTAGGAGTGATGCAATACTCTCCATATTCTTCTAGCAACTGTTTCTAGCTTGTCACTGGACTGTGGTAGAAAGTAGATACTTGAACTTGTAAAATCCTGTGATTATGTGAATCAGATTGTCCAAGATAAGCTAGCTGTATGTTATCCAGAATCAGCCCAACTATAAAATTTGGATATGAACAGCAGCATTAGATGAATAAAGTGCTGAATAAAGTGAAAAAGGTTGAATAAAGTGAAACCATAAGGGGACACTGCATTACCCCAGACCTGGGTAACACTGGACTGCGAACATGTCTGGGCAGGGAAAAGGAGGGTGGGTAGAGCTATTATCAGAATCTAGAAGTGGAGAGTGTTATAGACAAGACCACCTTAAAGAATTAGTAACTTTCAGTTAAGTGTCACAGAAAGCACATAACCATCATAGGCATAGGGAGGAAAAATATTCTGATCCCTTAATTGTCCTGCCCTCTTATCTACTTTTAAGGCTTTTCCATTGGCCAAATACAACAAGAAGCCAATGGACAAAAGAACCCACTGATGTATATTATTTAAATCAGTCACTTGGGGCAAATAATCAGGGGCAAAAAAAATAGAAAATACATCTGGGGGAAAACATAACTATGCAGCACATCACAATTCAATATCTAGGATACAATGAGAGATATAAGTGCCAAGAGTAGGAGAGGCAGAATATTTTCTGCTGGAAGGCAAATTATCACAGGAAGGGAAGAGAAATTATAATCAGAAATTTGCTTGATGAAAAAAGAACAAGTATGTTCATTAGATTAATTTAATGATTATTAGCACCAAGTTATAATAACCTGATGTACTCATCTTCACTACAGTGACATTCTTCATTCCTTTTTTTAAAATAGGGTTTTGAATTCTGCACATATCTTCAAGGACCTCATAGTGAAGTGAAAAAACAGTGAAGGAAAATATAATTCAACATAATAAGTGCTATGTCAGACATAAACACAAAGTACATGAGACCTAAAATAAAGGCACTTACATAGACTAACGGATCTAGGGAGTTTCTTGGTAAGGATTATCTGGTCAGAGTGTTAAGGATTAGTAGGTGTTAACTAGGAAAGAAGAATGAGAAGTATATTGAGCAGAAACAACATTGTGTACAAAGGTAGTATGGACTACAAGGAAAATTTCAAATTGCAATCTATTATATCTGGGATGTGTGTGTAATCAGTGTGACAAGGGATGTTCATGTAGCCAGGAGCAAAATCAAGCCAAGGCTTCTACATGCTAAGAAATTTATACTTTACCCTGGAGTTAATTGGAGAGCTATAGAAAAAATGTAAAGCTTGGGAATAGCCTGAATCCTGAAAGAAATCCACCCACTAATTAGCTACTCTTTCTCCTAGACAGTGTTAAAGACATTCTGGCAAATCCTTGTGCTGCTTCAGGCTCTACTTTTTTAGAATTAAACCTAATGATTGCCCTTCTGTTTATATGTTCTCCTATCTGACAGTGGTTAACTAACTTGTTAAATTTAATTTTCTGTTACAATCAATTTCCAAATTTTCCGAAGTAACCTTAACTAAAAATGGATATCCAGGATCTCCTCAGTCACATATTTATGTACTTTGTTCCATGGAGTCAGTTACTTACATGATAGCATACCTCTGTCAGTCAACCCAAGAACACATTTCACAGATTTTATTCTTAGGTAATGTCTTTCGGGTTTAGGACTTAATTGCTCTTATTCTCAGGTATTGGTTAAAATTAAATGAAGAGATTGGAACATTAGATCAGCTCTTTAGGAAGCTTATCTCTGAATGGAAGAAAATATTTTTATATTCTTATTAGATCATACATTAAAAATATCAGAATTATGAATATATACATTATAGATAGACATTATTAGATGGATGGATAGATAAAATGATATACAGAGATTGAGCCTGACTGCTATCAAACGGGAAGGAACTTGTGGAAGACTGATACTGATTACTATAAGCAAGCAAATGAATATATGAAGAAACAAGTTCCCAAAATAAAAAATTAATTTTGTATATAAATGAGAGAAAAACCAGGGCAAGGAAAAAAAATCTCCATATATCTTTCTCTAAGAAATAAAAAAACAGAAGTAGCAAGTGAAGATATAGAACACTTCTAAAGATATGATGTAGAACAGAGAAATTTCTCAAAAAAAGCCTTTTTTTTAAGTTTTATTTATTTATTTTAGGGGGAGGCAGAGGGAAAGGTAGCAGGAGAGAATCTTAAACAAGAAGACTCCCTGCTGAGTGCTGAGCCCATCTCAGGACCCTCAGATCACTACCTGAGCTGAAATCAGATTTGGATGCTTAACCCACTGAGTCCCAGGCGCCCTTCTCACAACAGGCTTATCTGCTGCCTATCTCAATCAACAGCCTTATCTGAGGCTATTTCAATAAAAAGGGAAAATAAGGTTATGCTACTAGATAACCTTATTATCTGAATAATGAAGGTAACAGCAAAATAGAAGTACTTAGAGATATAGAAACATGTTAGTAGGGAATATAAGAATCTAATAATAACTAAAGTATTATTGATCAAGAGTGAAAAGGCTGACTAAAATTAAACAGAAAAACATACATTCAACCTGCAGCTAATTTTCTCTAGCAAGTTGTAATAGCACAAAGCTAAACTAGAAAAAGGAGATAAATAAATCAGTCTAGTGTGTAAGGTTAGAAAAGAAAATTTTAAAGACATTTTTAAAAACAAATTTTATTATCTTTTAATTATAAAACAACAGCAACAAGCAACCCAGCTTTCAGTCTGAGGTCTTATATTGGGGAAATAAAATTCATAATTTATAGGATAATATAGAAAAAATCCAGTAAAGGAACGAAGTACTATCTACATCATTGTCTTTTATGTTCAAAGATAGTTATTAATATAGTTGTTATCCAAAAAGAGTGGTAAAAATGAAATCTACAACTGATGGGGCCACAGGCTTTTTCTCCCTTTTCAATAACAGAAGTGATACACTGTGAGGTTCAATGCTTTTACAGAGTTATACCAGATTGTTTGAACAACTATGTTCTTCGAAATGAGTGTCTTCATTGAATATCAATATTCCTGTGTTGTGAGCTGAATCATATCCTCATAAAATTCATATTGTGAAGCTCTAATGTCCAGTATTTCAGAATATAACTATATGTGGAGATGGGGCCTTGAAAGAGGTGATTAAATTAAAATGAGGGCAGTAGGGTGGGCCTTAATCCAATCTGACCAGTGTCCTTGTAAGAGAAAAAATTGGAGCACACAAAGAGATACCAGTGATGATGCACACAGAAGAAAAACCATGTGAGGACACAGCAAAAAGATAGCCATTTGCAAGCTGAGAAGACAGGCCTCAGAAGAAACCAAATCTTTGACACCTTGATTTTGGACTTCTATCTATAACAGAAAGAAAATAAATTTCTGTTGTTTAAGCCACCTAGTTAGTGGTATTTGGTTATGGCAACCCAAGCAATTAATACAGATTTTGGTACTGAGAAGTGAGGTGCTACTGTAAAAAACTTTTAAAAATGTAGAAGTGGCTTTAAAACAGAGTAATGGGTCAAGGTTGGAAGAATTTTGAGGTGCTTGTGAGAAAAAGCCGAAACTACTTTAAAATGAGATTATTGGTAAAAATATAAAAGATGCTTCTGGTCAAGTCATTCAAATGGAAATGAGGAACAAGTTATTGGACTCATGGAAGTACCATTCATATTAGAAAGAACTTGTCTGAATTGTGTTCTAGTTTTTGTGGAAGATAGAATTTATGCACAATGAAATCCAATGTTTAGCTGAGGTGATTTCTAAGCAAAATATTGAAGGTATGGGCTGATTTCTCCTCATGGTTTGTAGTAAAATACAAGAAAGAGATGAACTGAAGGAATTATTAAACTAAAAGGGGACAGAACTTGAAACTTTGAAAAATCCTCAACGTATCCATACTGCAAAAAATGAAAAACTATATTCTTTAGAGAATACCAAGGGTGTGGCTGAACAATCATTTGATAAAGAGATTATGGGTGTGACTTACATGTGTGAGTCATATGTATAAGTCATATATGACTCATATATGGCTGTATCTAATAGGACATCTCAGCAGAAGAAGGGAATAAACATGGGGTTCTACCAGTAGAAACACCACCAGCTTGGACTAAAGAACAGAGAGGGAATGAAACAAAGGAAAACTGTCAGAACAGAAAGGACAAGACAACAGAGTTATCTGGCTGTGAACATACATTATCCTTAAAAAAAAGGGAAGAATGACCCAGAAGGTGATGCAGAGATCAGTAGGGTGCCACTACCATCACAGTTGTAGAAGATACAGACCCACAGGACAAAGTCGTCTCTTTCTTGGTTTCAGGAGGGCAGGACTATTGCCCAGAGCTGAGGGAGCAATATGGCCACAACAGTGGGCCCAGAAGATGAGACCACCACCTTGTGAGCCCGGAGGACAGAGCACTGAACCAAAGATTATCTCAAGTCTTAAAAACTAAAGGAATGAACATTGTAAGAACATAATATTATATGTGTATTATGGTTTTACTGGATACAGGTTCACAGCTGGAGATGAATTTTACCTTGGGATGAATCACCCATACTTGATCCAGTCACAGCTGAAAAATCAATTTTAGGAATTTCCAATTCTTTATAATGGGCTACGAGAAAGCCTGCTCCACCTTCGCCCTTTGGAGAGATGCATTATCTTTATTATACTTGACAACAAAGAAAACTGTCCTCTGTTCTATAGAAACGATGCTTTCTCTATCTTGTAAGGCTGTTTCACTATCCATACCTCCTGAAAAAAATCTTAAAAAACTGAATGCCTCTATTTGCATAAATGAGACACCCATGGAGAATTCTCTCCCAACAACGATTAGTAGAAAACTTTTCTGACTCTTGCTCTGCACACTTGAATTCATGCTATCATGTTTATTTCTTTAGGTCCTTCCTGGAGAATTCCTCTTCATCAAAGTCATTTGTGAAAGTACGCAAAAATTAGTCCTCCTTTTCAAAGTCTTATGTCATGAAATCATACCTGGTTTTTTTCTGAAGCTTTAGCATTTGCCTCCCCGTAGCTGTATTTGCCAAAGTAATTATAATCCAAAGAATGAGGTAAGTGCTACATGAGTGATACAAATTGTGATGAAAGAACCACAAAATGAAAAAGTAATAATAATTTACATGGAAACGATCTGGAACGTCTTCTCAGAAAATAGGGTTTAAAGAAGGTCTGAAAGAACAGTTGATGCATGACAATCAAAATTTCTGCGCTAGGGAGAGAATTACATGAGCAAAGAAAGCAGGTTGTAGGAAGCAAGGTGGATACTTGGAACAGCAGAGAACAAATATGCAAGGTTAGGTCAAAGCAATAGGATATGAACATACTTTTTCATATTGTTTTGTGATTCAAATTCTGTTACTGCTAAAATGTCTGGGACATATTGTGTGTACATTATGCAGAACAAGAAGGAAAAGGTAGAGTCAGCAAAACGAAGTCCACGATAGCCTGCTGTGACAAGCAAAGCAAATGAGAAGCTTGTTTGACAAAAATAGATTCTACAGTCCAGTGCCTGCTCCTGATGTTGACAGAGGCAGAGGAGATGTGCATAATATAGAGCATTTATCAAGGTGATGTCAAAGGATGGTGGTTCCCATGTGGGAACTTGGTCTAGGATTATGATTTACAAAGGGCAAAAAAAGACTTCTGAATGTGTAGGTCATTGCAAAAAAAAATCTATCATTTAAATTTATCATAATGGAATTTCTTAAATTTTTCACAAAATTTGGAAGCTATCCTAAAAAGCAGATGCTTTGATATTATATATAAAAATTTTTGAAGGAAGTTGAAGTAAAAAAAAAAATATATCTTCCGGTTTCACCAGGATATGACAAGTATGCAGTAATTTCACCAACTCTGTAGTTTGTCATAGAAAATCTAGTCATATAATTTTTAAGAGCATTGCAAGTTACATATTACTATTTAATTCCTTTCGTGTATATCTGCATGGTTATCTTATATCATTTCCATATGCAGTAGCTATATGTCTCAATCCTAAACTTGAGTGCTCAAGAAATAGTACTTTATTTTCTGCAACTCAACATTATTTCTGATTCTAAGTCCCTTTCTCTTCAGATACTCAGCCTTTCTCCAATTCTTCAGGCCATTCTATAGTTTCGATATCTTGATTCAGCACCAAGGCATTACAGGAGGCAAACCAATCACTTCCCCTCATAGACAAGCTCTTATTCCTGACTACATGGCTGCTCCAGGACCATCAGTTCTCTTAAGCTCCCATGCCTTGATTGGGACCCAGTCACTTTGAAAGGTTGTCTTTGGTTCTTATTTACTAGAATCACCACATAGTTTTCTTTTTCTCACTTCATTAATGCCATAGTTGTATGAGTCTTTGAGAAAAAAGCTTCTTCAAAATGCTCTAGCTAACTCCTTCCTTTCTCGTTTCCTATGGTAACTCAGCCGTGCTATGGCATGAGTCCCTAGCTTTTGTGCTGGAGAGGAATATTTAGTTACATAACCGGCATTTTACAAGGCTGACACTAAGGAAACAGTCCAGAGCACTGCAGGACAAGTTAAAGACAGGGAAATTGAACAAGTAAGTTATTCTTGAACAAGAATTGAACAAGCAAATTGAATAACTAGTTAAAGACAGGCAAATTGAACAGGACTAGTTAAAGACAGGCAAATTGAACAAGTAAATAAATCTATTCAGAATAATACATGTTAGGGTTCTACCGTTGGATAAAAATGGTACAAATATTAAGGGGACAAAGGCTAGAACAAATCTGAGGTACCAATATGAACATACGTTTTGTACATAGAAATAGATACAGATACGTGTATATGTGCGTTTGTGGGTCACCCTGTAGGTAATGAACGCACACTTGGTTCCCAGACTGGGGTTTCTAAAACCATTTTCTAATTAAAAAACAACAACAAAATGTTTCCAGGGCTTCAGCTAGGAAAATATAAGATTAACCTAAAACATTCTGTTATGACAGAATAAAAGTGAGCTTATTGAAAGATTGATAGGGACATTTTAAAAGAATAAAGAAGTTGACCTTAAGGTTGCCCCACTGACTAACTCTGGGAAAAAATTAATATCAAAATAAATAGCAATAGTAATTTATTGTAGCCCATTGAAAATTAAAAATGGAAGAGAAATATCTACCTTATAGTAGAATGCCAACTAACAAATATAGAAGGCATAGCAAAGTTAGAAAAATCACCATTCCATGATCATCATCATAATAAGCAATTCAGGAAAGAATCATCAATGGATGCTAAAGTTAGTAGATCAATGTTTGATGCAAAACAGGATATTTACATAGTCACAAAGTATCTTCCCACAAAATATTTTTTATTTATTTATAAGTACAAGATATTTATTAACCTTAGGAAGGAAAAATCTGGTAGACACAATTTTAAACAAGTGGTAAAAATTAACTTTACTAACTACGACAAACTGCATGCCCTCCAATAAGAAAGACTAAGAAGCACACTATATTACTTTTGTGGTATTCCCAAAATGCACAGCTGGAAACAAATTATAAGAAAACATAGAATACATACATCTTAAAAAAAAAAGTCAAGGCCATGAAAGATAGAGAAAGATTGAAAGAATCTAAAGACACATGGCCTCTAAATGCAATGTGTAATCTGGATTGGTTTATGGACCAGAAAAGAAATGAACAAAAAGAAAAAATTATTTTATTCTATAAAGGGAATTATCAGAAAAAACAGTAAAATTTATATGCGTGGGGATTAGATGATAGTATTGTATTCATGTTAATTTCCTTATTTTATTGGGTATATTAGAGTTATGAAGGACAGTGCCCTTGCTTTTAGGAAACACTGAAAATTTTGGGAATCTAGGTTATTGTATCTGCAACTTATTCACGAATGGCTTAAGACAGAAAGAGACAGAGAAGGAAATGTAAAGTGCTAAAAATTGTGGAATACAGGTAAAGCTTTGTGTTAGGCAGGATTAGTCAGAGAAAAAAGAGTCAATAGCTTACAAATAGTTACATAAGAGGAGATTTATTATGGAAATTGGCTCACATAATTATGGAGGCTGAGCTATGCCATCTCCAAACTGGAGCACCAAGAAAACCAGTGGTATAATTCAGCTCAAGACTGAGGGACCAAGACTAAATTCTATACCTGAAACTAATATTACACTGTATGTTAACTAACTGGAATTTAAATAAAATCTTGAAAAAAAAAAAAAAATGAAGGCCCAAGAACCAGAGGAACCCATAATGTAACTCTTAGTCCTGGTTCAAAGTCCCAAGAACTAGGAGCTCTGACATCCAAAGTGGGAGTAAATGGATGTCCCAGCTCAACAGGAGAGAGAGTGAGTTTACCCTTCTTCCACTTTTTTGTTCTTTTCAGGCACTCACCAGCTTGAATGATAAATATATTAGTAAAGGCAGATCTCTTTACTTAGTCCATTGATTCAAATGCTAATCTCTTTCAGAAATACCCTCATAGACAAACCCAGAAATAATGTTTACCAGCTATGTGAGGATTTCTTAGCCCAGTCAACTTGACACATAAAGTTGACCTTCATAAGGTTGTACCACACTTCTCTGTACTGTTCTGAGGATTCTTCTGAAATTTTAAAATTATTTTAAAAGTAGAAGTTAATGCCAGATACTGCTATTGCTCTATCTTGAAACCCAATCTCTCTTTTACCTCCTCACTGTTCCTCTTAATTATCCTAAGGGCTTACAAGTTTGAAAAACACATGCCAGGAAACGTTGCAGTCAACCTTTACTTTCTACCCTTCCATATAGTTCTTCTCACAAGATGCATGTTGTCACATAAGAATACTTTCCATTATCTTCCCCATTATATAAAACAAGTATATAATTCTGAAAAGTCTATAGAACACAATTACTGGGTATAATATTTTGTAGTTAGAAAGTTAAGGTATAATGAAAAATAACTTAGAAGGATGCTTAATGAGCAAGTATTAAAATCAGTATTTGAAGATAAAGCCAACGTTAAATAATAACAACACAGGATAAACTTCCAGAGTAAAAAAAAAAAATCAGAAATGTTATTAAAATTAAATAAATAAAATTAAAATTTTATTATTAAAATTTTTCTGGTCAGAGTTCTAAATTTTGACATGACCATGCAAGAACAATTATTTTTCAACATACTGAAGAGTTAGATTGCTCCTGTATGCACAGTAATGTGCATTATGAAGCTAAACATATGCTCCCTTTCAACTGAGGTCACTGAAAAAACAAGATAGGTTTTGGCTCACTCTGTTACTATATATGTTGCTGCTGCTGCTGAAGTCACCCTAGGTTATTCAGCATTACTTTCTTTTCATATGAAATAAAAAGCACTTATTTTTCATTTCTGGACTCAAGCATTTGGTTGATGGTAGTGATGCAACATCACTGAAGTGATCCCACACATTAAAGCTTTCTGCAATACTGAGGATGCCTTCTTATTATTTTCAGAAACAGGTTTAAAATAACAGCCCTCAAAGACAAGCAATTCTGGAATGGCAGAATAAAGAACTTCAAAATTTGATTCCTTTTTATAAGCCATAAAAACACTGGATGAATTGTCAAAATCAACTTTTGCAGAAATCTAGAAATTCCCCAAATGCTTACAATAATCCAGGGAGCATTTATCAAGAAAAAAAAACTGAATCTTGGTAAGAACAGTGGCTAGTTTTGTGGCACTTTCACTTACCCTACTCCCAGTCTCCTTTCCCCAGTTCCCTGAGAACCTTGGAAATCAGCAAGCCTCCCAAACACGGTAGCTGTGAAAAACAGTAGATTAACAATCAATGGGGTAAGTGCAGAAGGAGTTTGGAGTCTCCCCCAAAGCTGCATCATCAGAGAACTTTCA
>CM052898.1:169736034-169816393 GCA_028534135.1 Potos flavus
GAAGAGAAGAGAAGAGAAGGAAAAAAGAGAAGAGAGGAGAAAAAAAGAGAAAAGAGAAGAGAAGAGGAAAGGAGAGGAGAGGAGAGGAAAAGAAAGGAAAGGGAAAGGGAAAGGAAAAGGGAAAGGGAAGGGAAGGGAAGGGAAAGGAAGGGAAGGGAAGGGAAGGGAAGAGAAGGAAAGGAAAGGAAAGGAAAGGAAAGGAAAGGAAAGGAAAGGAAAGGAAAGGAAAGGAAAGGAAAGGAAAGGAAAGGAAAGGAAAGGAAAGGAAAGGAAAGGAAAGGAAAGGAAAGGAAAGGAAAAGAAAGCAAAGGAGAGCAAAGCAAAGCAAAGTAAAGCTTGGGCCTGAAGCAGCAAAACCAATTGGGGCAAACAACTGACCAAAAACCATGAAAGAAAAATACAAGCAATTAAGTAATTAAAAGTAATAAAAAAACATTCAAATTGAAAGAAAAGAAGTAAAACTATATGTACAGATGATATGATTCTGTACAAATAAAAAGAAAATCCTAAGGAATTTACAAACGCTCTGTGCACTCGCGCGCGCACGCACACACACACACACATACATGCTGTTCGAATAAATGAGTTCAGACAAGTTTCAAGATCAATATACAAACAGCAATTGCATTCCTATACACTAGCAATGAATACTCAAGACATGAAATTAAGAAAACAATTCCATTTACAATAGCATCAAAAAGAACAAAGTACTTAGAAATAACTTTAACAAAAGAAGTGGAAGACTTGTATGCTGAAAACCACAAAACATTGTTGAAGTAAAAGATCTAAATAAATGGGAAGACATCAAAACTGGAAGACTTGATAGTGTTAAGATGACCATACTCCTCAAACTGATCTACACATTCAATACAATACCTATCAAAATCTCAATTGCTTTTTACAGAAACTGAGAAGCTAACCCTCAAATTCAGATGGAAATGCAACAAGCCTAGAATAGGTAAAACAATCTTAAAAAAAAACAACAAAAAAAAAACTTGGAGCACTCATTCTTCCTGGTTTGAACTTACTACAAAATTACAATAGGCAAGACAGTGTGGAACTGGCATAAATATATAAAATATATATAATGTTTGTGTATATATTATATATGATGTGGGAAACAAAAGCAGAAGAAAAATTATTACATTTCCTTACTATTTACAGCCCATTGACAAGTCCTTGAAATAGGCAGAGTGACATTCCTCTAGAGATTCACTTGCCTTGATGTTCATACTTTGCTAAGGGCAAAAAGCAATCTTTGCCCAACCAGGATCCTGTAAGTCTATTTCAATATATAAAAATCCCTTTGGAAACTTCCTTTATCTCTACCCCACCCCCCCAGATACATGTTGGCAATCATCCCTCAAGCATATGACCCACTGATATATATCTGAAGGGTCTCATGACTCAGGTTTTATTAGACAGTAATAAACGACCTTTTCCCAAAAATACCTTGCCCCCTCAATGTCGTGAAAATCTTGCTTCCAAAATACCATAGAGACTTAGGCTATCCCTAACCCCCTCCCAACTTGAAAGTATATAATGGGCCACTCCTCATGACCCCAGGGCAGCTCTTTCTGGGGACAGAAAGGTCCTGTTCCTTTGCTTTAATAAAACTACCTTTTTGCACCAAAGATATCTCAAGAATTCTTTCTTGCCTGTCAGCTTTGAACCCCAACGTCTTTCCTACATTAATATATATACAAAATACATAATATAAGTAAAATATATAAAAGGAATAGGATTGAGAATCCAGAAATAAACCTATTTTTTTAGGTTCAACAATTTACATTTATTGTCAATTGATTTTTGACATAGGTACCACAACAATTTAACGAGGAAAGGATATTTTCAATTGCGGATGCTGGGATAACTGGATATCCACATAGAAAAGTTAGAATATCTCACACCACACACAAAATTAAACTCAATATGGATTATATGCTTAATATAAGAGCTAAAACTATAAAACATAGAAATATATCATTGTTACCTTGTATTAAGCAAGTTTCTTATATACGACTTCAGAAGTATAAGCAACATCGAAATTAAAAATTTATGTGCCTCAAAAAACATCTTTTAATTTTCTTAATTTTTAATTTATTATTTATGGAAATATACTTGATATAGAACATCGTGTAAACTTAAGGTATACAACATGTTAATTTGTTGCATTTATATATTGTAGTATGACTGCCATTGCAGTGATAATCAGCACCTCTATCATGGCACATAATTGCCATCTCTTTTCAGTGGCTGGAATAATTAAGATCGAGTCTCTTAGCAAGTTTGATGATTATAATACAATATTATTGATGTCAAAGAACATCATCAATAAAGTAAAAGACACTCCATAAAATGTGGGAAAATACTTGCAAATCATATATCTGCTAAGGAACTTGTACCCAGAATATACAAAAAACACTTACAATTCAACAATACAGAGACAAATGACCCAATTAGAATAATGGGCAAAGGATTTGGATAGATAATTCCCCCAAGAATAAATACAAACACCCAATAAACATATCAAAAGATGCTCAACATCATTTATCACTATTGAAATGCAAATATAAACCACCAGGAGCTGCCACTTTACACCTACAAGGATGGCTAAAATAAAAAAGACAGACAGTGAGTACTGGTAAGATGTGAAGAAATCAGAACTCTCCTACATTGCTGGTGGAAACAAAATGGCAGCCACTTTAGAAAACATTTTGGCAGCTTCTCAAAATGTTAATGGAGAATTACCATATGACCAGCAATTCTGCTTCTAGGTATAAACCCAAGAAAAATGAAAATTTGTCCACACAAAAACTTGTAAACAAATATTCATAGCATCATGAAGCATAATGGCCCAAGAGTGGAAACCACCAAGTATCTCCCAGCTGATAATGGATAAACAAAATGTGCTATACCCATACAATGGAATATTATTTCTTATTTTTTTAATGAAGTATTGATTCATGTTGCAACATAAACCTTGAAAACATTATGCTAAAATGAAGTCAGTTATAAAAGGCCACTTATTATATGACTCTATTCATATGAAATGTTCAGAGTGGCAAATTTGTACAGACAAAGAGTAGATTAGGTGTCGCCTGGATCCAGGGGTAAGGCTGGAGGGCTAGAGAATGACAGCTAAGGGGTGAGCGTTTCTTGCTGGGGTAATAAAAATGTACTAAAATCGACTGTGGTGATTATTGCACAAGTCAGCTACTATACCAGAACACACTGACGTGTACACTTAAAGTGAGTGAGTGACATGATAAATGAATTATATCTCAATAAAGCTGTTAAAAAAGAAAATTTTAAAAAAAATTGTAGCCCTCACTTACATTTTTATTTCTAATGCTTTTTAAGTGAACATGCAGCCTCAAAAGATCCCTTGAGAAAATTCTGCTCTTAAATCTAAGATCTGGAAATGTGGCCTGGAACAGTATAATTGGACTTCGAGGTAACAAAATCATCTTAGAATTTCTCTCGGTAGCTCTGCTTTCCTTACCTATACGCCAATTTTAGCATCAGTTCTAGAAAGGACTAATAAGTGGATCCTTACTGCAGGTAACAATTAAGAAACATTGACAGTTTTCTCATTTCGCAAGCAAGTTCTAGCCATTGTACTCTGCAGGCAACTCTTGGTTATGTGTTGTTATATTGATAATGTTAACTACAATGCATATTGTAAGATTTTCTTTGTTCAATCAGGATTTTTTAAAAAAAATTCACTGAGGTATAATTCACATACAACAATGGATTCTTTTCAGGTTTATGACATAATTATTTGATGTTTGTATATTTTGTGAAATGATCACCACAGTAAGTCACCAATCGCCATATATAATTACAGAATTTTCTTTTTCTTGTGATGGGAACTTTTAAGATCTGCTCTCTTAACAACTTTCAAATATGCAATAGTTTTTAACTATAGTCACAATGCTGTACATTACATCCTCATGACGTTTATTTTAAACAGAAAGTTTGTGCCTTTTGACTCCCTTTACTCATTTCGCCCACTCCCCAGATCCCACCTCTGGCAACCACCAGTCTGCTTTCACTATGAGCTTACTTTTTTTTTTCACATATAAGTGATATCATGTGATATTTGTCTTTGCCTGACCTATTTCACTCAGCATAATGCCCTCAACATCTATTCATGTTGTTGCAAATGGCAAGATTTATTCTTTTTTATGGCTGAATAATACTCTATCTTACAAACATATATCACCTTTTTTTATCCATTCATTCATCAATGGACACTTAGGTTGTTTCTATATCTAGGCTATTATAAATAATCCTGCAATAAACATGGGGATGCATATATTCTTTCCAAGTTAGTGTTTTCATTTTCTTCAGATAAATGCCCAGAAGTAGAATTCCAGGATCATATGGTAATTCTTTTTTTAATTTTTTGAGGAACTTCCATACTGTTTTCCACGTGGCTGCACCAATTTACATTCCCACCAATGGTGCACGAGGGTGCCCTTTACATCCTCACCAGCATTTGTTATCTCTTACGTTTTTGATAACAGCCATTCTAACAGGTATGAGGTAATAACTCACTATAGTTTTGATTTGCATTTCCCTGATGTTTAGAGATATTGAGCATCTTTTCATGCACCTGCTGGGTATTCGTAGGTCTTCTTTGGAAAAAGATCCTCTGCTTATTCTTTAATCAGATTTTTTTTTTTCTTGCAGTTGAGTTGTAAGAGTACTTTATATATTTTGGATATTAACCCTTTATCAAATAGATGACTTGCAAATATTTTCTCCCATTTGTAGGTTAACCTTTTTTTTAAAAAAAAAAAAATTTATTTATTTATTTGACAGAGACACAGTGAGAGAGGGAACACAAGCAGGGAGTGTGGGAGAGGGAGAAGCAGGCTTCCCGCTGAGCAGGGAGCCCGATGTGGGGCTCAATCCCAGAACCCTGGGATCATGACCCGAGCTGAAGGCAGATGCTTAATGACTGAGCCACCCGGGGACCCCTAGGTTAAACTTTCTATTTTGTTGTTGGTTTTCCTTACTGCAGAAGCTTTTTAGTTTGATATGGTTCTACTTGGGTTTTTTTGCTTTTGTTACCTTTGTTTTTTGAGTCAGCAAAAACCCATCAGCAAGACAGATGTCAAGGAGTTTATCACCTATGTTTTCTTCTAGGAGTTTTATGATTTCAGGTCTTACATTCAAATCTTTAATCCATTTAATTTTTGCAAATAGTGTAAGATAGTGGTCCAGTTTCATTCTTTTGCATATGCCTATCCAGTTTTCCAACATCATTTATTAAAGAGACTCTCCTTTCCCCATTGCATATTCTTGCTTCCTTTGTTATAAATTAATTGACCATACAGTGTGGGTTTACTTCTGGGATCTCTATTCTGTTCCATTGATCTATATGTCTGTTTTTATGACAATGCCATACTGTTTTGATTACTATAGCTTTGTGATAGAGTATGAATTCAAGGAGTGTCATGCCTCCAGTTTTATTCTTTCTCAAGATTGCTTTGGCTACTTGGGGACTTTTGTGGGTCCACAAAAATTTTAGTATTGTTTGTTCTATTTCTATAAAAAATACCATTGGAATTTTGATAAGTACTACATTGAATCTGTAAGTTGCTTCGAGTAGAAGGGAGATTTCAACAACCGTGATTCTTCCAATCCATGAGCATGAAATATCTTTCCATATATTTGTGTCTTATTTAATTCCTTTCATCAGTGTCTTACAGTCTTCACTGTATAGGTCTTTCACATCCTTGGTTAAATTAATTTCTAGGTGTTTTTTGATGTAATTGTAAATGAAATTTTTTTCATTTGTTTTCTGATAGTTCATTATTAGTATATAGAAATGCAACATATTTCTGTATACTGATTTTGTATCTGCAACTTTACTGAATTATTTATTGGTTGTAACATTTTTGGGGAAGAGTCTTTAGGTTTTTCTATATATAATATGCCATTTCATATCATCACAAATTTACTTCTTTTTCGATTTAGATAACTTTTAATTCTTTTTCTTTCCTAATTCCTGCGATGAGGACTTCTAATTCTATGTTAATGAAAAGTGGTGAGAGTGGGCATCCTTGCTTTGTTTCTGATTTTAGAAGGAAAGCCTTTAACTTTTCACCATTGAATATGATGTTAGCTGTGGGCTTGTCATAAGTGGCCTTTATTATATTGAGGTATATTCCCTCTATATCCACTTTGTTGAAAGTTTTTATCACAAATGGATGTTTGTGAAAAAAACAGTTTTTTCTGCATCTACTGAAGTGATCATATGATTTTTATCCTTCATTTTGTTAAGTGGTGTATCACATTGATTGGTATGCACATATTTAATCATCCTTGTATCTCTGGAATAGAAACTACTTGATTATTGTGTATGATCTTTTTAATGTATATTTGAATTCAGTTTGCTAATATTTTGTTGAAGGTTTTTTCATCTAGGTTCATCAGGAATATTAACCTGCGATTTTCTTTTTTTCTGGTGTTCTTGTCTGGTTTTGGTATGAGGGTAATGCTGGCCTTGTAAAATAAGTTTGGAAGTGTTCTGTCTTCTACTTCTTGGAAGAGTTGGAGGAGGACTGGTATTAATTCTTCCTTGAATACTTGGCAGAATTCACCAGTGAAGCTCTCTGGTCCTGGACTTTTGTTTGTTGGGAGGTTTTTGATTGCTGATTCCATCTTCTTACTAGTAATTGGTCTGTTCAGATTTTCTCTTTCTTCATGATTCAGTCTGAGAAAACTCTAGGAATTTACCCATTTCTTGTAGGTTATCCAATTTGTTGGCATATATTTGTAATATGTAAAGAACATCTGAAACGTCATTGAAAAAGATCTCAACTTACAGTCGGGTTATATTCTGACAAACCTATTGTAAGTTGAAAATATTGTAAGCTGAAAATGCGTTTAATAAACTTTATCTTCCAAACATCGTTGCTTAGCCTAGACTATTTAATGTGCTCAGAACACTAACAATAGCCTACAGTCAGGCAAAATCATCTAATACAAAGCCTATTTTATGATAAACTATTTAATGTCTCATGTTATTTATTTGAATACTGTACTGAAAGTGAAAAACAGAATAGTTGTATGGGTACCCTCATGATCATGTGGCTGACTGGGAGCTGTGGCTTGCTGCCACTGACCAACATCATGAGGGTATCATACTGCACACTGCTAGCTTGGTAAAATACCAAATTTAAAATTCAAAGTATAATTTCTATTGAATGCATATTGCTTTTGCATCACTGTAAAGTCAAAATATCATAAGTCGAACCATAGTAAGTTGGGGACCATCTGTACCTCTAGTATGTCATGCAGCTTGTCTTTGGCTTAAGGTCAATTATCTGCTTATATTATTATGGTAGGTAACAATTACTCTGTGAACATATAATTAATGAGTATGAACACACACATAAATCTTCATACTTGCCATACCATCAGTGACAAAATACATGACACTTTCTACAAAGCTTTTCCATTCTGGAAATATATTTTCAATCACACTCAGTGCAATGTAAACTGTGAAAGACTCAGAAATACCTAAGCAATGAGTAAAGCAGAAGCACAGAATTAGTCATTATTTCATTCTGCTGTTGAATTCAAACTCTTGATTGAATGTTTAGTCTCCATATATTCATATCTAGAAGGAATTATCTTCTTAAACTATTTGTTTAGAAGCTATTGTCTTGAGGCTTAATTAGTGAGAACCAACTATGTTTTGGTTGGATATTCTGTTTATAATTCATTTTCACAAGATGTGAAAAATTAACAAGAAATTTTTCTTGAAAAAGTCATGTCCTAATTAATGTCCTAATTGTAAGTAGTTTCAAATCAAAAATATTAAAGTAGTTTAACGCTATAAATGCTAGTCCCTTACTTTCTTAAAGTTCTCAATCACTTCATGTATCATCAACTAGTGATGTATTTTAACTTTGAAATAATATCTATACTTTGCAATGATTAATGGATTTTCAACATAGAAAACATTTAAGGGTATTTTCCACTCTGACTGATATCTAGAATATTCTATCCATCTAAAATGCATATTCAGGTGTCAAAAATAAATTCAAATGATATACCTCCTTATGTTCCTGAAATTAATTGAATGTGATGATAACCTTTGTGAGCAAATTAATTGAAGATGAAAAAATGACATGGTATTAAACATTCACTATTTGGTTTCACAAATACTGATGCTGAACCCAAGGCTGATGAAATATTAGTGGCCAGTCACTGAGACCAAAGCTGAACTTAGGCACACATGAAGAAGGCACCTACAAAGCCAAGGTAAAAGCATGTCACCCAACATTCTTTGAAAACTTGCCAGGCATTAGCAAGGCCCTCCAGACCTTCCAGAGAATGTGTGAACTTTACAGTATGCCTGAAACAAATACACATACACAAAGAGAGGTATTCTTAATGTCCTTTCCCTGAGATAGCCAACATCATTAATATTTATTTTCTTGCAAAGCCACAAAAACTTGCAAATAACATCTGCTTTCTCTTATAAATCTAGTTTTAAGAGACAACAATATATTCAAACTGCGACAGAGACTTTTCAAACTAATCTGTTCCATTTCTCCATTAACTGCTTTTTTATTGTATTTCACTCAGTTAATACAATTGACTGGTTCATATCAACTGAGATATTAAAACAGATATCTGCACAATGGAACCTGGATGTGGCACTCTTTACATTCATGTTGAACATGTAGGGAAATTCAGAACTATTAGTTGTTAGGGTTCCAAGGAGAAGGTGAAATATGTGAATCAATGTGAATTACGTGGTTTTGAATGTATTTTGGAGAAGATATTATTTCTGTGTCTTTTGTACAGCTTAAAACTTTGGAAGCCAAATACTCCTCTCCTTTCCTAACCATGTTCACTATGCCCACGTCTCTCTGCAGTATGCTGCAGTTCTACTGACATCAAAGCAAGTTCTAAACTCTGATGCATTCTTCAGTCTGGGGATGGAGGGGCAGCTTTCAATAGAACTCCTTTCCCATAGGTTTCATCATAAACATATTTTATTTCAAACTCAGTCAATATCTAAGGCAAGGAGAGAAAAATTCCCAGAGTAAACTACATCTTAAACTATCTAAACCATGAAAGTGAACACACACGGAATAGATCTATTTAAGTGTTTTGTCAATATCAGCTTTAGTATTGCCACTGGGCTTTATAAAAGTTTTAGGACTTAGTAGTTCTTTTTTTTTTTTTAACAGCAGCTTTGGAGCTAAATTTAAGTTATTGTTATCAATCTGATAGTGAACGTATTTTTAAAAGTCTGAGTTATCATTTGACAAGTTTAAAAGCTATAACTTGCTCCTCCAAGGATGTCCATACAGATTTTTGCATTCTCCTTTTTGAACTCTCCACAAGATATATCCATTGTATTTTATTGCCGACCAAAATTCTTCCTGAGCTGCCTTAATCATATTTCCTTTGGCATGGAACAACCCTGAAAAGGATATGGGATGAATAAAAAAAACATTCATGAGTTTTTACAAAGTAAACCATGGGTTTGTTTTAAAAACAAACATTAAATGTTGATCCAGGAAAGTCTTGCCATTTCAGTAGAAGTTGTAAAGGAAAAATTTTTACATCACTATCACATATTGGGTTTATAGCGCCCTCTCCAAACATAGCCTTTCTTATTTTCTCCTTTTAAGGAAAAAGATGCGCACGCACGCACATGTGTGTGTGAGTGTGTGTGTGTGTAAATATACACAAATGTATATGTGTATGTTTAAAATAATATTCACTTAACAAAAAGAAGCATGAAACACAAACACTGAACAAATGTATATGGATTAAATCAGAGCTTAGAAAAATAGTTCCCAAGGTTTTCAAAGTTCTAAAAAAAAATCTTAAACATTGTGGAAAACAAGATTAGCTCCACACTGTCCCATTAAGTTTCTTAGCAAAGCATAGTGACATAAGTTACATAAAAAAGGGAAAGTGTGGAAATGGATAAGTTTGGGGAAGCTAGTAGGCAATTTATCATAAAGTTAAATGTTCAGGAACTACAAATTAATTTAGCAGGAAATAAAATCTTATAATGAAAGACCAACTAAAATACTCATTTACCAGTTCTAATGAACTGGAATGGCCATGAACTAGGTAGAGTTTAGAACTTTTCTTCACACAAGAGGTTTCTTCTGGAATTTTGTATCCTTACTATCTCTTACTCTAGTTATCTTCTCTTCCAAGAAATGTTTTCTGATTCTTAGTCCCTTTCTGTCTGTCCCTCTACCACCCAGTATATACCTTCATCATTGTATTTCTCAACCTGTAATTTTTGGCTTAACTCTGTTTTTTCCACTAGGCTACAAGTATGTTGAAAGCATAGGTATGTCTCCTCCATTTTTGTATATCCAGTGCATAAACCACAGTAGTGACTCATTCAGGGTTTTTTTTGAATGAATGCCATGAGTAGCAATGTCTGGGAAAGATGAAGCATACAGAAACTACCACTGATCATGTGCTTACCTTGAACCTAGCCCTCTGCTAGCCTTCTGCCCTCTAACTAGCCCTCTGCTAGTTAAGTATTTTACTCATTTATTTCTCACATCAACACAGTAAAGTGGCTATTTTATGTATGGAAATGCTCAATTTTTAAGAAATTGAGTAGCATGATCTGGTCTTCAACAAGAAGTTATAAACTCTGCATTTTAAATCCAACGATTCTTGATTCCAAAGATCCCTGCTTTCTTCCTGAACCCTGCTGCTTCCAAAGAGTAGAGTCGAACTTAGAAAACAGATTATTCAGATAAAAAGTAAGGTTCTGTGGAGACTGCCCAGAAATGGCTTTACATTCTTAATCTCCATGCTGCAGTTTCTTGTTTATCCCTGTGTCATCAGAGACTACCTTTTTAAACACTTCCCACTTTTTTGATGTAGGATAATTTCTTTGACTCAAGCTTAGATTCCCTTCTCTTTGAAAGTTTCATCAGAAGTCCATTCTTCTACTAATTTCAAAAGGACTCTGGTACAGAAGTTTGACTAATCATAGGACTCATTTCATGGTACATTATCAGCATTGGCCCACACAAACCCACACTTGCTTTATTTATCACTTCATTATATTCCCATAGCCCAGGCCCTTCCCCCTCTACCACAGGCAAACATTCTAATGGATTTAACATGGTTTTGTTGGTATGTGTTCTTTAAAAATGCTTCTTTCTTGTATATGCATATTTTTAATTTATATAAATTATGTTTTGTTGTACATTGTATTCTTTTTATTTTTTTGTGAACACTACATTTAAAAAATACATCTTTATTGGTGTGTATATATTTAACACACGGCTCCACAGTCTGCATCAAATTTTCTACCAGAACCACCTGGAAACACCCTTACCTCCTTCTCCTATTTGTCAAAGCATATGGAAAACAAAAAAATGGAAGGTAAATCAATTCAGAGTCACCTAATCTTTTACCAACGGAGATTAAAGTAAGGTATATAGAATACATTACATTAATAAAGTACTTTAAGTGTGCTTAAACTACACCTGCTCACCTGCTCAGAACATTCATATGTTCATATTCAGGAATTTTGTGGGGTTATTGTTTAATATGCGACATATGGGATGAGGAAGAGAAATTAAAAGGAATCTAGAATAATAAAATGATATTAATTAAAGATGGGTTATGGAGTGGCTACTAGAACTAAAATAAAAGAATAAAATTTTTTTTTAATCACTGATAAATAGTAGCATTTACTTTGAAAAGGAAGAATCATCATTCAAACAAGTTTTATAGATTCTATCTTACAGTCTCCTTAATTTCATCCTCCTTCAAAAAGTAAGTTTATGGAACACTATGAGACAGTCATTTTAATTTAAACAACCCAACAAATTTGAAGTCATTATCCTAATTTATTAATAAAGAAGCTAAGATATTGAGGAATAGGCAAAAAGATGTAGAGTTAAGGCCAGAAGGAACTGATTCAAGCCTTGAGTCAGACGAGCACAGGCTTTGGTCAGAAATACCTGGCTCAAATCTCAACCCTGCTGTTTAACTATTCTCTGACATTTGGGAAGTTACCTGCAGTCTCTGCCTTCGCTCCTTATCTGTACAATGAAGTTATTGATGCTTATCTAAATAACTGCTGTGGATATTAGAAATGAAACATGAAGAGTAATCAGAACAGTGTCTGGCATGTAGTTGGTACATACGTATGTAGGCATTTCTTCACTCTCACTAAACTCACACATTTCGTGGCAAGTGGCATTAGAACCCACGTTTTGGGGGCGTAAATTCAGAACTTGTCCCAGGAAAATAGTTATAGCTTTAATTAATGAACATATGATATACTTCAAAAGCATCTGATGTCTAATCTAATGTATTTTGTGCCTTTACTTGCCTTGTTCTTTCTTTCCAATACTTATTGGCCAGAGTAGTCTTCCTCTACTAGCAGAGCAATCTTCCTTCTGGCCTTTTGCCTGGATCATGTTAGTCATTTTCTCAAGAAAGCCCCATATTTAAAATCCTTCGCAATCTAGACTCCATCTACTTTCCAAATTCATCTGTTTCTATTACCTGGGCTATAACTTGGGAACGGTCTAGTCTTTACTCTGCCTTCATTTTTACATATCAATTGCCTTGCCCCCACATGGCAATCTCCCTGCTTCTTTGTTTCAAATTTTCATCTATCCTTCAAGGCTCCTAAAGCCTTTACTTTCCTGTAACTCGATGTGTGTAGGACAGAGCTCCTCAGAACCTTTGAACTACGGACAAAGCTTTTTCCTCTTCTCATATGGCATTTATATAGAACTTCAAATTGTAGATATTTATATTCTTAACTCATTCTCCATGGTTAATTAAAACTTGTTGAAAACAGGAACTGTCTTACTCATTTCTTGTCAGCTATTACACCTCATATGTGAGACCTTACACACAGCTGGTGCTTAGCCACTATTAGCTGGACATAATTAAATTAAGAGCCTGAGGTTTTCATTTGTGGGCTGCTGGAACTGTGTTGCTGAAACTACTTTAATCTTCCAGGTAACTTCTATAAAAGCAAAAGTAACTTTCAAGAAGATGACAAAGAACAACTGATGAATAAAAGAGTTAAACTTTCAGGAGGCAGTGACAGCATTCATTTGCTTCACCAGCCAAGACCAACTCAACAATGCAATTAAGAGCTATTGAAGTGAGCTGGGATCCTTGGTGAAACAACATTGCATAATATCTCACAGTGGCTCTAAGTCACCACAGTGCAGTGGGTTAAAGCATTTTCCACTTGGAATCCAAGGCAACTTAAAAGGGTTATTGATTTTTTTTCTCTACTTATAAATGAGACTCACATATTAGGAGTGAGAACTGCAGACACAACATAATGACCTTTCTACTTGGCTTCTTTTTCCTAACATAAACAGAATCACTTTCAGTGGCTAAGAGGATATTAAGCAGTAAATCTTGTAATTATGTGGGTGACTGTCTATACCTTGAGAGCAAAAGTTAGCATTCGCATTTTTAATTTTAAAAATATCAGTTCTGTTCACTTAGCATTAGAAATCTCAACATCTAATTGTTTCTCTTCCTGCATTAATATTGAAAAGTCCTAGGTCTGTTCACACCTCAGCACTAATACACAAGTTCAGCTTGAAACGATCAGTTTATTGAAGACATAAGACCTTGCATGACCTTGTTTTAGATGTAAGATTTAAAATAAACTTATTGATTCCTGCCATGTTATCTTAAGAGAAAGATTCTAAAATATGAAACGGTGGGGGAACCCTTATTAAAGCTGTCCCAAAACAAGAGCTAAGAGGTTGGTAGCTATTAAAATCCGATTAGTTTTGTACCTGTTGGATTTTGCTGTTATAATTTAATTAGGGACTTTCTGAAAACAAGTTGAGGCTTGATGGGTTACCCATTCTTTGGCCTAGTTCCTTTCTCAGAGATTTAAAGTAACTATTTTCTCTAACTTTTCACTCTTTGGGGGTGACATATTTAAATCATTTCTGTTTTGTTTCAGGAAGTTTGTTCTTCATTTGGGTTTTTGTTGTTGTTGTTTTCTTTCCCGGGTATTCAGTGAGATCTATTATCCCCTGTAACACTAGAATGGCAACATACTCCTGTGTGGCTGTCCATCCACACCTAACTCACTACAGGTAATCACAGACATTTTTATGATTTTAAAGGCTGTAGGTAGGTACTTACTCTACCTAAATATACTCCCCACTCCCCGACATGCACATACCTTGCCTGTTCTTATGTCTACAGTTCTCCTGTTGAAAATCTATTCAGTTCAGCTTGTTCAGCAACAAATATGTGTTTCACAGATTGAGAGTCATTCTGTTAGACATCAGAGTGACAAAGATAACAATATTCTGCAATTTAACCAGCACTAATTGTGCACCAAGCACAGTGCTGAGTGTTTTATATCTATATATTCTCTCATTTCATCCTTACAACATCACAATGAGGTAAGTTTTATAACCCTCATTTTCCAAAGAAAGAAAGTGAGGTTCACAGAGTTAAGTACTTAGCTGAGGTCACAGAGCCAATCAGTGCCAAAATGAACAAGTTTTTCTGATTCCAAAGGTTGGGTCTACCTGAAATTCTATGAATAAGAAAGTCTTCTAGGTGATTAAGAGGGAGAAAATGGAAGTAACTCTTAAGATTTGGGGGAAAAAGCTTTTAATTTTGGCAAGGATTCCATTTTTAAGATAAGAAAACAGGTTCAGAGAATGTTTTTAACTTTCTAAGCTTATGAACCTAATGTGTCAGTTATCAATTTGTAATGTCTCCGCTACACATCTGCTCTTCACTGCCCGCTATTCAGTAATAGAAATAGACCCTTCGTGTTAGTTTGCTAGGCTGCCATAACAAAGTACCACAAACTGGGTTGCTTAAACAATAGAAATTTATTTTCTCGTAATTCTAGAGGCTACAAGTCTGAGATCGGGTCTCAGTAGAGTTGGTTTCATTGTGAGGCCTCTCTCCATGGCTTGTAGATGGTCATCTTCTCCCTCTGCCTTCACGTCTTCCTTTGTACATGTCTGTATCCTAACCTCCTCTTCTCATAAGAACACCAGACATGGTGGATTAGGGCCCACCCTAATGACTCACTTAACCTTAAAGACTTATTTAAAGACCCTATCTTCAAACATAATTGATTCTGAGGGACTAGGGGTTAGAACGCCAAAAGATGAATTTGGGAAAACACAATTCCACCTACAGCCCCCTGTACATATGTCTTCTTTGCAGCCTGTGTGGTATGAAGCTATTTCAGTAAGAGGTGCTGACGGCACACTGCAGGGGAGGGGTTTCTTCCCCTGGTTCTCATGGACTCCTCTAAACAGGCTCCTTGAGCGTCCGCAGCACAGCTTCTGCCGTACCAGACTCCTGCAGCATGTGCGGCTTCTACAGTGCATGCTTCCACCAGCACCCACCCAGCAACAGCGTGGCAATTCCCTACGGACAGCTTCTCTGGGGGCTTGCTAATGGAGTCACCGGTATGAAGCTGCTGTGAACAGCTTCTCCGGCATCTTCTTGGGTGGCTGGCCAGCAGAGTGCTGCTAACCCAGTGCTTCTGAGGGGGAAGGTCACTGAAAAGAAGTGACTGCCAGGTGACCCTTGAGCTGGACCTGGGCAATCAGAGGCTCCTCATCCCCCTCCCTGTTGTTGGAATAGGAGCTCTACTTGCCTTTTCTACTCCCAGAGGCTGTTCCAAGGACACATAATTATGTGGTATTGAGAACAACTGAATGATATATATGACTGAACCCAGTTAAGGCCTCTTTATAAGCTTTTAAGATTTGGCAGGCAGGTGCAGGGAGCTATTTGTCTTGCTGCCACTCAAGACAAGTCTCATATGTAAGTTCCCCTTTTCTTATCAAAACTGCCATCTACCAACCTGGAGTGACCTGCCCCTTTCTTCAGTCTCTCCCTGCCCAGCAGTAGAGGGGCCAGTTTCATATTTCACCAGGGAAGCCCCCAAGAAGATTGTGAACCAACAGCTTCCCCATAAAAGGCTCTACTGGGCACACCCAAGGAGCAGCTTCACAGAGACTTCTAAGGTGTAGCATATCCTCAGGGCAGCTTCCCCCAGCACCCTACAGAATGGCTTCCCAGCAAACACTGCCAACATGGTAATTCCCTGTGGATGGCTTCCCCTGGAATCCAGAACACTCTTGGATGGCCCTGCAACCTCAGCCAATATCTCTGCGGAACAGTAAGCCATGGCTGTACTCTCTCCAATGAAGTTTGGATCTCAGTCCTGGGGTAGGAGGGGTCTTGTAGATTTTTTCCTTCCTTGGGTATTCTTTCTTATCCTTATGCATGGTGGCTGCTTCCTATACATGCTATTCCTCTACTCTTTATAGTATTTTACTCCTCAGGAGTCAATCTCCTATTATTTCAATCCCTGTTAATAATTATTTATATTAATTGTCAAATCATTTTGTGGTTTCTGACTCCTGGTTATACCCGAACTGATAAAACTGGTAAATGGCAGACCCAGTACTCAGATAATCCTACAAGAAAGAAAAATGCACAGGTGCTCTAAGGATTGGCAAGGAATCTGTAAAACTGTCATTCTATTCATAGGATAAGATCATCTATCTAGAACATCCCATTATGTCCCCAATAAACACAGAAAACTTAGAGGAAAAATAGCAATCTATTCTTACAACAACAAATTTAAAGAATCTAAGAAGTAACCTATCATAGAACACATTTAATCATTACATAAGAATTTTAAATAAGGGGCGCCTGGGTGGCTCAGTGGGTTGAGGCCTCTGCCTTCGGCTCAGGTCATGATCTTGGGGTCCTGGGATCGAGCCCCGCATCGGGCGCTCTGCTCAGCAGGGAGCCTGCTTCTCCCTCTCTCTCTGCCTGCCTCTCTGCCTATTTGTGATCTCTCTCTCTGTCAAATAAATAAATAAAATCTTTAAAAAAAAAGAATTTTAAATAAACAATAAAAATATGACATCAATAAATGGAGAAATATATATTTATAAATGATCTTAATAAACATTGTAAGGAATCCAATACTCTATAAATTAAATTCAATAAAATTCCATATGGAGTCTCAGAAGAATTTTAAGGGCATTTGGAAAAATTATGTTGAAATAAAAAATAATGATTGGCAAAGTGTTTAGTCATCTATTGAAAACTAAAACAAGGACAGATTTTAAAATATATTGATAAAACTATATCCAAAGCAATTAACATAATATGACATTGTAGAACAGATAAGCAGACCACTGAAATAGAATATAGCAGTCAGAAATAAAACTATAATACATGGAAAAAGTAAACCACAAAGCAAGAATAGAATACATTTTTATGTAGATAACTGCAGGAGAGCTGGCACACTCTAAGGAGAAAATAAAACTGAACTCATGCCTTATACTATGAACAAAGAAAAATTCAGAATTAATTGAGCTACATATAAAAGGTAAATTTATAGACCCAGTAGATGAAAATGAAGTAGAACACCTTTGTGACCTATGGCTGAAGAAAGACTTCAAGAAGCACAAATGAGGAGCGCCTGGGTGGCTCAGTGGGTTAAAGCCTCTGCCTTCGGCTCAGGTCATGATCTCAGGGTCCTGGGATTGAGCCCCACATCAGGCTCTCTGCTCAGCAGGGAGCCTGCTTTGCCCTTTCTCTCTGCCTACCTCTCTGCCTACTTGTGATCTCTCTCTCTCTCTCTCTCTCTGTCAAATAAATAAATAATCATTAAAAAAAAGCACAAATGATAAAGAAAGCATGATTTGACTGTATTGAAATTTAAATTTTCTATTCAAAAAAGGCCATTATAGATGAAGTTAAATATGCAGATTATAGACTGGGGAAAATATTTGCAATAACTATAACTGACAATGGGTTAATAGCTGAAATAGAACAAGAGGTCCTGAAAAACAAACAAAAATGATAGAAAATCCAATAGAAATTATAGACAAGGAATATAAATAGGCAATTCATAAGAAGAGATGTCCAAGCATATTACAAGATGCTCCAAATCACTAATAATTATTAAAATGAAAATTAAAAGAGCATTAACATGCCACTTCATAGCTATCCAAATGGCAACAATTAGAAACCTAATTAATACTCTGGTGATACCAAGTATCCTCAAGGATATGGGGAGATGGGAATTTTTATGCACAACAGGTGGGAATATAAAATGACAATTATTATCAAAAGCAATCTGGATTTTTTTATTAATTATGTTTTTGAACTATGATACGATGATCCCATTCTTAGCTAAATATATAATAAAAATTGTTGTACAAGTCTATTAAGAGAACATTTACAAATATTTTCACCTAGAAATTGTTTGCGTCAATAGGAAATTAGAGATAAACTAATTGTTTATTCCTAAGGAAATCACTAATTAAATTATGGCAGATGCATACTTGAGAACATCATGCAGCAGATAGAAGCAACACATTCAGCACCACAGAGAGATCTTAAAATTATAGACTTGAATGAATATAGTAAAAACTGAATGAAATTATAGTATGGTATCATTTATGAAAATTTAAAAAGCATTTTCAGAATATATATGAAACTTGTGAAAATGAATGCCTTTAAAACACTGTAGTCAAACAGTATGGTACTGGCATAAAGACGAATAAACCACTGGAATCAAATAGAGAGCCCAGAAATAAACACTTGTGTATGTAATCAAATGATCTTCAACAAAGATTCCAAGACTACTCAACAGGGAAAAGACAGTCAACAAATGGTATTGAGAAAACTGAATATACAAATGCAGAAGAATGAAGTCAAACCTTTACTTTATACTTTATACAAAAATTAACTCAAAAGGGATTAAAGACCTAAAATAAGACCTAAAAATATAACTCCTAAAAGAAAAAAAAGAAAGAAAAACTTCATGACATTGATTTGGCAATGGTTTTGCAACAAAAGCAAAAATAGACAAATGAGACTATATGCAACTTAAAAATTTATACACAAGAGGACAGTACCAACAGAGTAAAAAAGCAATCTATAGAATAGGAGAAATTATTTGGAAATCATATATCTGATAAGGAGTTAATATCCATAATATATAAGGAAGTCCTACAACTCAACAACAACAAAAATCAACCCAGTTTAAAAATGGGAAAAGGATGTTTCTCCAAAGATGATATACAAATGGCCAACAAGCACGTGAAAAGATGTTCAATATCACTGATAATTAGAGAAATGCAAATCAAAATCACAATGAGATAACACCTCACATCTATTAGGATGGCTACTATATAGATAAAGAGAGAGAGAGAGAGAGAAAATATCAAGTGTTGGTGGGGACATGGAGAAGTTGGAACCCTTTGTACTACTGATAGGATTGTAAAATAGTGCAACTGCTACAGAAAATAGTATGGAGATTTGACAAAAAGTAAAAACAAAACTACCATATGAGCCAGCAATCCCTCTTCTGGGTATATATTAAAAAAAATTAAATCAGGGTATCAAAGAGGTATTTGCATAACTATCTTCACAGCAGCACTATTCAAAATAACTAAGAAGAAAAAGCAATCCAAATGCCCACCAATGAATGAATGGACAAACAAAATGCAGTATATACATGTGATGGGATATTAGTCAGCCTTTGAATGGAAGAAAAGCCTGTCACATGCTACAACATGGGTAAGCCTTGAAGATATTATGTTAAGTGAAATAAGCCGGTCACAAAACACAAAAACTGTATGATTCCACTTACATAAGGTACCTAAAGTAGTCGAATTCATAGAAACAAAACAAAACAGAAAGTAGAATGGTACTTACCAGGAGGTGGGGAGAGGGGAATAGGGAAATTATAATTTAATGAGTATCAGGTTTCAAATTTGCAAGATGAAAGTCCTGGAGATCCATTACACAACCATGTGGCTATAGTTAACACTACTGAACTGCTTAAAAAAATGGTCACGATTTTGGGGGGTGCCTGGGTGGCTCAGTTGGTTGAGACTCTTGGTTTTGGCTCAGGTCATGATTCCAGGGTCCTGGGATGGAGCCCTGCATCCAGCAGCAGTAGTAGGCTCTGGGCTCAGTGGGAAGTCTGCTGGGGAGGGTCTCTCTCTCCCTGTGCCCCTCCCATGACACACCCATGTGCTCACATGCTCTTGCCCTCTCTCAAATAAATAAATCTTTTTTAAAAATGGTCACAATGGTAAATTTTATGTTCTGTGTTTTTTTTACCTCAATAAAAAGGGAGGGCAGAGCACAGAAACACAATGAAAATAAAGCCATGAATAATAAAAAGTAGTTCCTTGCACAAATAATGATAAATGGTTATAAGCTTAGAATGTGACTAATTTACTTTCTCTACAAAAATTTCCCTAAAAATGTGTAATGAAATAAGATAAAATCAAAAGCTATAGGAATGAATATGATCACCTAGAGATTTTTAATTAGAGGGAAGAACGTTGATCACAATGAGAAACGAAGTAGAGAAGGAATAGCCACCAAAGGGACTGAAAAGAAATGAAAAAAAAAGTAGAAGGAAAATTGTGGATGTATGATGTAGACTCCTAAGGAACAAGGGTTAGCAAAACTATAGCCTGTGAGTCAAATTTTTTTCCACTTCCTGCCTCCAAACTTTCACCCTGCTTGTTTTTGTACAACCCCAAAGCTAAGAATAGTGTTCATGCTATAAGAACAAAGTTGAACAGCTGTAACAGAGACTGTATTTTAGGCAAAGCCTAAAATATCTATTATCTGGCCCTTTACAGAAAAAGTTGATGATCCCACAAAAAAAGAATGATTTTAAGAAAGGAACTGGTGAGCTATATCAAATGCTAATGTGAGATGGGTTAAAATGAGGACAAAAATGTGACCACTGGCTGCCTGGGATTCTGTGTCTATTGAATGTGAGTGTTACATCACTAAATCGCAGATGTGTAAAAATCTAACCTCTTACTCCCTAAAATTGTATTTTACCAGCTTTTGAGCTACCATTCTCAAATTCAAGACATAATCAGTCACATTTCCACTGTGTCTTGCACAGATTCTTTTGAGAAAATATTCAATCCATATTGGAATCCTCAGATTCTCCCCACCTAGGGGTGATTTAAGCTCCAGAAAGATTACTTATCATTCCAAAATTGAGGACAAAGACTACCTGGTCCACAACAATTCTCTCTCCTCCACTAAGATACATATTCCTCACAGAACTTTGGAAAAGAATGTTCTGGACCATGAAAGGATTTTTCTGATACTAGTGGTTACTCCATACATCCTTAACACTGGCCATTAATATCTGACTAACTCATCTTCTTCTGATTCTATTCCTACCACCAACTTTCTAATTATCTTTTGGTTTGCATGTGATTTGCCTTTCAAGAGAGTATACCGACTATTGAACCCTGATTGCTGTTCTGATTTTTATTATAAATTTTTAAATTAGCATTAAGTTTTACATTTGCATTTATTATGACTTCAGCCGGTTAAGCCCGAGAGCCCTCTAATTTCTACATGTCTTGATTCTCATATTTCTAAGACTGAGACCCTCACCCTGAATTGCAATGGCTACATGGAAATTCTACCACTTTAGAAACATACAGCTGTCTCATTGCTTACCTTCAAAATGTAACAAACAGCATATATTTGTTTCACTATAATATAAAGAAGTTAGAGGCAGAAGATATATCTAAGTGAAGTAAATATCTTAAGACTAATTTCCTTGTCATGTACTCTGAACATAGGTAAAATTGCGTTGCACAACACAGTAAGAATAATGCAACTATTATATTTAAAAAAAAAAAAAAAACTCTTTGGGGCACCTGGATGGTGCCTTTGACTCTTGGTTTTGGCTCAGGTCATGATCTCAGGGTTGTGAGATCAAGCCTCACATCATGCTTTGCGCTGAGCATGGAGCCGCTTGAGATTCTTGTTCTCCCTCCTGTCTGTTGCCCCCAATTTGCACTCTCTCTTTCTGTCTAAACAACAACAAAAAATTATTATATGTATTTGTATTTTATAACTGGCCAGTATAGAAGAAGACATATGGAAATCTGATGACCTAAGCAGACATATTTCACTTCTTTGTCCCTCTTAGTATTGAAAAATGATGAAAACAATATATTTCCAAAAGGATAACTGTTTTACTTGAATATATCATCCATGTTGCATTAATGTTTAAATAATGTTAACAGGCAAACATTATCAGACCTTCTACAAAATATCAAACATTTAGTCTCCTTTAATCAATTTATTTTATTAAAAAAAGAAAAATTATTTTTGTAATTCCATTCTCCATTGGCTCTTTTTCTTCCTAATTCCCATGACACCTTTAAGGGCATGTTTTCGTTAAGGCCTTCCACACATTAGCTTCATTTTAATTTTTGTGAAATTTTAAAACATATATATAAATAATATCAGGCATGCTCTTGCTATGTCTATATTTTGAAGCTTAAAAATGTAGTTTGAAATAAAAATCTGCCAGAGACTTCAGGGAAAAGAGATAACATACATTGAGTTGTTTTTATCAGTCGTATTGGCATGATGTGCATATGCTCAGAGAGGCATAGCAGCATCCTGCTAAATAATTCTAGGAAAAAGTGGCAAAAATTTAATAAAACAATTAATGAAAATATTTTTTCACCTATTCAAAGATTGATTAGTGGGCACCAGCGTGGCTCAGTTTGTTAAGGCCAGCTCTTGGTTTTGGCTCAGGTCATGATCTCAGGGTCATAATATCAAGCCCCACATCAGGCTCCATGCCTAGTGGGGAGTCTGCTTGAAGATTCTCTCCCTCTACTCCTTTCCCCACTCACTACCTCTCTCTCAAATAAATAAATCCTTGATAAAAATAAAGAAAATGACCACTTATTGCCTCCAGAGATGTTAGTATAATACCTGAAGAAAGAAATACGAACATTTTGTTTGGTGAGTGGTGAAGACCAGACCAGGGTTGTGTTTTTCTTATGTGACCTATGACATAATCTGAAACAATACAAAGATAATAAATTCACAATTGTTATACTTTCATATGAGAAAATACAATTTTATCCTCAGGAAATTTTGGAATAAAAAACATTTAAAGTTCATAACTTAAGCAAATCTATACACTTTCTCTTTCTCCTCTTTGTCAATAAGTCTACATGTATCAGCAAACTTAAAAGAGTTCTGAGAAATACAAAAAAGATGAAAGCTATACAAACAAAAAAACTGTCTCATGTCCAATTTTGAGAAAAAAATATTCACCTCAAAGGCCAAATGTGGTAATAGGAGACAGTATTATTATTTCAGAATTTGCCTGATAAATTGGGTGTATTGTGTAAGGGTATTTACATCATAGGACCAATAAAACTCGTTCTCAGATCCAATCAGCAATTAGCCCCGCAAATGTGGAGTACAAGCTTAGGGTGAACAAAAATACATACGCAAAATTTATGCCACACCATGCTAAAGTAAAATTTAATCAACAAATAATGGCTGTTACATGGCTGGAATTTCCTCCATTTAGTTTCCAAACTAATTACTCAACTCTCGAATGACCAGTTTCAAATGAGAAAGCTAAATACTCCATCTAGATGTGTCATGAACTGCAAACCCACCATGTTGAAAATTGGATTCACTACACATTCATTTAAAAATTATTTTGAGAAGATATTATGATTGAGGCAATATGTCTTTTCCCCTTCCCATTTCCTACTGTCTCATTGAGAAAACATAAATCATAAGACAGTAGACAGGCTAAATACTTCTGGTTATTATAGGCACCAAAGTTAGCTACTTTATCACACACTTCTATATATTCTTTATAATTATGGACATTACCCAGCAAATGATTGCACAAAATAGCCTGTTAAAATGGCCTGGTGCCTTCAGTCCTCCCTATGCCTTCTTGTTTCAATAGCTTCCCATATCAGTATGGTACAATTCCACAGGTCTCTACACTCACTCTCCATTGGTGCTAGGATTTTTATTGACAATAGAACCAAAAGGACATAACTATCACTCCTGGAAAGAGTGAAAAAAAGACTATTTTTTCCCCATCACAATAAATTTTTTGTATGATTGATGATACACTGGTAAATCATTGCTTTACTAAGGTATATACCTCCATGAATAGTAAGGATATTTAAAACTCTGGTTTATACCCAATAGTAATAGAATAAAATATATGTTAACTAATGATTTCAAAGCATAATTTCTAAGTAGGGCTCTTTTGGTCCTTTCTTACCCCTATACCCCAGCTGTTATAACTTCCTGACTCCAAACAAGCACATACACACGAATTGCATGAATTGTATTTTTTTCTGGAACCTGAAAAGATTTTGCTCTATTTAAGCTCTATAATACTTTATACAATTACATGCTGTGCTCCTTCTCTAGCTTAGTTTTCTAACACTTTACCTCAGGGTAAATTTTAATAGTAAATATTTACAATATCCCAACCAAGATTTTAGAGAAATAAAACATCAGAAAAAGAAAATGTTAGACCTGTGTCCTAGTTTACTCAAACTACTGTAACAAAATACCTTAGACCAGGAGGCTTAACAACGGACATTTATTTCTCACAGATTTGGAGTCTGAGGGTCTCAGATTCAGCTGCCAGCAGATGAAATTCCTGGAGAGGGCCCTCTTCCTTGGTTGTAGGTGACTCTATGTGGCAGTGACAGCTCTGGTGTCATTTCCTCCTTTACAAGGGCACTAATTCCATCATAGGGGCTTCAAGATATGAATTTTAGAAGACATAATTCAGTCCAAAGCAGTCTGTAGTATTCACATGACCTTCTTCAAAATCAATTCAATATTATTGAATGATTTTTTTAAATTGTCATATTTGACAAGGCCAAGTTTATTATAACCTATTTTCCCCTTTACAAATCATTTTTCAATAAGAAATTTAGAATACTAAGAAATCTATCAACACAGATAAAAATATTGCCAAAATAATACCCTGAAAATATTTGTTATGTTTATTTTATAATGAGCACCCTTTCTTTTAGAAATACCTTAAGCACCAGAGGAATTAATTTTGTATATTATAAATCGTTTTTATCCATCCCTAATGATAGAATTGCTAACTTGTAACTACTTATATAAGACATGCTGGCAACAGTAAAAGAGAAAGAGAATATTATATTATTCAGAATAAGCTAAGCTGAAATACTAAATGGACTCTAAATTTTAGCAGCTTAAGAAAATTTGAAGTAAGGAGTAGGCAAAGGGCTAGAAAGGTGTGCACATTTGCATTTTGCCTGTCCAGAAGGGTAACTGCATGGTCGAGGTGACCAGGGACTGACCATTTCAATTTGCTTGGTAAATCCACTATGCTGACTGCAAGACTTGTGTGTTTCTGAACACCACCTTCCAGAGTTTTCAATCCAGCTTTCACCAAGGTCTCCTCTGCTGTTAAGAATGCCATCATGAAGAATCAATGGCTCTTAACATCCAGCAGGGAATATGCTTAACATCCAGCAGGGAACTGGTATGTGGTGTGGAAAAGCTGGCCAAGAACTCAAGGAGGCAGTATTGGAATTATTGATAGAAAAATATTTAACTTTGATCAGATAAGAAGATGGCTTATTGCTGGATGGCCTGCTTGGTCTTGGAGCATTGCGCTACTATGGCTTAGGAATATATAATGAAATTGGAACCACTGAAAAGGCTGTAATTTGGCCTCGGTATGTTAAGGATAGAAATCATTCTAAGTACACGTACTTAGCAGGAAGTACTAATTTTACAGCTTTGTCCACCCGGGAGGTGAACAGAACTCTTCTCATGAACTTCATGATGAGAGGCTCTTGAATGACAACTGGTACAACCTTCACAGCCATAACTGAAGCTGGAATGCTGGCACAATCACTGTTATATGACCAGAGTCCAAGACCCAAAGCAACTTGATTAGTTACTATATTCTCATGTGAAGGGTACCATAGTGGTCCCTCTCATAATATTGGTGGGGGGGGGGGTGGCTCTTCTCATCAGAGCTGCATAGTACACAGTGGGCATCGGAAGAGGCCCCTCCACTGTGGCCATGTTCACACTCAGTGGGAAATTTCTGAACATAGGACCATCCCTGGGAGTGGGCCTGGGTCTCATCTTTACAACCTCACTAGGATCTATGTTTCTTCCACCTACTACTGTGGTTGGTGCCACTCTGTACTCTGTGGCAGTTTATGGTGTATTAGTTCTTTTCAGTGTGTTCCTTCTAAATAATAGCAAAAATTAATCAAGTATGCAGAAATAGTACCAATACATAGAGCTCAAAACTATGATCCCATCAATTCAGTGCTGGGAATCTACATGGATACGTTAAATATATTTATGTGAGTTGTCAGTATTCTAGCAACTGGAAGCAATAGGAAAAGTGAAGTGACTCCACTTTTGACTCTTCCAAATAAGCACACACATTCCCAATTTTCATGTTTGGGTAATTCTAAAATGCTTTAATGAGTACGAAAACTTAGGTTAGTGTTGTAAGAATTTAACTGTTTTATCTATTTTAAAATGTATTTGGTTAAGTGAAAATTAGCAAATTTGTGTTTACCTGTATATTTCTGAAATGCAAAATATTAACAAGTAATGTCATAATTGAAGTAGAGGTTTGGTAAAGGGACCAGAGAGAAGTAAAGGTTACCTGCAGTCTTTCTATGAATACTTAGCATTTGTGTAATTGGTGGTGAGCCAGTATGAAGGATCTGGCTATTTGGAAACAAACAGATCACTGCTGTTTTTATAATCATCTGCTGAACTTATCAAAAGCATTGAGCATAAAACAAAGACAAGAGTGATTCATTCTCCCACTATTCCTTCTCTGTGCTATCTTTGCAACATAGATGTGATCATGTTTGGCTTCTCATTATTTGACACTATTAGGACAGTCCAGAATGTTAATCATACAGAGAATTCCTGATATAGAACACTCACATATATAGTGTGTGTGTGTGTGTGTGCATGTGCGTGTATTGGTGTGTAAGTTTTACTTTTAAATCTTCTAAAACAAAATATCCTTAAAAGTCTTGTCAGGACAGAATACTCAAAGCATGAAAATAGTTGCGTTTTTAAGTATACAAACACTATGTTCATAATTACTAATTTTTTGCATATTTACTGAAATGTTTAATAGAATACATGCTTGTCTTTCTTATCTCTTCAGGCTTTGAAGGTTTTATCAGGAAAGCCTGTTTGTGGCTTACACTTGAGATTATGAAAGCAGTTTTTCCTCCTAAGACTTGGTTTCTTGTGTTCCCTCTCAGACTAAGCACTAAAAAAGGAAGGCAAAGCTAATCTTTCTTCATGAATTATATCAATAAAAAATGTAACAGGCAAAATACTTCATTAGAGTTTCCCCTAGCAGAATTTTCCTTCTCTTCTGCATATACCATTAGATTGTGTTTATATTTTCTAATAAAGATACCATATCCAACAAAAGAACTGAGAATGGAGTATCATTTGTTTAGCTTTATTTATTGCATCATAATCTGTCATGATCAATTTGTGTTTACAGGGGCCACAGAGGCAAATTAAATAGGGATATGATGTTACCAACTCCTCTCTCCACAGTCCTTTAAATCTTTCATGGTGGCACTAAACTGGGCAGTTCCTCTGGAGTTGTACTGTTGCTTCTGAATTTCTGTTTTTGCTGGGAATGAGGAAGCGGATCAAGGGGCATACCATGAGGATTCCTACAATAATGGCCTCTTATTTCACAGGTCAGGAAATGAATTTTCACGTTCCACTGGTTACAAAATATACACTCAATGGCTAGGGAAGTACTCTCAGAGTGGATACACAGACCATGGGATTATCATGTACTGTGGGACACTGACTTGGATCAGTGTTCCATTTACATCCTGGACTCTATAAGCCCCTACTTTATCCAGAAGACCATAATGGCATTCTGAGTCATCTGGTAACCGTGTAACCTCAGATCTTTATCCAAACTACGCTCATAGTCTAGGTGTTTCTTTTCCCTAGAATAGTTACCTTGGTAAATAAACAGCTACCTAGGAAAAATCTGAATTTCTCTCACAAATTTATGTGTTGATATTGCAAAGATCTTTCTCAGTAGAATCTGACCTCTTTTCAAGCAATGGATACTGGGTGTGTGAACTTGTATCTGAAAACTGAGTGACGTGCTATAATTTTTCCAATGCAGAGTCTAACTTCAGACTTTTGCTCATCAGATATTGTATTTCTGTTTTTGTCATTGTTGTTGTTACTATAACCCAGATAGTACTATATTGGGTTAATCATCTATCATGTACTGTGGGACACCATAATCTCTTAGCTATGCCCGGAAATCATTGTGGAACAAAACACTCTGATTGTTTTCCTCTAGCATGCAGAGTCTTTGTCAGCACAGAAAATCTGGGAAAATCGGATATTCAATGCTCACAATTCTGCTGCCTATTTTCAGTAATTATATCTAATTTGTCTCTGCAAGTTATGTGCTTCAAGCTAGTGTCTAGCCTCGTTGATTCCCATTATTCTCTTTATTCTAGGGAACCCAGTCTCATGGCATCCTCTTGTGCTCCTCACACCTACCTACAGATAGTAACTACCACTAAGATTCTCCAAGATGCTAATATATTCCTCACTGTACATTTCTTATCGTCTAGGTAAAGGGAATGTCCTCTGAGACCTCCTAGAAAACAGTTCTCTGGTTCTGGGGTTCTCTAGTCTTACAGAGTAAAACCATTCAGATATTCTCATTTTCCTGAGCTTTCTGGCCCCTTACTTACTACAATGTCAAAGCAGTCCCAATATCTCCACTTTATTGCTGTGGATCATTGTTATTTCCAAACTACGAGGAGCCATGCCAGAGGCATATCTAAACAGGTTAGACTTATCAAAACATTAAAACATGGCCCCCATGTCAATAGGTTTTTCCCTACCCAGGCTTATAATTTATCCTTGAATTCTAACATCTTCAAGATCCTATATACTTTCCTTTGATTCCTGACAGCATATGTTAGCCAAATCTTGTGATTCTTTTTGTTTGTGAACTATTCCCTCCCATAGCAATAATTTTCTTTTCTTTTTTTTTTTAAGATTTTTTTAAGATTTTATTTATTGATCTATTTATTTATTTCAGAGAGAGAGAAAGAGAAAGCACATGCAGGAGTGGGGGGAGGAACATAGGGAGAGAGGGGGAAGAGAGAGAAGCTCAAGCAGACTCTGCGCTGAGCATGGAACCTAACACAGGGCCCAATCCCACAACCCTGAGATCATGACCTGAGCCAAAATCAAGAGTTGGACACTTAACCAACTTAGCCACCCAGTGCCCCAAGAATTTTATTTTCTAGCTCAGGCTGTGTTGAGCTCTTATCATTATGTAGGGTGGAAGAAATGGGGAATGGCAAGAGCAGAAGTTATAGACTACAAAGCATCGTGTTATGTTACTGGTCTTGGTTGAGGTTTTCACAGGTTCTCCAAACAAGAACAGCTTTTTCTCTAGTATGCAGATTCTTTTCTAGGACAGAGAATTTAGGGAAATCCTTCCACATTTGCCAGCCCTAATGTCTCCAACATAAGTCTCAGGCTTATAGTTCCTTTTACGAAGATCTTGTCTCTGACACAGGGAACTGTTAAGTCTGTACATTCTTTATTGGTCTGCTACACTTATAATTAGATGATGGACCTCATTTCCAGAATAATATTCTTTGAAAATATAGGTGAAAATGTCCTCAGAAGCTTCCAATATAGCACCTCTGATTTTGACAGTATACCTTGAATTAATCATTACCTAAAATGAACCAGCCATTTTCTTTTTTCAGTACATTAAAAGCAGCTTACAATAGGCAGACAACTCCACAATCCTTAAAATTTTCATTATCCCTTTCCATTCAAATGCAATAGTTATGGTATAACCCAACACCTTCTCTTCCTTCATACTTTCATTTACCTTCTTAACAGGAGTATAATGGTTAGTTTTATGTGTCAACTTGGCTGGGTCATCATGTCCAGATATGTGGCCAAACATTCTTCTAGATGTTTCTATGAAAGTGTTTTTGGATGAGTTTAACATTTTAATTGATGGACCTTGAATAAAGATGGTTGCCTCATGTACTGTGAGTGAGCCTCATCTAATCAGAGGAAAAGACTGGCCTCCCACAAGCAAAAAGAAGTTCTATCAGCAGACAGCCTTTGGACTTGAACTGCAACCCTAGACCTCCCTAGCTCTCTAGCCTGACAACTTTTGGACTTAAATTTCCTGCATCCTCAGTATACTAGCACACCCTGCACATTTTGAACTGGACCATTTCAGTGATGTCAGAAAAAAGAATAGAAGATCCCTAGCTCTAGACTTGTACCATCTCCACCAATAGAAACATTGAATGGTTAGGCAACTATCCACGAATGAGAATATCTTTGTGAAAATTATAAAACTCAAGGCAAGTTTATAGCACACCAGTATAGTAAAAATAAATGAGAAAAACCACATTAAAATGGGTAAAAGGAATACTTTATCCATATCACCTATCCTTCAAGCCACCATGGCACAATGCCAAGAAGGATCCCATAGGCCCACAATTTCTCCTATAAGGGAAAAAGAGGCCAAGATGAATATCCAACTTCTTCAGCCTTTGACACTGTCTTAGTGGGCCCACTTCCATCTCTACTCATGCAGAACAATGGGGGAATTAAGGCTAGACTACCTGGTGGCAACTAGTAACAAATAAAAGGAACAGGACTTCTAGATGCAAGCAAGTGTGTATCTTGACACTAGCCCCTTGACCTCTATCAGTGGCTTTACAAGCCCTGTGTAACTGCTGCCCCACTAGGTCTTTACCAGCTTTTCCCAACCAAGGAGTCTCTCCTGGCTCTACAGATGCCACAAGATCAAGAGCTCCACCAGCTACCCCACCCAATGACAGAAGCTATCAGAAGTCTCTGTCCTACTAGGGAGCCCTGCCAACAGCCCTGCAACTACAAAGCCCCCTCAACTAGCCCTCCCCAATCACAAAGCCCTATTATAGACCTCAAGACTACATAACGCTACTTATTGGCTCTGCCAACCATGCAGTCCCTAAAGAGCCTGGCCCAACTACAAAATCTTCACCTGACCCAGGGGTCCTGCCTATCAGTCATACCAAGGAGCCTCATCAGTAGCCTTGCCCCACTTTGGAACCCCACTAGTATGACAGTGGAGCCCTACTTCTGGTCCTACCCAACTGACAAAACCCCATCAATAGCCTCGCTACACTGTGGATCCCTGCCAGTGGCCATGCCTAACTGCAAAGCCTCTCTAGCCAGCCCTTCCTAACCGTTGGGCCCCAGCAGCAGGCTTGCCCGACCATGTAACACTGATGCTTGGTCCCATCTGACCATGGACACTGACAACAGATCCTGCATAACTTTGGAATCCAGCAGCAGGTCCCACTTACCTGCCCATGGCCCCCTGTAAGAGATTCCAGGTCACTACAGACACCACAACTGGCTCATCTAGAATCCTACACCAGGTGACTGGTGAATGCCTTTCTCTGCTAAAGCCAGCCCATAAAGACCAGAAATAGTGACCATAACTTCAAATGTACAGATAACGATACAAGGATCATGAAGAATCAGGGAAACACAACACTACCAGAGGTAACTAATAAAGCTTCAGTTATTAACCTTAAATATATGGCAATATATAAACTACTTGACATCAAAAAGAAGCTCTGTGAACTACAAGAGAACACAAATAGACAACTGAATGAAATCAGGGAAACAGTATGTGAACAAAATGAGTTCAACAATAAACAGAAGCCATAAAAACAAAGAGAAATTCTAGAACTGAAGAATACAGTGATTGAACTGAGAAATTCATTACAGAGCTTCAACATTGAACTCAATCATGTAGAAGAAAGAATTAGTGAACTCAAAAATAAGTCATTTGAAATTATCTAGTTAGAGGAGCAAAAAAGAAAGGATGAAAAAGAACAATAGCCTACAAAATCTACAGGATATCATCAAAAGAAACAATATATACATATGGGAGTCCATGGAAGAGGTAGAAGAGGACAGAAAGACTTTCCAAAGAAATGATGGGTAAAAACTCCCCAAATCTGTAGAGGGAAAAGGACAACTAGATTCACAAAGCCCAAAACTTTTCAAATAGGTTGAACCTGAAGAGGTCTATGCCAAAATACATTATAATCAAATTATCAAAAATCAAGATAAAGAGAAAATTCTGAAAATGAGAAAAGGGACTCATTACATTCAAGAGAATCCCTAGGAGACTACTGGCAGCTTTCTCAGGAGAAATCTTACAGACAAGGAAAGAGTAGGATGATATGTTTAAAGAACTGAAGGAAAAAAATACCAACCAAGAATACTATACATGGCAAAACTGTCCTTCAGAAATAAAGGATAAAGATCTTCCCAGATAAACAAAAACTGAGGGAATTTTCCAGTACTAGACCTACCTTCCAAGAAGCAGCATTGCCAGCCCTGATAATCATATAAGCCAATTCCTCAAAATAAATCTCTATATGCATACCTACATCCTATTTGTTATTTCTTTGGAGAATCCTGACTAACACAGATGAGACTTTTATGGTACTACAGGACAGAAGATATCTCCATCCTCTTAAGACCAGGAACAGGATTATTATTAGCTTTTTAACAGCAAATGATCCCACTCTAAAATCCCATCCAGAGTGTGTGCTTTTAAAGGCCACTCCCAGAACCAGTTGTCTTAGCAGGGGTTCTCCACAAATCACAGTGTGGAACAGAGGTGTGTGTGCAAATAATTTATTTGCGAAGTAAGCCCAGGAAGTAGGAGTTAAGTACAGGGGTTGTGGAAGAGGAGAGTAGGCAAAGTTGAACAATGGATTTGGCTACCCGTTCAAGCAACTTGTTGTTTCTTGCCAGACCATCTGACAAGTCTTATGAAATGAGTCATTGAGGCACTGACTCCCAACCACTGTTGGCTAAAGAGCGGTCATATAGGCTTGGAATACCCACACATCCATGTTCCATACACGTCAGTGCTGGATGGGTTCTCTGTAGCATCAGTAAGCTTTGGCACAGGAAGGCAGAATTAAGCATATGGCTGAAATAAAATGCTCTCAGGTTATATCTGCATGAGGTTGGTGGAAACCTGTACAAGAATGGATTGCCAGAGCAGTGGCTGGAGTCAAATGTGGAGCTGAGATGTTTTAAAGTACTATATATAAAATAAGTCTATACAGATTGTAACCTTCCAGAGACCTAAAAGAGAATCAACTAAAAATGTCTTAAAATGGGAACAAGTACTAAGAGGGAGGATAGGAATAAGGAGGAAGAATTTCTTCTAAGACCTCACAGAATCCTTTACATACCTCTCTCAGAAAAAGACATTTATTCCACTTTATTGTAATTAGTGTCTTGTCTGTATCTCTCACTAAATTGTGAATGCTGATCTCCTTTGGGTTAGGGTTAGGGTTAGGGTTAGGGTTAGGGTCTTAATGTGTGTAGCACAGAGCAAAATGTTAACACTGAAAGCTGGATAGTTAATTATATTTATGGCTGCGTAGCATTCCATTGTGTGGAGATAATATATATATGTATATCCATTCATCAGTCACTGGACACTTGTTGGGCTGTTTTCACAATTTGGATACTGTAGATAATGCTGCTATATACATAAGGGTGCATGTATTCCTCTGAATTAGTATTTTTGTATTCTTTGGGTAAATATCTGGTACTGCAATTGCTGGATTGGAGGGTAGTTCTATTTTTAACTTTTTGAGGAACCACCATACTGTTTTCCAGGGTGGCTGTGCCAGTTTGCATTCCCACCAACAGTCTAAGAGGACTCCCCTTTCTCCACATCCTTGCCAACACCTGTTGTTTCTTGTATTGTTGATTTTAGCCATTCAGACAGGTGTGAAGTGATATCTCATTGTAGTTTTGATGATCAGTGATGGAACCAGAGAGTATTATGCTAAGTGAAGTAAGACAGTCAGAGAAAGAAAAAGCCATATAATTTCACTCACATATGGAATTTAAGAAACAAACAAGCAAAGAAGGGGAAAAAAGAGAAAGAGGGGCAAACCAAGAAACAGATTCTTAACTACAGAGGACAAACTGATGGTTACCAGAGGGGAGGTGGTGTGGGGAGAGGGTTAAATAGGTGATGGGGATTAAAGAAGGCACTTGTGATGAGCACCAGGTGGAAGTGTTGAATCACTAACTATATTTTGTATGCCTGAAACTAATATTACACTGTATGTTAACTGGAATTTAAATAGAAACTTAAAAATAAATTAAAAAATTTTTAAGTCAGATGCTTTATAAATGTCAGTTTCTAATCGTAATGCCTAGTTTGTAATCATCTTCATACTAAGCTATGCTATTTTTCAGGATAATTAGAGTTTAAATTCTTTTCTTTCTTATGTTTGTGTAGATGGGTGCTTTAATTCTGAAACTACATAATTACAGTTTCCTTAATACTTATGTAAACTTTAATATTTTTACTCCACTTATTTAATATTCATGTTCATAGAAGTCTTCTTTGTAACTGCTATTATATTGACTGATTTTTATATATTTTATAGTGACTCATAATTCCCTTCTCTGACAACCCTCATCATGTTTAGTAACAACATATTAGAACTTTGATCTTATCCCCGTAATATCTAAAAAGCATTTACTTTAGAATTTTATTTTGTAGATATTTTCAATACTCAAAAAACAACACTGAAATCTCAACAAAGATTCTACTATCCCAGTGGGAATAAATTTCTACTTTATAAGCTAGAGCTATCTGAATTAAAGTAATTTTCTATATATGTCCCTTCATAAGTAAATACATTATTTTTACACTGCTCTACCAATATTAGAAAAATACTTGAACTTTGCTGCCTTAACATTACTCTAGGCATGAAACAAGAGAAAATGTAATCATAATATCAGCAGCTCTGTTTAAATCTTCTTCAAAGAAGTTTGGATCAGGTCTCACACTGTGTCTGAAAGTAGATATTTATAAATTGCTTTGAATTATATGACACTATTCTTCTCCCAAGGAGCTTATTCTGATGTATTTATTCTGTGGCATTTCAAATAATTGATTTGTTTCGGTGTGCATGTCCAGAGGCTCCACGGACATGGCCATGTTTTCCACAGACCTAATAAGTAAAATTAACTTGGGGCTAAAACCAATGAAGGTACGCTAATGCAATCTACTGGGAGGAACAAAGACTCAGCGTGTTGTATGTCATTCATCTTAGGGACTATTTTTCTGTGTGCTGCAAAAATGTAGAAGATATATAAGTTATTGAATTTTCTATTTCTATTCCTGGCCCTATGCTGACTCAGTAACTGACCATGGGCAAAAAGTCACTAAACTTCGTGCAGCTGCAATATATTTATTTAGTAGAAATTATGTTATTGGTCAGTTGTGTTTTAACAGCATTACCTGCTAGACATTACAGTGATGGATGAGATCATATTGTATATTACTTTAAATTCCTTAGATGGTGAGAAGTAGCAAATCATCACTCATATCTCTTAGAGGACAAAAGAGACCACCTGCTGCTCTTCCACTCTGAGTCCACCTTAATGTTACTTGACCCATGAAAATTCCTTGGATTCTGTAATAATACTTTGCCTCAAGAGAACTTTATAAAATCGCCCAAGTTGAGGCGCCAATGATCAAAGATCTAATCTAATAGAAATTGGAACACAAAATAGTGCTAAAACTTCCAGTTTTTAGTAAACACGTGTCATAAGATATTAACACTGTTCCTTGAATTTATAATATAACTATTTTCTATTCTCTTCCCTGATGTAACTCTAATGTATAGTCATACTGGTTAAATTAGACTTGTACGAAACACTGTAACCTTAAAAAAAAAAGCAAGCACTTTTCAGAAATCACCATTTATGTTGTTTCAGTCTAAATCTAGAATCCATTTTTACCTTTTTACCCTCAACAAAGTACTTGTTTTCTTTCATGTTAAACAGATGTCAAAAGTTCATATACTTCCTAGAAGTACATTTCTTAGCATTATTTTATGTCCAAGCTATCAATGTCAGAATTAGAGAACAAGAGTAAAGGAGTATAACATGCACGTGCACATTTATTTTGTATAAGTTAATGGTGCCTCGATTCACTTGAAATGAGATGCAGCTAATATATTAACATAAAATGTTATCTACTATTCTTGGCAAAATCTTAACATAAAAAAAAAACAAAAATAATTTAATAAAATGGAATTTTACCCAAGAGCTAGGTTTTGATCTCACATTTCTAACAAATTCTGCCAGTGGAGGCAATAGATGTAATGTTGCCCTCCAGTTCAATTCAATCCTTCCTTCTACTCCTATACCATATGCCAAAGTAAGTTCTGTCTATCTCACAGCTTCATGTGCCTGAACCAGCTTCCACAACTAAGGGAATACCTCCCTTGCTAAGGCTCCTTTCAAATGTATAGGTTCAAAAAGAAATGTATATTGGATTCACTTCTGAAAAGCTCACTATGTCCAGTTACAAAGATAAAGATTATATAAGACTCTTCAAATTGTTCTATGTTAACTGTTTTATTTTAACAACCTTAATATTAGTATTCTACCTTAATATATATATGTTAATGATTATGGGTTTTAAGGGGAAACAATTGTTCTACTTGTATTTTTCTCCAGTAATATTCAACTGCACATGTGATGATACTACGTATGTGGTGAGTTGGATTTGACTGTGCTACTGTCTCCTAAAATATGTAAAATAGAAAAAAAAAGATTCCAAATGAGTTGAAGGTATATACAATAGTATTAAAAATGACTGGTCATCTGACACTTTCTAAATCTGAACCCACCTGAATCAGACATCTCATTATGTCTAGGGTACGAATAGCATTTAAAAACTAATCAGTGTTTTTTTGCTTTGTTTTAATTTTTTTAAAGTAACATATAATGTATTATTTGTTTCAGGGGTACAGGTCTGTGATTCATCAGTCTTATATAATATCCAGTCTCATTATAACACATACCCTCCCCAATGTCCATCAGCCAGTTACCCCATCCCCCTAACCCCCTTCCGTGTTTTTACTTCTGCCTCCATCTTGACTCTACTGTTACAGAACAATGACCTCTGAGACAAGGGAAAAAAACAAGGTAAGCCCTAAAATTGTCCCATTCTGCTATTCAGGGAAGTTTCCAGAATACAGCACAGGGAAGGGAGACAGGGAGACAGCTACACAAGAAAGGACACCAGAGGTCTGCAGAGGGCTCCCTTTGAGCCTTCATCATGAGCATGAGCATGCAAAGTGGAAAGCTTCCTAAAATATGGGGCATTGGGTAAAGTCCTTAGAAGGATATTCCTTTAAGCTACACCTAGAAAGGATCAACTTGTTTTGAAGCAACTTAATGCTTCCCAGAATAAAGTCCAAAAATATTAAAAGGAATACTGCAGCACACCACATATAAAACTCACAATGTGATATCCAATTAAAAAAATACTGAAGTAGCAAAGTAGCACAGAAAAAAATCAATCAGTACAAACAGATGCAGAAATGATATAAATTAAAAAGTAGATAACAATGTTAAAACAGCCACTATAAATATGCTCTATATATCCAGAAAAGTAGATAAAAGTGGGCATAATAAGGAGAGACATGGAAAATTTTTTTAAAAAATTAAAAACTAATAATATATCTAAAGGTGAAAAATACAACAAAATACATACTTTTTTGAACACTTACCAAAATATTTTGGGCCTAAAACAAGTCTCGATGAATAGAAAAGATTTCAAAACATAAAAAGTATGATGTCTCATGATAAGTAATTGAAATCAGTAACAGAAAAATATATGGAAAATCCAGAAATTTTTTTAAACAATACACTTGTAAATAATTGAGAAGAAATCAAAAAGGAAATTAGAATGTATATGAACTAAATAAAAATGAGAACACAACATGTCAAAGTTTGTGAAAAGCAAGTTAAACATTCATAGAGGGACAATTAAACCTTTAAGTGCTTATGTAAGAAAAACAGAAGGGTTTGAAATCAATATACTAAGCTTCCACAATAAGAAATTAGAGAACGAAGATCAAATAATATTCAAAGTGAGCAGAAGAAAGTAAATAAAGAGCATAAATCAGTAAAAGAATAAAGTTATATATACATATGTGTATATATAGAGAGACAGAGACAGAAAGACAGGAAAGAGAATGAGACACAGAGAAAAAGAGAAACAAAGAAAATCAATGGAAGCAAAAGCGGTTATTTGAGAATATAAATAAAATTGATAAACTTTTGGCCAGAAAAAGGAAAGAAGATACATATTACCAATATCATAAATGGAGAAAGGAGACTCACTATAGATGCTATAGACATTAAAAGAATAATAAAGGAATATTATGAAAAATTATAATTATTTCAATAACTTAGATGAAATAAACAAAATTCCTTTAAAGAAAAAACTACCAAAGCTCATTCAAGAAGAAATAGACAAACAGAATAGCCCTATATCTATTTTATTTTGGGTTTTCTTATTTCACTTTTTTTTAGAGAGATTGTGCATGCATGCACGGGGGAGGGGGGGCAGAGGGAGAGAGAGAATCCCAAGCAGTCTCCAAGCCCAGCACAGAGCCTGAGGTGGGGCTCAATCTAATAATCCTGAGATCATGACCTGAACTGAAATCAAGAGTCAGATGCTTAACAAACTGAGCCACCCAGGTGTCCCTTAACTATTTTAAAAACTGAATTTGTACTTAACAATTTTCCCAACAAGTAAACTCTAGGCAAAGTTAAGACTTCATTGGTGAATTCTACCAAATATCTAAGGAAAAATAATACCAACTGATATTTCAGCTCATTCTGAGGCCAGTGTTGTTCTGATAACAAGAGTCCAAAAAAATCAAAACAAAACTACATATTAATGACCTTCATGAACACAGATGAAAAATTCTTAATCTCATTTTATAAAATGGCATTCAAATATATATATATATATTAGGATCATACATCATGGTTAAGTGGGATTTATCTCAGAAATGAAAGTTTTATTTAACATTTGAAGATCAAACAATATAACTCGCCATAAGACAGAATCAAATAGAGGTATTATATGGTATTCTCAACAGAGCAAAAAAAAAGCATTTGACAAAATTCAATATCCATTTATGATTGTAAAACTTAGTAAACTAGGAATAGAAGTTGTGGTAGATTGAATAATTGTTTCCTAATCACTGGAACCTGTCAATGTTATTACATATGGCAAGAGGACTTTGCAGGTATGAGTAGGTCAATGATCTTGAAATGAGATTGTCTTGAATTACCTGCATGAGCCCTAAATGCAATCATGAATGCCAAAATAAGAAGGAAGCAATTTGGAGATTCTACTACAGAAGAAAGAAGGTTTTGTGATGACCTCAGAATCTAAAGAATCTATGTCATGGGTTTTAGAAATGGAGGAAACAGCAATAAGCCAAAGAATGCAAGGAATGGAACTCTAGAAGCTAGAAAAGGGAAGAAAATGGATTCTCCCCTAGTGCCTCTGGACATGGATGATACCTTGGTTTTGGCCCAGTGTAACTGATTTCAGACTTCTGGCCTTCATAACTGTTAGAAAATAAATTTGTGTTCCATAAGCCACCAAGTTTGTAATAATATGTTGTAGGAACCTTCAGAAACTAATACAGAAAGGAACTTCCTCAACTAAATAAAAGGCATCTAAGAAAAATCAACGACTGGGGCCCCTGGGTGGCTCAGTTGGTTAAGCATCTGCCTTCAGCTCTGGTCATGATCCCAGAGTCCTAGGATGGAGCCCCGTGTCGGGCTCCCTGCTCAGTGGGGAGACTGCTTCTCCTCCTCCCTCTGCCCTCCAACTTGTGTTCTCTCTCTCACTCTCTATCTCAAATAAATAAAACCTTAAAAAAAAAAAAAAAAGAAAAATCAACAATTAACATCATACCTAATGATGCAAGACTAAATATTTCTCCTTTAGGACTGGAAACAAAACAAGGTTGTTCACTCTTACCATTTCAATGCAACATTACACTATAGATACTAAATATAGACTTCAATAAAGGAAGAAAAAAGGTAAAAACTATGATAGAAAAAGAACTAACACTATTTACAAAAGTCAAGCAGGTTTAGATAGAAAATCTTGGATAATTTTTAAAAAGCTACTATAATTAATACGTAAGTATAGCAAAATCACAACTCAATCTCGATATTTAAAAATTAAAATCTATAACAAAAAAAATCCCAGAAAATGAAATGGAAAAAATACCATTTACAAGAGCATCAAAAATATTAAATGATTCAAAATAAGTTTGACAAAGATATAGACTATTTGTACACTAAAATCTATAGAATGGTTACAGAATGAAAGAAGACTTACAAAAGTGGAGCAATAGAGAGGAATTTGAGAGGAAGGGTGAGGGGTCGTGGGGGCTAGGTAGGGAAAAAATGAAACAAGATGGGATCGGGAGGGAGATAAGCCATAAGAGACTTTTAATCTCAGGAAACAAACTGAGGGTTGCTGGGGGGGTGGGGGCAGGAAACAAACTGAGGGTGGCTGGGTTATGGACATTGGGGAGGGTATGTGCTATGGTGAGTGCTGTGAAATGTGTAAGCCTGATGATTCACATACCTGTACCCCTGGGGCAAATAATACATTATATGTTAATCAAAAAAAAAAAAGTGAAGAGATAGAGCATGCTCATAAATCAGAAGATTAAATGTAAAGTGCAAATTCTTCCCAAACTGACCTGTTTAAAAAAAAAATTCGTAGCTGGAGGGCTGCACAAAAACAGACTGAAAGCTGGATTTGACCTTGGGTTATAGTTTCCAAACTCTCGCTATAGAGTCAGTGAATCCCAATGAAAATCCCAGCATGCTTTATTACGGAAATTGGTATGGAAATACAAAAGTCCTAACATAGCTAAAGTTTGAAAAAGAAGAACAAAGTTGAAAGAATTATACAGCCCTATTTGAAGACTTATTTTCACTTTCTAATAATCAAGTTAGTATGTGATTAGCATAAAGCTAGATATATAGATCCTTGGAACTATAAAGGAAGTCCTCAGAAAGACCCATGCATATATGGTCATTTGAGTTCAACAAAGATGTCAAGGCAATTCCACAGAGATAGGATAATCTTTTAACAAATAGTGCTGGAACAATTTGGATATACATTTGGAGTAAAAAAAAAAAAAAAAAAAGGCCAGAGCCCTTAGCAGGGAAAAAAATTTAAGAGTAAATCTTGGGTTAGGCAAAGATTCCTAAATAAAACATAAAAATCATGAACTATAAAAAAGTCAATAAAATATTAAATTTCATCAAAATGTAGAATGTATGTTCTTTGTAAGACACTGTTAAGGAAATGGAAGGACAAGCCACAACCAGAGAAAATACATTTGCAAAGCATATATCTGGGAAAGAACTTTCATCTAGAACAAGAATCAGCAAAATAAGGCCCATTGGCTAAGTCTGACCTGCCATTTGTTTTGCAAATAAAGTGTTACTGAGACACAGCCATATTCATCCATTGAGGTCTTATATGTTGTTTTCATGATAAAGACCAGAGTTGAAATTGTTGCAACAAAAATCACATGGGCCATAAAGCCTAAAATATTTACTCTCTGGACCTTTAAAGAAAATGTTTGTCAATCCCTAATCTAAAATATATTAAAAAAAAAAACTTGTGTAGTATACCAAGACAAACTTCCAGTTTTCAAAAATGAGAAAACATTTGAACAGGCACTTCACAAATGAAGATAATGAATGACAAAAGAACATGAAAACCTGCTCGACATCCTTAGTGATTAGAGAAATGCAAATTAAAACTATGATGAGATACCATTATATAACCACTAGAATGGCTAAAATTAAAGATCATTCATAGCAACTAAGCAAGTGGGGAGGGAGCAAACAGAATTCTTAAACATTGCTGGTGGGAATGTAGGATGATACTATCACGTCTGATAATTTGGTAATTTCTTAAAAAGCTAAACATACACATGCTATACAACTCCGTCATTCTTCTCCTAAATGAATAAAGTAAGTCCATTCAAAGACATGTCTGTGAATACCCATAACAGTTTAATGTTATAGCCCCAAACTAAAATTGACACAAATGTCTATCAGCTGCTGGATGGATAAACACATTGTGGTACATGCATTCAATGGAATACTACTCAGCAATAAAAAGTACGTGCAACTCAATACATGCAAATCAATTATGAGACAAAAACCCAATTTTCAAAAATAGAAAAATGGGTGAATTTCATATTTATGCTGAGTGAAGCTAGATAATAAAAAGTACGTATTATATTGTATAATATTTTTATATAAAATTCTGGAAAATGGAAAATAATCTAAAATAATGGAAAGCAGATTAGTGGGTATATGGGATACAGAGAGGGGAAATCAAGGAAAGATTACAAAGGGGCATGAAGAACTTTCGAGTGATAGAAATGTTCATTATCATGCCTGTTGTAATGGTTTCATGATTATATACCATATGTTGAAACTCATCAAATTTTACACTTAAAAATTCCACTTTGTTATACATCAATTTCAGCTCAATAAAGCCATACAAAAATGGAAACTTTCCTGGAATAGTATTTCCATAGCCACAATTTCTCCATAGATACGATTTTTGGAGTGTTACTTGTAAGGGAAAAATAATCATAGTGACACTTGGCCGACCTACTCAAATTGTTATCTGAGAAGCAGCAGCGTTGGCACTGACTGAGAGCTCATCAGAAATACTGAATTCTTTCACTCGCCCAGCCATCGCCCCAGAGATTTTGATCAGAATATGCATTTTTAAAAAGTCTCCAGGTGACTTACATGCACAGCAAAGTTGAAGAAACACCATACAAGAGACAGTAGCTTTGGTTCACTTGAAAAGTAAAAATCAATACAAATAGCCCTCATCAGAGATGTTATTTAAAAGATGCCTTTATCATGATGCTGTGGGTATTACTAGATAATTCTAAAACACCCTTTGATTCTGATCCCACAGTCACATGTCATTGCCTATTTTCTACTGGGGCTGCCACTACTTTTCACACATGTATTTTCTTCTAGTAGCCCCCTTTTTTGTATTTTCCCCATATGTAAGCATAAAGATCTTTTTTTTTTTAAGTTAACTCCATGCCCAGTGTGGAGCCCAATGCAGGGCTTGAACTCATGACCCTGAGATCAAGACCTGGGTTGAGATCAAGAGTTGGATGCTTAACCAACTGAGCCACCTAGGCGCTCCATAAATGTTCATATTTTTATAGGGAATGTTAAGTGTTTGTAATGTCTTTAAAATTATATTGGGCTCCCTTGCCTCCATTCCTATCCAGGACTCTTGTGCATTGTGGTAAAGTGGGACAAAGGGTGGTTTCAGAGAGTTAAGTCTCCTGCCTTGAGTCAAAATCTATGAAATGAACTCCAGAAATTGATAGAAATAAACAAAGAGAAAAAACTTAACCATGTAAACAACTGTCCATTTAATTCTTAAAAAAAAAAAAAAAAACTTATAGTAAAATAAGTACAACTCAGAGATGAGATAGAAATAGATTTGAAAAGAAATCTTTTCAAATAAAGCAAGTGTACTGAGAAAAGAATGCACACTAAGGAAAATAGCACCTTACTTTATACAAATTTTTATAGATTTTAGTGTGCTTTCACATTTATTATTTCATTTAATCTTTTGTATAAATCTATGCTTTAAGAAGTCAAGTGCTATTATCACCATTTTCCAAGCAGTTATATTATTTATCCAGCCTCACTCAGCTGGGGATTCAAATCCTGTTGTTTCAACTTCCAGCTTACCAGCCCATATTGCATGTATGAAATATCCTTGTAAGAGACACTTAAGATCTCTTTCAAGTTTCACATATAAGCAGTTCAGTTAAAGACTAAAACAAACACTCTGGGGCATTTGCTCTCATGATGAGCCAAAATCTGAAAGAGTTTGATATTAAAATCAAAATTGCCTTTGAGTTACAAAGGCACATAAACACATCTTTATCTCCAAAACTCTGGACTGTCTTTTCACCTAAAATGAAATAGCAGGCAGTTTTGTTCAAAAAAAAAAAAAAATTCTGGCTAAGAATTTTTTTTTAATCTGGGAAAGTTTTTTTTCTATCAAGTAGTTAGTTCTAGTGAGTTCCAGATGTCATATTTTAAAAGGTACTGTTCTCAGATTCTTTCTACTAACCAAAGAAATCTCCCTTCTTTAGGTAAATTTACTATATTTCTACTACCTTTTATTTTGGAATCAACCACCTACCATATCCTTTTTTTCCTTTTCTTTTCTTAAATGATGGTTCTCCTCGATTTTTACTAAAGGGCTTGACAGAAATAGATAAAAATGACACCTAGAAAAGAACATTTCTGCTTCTGGGAGTCATCAAATTTCAAACTTAAACTTGGAAAAGTATCTGAAGCAAGCCAAAATGAGCACAAAGCAAGCACAAAGACCAATGTTCCTTTTTCTTCTTCTTTTTTAGTTTGAGGGAAGGAGATAATTTTGTTTTGTTTTGTTTTGTTTTACATTTGGTCAGCTGGCACACTGCACAGTTAATTTGAGATTTTTTTTTCCCCTTTCTCATTTCAGTTACTTTAGATGTGTCCTACATTAGCTTTTCTTTAAGTCTTGAAGGGAGTTGGCCTCCATTCCCCAATTACAACAATAGTTTCTCTCGGTTGACAGTGCCAGCTACATATATTATCTCTCCTGTTCCCAGCAGGAACATTCCAGTGACTGCTTAGAAAAATTAGTCACATGAATTTTTAGATTGGGGAGGAGGTGGCTAGCTTCAGTTGTCATCTTTGTGAGAAAATTGAATTGTTTCTCTATTTTACATCTCCCATTTACCTATTTTAGACTTTTATAGATGCTACACCTTTTCCTCATGACAGTCAAGAATGAACCCATCTTTGGAATCCTTCAATAACTGGGGGTACATTTAGCCTGTTAATGCTTCTTTCTTGGCCCAATTCCACTTGGGCTAATTACATTCTGTTCAAAGAAAAAAGAAAAAAAAAAAAACTCTTTGCATTTTCATTTGGAGATGAAAAAGATTGTTTTTCAACCTCTTCTGAGCTTTAAAACTCTACCCTCAAAAGCCCAGCATGGATCCATCCAAAGTTGCCTAAGGACAATTCCCAGAGTATGGGAGAATCCAAAAAAACACAGCAATTCCCAGAGGATAAAGTGGCCATCCTCACACCCAGTCTTCAAAGAAAAATATATGATTATCTGGCTGCAGAGGGTTGCCCTTTGCTTTAAAAGACATACTTCTTTATCAAGGGATAGTGATGGCATACTTGAGGATCCACAGCAAATACCATCCAAGAGAGACAAGAACTCCCTGGAAACACATTGTCTGTTTCTTTTTTGAAAATGAAAAGCACTGCAAAGTAATCCAAAAAGCCAAATTCCTACAGTTCTAACATCTTCTTCGATGCTACATGTTGCATGGTCCAAATATGTCTAGCATGCTATAGACATTCATTGAAATATAATATGCCTCTTAACATGATGTCTCTTTTTTGCTACAATCTTTATAACAAGGGCTCTTCACTTTTATTTCAATTGAATGAAACAATGTGACATTTGCCCTTGTTATTTTAGCTTTATTTCAGAAATTTCTAAAACACTTGTCTCTACAAGATTTCCTTGATGTTAAGGCACAGGAAATTGCTCTAGGCTCTGCTGACTCGACATTTACACATTTTTCTTCTGATGAAATGTTTGTTTGCTTTAAAACCAAATGATGTAATGCAACTAAAACAATATAGAATTATACTAATTATGGTCTAAGTTGACAGATTTAGATGGAATCATACTTTATGTCTGTTCTTGTAGTATATATAGTCATTATCTATCAAGTATTCACATGTAGTTTGGGAATTTTCACACCAATTGTCAAAACTCCAAACCAACAACTTAAAAAAAAAAAAAAAAAAAAGGAAACTTCAAAAGACTTACATGTTTAGTTTATACAGTACCACCAAGAAGGGATCATGAAGAAATTCATTTTGCTAGAATGCCTGGAAAGTTCCCACGATTAGGCACTGAAAAAGGGGAAGAGGTACATCTTTTTTTTTTTTTTAATTTTATTGTTTTTTTTACTTTAATTCCAGCATAGTTAACATACAGTGATATATTAGTTTCAGGTGTACAATATAGTGATTCAACAGTTCTATATATTACACAGTGCTCATCATGGCAGAGGTACATCTTAATTTTAAGATTCATAGGTGGGCTAAAAATAGGTTCATGGGAGGTTTACTGTTGGTGTCACTACTCCTACATTTTCTATTACAAGTTTTGTGTAAATGTAAAATCATGTTTGTTTTTGTCTCATAAGTAGCCTTAGTAGATAGGAATGAATCACAATAGCAGATTCTCTTTCTTATAAATGTCTATAGTAGATATCTTCGATGATAAGGCATTAGGGAATATAGTTTTAAGTGACGAGAAAGAGGGGAGACACTGAGGAACTTACCAATTTTCAGTTAACAATAAACTTTTTTATACCAAAAAAATCACAAGTTGCAAAGAAAAAACCTTACTAAGCTCAGTGAGAGGGTAGAAAAGTGGTAGATGAGCTTCCATTTTGAAAAATGAAAGATACTTGGGGCGCCTGAGTGGCTCAGTGGGTTAAGGCCTCTGCCTTCGGCTCAGGTCGTGATCCCGGGGTGCTGGGATCGAGCCCCGCATCGGGCTCTCTGCTCAGCAGGGAGCCTGCTTCCCCCTCTCTCTCTGCCTGCCTCTCTGCCCACTTGTGATCTCTCTCCTCTCTGTCAAATAAATAAATAAAATCTTTAAAAAAAAAAAAGAAAAAGAAAAATGAAAGATACTCTACTTGTGATTATCATAAATCACAGATCATATAGACTGCCCCTAGAAGATAATCTAATAAGGAAGGTTATTTTTTTTAATTGTTTTGCTTGTGTAACAACATAAGTCCTTGACTTTGGAAGCTCTAGAATTTATACTTCAGGAAAAAAAGGAGCCAAGTTAGGTGTGTTCATAGAAAGGCATTCACAATGAACAAATGATGAACTTACTTCTATTTAAGGAAAGAAAATTTAGATAACCCTATCTGAAAATATAAATTCATTTTTAAAAAGTAGCTGAAATTTAAAAAATACTTAGAGAATGCAGAAAGTCTTAAAATACTGGACTTAAATGTCACTTGATATTTGAAGGGAGCAATATTAATAAAAGTTAACAAAAGGAAGAAATACTTTTCAAAGTGCATAGTAAATCGCTGATATTCATGACTCCAAGAAGTAGAAAATATCCTGTGGTCTGGATGAATGCGTATTATTATCTTAAAGATAACTGCAAGCAATAGAGGTTGGTAAAATAGGTTTATAAAATTTAGTTGTAATACTGAGCCTTTTATATCTATATTACAAAGATCAGTTACCATGCTTAGCTTAAATATCTTAGTTTTATTACCAAAAAAAAAAAAAAAAAAAAAGATTTGACCTAGGATAGCTTAAATTTTTGTAGAATTCTAGTGCTTAATCTATAGGACCAAATTCTGATAATGGAAGCACTGAAGAACAACAGATGAAGGAATATGGAGAAATGCAGCATGCTTAAGAACAGAAATTCCAGAATGCTGTAGACTCCACTGAATCTTGACTGCTCTCTCCTCACCACTAGTCCTTACGGAAATTTTTGAACATGAAAGAATCCCAGATCCTTCACAGATATACTTTCTTTCACTATCCAAATTATAAAATCTCAAGGACTCTTTCAGTAGTCCTATCCTACATTTTTAAGTTTCTAAGAATACATAAAGTAATAGCCAGACTTCTCTTCCTAATATAAAGTGCCAACCTCTAAGGGACCAGAGTCTATATAAATTGGTTCTTAACATTTTCTGTTACTTTCTCTCAAAATCTCACTAAAGATAACAAAATGAGTGTCCAGTAAGACTAAAGGTATATAGGCTCTTTAGTGATTTTCTTAGTTACGTTGACAAAAGATAAATCTTTTCTTCTCATACTGGAAAATTTGACACAAAGAACTAATTTCCACTTCAACATGTAATGACAGTGGTAGAAGCTGCAGGTTATTTGTTGATCTTCTCAGCTACTTAGGACTCTTTAAAATGATGTAATTTTGATGGCAGCAACAACCCAAGGGGACAAAAGAAAATATATATTTTTTTTGACAAAAGAAAATATTATAATGCCAGTGACATCTGCTGCTAGGGGGAAAATTTAGGATTTAAAAATGCCAAAATGTTTTAACAATGTTATAGTCGCCCTATTCTTAATTTCACGTACTTGCTCAATTTGAACTATATCATTTAGCTGATTCTACACAACAGAAAATGGAAATTTAAACAGTGCCATTTGGAACACACTAAATTATTTTTCATGAGTGACGTAATTCTTCCAAATTCTAACTGTACAGCAAAGGATATACTTGCATGAATGTTGGCTTGAATGTTTTGGCTTCAATTTCAACTTTTGTAACAGCTGCAGCAAAATTTTCCTATCTAAATGTTTTTAAAGGCAGAATGTTTTCATAAATGAGCAAAGAGGTGGGTATCTAGATATTCCCTGGAAGCAAAATACAGACAAGTGTCCAAACACAAGCTTTCTCATTTATATGTAGTGGAGTTTAAATATAACACAGCTGTTTAGTTTTGAAAGATGTGGGTATAATTATTCTCGTTAGGGCACTATCACTCTACCTGCTTGGCATATAGCATCGTGGGCCAGTTGTGGGAGAATCTATGAGGGAAAATTGATAAAGCAACCCCTGATGTTCATATGGGTTGATGTGATTCAGCTGTTCCTGGCTTATAAAACCCAAGAGCAACTGTATTGAGATGAGGAGAGAAAATCATGGAGAACTCATATACTGCATGTACAAGGACTGTGGATTGGCAAACCACAAAATTGGTATTTTAGGAAAAGTGGCATCTTGGAAGACTGTAGACAAGAGAATAAAAGGCATAGTCAAGTGACAAGTTCAAACAGAAAAAAATAATTGAGAAGAAAAAAATAAAAGAACAAAAAAATGCATGTAAGGGAAGGTGCTAGTCGTGAGCTTCCCAAAGAGCAGAGGTAGCAAAAACCTAAATCGGAGCAGGCAGAAGCGCATGGCAAAGTGGCAAGAAATCTAAATTAAATTATGATGTAAAGTAGTTTGTGGAATTAGTCACTAATAATTTTTTTTTACATGGAATTGGTGACAGCTTCTGTTCTCCTTCCCACTTTGGAATAACTCCTTGAAGGAAAAAGGAGAAAAGGAAAACTAATATTTCCTGATGTCATACTATGAACCTGGCAAAATGCCATGTAGGCAACATGCTGTCTTGTTCAATCCTTACGATGATGAAGGGTAAGGATGCTTTGGAGTGGTCTGTTAAGGTGGAAGATATGCTGTACAGAGATTTTCAAGAATGCCTATTCCCCATCAGAAGTGAGAAGTGACTGATGAGTTACGTGGATACATCTAATATGATGGGTTAGAATGTCTGTTTCATTCTCTGAGTAAAATTAAGGAAGGGGGTGCAATCTGATGAATCATACCTTTAGAAATGAAAGTTGAAAACAGAAATCTAAAATGGACTTCAGGACACCAAGAGAAGAAATGGGATCTCTAGAAGAGGCACAAAAACTACAACAAAATAACATTTTTAAGCTCTCCAATGTTCCTACGACCTGCTTTATTTGTGATTTCTTATCTAATTTTATAAAGTGATTTGCTTTAAAAGCAAAAGCCTTGTCCTTTAAATTATAAAATAGATTAATAATTGGAGAACCTGGGGTCCCTGGGTGGCTCAGTCGTTAAGCGTCTGCCTTCGGCTCAGGTCATGATCCCAGTGTCCTGGGATCAAGCCCACATTGGGCTCTCTGCTCAGCGGGGAGCCTGCTACTCCCTCTCCCACTCCCCCTGATTGTATCCTCTCTCTCACTGTCTCTCTCTGTGTCAAATAAATAAATAAAATCTTTAAAAAAAAATAGCTGGAAAACCTGTGTCTAATTCAACACAGGTTTGGGAAAGACATCCCCAAAAGCAATCCAACAATACCACTAATAGATACATTAGGTTTTGTTTGCTACAATGGTGGTGTGTAGGTGGATAGGGAAAGATGGAGGGAGAGAGGAAGGAAGGGAAGGAGGGAAGGAAAAAGCAAAAAGAACAGACCTGAGGTTTAAGACTTTTTCTAAGGTCTGAAGAGAAAGATCTGTGAACTTCGTGGTAACCCATGAAGCTGACTCATACCGTATTTCTGCTGAGAAAATTTAGACTCATAGAAGTTTTGTGATCTGCCCAAGGTCACACACCTAGTAAATGGAGTTGGAATTCAAGAACAGTTGTGATTCACTCCAGAGCCCATAATCATGCTCCTTCATCACAATGAGTGGCAGCTGAGAATTTTAAGCCAAGAATGAGAAAATGGAGCCATAAGAAACACTGGGGAGGGTATGTGCTATGGTAAGTGCTGTGAAATGTATAAGCCTGATGACTCACAGACATGTACCCTGGGGCAAATAATACATTATGTGTTAATTAAAAAAAAAAGAAATAAAGAACAATAGGAATATACAGCAAAAAGTTTACCTAACATACATTAGTGTAATTAATTGAAAAAGAAAAATATTATAGAATTTAATAAAGTATTATTGCATATTTTTAGTCCAATGAAGTATAATTTATATAAGAATGTCATATCAGTGAAGTACCTTAATTTAACATGAGAAAAAATTATATCCATGAAATAAATAAGTGAATACTCTTGAGGAATAGGTTGAGAAGAACTAAATTTTGTTGTCACTCAGTGGGGTCTGTTTTTTATAGCCCATTTTTACTATATCTGAGCTTTACTGGACATATTCACTGTAATTTGGGGAATATAAAAGAATACTGGACTAGGGTTCTGAACCTTAGCTTGTTATAAGATCTATAATAAATCACTTCAGGGAATGTCTGGCCCCGAGTTTTCTAACTTACAAAAATGAGGCACTTGGCTAGATTAGTGGTTATCATATTTTGTTTTGTTCTAGAACTCCTTTTTTCCAAATAAATTCTCCAGTTGATTTCAAATAAGTAATGCTGATAAAAGTGCAGCATGATAAATACCAAAAAAATAAAGACTTTTTCCTTGAGCTCTTAGATTTATGTTTTAGAAAAGGCCTAGCCTTAAAACATGTGGAAAAATGATATTAAAATGAAATATATTTCAGCATTTCACATATTGTATTCCAAACTATCCTAGTTCTTGGAAGTAGTGTTTTAAAAAGAATCCTCTGGCTAATAATATCTTTGAATGATGAATACTGAATCTCCCTTTTGGAGAGTTACATATGTGTAATATGTGTATCATGTTAAGAAATCAGTAAAATTCTGCAGCAAAATAAATTTATTTAACTTTGCTTATTCACAAGCATCGCAAGTGACCTCAGGTCACACTTTTTTTTCCACCTTATGTGAATGTTCCAATGAGCATGCTTTTTAATATGGTTTACAAGTTCATGAACTCCAAGGACCCCAGTTTAAACCTACGTATAGATTCTGAAATGGCACCTACTATACATAGGCACTCAATGAATATCATTTTGATGAATTTAAAGTTGAATTCCACAAACACAGAGTTAACTGAGTAAAAACCATGACATATTTAAGGTATTTTTTAAAGGAGGAGGGAAGCTGTTGATGATACAAAGGATATTCAAAGCTCTTCAAGGAAAACAAATCTCAGATGAGCAAATATACATCCAAAATAGGGAAATATTTTGAAAATTCTTCTACCTTCCTTTTTCTCCTTGGCTTCAACCTAACTAAGATTTTATCCTGTTGACCCATCTTCTCTCCACTTCTCAGCCTTTCCTTTAGTTAAGGTCAGAAGAGAAAAAAATCTAAAGAAAGAAGTGCTACAATCTCAGTAAGTGGCCGCACCTCCACCCTGCTCCTCTCCTAGACCTGGTCATTCCCATTGCTCTGTCTTTATCAGCTCTTAACCCAGATTCCATAATAAGAGCTTCTTCCATCCCAGAGCTAATGCCTTTGGTGAAGCTCTGGCATGGCCTATGACTGGTTTTCCACTGAAATGTGGAATGATGTTCTTTAAACCCTTTTTGTGCAGAGATTATCTTCCAACATCCATATGCACCTCTAAATCATTAAGTGAAAAAATTTAATTTAAAAAATAAAATAAAATCATTAAGTGAAAGAAGAAGGGTAATGTCACATAGAGAAGACCATTGTGCCTTATTTCTACAAATAGCAAATAAACAATGAGAAAGAATTTTTGTTTGTTTTAGAAAAGGAGAGGAAAAAAAACCCACTCTTTTTCTTCTATATTAGATCATGATGAACAGAAACTTTACTTCTAAGCCATAGATGGTGCTATAAAATAAAGCAGGGGAACAAAAAGGGAGGGAGGGAGAGAGGGAGGGAGGGTGGGAGAGAGAGAAGAAGAGACAGGGAGGAAGAAAGGAAGAACAAAAGAGGAAGACAGGGGGAAGGGAGGAAGGAAGGAAGGAAGGAGATATTAAGGTCGAAATCCAATGCCAAAAAGTGGGTTTTCTTCCCAACTCCTCAGCTACTTAAATCACTAAACTGGCCCCAGCTGTGCCCACAAAAATTAATTTAGAAAGATTTTCCCTTTTTCTTGCTAAATTATAGGATTGTCAGGGAGACTTCTATAATTCCATCATAGTAAAAGAAAATGAACTATTACCATCCCAGACTGAAAATGTATGGTTTTCCATAGAGACATTTAAGTATATAGTGTTAAATTTCACAGCACTATTGACAAAATACTCCTGGTATACAATGTGATTGGTGAGCTAGCCTTGGGTCTGAAACTCCAGCTGCGACATGATTCCTACCCTTTTGGAACACAACTTGTTCATAAAATGGAGATTGCACTTATTTGCAGGAAAGAAAAGTACTGAGGTTTCTCTAATCCAGAATAGTTTAAATATAGGAAATGTTCCAAAGGATAGCAATCAAAATGATGAATGAGTTAGACTGTTTTATTCATGTGGAAATATAAATGAAGCATAAATTACCCAAGACAAATTTGCTAGGAAAAAAAAGGGGGGGTGGGGGAATTGTGTGATGGTCTGAAGAATGTGAAAGGCACAGACCTCAAGGCTAGAGAAATAACTTAGTGTGATTCAAAAGCTAGTAGTACAGATAATGAGAATGTTCAGAGTAAAACAGAAGCTGCCTCCCCTGTTGAAAAAGTAGCAGAGAAACTACACTAATTTGAATGTGGTCTAGGAATCCAAACCAGGTAAAGACTTAGTAATAAACTCTAATACAGTATTAATACTCATGTCAAGGGAGATAAAACCACATAATCATGTTATCTAGATTATCTAGATACAGAGTTTGACCCATTGGGGTCATCTTCTTTCATAAATATTGGACTCAACCAATTTGTTACCAACTTCTCACCACTGGAGAAGCCTATTGGAAAACATCAATGTTTAGGTGTCAAGTTGCTTGTGCTTTTCTCTGGGCATCTAAAAAATCAGTAGATACATGATAAACAACTTAAAAATCACAATTAGTTTCTTCCCAGTGACAAATAAATAGCAATCCTACATATCCTTAACAGTCTCCAACACTTTCCAACAGAAATATAATGTGATAAACACATGTCATTTCAAATCCCCAAATAGATACATTAAAAAAAAACAGGTAAAATCCATTTATTAATACATTTTATTTAACCCAATCTATCAAAAATATAGTTTTATCTTGTGGCACTAGCCACATTCAATGCTCACTAAGCATACGTGGTCAGTATACCACATCATATAGTACAAGAACTAAGAAAAAAGTAGAGGTATAAGACAAAAAGAAAAAATTGTGCATGGGTCAATGAAGGACATTCTTTTTGACCCATGGTAATGAACATTATGATTATATTGAACGCTACAGGTAACTTCACTGAGAAGAGGAAAGAGGACCACAGGCACAATGTGTGTAGTGAAGTGAAAATATCATTAAAATAAGAATTAATTCATTTATGTAATTTTGGAGTGGGTTAATTTCAGAATAAAATTATTTTCATTATATCCTCCTAAGTGATCAATCAAAAATATATCAAAACATAATCTTAAATATTTTTATAATTGGCAACTGCAATGATGTTAAGATGTTGTGACAAGAAAATAAAATGTTATTATGAAAATTATTTTAAAAATTGTCAAGGACGGCACTTATATTAAGCACTTAAACACATTTCCAGGACAGTAGAAGATGTCTAGATTTAGAATATCAGTTGCAGATCATCATTCAGAAATATACCAACAATTTATTTCTTTATTCAATAAAAATTTCTTTAGCATTTATTCTATTCCAGAAGCTGTCCTAGGCCCTAAGGATACAATGAAAACAAAGACAGGTAAAATCCATGCTCCTCAAAAACAAATATTCTAGGATAGATACATAAATTCATTTGTCCACCAAAACTTTGTTAAACAGTTTTTAAAGAACTTTCTTTTTCTATCACCAACTAATATGACCTAGAATTTGTTCTCTTAAGGGAACATATTCATTGATTGTCAGCCTCAAGAAGTTGGAACCTGTTTTATCTATCATCTAGTTCAATACACAGCAGAGTGCCTTATACATTATTTAATGATGGTAATGAATCAAAATAATTGAATCAAATTGAAATAAATCAAATTTAATTTAATTAGAAGGCATAAAATAGGTGTTATTGCATTGCTAAAAATCCTAACTCAAAAACGAATATTTCCATCAAAATTAATACCAAAACCAAATGAGGACATTAATTACAAGAAAGGAAAACTTTAGACCAGTATCTCTCATAAACATAGATGCAAAAATCCTCAATACAGGGGCGCCTGGGTGGCTCACTGGGTTAAAGTCTCTGCCTTCAGCTCAGGTCATGATCTCAGGGTCCTGGGATCAAGCCCCGCATCGGGCTCTCTGCTCAGCGGGGAGCCTGCTTCCCCTGCCTGCCTCTCTGCCTACTTGTGATCTCTCTCCTGTCAAATAAATAAATAAAATCTTAAAAAAAAAAATCCTCAATACAATATTATCAAATCCTACAATATATAAAAAGAATTATATAAAAGAATTATAAGTGGGATTTATTCCAGATATATGACTTGTTCAACAAATGTTAATCAAGTAATCAGTCATATAAACTAGCTAAAGAAGAAAATTTACATGATCATATCAATTGATGTTAAAAAAAAATATTTGACACATCTTAACATCCTACACTAATCCATGACAAAAACTCTCAGCAAACTAGGAATGAAGGGGAACTTCCTCAACTTGATAAAGAACATCTGTAAAGAACCTATAGTTAACATCATACTCAATGGTAAGAAACTAGATATTTACCATTTAGACTGAAAATAAGGCCAGGATATTCCATATCATAATATGATATTATGATATTCATATATATATTCATATATATGGAATATCATGTCATATTTTGATATGATATTATGAATATCATAATATCATATCAAAATATGACATGATATTCCATATCATAATTCCATATCACAACCATATGATATGGATATGATATGGGTATGATATTCCATATCATAACCATATGATATGGATATGATATTCCATATCATAACTTACATAACTTGTAATAACATTACAAGTCCTAACACATTAATAGCAAAAAAATGAAAATAAAATATATACAGTCTTTGAAGTAAGAAATAAAATTGTCCTTGTTTAGACATGACATGATTGTCTATGTAGAAAATCCCAAAAAATTACAAAAAAAACCTTCTGGATTAAATAAGTGATCATAGCAGAAGAGCAAAATACAAGGTTAATATACGAAAGCCAATTTCCCATACACCAATGATGAAAAATAGGAATTTTAATTTAAAACACAATACTATTTATATTAGGACCAAAAATAATGTAATACTGCTTGCTTTGGCAGCATATATACCAAAATTGGAACAATACAGAGATTAGCATGGCCCCTGTTCAAGGATGACATGCAAGTTTGTGAAGTCTTATGTAAAAAAAAGAATAAGAAAATAATGTAATATTCAGATATAAATCCAACAAAATATGTATAGCATTTTTTTTGAGAAAAACTACAAAAATCTGGTAGAAGAAATTAAGGAATATGATATTCCATGTTCATGGATAGGAAGATATAATATTGTTAAGATGTCAGTTCTTCCCAACTTGATCTATAGTTTCAAGGTAATCCAAATCCAAATTCCAGAAAGTTATTTTGTGGATGGATATCAATAAAATCATTCCAAAGTTTATATGGTAAGATGAAAGATTCAGAATAGTCAACACTATATTAGAGATGAAAAACAAGTTAGAAAACCGAGACTATCTGATTTCAAGACTTAATATAAAGCTATAGTAACCAAAAGAGCATGGTTTTGGCAAAAGAACAGACACATAGATCAATGAAACAAAACATAAAACCCAGAAATAAACCCACACAAATAAAGCCAACTGAACTTTGACAAAGGAGCAAAGGCAATTAAGTGGAAACAAGAGAGTCTTTTCAACAAATGGTACTGGAACAACTGAATATCCATATGCAAAATAAATCTAGATTTGGGACTTAACATCTTTCAACCAATTAACTCAAATAGATCACAACTTAAATGTAAAATGAAAAACTATAAAATTTCTAGAAGATAGCACAGGAGACAATCTAGGTGAGCTTGGTGTGAGGATGAGTTTTTAGATACACCAAAAGCATGATGATCAGAGAAAAAAATTAGTAAGTTGGTCTTGTTAAAATTGAAAACTTTTGCTCTGTGAAAGACAACCTTAAGAGAATGAAAAGACACATACTATCAGAAAGTATTTTTAAAAACTTATCTGACAAAAGATTTGATCTAACATATGTAAACAATTCCCAAAGCTCAATAATAAGAAAACAACTCAATAAAAAATGGTAAAATGATCTGAACATACACCTCATGAAAGAAGCTATACAGATGGCAAATAAGTAATGAAAGATGCTCAACATCATTTTTCATGAGGGAGCTTCAAATTAAAACGATAATGAAATATCATTATTAGAATGACTGAAATCAAAACAGCTGACAATGACAAATGCTGACAACCAAGTGCAGCAACAGGAACTCCTGTTCATTGCTGCTGGAAATGTACAAGAAGGTACAGCCACTTTGGAAGACAGTTTGGTACTTTGGTAATAAACATAGTATTACCATACATTTCACCAATCATGCTCTTACATATTTACCTGATTGAGAAGAAAACTTATGTCCATAAAAATATCTGCACTCAAATGTTTATAGCTGCTTTACTTACAATTACTTCAAATTGGAAGCAACCAAGATATGCTTCAACAAATCAATACACAAACTGTAGTCCATCCAAGCAATGGAATATTATTCAAGAATTAAAAAAATGACCTATCAAGCCATAAAAAGATATGGAGGAACCTGAAATGCATATTGTAAGTGAAGGAAGTTAGCCTGAATGATGCTAAATAGTGCATGACTCTAATTACATCATATTCTGGAAAAGATAAAACTAGAGTGACACATAAAAAAAAAAATCAATGGTTGCCAGGGCTCAGGGTGAGGGTGAGAGAAATGAAGAGATGAAATATAGTGCCCAAATTTTTAAAATTTAATTTAAAAAAAATGCTGAAGAAGCTCAAAGAGATACAAGAGCCAACTAAAAAACCTCCCAAAAGTTAAAGCTGGAACAATTAGAGCAATAAAATAAAGTAGTCCTGGATCGTAACACAAAGGTTAAAATAAGTATCCAGGAGTCCATACTGATATAAATAAATGATTAAATAAATTAACAATTGAGAAAGAAGAGACAAATCTCCCATGCAGAAAAGTTCCACATAAATTATTTAGATACTCCATCCTAAACGTTGAGGAAAATAACTCCCCATCCTTAAGTGTGAGCTGTACACGGTGACTTCCTTCCAAAGAGTGTATCATGAATATAGGAGGGAGAAAGTAACAGTGAAGAAACCTGAAAAATGTTACTTCTGCCTGTTGACCGAGGTCAACATCAATGATCATAAATCATGTAAATTGTATGTGCCCTTGATATGATACAATAAAAATGTCACACGTTACCTCTGTGACCTTCCTCCCAAAACACATAACTCCTGTTTAATGATAAAAAAAAACATCAAATTCCACTTATGGGCATTCTACAATATATCTAACGAATACTCCCCAAAGTTGCCAAGGTCATCAAAAACAAGCGAAGTCTCAGAAATTATCAAAACTTAGAGGAGACTAAGGAGACATGATCCCAGAACATAAAGAAAGCATTAGGTAAAAGCTAAGGAAGTCTGAAAAAAACATGGACTTTAGTTAATGATAATGTACCAATGTTGGTTCATTAATTGTAACAAACAGACTATGCTAATGTAGGATATTAACAATAGGGGAAACTCTGTGTGGGGTTGCTGGTGGGAGAAGGATATGGGAATTCTCTGTACTATCAACCCACTCTTTCTATAAATCTGAAACTTTTCTAGAAGTAGGCCAGAAATTCTATTACTTAATTAATTAATATTCTGACTAACTTATTGACACTTACTTTAATATAAGTAAGATTAATTTTTGGAACATTTCTAGTCACCAGACCATGGGCCTTGTCAATGCCCACTAAAATGCAGTGCCAAGAAGTTCCAGTCTGAAGAAATTTGCCACCCTTACTCATTTATTATGAAAACTATAATACCATAATTATCTATGAAACCAATTCTTATCAGAATATAAACTATAGCTTATCCTTGAACAACACAGGTTTGAAGTGCATAGGTCCACTTATGTGGATTTTTCAATAAATACCGTATGATACTGTAAATGTATTTTCTCTTATAATTTCCTTAACATTTTCTTTTCTCTAGCTTATTGTAAAAGTACAGTATATAATACATATAACATAAAAAATATGTTAATTGACTGTTTATGTCACCAGTAAGGCTTCCAGTCAACAGTAGGCTATTAAGTAGTTAAGTTTTGCGGGAGTCAAAAGTTATATGCAGGTTTTCGACTGTGCAGGGATTGGCACTTCTAACCCTCATATTGTTCAAGGGTCAATTGTACTCAAGTCTCCTCCATAGTCTTACAACCTAATCCAGACACTATCCTAACTCTTTATTCCCATTCACAGCTAATCTAAATTCACACCTATGTTCATTGTTTCTACCTCCTTATTTTCCACTCATTGTTCACAGTAATTTGGTTCTGCCCCAATTACTCTTCCAAAGTCAATGATGGTCTCCCTAAACCAGTAGGCACTGGTTTAGGTTTATTTTACTTCATTTTTGGAAGTATCCATTATCCATTCCTTCCTTTGTAAAATACTTTCTTCTTTTGCATTCATCACATTTCATTTTCCTCATTTTCTTCCTACTTCTTTTGCATATTCTAGATGTGTGTGTGTATGTGAGATTCTTATTCTGTTCTTAAATGTTATTGTTCTTAAAGTTCAGTTAAGCAAATTCTTTTCACTTTATTTTTTTTAATTTTTTTATTATGTTCAGTTAGTCAACATGCAGTACATCACTAGTTTTCGATCTAGTGTTCAACGATTCATTAGTTGTGTGTAATGTTACTCTATGTGAGTACCTTAACTTCCATGGCTTTAATAACTACTACATGTTGATGTATACCAAATCAAATATTATACTACTTACATTGGTATTTCCACTTTGCAGGTCTACTCATATACCCAAGTCAAAATATTCCAGAATAGTCTACCATGTCCTCTTTCTCAAACTCCTATACCCTATATTCTTTATCTCTATACATGGTATCACCACTGTCTACTCAAGGCAATAATCATTATAATCAATTTCATTCTCACTTCAAATATTAAATCATTCCTCAATACTCAGCATACCTTCTAAAAAGTTTCTCACATCCATCAACTTCTGTCTACCCATAGAACTACCATTCTAGTTCAAACCATCATCATCTCCTACCTAGATTTGTAAAATCTCCCCTTACAGGTCCCCATATCTCCATGCTTCCTCCAGTCCATTCTGCATTCTATCTCATCATTCCCTAATTCAAGACACTTTAATTATTCCCCTTTTTTGTTAGTCTGAGATCCAAATGATTTAAATTTGCTTATCATTCATAATTAGGGCCCTGCTTAATACTCCAGTCTACTTTCCTATTTTTTCCCCACTTCCCTACTTCTGCCTCACAGCATGCTAAACTGCAAATGTGTATGCTGCTCACTCTGCATACATCTTTAGTCTACCCCACTCTCACTGTCACTCTAACTTCAGAGTTCAGCTTAAATAGTCTTTTCAAGAAGTCTTCTCTGAATCCTCAAATTCCAGAGAGTTGCCTCTTCTATATATTGCCACAGAGCCTTTTCCTTCTGCTCTCAAAACCCTTAACGTACACAGATACAATTTTAAATTCCCTCATTATTTATCCATACTGCTTATTAAACCCCAAGCTTTCCAGAGATAATAAGAATATCTGTATTATTTATAAACTCTTCTCAAGAATATCTATTTGATATTTGATATCAAATTTTGATTTGATATATTGACTGATGAAAATATAGATGGATGGTTACAATAACTCAGAAAAATACCCTGAAAGAATTTTAAACTTAGAAGTTAAAAAAGAAAAAAAGAAAAAGAAAAATACCTCTCTGGAATGAGTTACTGCTTGCTTAGAGCTTTTGATTCTAATACATCTTCTTAGAAATAGACTTGGTTTCTGTGTGTATTAAAAATTCATAAAGAGTACCCACTGTATCCCAGGTTTAAAGTAAGGATTTTCCAGGACAGTATTATTGCTTTAGGTTGCAATAGTCATGTTAATCACCTAATACCATGTTTGAACTACACATGAATGGACAGGACCAAAATTCCAAGACATCAAAGGACTCAAGTTTGATAATAATAGTTTGGAAGCAGTCAGAGAATGGTGAAGGAAGGAACTGTCAGCAACTGAAGGATAACAGCGGGAATTAACCAGTACATATTATGGGGCTATGACTGCAAATTCAGTATGGGACATATAAATAGTGATACAAGCCAGAATGAACCCCTGCTCAAGCAGACTTTAGACTTGACAATTGGACAGTCCAGAAAGATTTCAAAACTTCAAGGAACAGACATAGAATAGATTAGGAAACTTTGAGTATTAGTAGCAGCAAAATATATAGAATAATAGGGGTGAGATCAAAGATATTCTGCCATGTCTATGCACAGGAGAGGATTGAAAAACAAAAATAGGTAGTCAAAGACTTAGTCGAAGATACATACAGTATCTTCTCCAAATCATCTTTTTTCATTCAAAAGCAACAGTGACCAAATAGTTTCAAAATGCTTTATTTTAATTTTTCTTTTGGTTATACTTAAATAAAAATCTTACACAAAAACTACTAGTAAATATTTTCCTTTTGAAATGTACAATTGTCATGTCTTATGTTACAAAGAACTAGGCACCGAAATAACATTAATGATAAAGTCAGTGTTAACACAATTAAAGTAATAAGAGTTTCTCTTGACTTCTACTCTAAAGTCTATTATATTACTCATTATTGACTTTTTTTTACAAATGAAGATACAATCAAAGAAGGAATGGTTGTTAATATTTTATCAATTCTGAAATTCTACTACTACATCTTCCTTCACTGATATCATCTCAACTTAGATTATTCACGAAGTAGTTGGGTTAGGAAACAACTATGTGGGGTGTCTTGGTGGCTCAGTCATTAAGTGTCTACCTTCGGCTCAGGTCATGATCCCAGGGTCCTGGGATCGAGCCCTACATCGGGCTCCCTGCTCAGCAGGAAGCCTGCTTCTCCCTGTCCCATTCCCCTTGCTTGTATTCCCTCTCTTTCTATGTCTCTCTCTGTCAAATAAATAAATAAAATCTTAAAAAAAAAAAAAAAAAGGAAACTATGCTTAATTTTTTTCTCAAATGTTTTAGATAATCTAGCTCTAAAGATCCAAATCACTAGGTTGTTGCAAATTCCCCACTATTTTCTGTCTAATTTGACCTACCACATGTTCAACATCATCAAAAACCTCATGAGTCCAGAAGTATGATCCAGCTTTTCTTTTTTATCTCCCATGTCTTGCATAGTAATAAGCAAAGGAAATTCTCACAGAAGTGCTCAACAAACACTTGTTTGGTGAAAGAGTAAACCAAGAGTAGGAAAAATAAGCCCTTAATCCTTTGCTCACCTTGTGCCAGGTAGTATGCATAGATTAAAAGAACAGATTCGAACATACTTGACCACTTCTCTTTACACATAATATCAAGCTATTGAACTTCTAATTTCTAAAAGGTGAGATAAATTGGCGTTTCTCTCTTTTTTAATTCTTTTGTTGATTTACTTTCAAGAGTTCCATATTTTCTCATTATCTCTCTTTTCCTGCAGCCATTTGTGCATATAATTGCTTTTAAACCATAAAGTTGTTGTTACAAATAGCATTCTCTTTAATGAAGAAGGCAGTACTTGACATATTAATGATACTAAATTATTTAATAACCTCCTATCTTTAAATACATTATAAGAGACACAGTTCATTTGTTTATTTTTAGTCCTCAGACTTTGTATAGGCAGTTAATACATAGAAAGGAATTAGAGCAAACTCATTTCTGCCTCAGGAACTAAAGTTGAGCTCTTCTCTTAGTGCTGAATATTTATTTGAATTTCTATGCAAAGTCAAGCGCCAATTATGTTAAAACAATCTAAGCATCTTTAAAATCTAAAGGCCCATTCACTGGGTAAATTGAATGCCAAAGTTTATGGAAACAGTGATTTCATAGAAGCCTGTAGTAACTTGTTCCCTTGCCTAATGTACCCACTGAACTAAACAACACAGATGCAAAATTTTATGGGAAAAATTATATTAGGTAGCCATTGGTGGAAACATCTAAACCTTTTAGCTGGTTCGTCTTAAATAAAGAACAGTAAGTATCATGAAATAAAACCTATAATTAGGTTTATGTTTTCCGAAGACTAACCATTCCTAATTTTAGAAAAGAGGCATACCTGTTCATTGAAATTTATAAAAAATGAGAATTTGCTTAAGTGTTTTCTATTTATTCCTTTAATTCTCAAATTCAATTAAATTTTAATCTAAGAACTTTTTTGAGTCTTGGGCTTTTTTCTATAGTTTATTTAACTTAATATTCTCTGAGGGTGGGGTTTATGTGTGTTTACTTGTTTGATTTTGTTTTCACTCAATAGAAATACACTCCATCTAATTTCCTTTCCATATTTCCATTGGTTTTGTAAAATAAAGCATGTGTACACACTTGAACTCACCGTAGAAATACCTAAGTTTTTAGTGAAAAATTTTCACTTGGTGTTTATGCAATCTTCTTTAAAATTTGTAGATTTTTCGAATCTCCTCATTCTTGACTTATGGATATAATACCTGGGGTGCCTGGGTAGCTCAGTCAATTGATCATCTGACTCTTGGTTGTGGCTCAGGTCATAATCTCCAGGTCATGAGACTGAGCCCTGTGTCAGGCTCCACGCTCAGCAGGAGCCTGGCTTAGGATTCTCTCTCACCCTCTCCCTCTGCCCCTCCTCACACTCGTTCACTCTCTCTTTCTCTCTCTCTCTCTCTCAAATAAATAAATAAATCTTTGAACTGGATATAATACCTAATTTTCTAAAATGTGTTTATCTCTTCAATTTATGTTCTGTTTATATCACTGGTGACATTCATTATAATTTTTATAACCATAATTTTTTAAATTTCAGCACATAAAGAAGTGCCCCATTAGGTATATTTATTCAGATTTGGATACTATGACAATAAGAATTATGATTGCTACAGCCATAGAAAAAACCTTGAGTCATAATACTTGTTTTTCTTAAGGTGCTATATGGTGGTGGCTAGGTGCTCCGCATTTGAGTATGAATGTTCAAAACTGGCATACTTGAAGAAAAATTTTAAAGCCATCATTTTAAAAAAATTTATTTTCTAATTTGGAGGAAAAAATAAAAAAAAAAAAACAAGAAAAAAATGTATTTTCTGAGCAATCTCTAAAGAAATGAATGACCTGGGTAAGCTTTATTACTCACTTAAAACTTTTTTTTTTTAAAGATTTCCTTTATTTATTTGTCAGAGTCAGACAGAGAGAGAGAGAGAGAGCACAAGGAGGGGGAGCAGCAGGAAGAGGGCAAAGCAGGCTCCCTGCTGAACAAGGAGCCTGATTCAGGACTCAGTCGCAGAACCCTGGGATCATGACCTGAGCTGAAGGCAGACAACCGACTGAGCCACCCAGGTGTCCCACAACATTTATTTTTAATACATTTTGTGCCTTAGTTTTGTCTTCCACATTTTTACAATCTTCAGCTCAGGCCTGAAGTCAAAGTTTCCATGGCTGCTTATGTCTGAGTGGGCAATGATTTTCTTTCTCTATAAAGTTCCCTCTCTTTCTCTTTGTCCTAATCTCCTCTTCTTGTAGGACACAAATTGTATTGGATTAGGGCCCACCCTAATGGCTGCAGTTTAACTTAATTACCTTTTTAAAGGCCCTATCTCCAAATACAGTCATATTCTGAAGTACTGGGGGGACATCAGCATATGAATTTTGGAAGAACACAATCAAGCCCATAACTACCACAGAATTCTAATCACCCCAAACTCAAAGTCTTTCAGCTCCTTTCTTTCTCTTCCTCTTTCCACTCAAATATGTTTTGTATGAATTCTACTGTGACACTTTTCCTTGCTCTCCACATCTACTCTAATGGAGATTTCTTATCTATACTGTTACTATATCATGTTCACAAACTCTCCATTACTGTCTACACATTTGCTGCCATATCTGTCTTTCTAAAACTAAGCAGTAATAATGCTACATCAATTCAAAAACCTATAGTAACTCCTAAATTATTGCCTAACATTTGTCTAATAATAACTTAGACTGCTTTTTAAAGATGCCCTTTGCCTGCCTTTTAAGGCCTTCCTTGATCTCCTTCCCACAATGGCTCCAGTATTATATCCCATGACTTCCCTGTGGAATCTTTAGTCTCTAGAACAGTGTATTTTATATTGTAGGTAAAAAAAACTATTAGTGAAACAAAAAACTAATTTTGACAAGCATTTTAGAAACTGAAGAATGGGATGGGATGGAATGGAATGGGATGGAATGGAATGGAATGTATCAGAATAATATTTCAGGAGCGCCTGGGTGGCTCAGTTGGTTAAGCATCTGACTCTTGATTTCAGCTCAGGTCATGATCTCAGGGTCGTGAGATCAGGACTGCATTCAGCTTTGCACTCAACACGGAATCTGCTTGTCCCTCTCCCTCTGCTCCGCTCCCTGCTCGCTCTCTCAAATAAATAAATTGTTTTTTAAAAATTTTTTAAAAATTTAAAGTATAGTATTTTAGTAAGTATCTAAACATTCATACATGTTATCAAGTTCAGGCTCTTTTTTTCTTACCCACCAAGTTATTTCTTAAGACTCTCCTGAGTTCTCTTTTTTCTTTAATATTTCCTTTCTTTGAATACTTTCTTTCTTTGCATATTTTCAAGAAGATACTATTACTTTATACGTAGTTAGATTGTGTACTATATGAATATAATGTACATGAATATAATGAATAATGATTTCCCCAAGCAATAGCGGAATTCCATGCACACAAGTCCCAGTTTTCTGAAAATTTTCCTGACTATTGACTGACAAGTGGGTTCAGAACCTACAAGTGTGCCATATGACACCTGTGCACAGCAGCATGATGGCAGTAAAAGTATTAAGAACACCATATTTCTCAGCATTTATCAGATTTTGAAACCTCCTAAACAGCTATCACTGGGTGATTTTTAATTTAATATTGAATGGACCTCAGCTATTAGTCATATAGAAGTGTTGTTGTAGGTGTCTAAAAAGATTTGTGTTGTTTAATCATCAACAAGCCAGAGTGTTACAAACCAACACAAAATAAAGACCTAAAAGTGAAAACAGAAGTGAAATCTGACTGTTAAAGCAACAGACTTAAGGGGATGGGAGGCCCTTCTTTGGCAGGATAAGGTAAGAACATAACAAAAATCAGTTTCCAGAGAGCAGAGGATCATGAAAATCTGCAAGTTATTACTGATATATTTTCTTTTTTAAAGGAAATAGAAAAATAAAGCAATTCCATATAATTAAAAATAATTTTAAGTAATCATATCTATTCATTGATGCTGCAAAGTAGCCTTTATCCTGACTGAGTTGGATCATCTCTCCCTTGGGAGTCCTTGCTCCTTATTTCAATTAACACTAAAGAGATCACCAAGGCAGAGAAGGGTTTGTCTCACAACAATCAAAACATGAATACATGTGAAGACTCTTTTTCTTCTTACAAAATTCAAAGAAACATTGGTTGAGGAATTAAATCTAGTTAAATCTGGATGTCAGCTGGATTTTTGTGGCATTGGAAGTTGTAGTCAGGCAAGATTTGTGCTTGAAAGAAAACACAGAGACCACAAAGAAATGAGGAGAGTACACCTCAAGTTACAGAAAAATATACATTTTAAATTGTGTTCCGCATTGTCAACATAATTACAACACTAATGCTTAAATATTTATTATTTCTCTTTAAACAAGTCTCTAAGGTCTTGTTTCCATTTCCACTGTGGATCAGTAGTTTCAACTGCATAAGAATCACCCGCAGAGTTTGTCACCCAGGCAAGCCAGGACCCTGCATCAGCCTGTAACTAAGGAAGTTCTATGTTTTACAGTACCATCCTTGAAATTATCTAAGTCTTCCTCCTGTGCATGGTATTGTAGTGCTTTTTAATTGGGGCACCTGAGCCTGAACTCCTCTTGGGAGCACTTTCCAACCTTCTAGGGGGGAGTAGATCAATGTCACAAGGAGCTCTAGGGCTTGTTGCCTTTAGTCTGTCCTCAGGCTAATTCAGGCCATAGTGCCAGAAATGCAGCATGACAAGTGGATCACTCCCAGTAATCAGAGTGGTGGGACTGTGTTGTTGTTGTTGTTTGCATAGTTGCCTGAAATTAGACAGACAGAATAGTGTCAACAGAGAGTTTGAGTAACCATCACTCATGTTGTCAGGCACAGAAAGAGTTCAGGATTCAGGGCTTCCAATGTTTACTGCTAACCCTTGGCCTTGAGCCAAAGGTGGGCAGTGTGATAACTTGTGAACATCTAGATTCTGCCTATAGTGCAGCTTCTAGTTTACAGTACCCACAGTTAGTAGGGTGATAGCAGGCATTCTTTGTCCCCCCCCCCCCACTGTCATCCCAACCCCTCTAAGGCTCCACAGTTCATACCAGCTAGTTCTCCAGGAAGTGCCATGCATGTCCTTTAAGGACTTTGACACTATTTTCTCCTTAACACTTCTTCTCCTTAATGCTGCTGCTAAATGTAGTGATGCCAGGCTCTCCTACATTGGCCATGACACATGGCCAACAACGAATGAGCATGCCTTGTATAAATGAGATTATTCTTACTACTCTAACCAGAGATCTTATCCCTATCCCCTTTGCTAGAAGCAGTATGAAAAGCAAGGGTGGAGTCAACGCTGAAAGAGATCACAGTCTAGAAATGCAGTGATTATGGACTAAAGAGTTCAAGAAAAGACATGACTGAAAGAAAGATTGATCCATGATTACACAATTAAATTCCAAATGGCAAATATAATGTGGCCAGAAAACAAATAACCATTCACAGTTCCCTGAATTCTCTGAGCAAGACTTGCACTTGTGGTCATCATCAACAAAGCATAGTAAAACTTTTGAAAGAGGCAAAGGAAGCTAGTATTTATGGGCAGCATGATGGATGAGGCAGCACCATAAGTGATGATGTACTCCACAGTAAAGAAGTAGCATGAGAGCATCGCTTCAGTACAAACACATTTCAAAGACCCATGATACTGTGAGTAATAACAGCATTGCTATCCTTTTCTTATGGTGAGAGAAATAAAATTAGCCAACAATGATGTATTTGACCACCGAGAACATAAAGAGGTGGTTCCTAGATCTGAATTTAAAGAGATGGTGCAAAAATAAATAAATAAATAAATAAAGAGATGGTGCTTGGATCCTATAATGAATCTTCACATGTACCAACTGAACAATAAACAAATAACTAAGTACCTCTTCCCAACTCTATTTTAAATCATCATTCATAATCACTGCTCTTCACATGGGGCCATGAATTTTGTAATACATTTGTAATAAAATTACTTGTAAAGACAGGTGTCTACAAAAATATTTACCTAAGGAACCCCAAACCCCAGAGGCAATCTTGATTTCCATTTCCCTCCCAGTTCATCTCTCTCTGTCTCTCTCCTTTCTCTCTGCCTTCTGCTGCCCACCTCCCAACTCCACCCCAACTTCCATCTCCTAACCAGTACTGAGGCCAGAGTGGAAGTCTCCATCTATTTTCCTATCTGGTTATTTTACAAAACCTTGATAAGCATTTATGGTGCATAATACAAGGGACCTAGACAATTATGTCCTGGTTTTTTAAAAAAACAATTGTTTAATTTAGAAGTTTACCATAAGGGCAGGATGACAGAAAGACCTCCTTGATGAAGAAGTTTAAGTCTCCTCTTTCTGATAAAGCTAGCTAATTAACAAGTTTGTTGCCCAGGATATCCAAAGGTTGGACTCAGCTGGTTGGAACAGTGTTGTCTGAGAAACTAATTTTGAAATCATTTCAAGTTGGGGCACTTGGGTGACTCAGTTGGTTGAGCATCCAACTCTTGATTTTAGCTAAGGTAATTATCGCAGGGTTATGAGATCGAGCCTGGCATCTGGCCTCACACTCAGCGGGGAGCCTACTTGAGATTCTCACTCTCCCTGTGCCCCTGCTCTCTCTCTTTCTCTCTCTCTCCTCAAATAAATAAATTAAAAAAAAAAAAAAAGAAATCATTTCAAGTTATTCTTTGGCTCAAAAAAGTACTGAGGTTGCTCAGAGTTGTACATATGCTCATGAAGACATCTGATTGTAAGCAGCTGAAGCCTTCTAAACATCAAATTGGGAGTGATTTTAAGCCATCATAATTTAGCTTTAAAAGTAAACTTTGTGGAGAAGAAATCAATCTTAAATTAAAACACTGAGATGAAACATAAAAAAAGACATCAATTCATGCCTATATAGTGTATCTTGAAATCTTGCTTATGATGGTATTTTCTTCCAAGATACAGATTATGCATATATAATTTGGGGTTAATAAGTACTTCATTATAACTTTAATAAATGATTTTTATGTATTTTGTCAAAAATATTGGGGGTATACCTCAGTGGTAGAGCATTTGACTGCAAAAATATATCATTGTTATGCTGGATAGTTTGTGTTTAGCCTTATCACAATGTCCTGCATTTGAGGAATATAGAACTGCTAAGGTTATTGATTGATTTTCCATTAAATTAAATTTGGCAAAGTGCGTGGGAGAAATTAACAAACTCCTAAAGGTCTGGCCTTCAGATCCAAACCCTTCTTATCAACATAGGAATGAAGTAAAACTCCTTTCTGAGTCCAATGCTGTCTTAAGAAGATAAAACCTCTGGCCTATTTCCACCACCTCAGTACTGCTCTCTTACCCTCTCATCTCCTGTCCTCTCAATCCTTATCTCCATGCTCCCATTAAATTCTAATGTATGCATCTGGTCAGAGTAAAGCACAAATGGTACTTAGCAAAGACCTAGATAACGAGTTAAGTCAAGGTCAGTGGTCTCAAAGAAAGCCCCTTTATGATTCTCCTTACAAGAAAAAGGCAGCTGGAAAAAAAAAAAAAAGGTAGATTTCATGAAATGGGAAATGGAAAACATATTGTATGCATTTAAAATGGATGATTTGAATATAAAGAAAATCCCTTTCTCCCTCAGTTGCTTTTCCACCACAATGAGGACATGAAACTTTAGAATGAATCAAGAGGGCCATAAGATATGAGAAAGTTTTCAACTATTCCAAATCATTATCCATATGTGGATTTTAAAAACCACTACTCCTATGAGATTGTTTTTCATTTCTAAGACTCCATAGGGCATTCTTTGGTCTTATATCCTATATTCCTCCTTTGTTTGGATGTTATATAGCAGTACAAAAACTCTATAGTTCATTCTGATGAACACCTTTATTTACTTGGGAATATGATTCTCATCTCAGAAGGACTTTGTAACATTTAATACAAAGGTCACCACTGCTATACTGCATACAAATTACAATTTTTAATAACCCTTCTGCCCTACTCTTTACCCCCATCACCCATATATGCCTAGCATGAAAAGAAAACCTGTTCTTCTGGCAGTTTGAATATAAAACACTCAAGTTTTTTTTTAATATGAAAATTATTTTCAGTGAGGCCTCTTGTTAGTTCAATTAATGTATATGGAAACTTGATGAAAGCTATAGCCTATTCTGCTACTATGTTGCTCATCTGTGAATATGATATTTTTAGATATATTTTTAATTTACAATATCCTATCACTAAAATTTTCTGCCCATCAAAAACTATGGCCAATTTTCAAATATTTACTGAGACTCTTATCTAAGTCAATAAGACATGATAGCCATAAAAAAGAAAAACTGTGATCCCTGCTCTGCCTTGTCTAGTTGAGCTAAGTGAAAAACTATGCTCTCACACATTCAAAAATAATGATAATTAATAAATAATTATGAAGGGGTTATCTAGACTGACACCTAGTATTGCAAATCCAAAGGCCTGTAGAAACCAGCTTGATTGTGAAGCAATAAGTAGAGAAGAGAGCACATGTTCTACCTAGATGAGTATCCACTACTAACTCTACACAATATTCTTAGAAATGTGGCCCTTGACTCCCTGATGCAGGGAGTCTGCTTCTCCCTATCCCCCACTGTTAGTGCTCTCTCTCTCTTTCTCAAATAAATAAAAAAGAAAAAAAAAATCTTAAAAAAAAACAAGAAATGTGGTCCTTGATTTGTCAATTCTGGCTTTTCAAAAATGTAATATCAGATTTTGTATGTGAAATCTATCATTTATAAACGTTGGTCATAAGTCATTTTAAAGAAAAAAAACAAAACTCTGTGAAATAAACCAAAAACATGCTAACAGCCATCAGTTTGCAAGTCCTAGTCAAGACCACTGACTTCTAACCTTGTTTATTACCAGCATCACTCAATTATTTGCAGTTTCTACATTTAACATGTACCCTTCTATATGCCTGCTTCTTCCTATTTTATTCAGTGGGGTGTGGTGGGCTCTTCATTACTTCATTTCCCGGACAATTCTCCTGAACCTACGAAAATACACTTCACTTCTCTAAGCTTATGATCATGATGCAAAGTTACAAGAAATAAGCCCTGAAACAAATCCATAATTACAGTAGGATGTGATTTTGCGAGGATGAGAAAAGATAGATAACTAGACACATAGATAGTTGATTGTAATGAAATAAGCCAAAATATCTTCAACATATTCCTCTGGATAGTGAGAGGATAGGTAAAATTTTAAAAATAAATTTCTATGTTTTGGGCAATAAATATATATATTATGCATATATCCATTGAAAGAGTGTTCAGAGTACACTCTGTCTAGAGGTGTAAGAGTGGGGATATATGAGAAGGAAGGAATAAGGGGGAATCATATTTTTTCTGAAAGGGAGTTACAAGATTGATTGTGTTAAGGTCTTTTCAAGTACTATTTTTTTTTTAAGATTTTATTTATTTAACAGAGAGAAAGCACGAGTGCGGGGCGGGGCAGAAGGAAAAACAGACTCCTCGATGAGCAGGGAGCCTGACACAGGGCTCAATCTCAGGATCCTGAGATCATGACCTGAGCCAAAGGCAGCCACTTAACCGACTGAGCCACCCAGGCGCCCCTCAAGTATCTCTCAGGTTTATAAATGTTGTATGAATAAAAACTAATTTTCACTAACAAATAAATGCAGAATTCAGTTGTCTTTTTTCTTTTAAGAGGTAGGTACACATTGGTCATCAGGCCTGTCCCAACCTGGTACCATGGAAGGAAGAGACTGTTCTGCAAGTCCGTAGAGTACATCCCACATGTCTCCATCTTTCATGCTGGTATCACCAGAGTTTTTAAGGCTCCATGTATCACCATGCCCACCTCAAGGACTGCTCTTTTTTTTACATACACAATTCACTTTAACAAATTGGAGAAAAATATGATTGGGCTGAGAAATCTCAAGAGAGCCTCTTCCACAGAGTGGGCAGCCCCATTCTGTGGAAACCTGATGCATCCTCTAGTCATCAGATGTGACTTCACTTTCTTCCTAAAGCAAATGTCCACATCTTTGAAAAACAATGTGTCATTTAAAAATATTTTTGAATAAAATAAGGCACACAGAGATTAATGCAAATAATTAGATTACATTTTCAATTTCACTATTGTATTTTTAATTTGTTTCTTTTTAAAATTTACCCCTTATTTTTCTTCCAAGATAACCTCTCCTAAGTTCCTTTCCCACAAGCTCTTTCTTTTCTATCTTTCCCCTTTCTTTTTGCCTTTTCTTTCTCTATTTTTCCCCTTAATGGAAAGGTAGGTGAACATAAGAAATCCACATTTATCAGCTGAAATAAACCTCACAGTCATCATAAATGAAAGGACAAACCAGTATATATTTTCATGTACATAATCACACACCTCTTAATATTTAATGTATCACCTAAGCGTGGATTTGACTACAAGTGACAAAATGTCTAAGAATGACTTAAATAAATAAAACTTATTTTTCTTAAATAATAAAACTTATTTTTTTAAATAATAATGCCAAAGGTAGGCATTTCCTAACATCAGTTTAGCAATTCTGAAACACCATCAGGGACCCAGGCTCTTTCATTCTCCTCCTCTACCATTTGAATGGTTTTGACTTTCATCTTCTGGCTTGTTACCTCTTAGTTACAATCTCTAGCTCATGCTGGAACCCCAGTCATCACATAAACACTATAAAAGAAAAGATGAACAGTAGTACCAGATGCTTTGCCCTGTCATCAAAAAAGAAAAGAGCTTTCCCAGAACCCCTTGTAGACATTCACTTTGATCTCATTGGTTAGATTTTAACCTTTCAAGTCATTAAACAGTTACATGGCCAAATGTAGCTGCAAAGGAAATTGGGAAAGAGAATATACACCTAGAGTTATTGTGGCATTCAATGAAACTCATGCTTTGTTAACAGTAAGAAGAGAAAAATGGGCATCAAGTAAGCAAATAACAGTATTTGCCAGTGACCAATTTAAAGGATAGCTAAATTATTCCCTACGTAATATATCCCACCTCAACTAGGTTAACAGAGGACCCAGTAAGAAACCTATCTGAAGAATAAATTTAAATTATCTCTAACTAGCATAATGATTGTTCTTAGTGGAGTGAGTACCTGTGAAATACTTTGATGCTTCTGAAAAAAAAAAAATGTGTTAGCATATAATAATTTTCCTTACCAAAATTTTTGCCTCACTGAACTAATAATACTTATAAGGAAATGATTTGCTCTGCCCAGATTATTCATATTTTACCAATTCAAAGTCAATAGAGTATGAATATTCTATTACTACATTACTTTAAAACAAAGCACGATAATTAATTCAGGGTGTTAAATTCAGATATTGAGGTTGGATATTTAATAAGACATGAACAATATTAACTCCCATTGAAATGACAAATTATTTCATTTCAAATCCTTTATGGTTTACAATGTCCTAATAATGCAGTTTTCACTAAATGGAAGTAATCAAAACCTGTGATATTGGAAACAGGATGTATACACCATAAACAAGTCATGGTAGGGTCTCGCAGTGCCAGCAGAATAATGGAGACGCCAAGTTAGCCTAATTTCCTGATTTCTAAGACTGGTACATTCTCTCTAGGAAGAAATTGCTTAACTTATATACTCCCACTGGTGCTTTCTTTTCTAAATTTTCTGGATGTCAAGAACCTAAAAATATGCATCACTTTTCCCTGTTCTCAATTATGCTACAGTTCCCAATTTTTCTCTTTCTCCTTTCAGGTCTTCTCTGTACTATGCAAAATTTCCCTTACCCTCAACCTTCTACAACCTCCAATCCTTCTTTTTCCCCCTCATCTTACCAACCCCACCAATTGTCTTCCTTTTAAATTTCCTTGAAGTGTGTTCCAGGTCTCTCAGAAAGTCAGCAACAGAACCAAAGGGAAGAGATCTGGTTCCATAACCCTAAGGCGAGGTGCAGTCCAAGTGCACCTTATAATTTGGGAGTTGGCTGGTGCATGAATAACAACCTAAATTACTAACACACTGCCTGAAGAGCTTTATGATTTCAATTGGTTTTTGTTTATTTGTTTTAGGAGGGATTTTCAGTCTTTTGCCCTGTTTTTTTACTCTCACTGTGCTTTTTTCCCCCCTTTCAATTTGGTTATTGTTTTTAGATATTTGATACTAAATTATTTAAGTTAAACTTATGTTGACTGAGAGGATTTTCACTTTTTGAAAATGGAAAGCCTCTGGGTAAAAGCCAGCTCCCACCTCTCCCCCCTGCCACTCACACAAACCCTTCCATCCAGTACAAGGCTAAAGTAATAGATTCTGAGATGGGCCGCATAGAAGTGAGTGATTTTTCCAAATAAAACTCTCTTTTAATATTCTTTAGGCCTCTTTAAAAAGCCAAAGTATGTGTCATTAAATTAATCTTTAAAGTGCCTCTTTAAATAACTAACAAGTCTCATTTCAACTGTTATGGCATAAAATTTAAATGCAATTATACACAAAGAAATTGCCTTCTTCCTTTATATCGGATAATGACAAGGTCATAAGCTGCCCTCAATCTATATTCTTTGCTTAGCCATTTGCAATATAGTTTATGGTAGATATTAAGTACTATTTAATGAAATAATTTATAATATTAAGAAAGTGTTCTGTTCTCTAGAGGTAAAATGGTAGCAATTCAGACCTTTACTCAAAAGCTTTCTGATAAATGAAGGTTCCCACTTGGTTATCGTACATGAATTAATTGTGTAGCTATCTGAATACTTCCTCTATCTGTCCCTCTCCACATTTCTGGATTATCAAAACAGAGCCTTAAGGCACAACTTTGCCTTTCTGAGAAGAGGTCTTAATCATGAGTACTAGATATTTTTTGTTAGTTTATTCACATATTCATTCCCTTTTGTAACACATGGAATCTGCTTATGTTTTGCTTATGTTAGGAAGGAAAAGTCACAAAGAAATAGGTTGTCAGAATTAAGTCAACCAAGTCAACCAGGGAGTAATCACTTTAAAAACTAATTACATTGCAATTCCTAAAACATACCAAATAATTTAAAAGAAAAAAGTGAGGAGGAGTCTAATGGCTCGAAAACCAGAATGTATGGGTTTTGAAAATGATTTCTTCTTTCCTGGAGCTGGAAATGAGTTTGGAGATAATCTAGTCAGACTCCTCACTTTGTAGAGACTGAAATCCAGACAGGCAAAGTGACATCCCTGCAGTTCCCAGCCTGTTCCATCGCTTGGATCCAGATTCAGGTGAGGGTTGTTTTCCCAGTGACTTCCCACTGAAACAGCGGCCTCTGAGACAATGTCTTCACATTCTTCCATAGATGCCATAGGGACTTGATAATATGTGCAGTATGGTTTTAAAATATGGTCATTTTCCATAGGTGGAGAACTGAACAGTGTGACCATGATAACTGTCCTTGGTGAAGTTTTTAATTGAAGGAATGTATATAGTAATATTAATGTGAATAAATATCCAAAGCTAAGGTGTTTCTGAGAATGTGTGTGGTAAGTTTTCAAAACTAGTAAGAATACTCAAATCAATATTAGTGTCTGTGTCTGTTTATGACCTGCCAAATGTGAATTCTCTTCTCAAATACACACATGAATTTGCTCTTGATTATTATTTGACAGGACACATTTTACCTGCAGCAAAATTCAACATTTTACTACCAGTAGCATTATTTCAAAGCTAATCAATACTTTTTGTTAAAGCTTCAGGCACAAGAAGCTAATCGTATGCAACACTGATGGATGGAAAATATAAAATCAGATTTACATGTTTCTGGCCCCTTTAAAAATGGTAGTAGGGTTATAATTATCAGATAAGATATGCCATCGAACCATGAGGTTTTGGATTAGCTGTTAGGACATGGGAGTTTCGGCAAACATTGATTATGCCTCTGATAATATTTTTCACACATAATAAGATGGTAAGTGTCAGGTTAAGTAAAAGAATAACTGAGAATTATTTTGGCTCAGAAAGGTGAAACAATAGAAACCATCCAAGAGACTAAAATCTGGCTTTAGGCTAAATTTAACAAATGAGAACTTGAAGAGGGAAACATATACTAATACTGAGATTCAAAATTATTCTATCAGCAGACCTTCACACCAAAAAAAGAAAGCTTATATGTTATTAAATTGAAAAAGTATACATTTGCTAGGGATAATTATTCACCTCAGTACATACTTTAGACCTATAATTCAAAAGGGCAGGAAACAAGGATTACATTATGTTTTCCAAAATGCTTATTCAGTAACTTAAACATTATAGAATAGCTGACTATAAATGCCTCTAAGAATTTAAAAACTGTATCATTTCTCCTGATTATGTGTTTTAAAACTTGACTCTCAGAAATCACAAGATACTGTGATCACATTTCACAGAGATCACAAAGACAGGAAGCCAACATGCCACATGAAAGATTAGTACTTTAATCATGTTTTTCTCTTGCCTGTATTTTTGAAATGTTGATATTCACGTTGCATCTATCATATATTATCCAGGCTCAATCAACAACTCACCTCTTTAAACTATTAATGACAAACTAAAGCATTTATTAACATAATGGTTGATTTACATCTTAAACCTAATTCCCAGTCTAACACTATAATATAAAACCAAGCACTGGAATAAACAGCATTAGCTTTTCCTTGGTAAAATACCAAGGGTGGCTTTAAAATAAGTGAGTTTACTGTTGTAACCTATGAATTAATGTGCCTTATAAATATGCCTTGTTAACTGATTAATGAAATGCTTATAATTGCAAATTGTAAATTAGATTGAGGCAGATGGATAGATAAACGAATCTTTGAAATGTACTTCCTTCCTACTGAATTAAACTAGGCCTTATTTTGGGCATGGATAATAACAAGTTTTCAGGTAATTTGAAGTAATTTTCTGCAGTGAGCACTGATCACACCCTCAATCAGCCTTAGTGACTAAAATGAACGTTGTTCTCCACCCCTATCCTCAACACGTTAACTCAAAATTGATTTTTTTTACTCATTTTTCCAGAATGGTGCAATCAGTAGGTGATCACTTCAGGAAGAAAACCAATGTGCTCATTCAGGTTTTTTTATTTTTCCCAGGCTCCTAACAATGATAGCTTGTGATCGTATATGGCCTACACGTCCACTATGGATGTTAGTTGGTTTTCATCGATGATCCTCCTTCTTGCACCTATTTCCGTAATAATCCCCTTGAGACTTCTACGCTCATCCATTTATGTAGCACAAATGTATTAAGTGCTGGCTATACGAAGTCATGACACAATGTTTTGAAGGAAAGTACAGTCTACATGGGAAACAGATAACATATGATTTAGTGGAATGCAATCTAAAGACTATTGAACTGGTGGTTTGAACCAAAAGGAGTAGAGATTACTTGAATGGGAAAGAGGAGAAATCATTTGAATAATGAATGAAATTTTGTGAAATGTCTCAGACTGGCACAGCATTTCAGGCAAAAGAGAAAGTTTGAGCAAATAACACAGAGTTTAATTCCCCTTTCTTAAAATTTAATGCAAGTTATATTATATCACAACATCTTTTCTAAAAAATGGGTAGAGTGAATTAAAAAGCACTTCTAGTAGAGATACTTAGAACTAAAAAAGAATTAAAGTCAACAAAATAAAAGAGAAATAACGCAGATGGAAAAGAAACGGTCTTCTTAGAAGAAATCAAGTAGACAAAACAAAACAAAACAAAAAAAAAAAGAAATCAAGTAGACAAAACAAAAGCAACTTGGCTTTGAAATTGCATATCTGTATCGTCCAATGGGAAAAAGTTCAAAATTCATTCTAACACAAGATGGCTCCAGGTCAGAATGTGTTGCTCTATACTTATATATCTATTGTGAAATTTTTGTGAGACTGAGATTTTTCATAAACACATCTTACCATTCTTGAGATGTTCCTACCATGGTAAATTAAGAAGATAATATTTGTGGAAAGAGTATGAAGCGAGAACAGAGGATGATAAAGAGTTGCATCTAACTGACAAAGTTTTCTCTGGAATAAATCCAAAACTCAGTCCCAAATGATATAGAAAGAACCAGCTTGAATAAAGACTTGGGTTGGAGAAGATCATGCCCTTCCTTGTCCTGGTTTTGAGTAAAAAAAAAAAAAAAAAGGAAATACCTGTTCTACCAATTCACACAGTTAGTCAGTCAAAGTATTTATTATATGAAGTACTCATTGTACATTCTAACGGAGCCTTGTCTTGTAATGGATAAGTGCAACGCCTGCATATACGCTGATAAAAGAAATACTTAATACCCCACACATAGGCAATGGCCCTCAAACATTCACCAACAAACATCCACCAATAATCCAGTGCACCCTACCCTACCATGCTTTGTACCTGTCCTTTGCAAACTATTGATCCCTTGATCTAAACTTTATCGTAGGCACCTCTGCCTTCAAAAACCGAACAGACACATTTCTCTATTTCTGCTCTTGCTGTTCAACATCTGCTCATTCTCTGGCCATGTACCCAATGCTGAGGAAGGGATTATCACTCTGCCTCACTCCAGACCTCATCCTGACTGGGGCAATAGGAACCACTGCTGTGGGATGGATATAAAACTAGTGTAACAGGTACCGCAGGTCCTGAGATGATTGCACTCAGGTACTCGTTTTCTAATGGGTAACATATGAGGAAGTGATCATAATGCATTGACATGAGTGTTTTTACAGTATATATTTAGAAAGAAAAGAGGATGAATGAATCGTAGATAAAGAATACCTGAGGATCCACAGACATGTACCCTGGGGCAAATAATACATTATGTGTTAATTAAAAAAATAAAAAAATAATTAAAAAATTTAAAAAAAAAAAAAAAAAGAATACCTGAGAAAGAAGATCAGCATCACAATGTGAAGACAAGGAAGATAAAGTGCCAAAGCATCAGGGAAAAGAAGAAATGGTGTATCTGAGCAACTGCATATATTATTCTGATAAAGACAACATAGACAATTCCTATAATTTTTTCTACAAGCAACTACTAATAGTTTAGGAAAAGAAAATGGGTTAGGGTATGAGTTGGAGGACTAAATTTTCTATAAAGAATTACAGTAGCAGCTAAGAAGACTGGAAGACATTGTTGATGAGATAAAAGACTGCCAGATGACTTTCTTTCAGAATCCAACTAATTAAAAATCTAGAGTGCCTACAGTTCTGCAATTTTTCCAGCATCACCTGTCGATACTAGAATCGAAGATGAAAACAGACACAATGAAGTTTAAAAAAAGATTTAATAGTGGAAAATGATAGTAAAAGTATGGAAATTGAGGACAGAGAGAGGCTTCTTGTCTCAAATTAGTTGACTTTAGATGCACCTTATAAATTCCAAAGTCCTGTGAATTTGGGAGTTATTATCTTCATTATTACCAGAATATTGCATGCATGTTTCCTATACCACTTGGAAAATGGTTACAGGTGAGAGTAGAACAAGGAGAGAACAAATACTTTCATTTCGATTCACAAAAAACTTACTAAGTATCTAGAATTAAGACCTGAAACTTGCCCTGGAGAAGCTTACTGTCAATTACGGGAGACAAATATATAATTAGAGCATTTCAAAATAATGTGCTAAGAGCCACATTAAAAATAGGAGCAGCACTTAGTTCAATCTTCCTAGAGAAAATGATACTGAGAAAATTTTGAAATATAAGTAGAATTGAGTTAGCCAGGACATTTCAGACAGAAGGAACAGCAGAGGAAAGGGCGGGAGCCTAGAAAATGCATTTAACTAAATCATGAAATCCAAGAAAACGGTCTGCATTATAAAATTTGTATCACCTGTAAAACTGAGAAGAGCCAATCAGAAGAAATACCTTGGATTACTGTTCAGGAAATCTTCCCTTCCCTGCACCTTCCCGGTATGATCACAGTGTATTTCACTGTTCCATTGATTTCAGAACTGGCCACATGATTAACCTTGGCCTATGGGATGTTAGAAGTGACTCAAGACTTGAAATGGGCTCTCCCATTGGCCACTTGCTCTTTTGCACCTCTGCCAGCTCAATGAGAAGATCATGCCCTGCTTTCCCACCACTACACGGAAGATGAAAGACAGGTGGAGGAGCACTACCCAACCAGGCCCCAGATCTGAGACTTGGAACCCAACTAAGTCCTGCCTAGATCATTTCACTCCCAGCTAGTGGGTGGACATATGAGTGAATTTAAATGATTCCTATTGTAAACCTTCCACTTTCAGAGTGTATGTCATGTAGCAACAGCTGCCTATACATTGCTGAACATGGTTGTTGCTGTGTCGAATCCCTGTTTAATTTCTTACTTTTGCTTCACATTCTTTACAAATTT